>OY756391.1:8289293-9510591 GCA_963576865.1 Anania hortulata
ATGTATAGACTCTTCAAAATATTATTTGACACAACAAAATTACTAACTAGAAACAACATTTAACTAAAATTTACTCTGGCACGCACGACATTATTAAATCCATATCATCTATGTGTATGACGAATCGATGTTAACAATCCTAATTATGCACCCCGGTTTATACGACGTCTGATCAATATGCAAACGTCGGCTTACAATCACTTACGATGTTTTATTAACACGGGTGCAGAGGTTGCAAATTACATTTACGACAATTTATTGTTCACTGTGTCACTTGTTTAAAAAAAAAAACAATGTTTAATCCCCAATTTTTTTTTCTATAACTGTTTTAAAACGCTAGACTACTTTTATCCGACGAGTAAATTGAGGATTTGACACGTTTTCTATACTAAAACTATCAACGTGTCAAAGTTATTCTTCATGTAAAAGCTATTGAAAAGTCGGCCCTTAGTTATGATATTGGTCTAATTTTAAAATGTATCTGTACCTATTAATTACCAAAAGAATCGATTCGATGAATAATGTCGGAAAAAATATTTTGCCATTCAAGTAGCATTGTAGCTCTGAGTGAGATTAATAAATCTATCATCATGTCAGCCTATTGCAGTTCACTGCAGGACGTAAGCCTCCCATAAATAGCGCCAAAAAGCACGATCTTCCCCTTTTTTCATCGAGCTACTGCCAGCCATAGAGGCTGATTATACTCCTCTGACTTTTGTATAATCTGCCTTACTGTGTGGATGTGGTCAACGGTACTATAGCCTTTACGAAACCCAGCCTGCTCCGGTGGCTAAGGCGTCAAATCTTACGGCAAGACGTTTTGTGAATAAATCTATACAAATAAATAAATAAAAATTCCCATCTGTTATTTCAAAACAATTGCACACGTCGTTCCACGTTACCAAAATCTAAACATTATAATCTACGATAGTAAAGGTTGGGTAGTCAGAAGTACTCGGAAGTTTGAGACTCAAATTGATGTCAATTTTGTAATTCTGTGGTTGGTGTCAATTTTGGTGCTGGATTTAAATAATAGTAGCTGATTAAAAACACTAACCTGGTCTCGTAATCCTGCCCACATTAAATCTGTGCGAATAGTTAACTTTGAAGTACTCTTCCACTATCCTCCTCTCCAGTTTGCCCTGCCCACTGACAGGCGAGAACAGGTACTCTGGGTCCATCTCATAGTGTATGCGTTGGTAGCCTGTGATCATTAGCAGTGTGAGCAGAACAGGTATGATGATGAAGTAGCCCGGCTGCCGGCCGACTATTAGGCCGAGTTTGTAGAACGATCTATTGAGGGCATCATCTACGAAGGTTAGTTTGCAGCCCATCTGTAACAAACAAAATAAGGGTTTAGAGAAAACTAAGACACATTTTTATCACATTAGCTTCACTTGTAACTAACAGATATGCAAAGCTGGGCGTTAACTATTAAGTTATAACGGATTACCGTTAATCGTTAATAAACGAAGTTAACATTTCGAGTGACATATTAACTTTTAAGTTAACTTTATAAATTGGTAATGGACTCATTACCTTCCGTTAACTTTCCTTAAGTTCCTTTAATTGTTAATTAAGTCCCTACTATTTGCCAAAAGGACACTGCGCGAACTGCGCTGCGCCGCGAAAATCAGGTTGATTCTTCTGAAGCAATTGGCCTTGACTATTTGATTAACGGTGCCCAGCTATGCAGATATGTAATCAAATCTTGGTAGGCGTTTTAAATCAGTAGTGTTACAAAGTTTAAAATGATACGACAGCCCCCCTAGCATGACCACTACTTATGAAAGACACTTTCTATTGGACTTATCAAAACTTATTAATTGAGCCTAAACACGAAGCATTGAAGAGCATCCTACTTAAAACACGATAGTATATATGTATAGTATATATAGTATATATGTACATAAGTAGTTTAAAAATATATGATATTAAACCTTTTAAAAATGTTATCATCCGATTTAGACGCCATATTTTTAATGACATTTGATAGGTTAATTCTTGCACACAGTCCCTGAAATCTGCATTGTGGTGTACTTATAAGCCAAAGTACCATAAGAATGGTTTGAGGCAACATGTAAGTAGATTATAGTAGTAGTATAAGTATATACAGTGGTGGTCATATAATTAAGAACGTAGATATAAAGGGAAGATTTTTTCAAACTAAGACGCAAAACTTATTGCATGCATTTTTTATTTGTTTCTCTCGGTATCGTAAAACTTTTCCATAATACCACTTTATTCATTGATACACATGATTAGCTTAAAATAAATAGACAAACTTTTTACGCTACTTCCAAACATAGTACTCCTATCTACTGGCTGGTCACGTAATTAAGAACGCTAAATAGTTTATACCTTTATTCAAATTTAAATAGAGAACATTCAGTCAATTTGTTACTGTTTGTATAATTTTGGCGCCATTTAGTGCTGTAAAAGATTAAAAGTGATTGCTTCCTATGAAAAAACAATGGGAAAAAATAAAAGTTGTGATAAATCTACAAGGGAAGTAATAATAAAATTTCGCCGGAAGAATTGGTCTTATAAAAACATGGCCAACCATCTGCAATGTTCGAAAACGATGGTTTTCCACGCTGTAAAGCATTTTGCTACGTATCAAACTACTTTGAATGTTCCACGTGTACCTAAACAGAAAAACAACTCCTCGATGATGACCGAAACATCGTTCGTATGGCAAAACAAAATCCTTTTAAAGGGTCCAATGAGCTGTGAAAAGAATATTTTGGTGAAAACAACCCTTCAGCAATCTCAGCAAACACAATTCGAAGACGTTTGGTAGAAGAAAAATTGCACGGTAGAATAGCAAGAAAGATACCCATGTTGAAACTTTGCCACAGGCAAGCCCGGCTTGCATTTGCGAGAAAGTATGAAAACTGGACAGTGGAAAAATGTACTTTTTTCTGACGAGACGAAAATTAACAGAGTATGTTCTGATGGAAAACGATATGTACGACGTTCCCCGAATACAGCATTCGACCCTAAGTACACGAAAGTTACATTAAAGCACGGTGGTGGAATTGTGAAAATTTGGGGGTGCTTTTCTGGACATGGTGTTGGACCTGTAAAGTTGATAGAAGGTAACTTGGATCAGTTCCAATACAAAAATATACTGGAAGAAACAATGTTACCTTATGCTGAAGACTTTCTACCGGTTATTTGGACATTCCAGCATGACAATGATCCAAAGCACACTGCACGCACCGTAAAGGAATTTCTTACAGCGCAATCAGTTTCTGTCTTAGACTGGCCAGCTAACAGCCCAGATCTAAACCCAATAGAGAATCTGTGGTTCGAAGTAAAGAAAAAGGTTTCAAATACACAGTGTGGGAATTTAAGAGAGTTGTACGACGTTTTTTTTAGAAGAGTGGAACCCTATTTCTCTTGCGAAATGTCAAAAATTAATAGAGTCAATGCCTCGCCGGTGTAAAGCAGTAATTAAAAGCCGTGGATATGCTATTAACTATTAATTTAAGTTAAAAATGTATTAAATTGCTTTTTAAATTTTCCGCGCTATTGTGACTTTTTAAATGTACCTAAGTGTTGTGTATTGTGTACAAAACAATTACCGAGCAGTTTAATAAATCGTTCTTGATTATTTGTCCAGCTTCAGTATTATTTGAATGTGTTACTTAAAAAAATAAAATAAATAAAATGTAAAGAAAAATAGTTAGCTATTTAATTATTTATACCTAAGCCACGTTGCTCTATTAATGTGGCTATTTTACAACATAACTAGTTGCTTCTCAGAAGGTACACATCTCTGTGTATGACATAATTTAAATAAAAAACTTCTAGAATTTCAAATCGTTCTTAATTATATGACCACAACTGTATTAGTTTACTTTACCAAGATTTCTTATCCCATGATAATAGTTTTAATACAAGTTCAGATTCACTGTTAACATTTAAAAAGTTTAGACTCTCAAAGCCTATTACCGCAAAAAAAGCCAAAAAAAACAAGCTTGGCATTCTAAGTATGTAATCCAAGTTTGCTTAAATCCTCATATTTACCTAGCGATAAATATCTTAAACCAGTTTTAGATAAATATTGAAAACTAGCGCTCCAATACCTTTGCAAACAACAATTTTAAAGGAATCTTTAAAACACACAGTGTTTTTACCCAACTGCACAAGAAGGAGGGTAATGTTATTCAAATAACGTTAAAGCGAAGAATGGAAGTGCTCTCCATGTTACTGGTGTCAAACAAGGTTTTAAAATGATTGACAATTAAAAGACGTATATGAATAAGGCTAGAGGTAAAAATAAATTGTAAAAGTAATGTATCGTAGCGTGATATTTTATTTTAATTGGCAAGTTATGATTATTATCATCCAACACTCGCTGTTTGCATGTTACTAATTTGCTTCAAACATAGAATGACACATAATTTACAATTATGTACTCATGGTATATATTATTATGCCAAGAAAATACCTAGATACTTAACTGTACACGTCGTGGTTCCTTATATACGTAGGATAAAGAGTTATTGGATATTTTATACCCTCGTGCTGCAGTAGTCGTGCGTGTTTGTACATAAAAATATTACAAATTATGAGTTTTATTGGATCTTAAAACTTATATTACCCGTTTAACTAGTTATCCACAGTTGGCAATAGGTATAATACTTCTTATTCACAACTAATGACAAAGTTAGCGGTAATATCCGAATGACAAAGTTAGCGTCTTTTCTGATGAAAAAGCGTGAAATCGCACCACGGGGGTCATTTGGTTGGATTTTTTGTTCAGTTGTTGCGACAGTCGCAATCACTAATAAGTAGAATTATTTTTATTATTATGATTTTGGGTTCGGTACCTACTATTTATTTTCAAGACAATGATTTTTATGAATTAAATCTACAATCAACCTATAAGTATGTGGCGGTCTCTAATCCAATTTTGAAGTAGACAAAGCAATAGTACCTAATTGTCTATCCCTTCTGCTTTTTATCAACAACTATTAAGGGTCAATTGTCTTTTTGTTAGTTTTGGTGAGGTGAATAAACGCTTAGTTTTTAAGATAATTTTAGATATGTAAATGGTCCTCGCTTTGCGAAAAGTTGTTAGTGGGGTGTGCAATTGAAAATAAATAATAGAAAAAAGTTTTATTTTATTTTAATTTAAAAAAATAAAATAAAGTATAACTGTAAAACAAATAGATAACTATTATCTATGAACAATTCGACATAACATACGAAGTGACTTACTGCTAACATCTGGGCAGGTAGGTACTGGTAGTAAGGCTTATAGGTGAGCTTGCTTGCAGATACAGTCAGCATCAATAGTAGCTTCTCAAAAACAAATTTTCAAACCTACTGACTCTTCTAAATGCCACAATAACTTGACTTCTTTGTTTGACTTTTGCGTAGTGTTTTGTTAGTATTTTGTGATGTTGACGGTACTACCGTATTTTCTGCTGCCAGTTGTATATTTATTATGTTTACAAGTATTTATGTTTACAGAATAATCCAAAGCGCACACAAAATAATTAAACAATGTCATTACAAATAAAATTAATTACAACGGTAATGCCATTAAATAATTATATTAATAAACATCAAAATAATTCAAATATAAAATTATTAATTATAAAATTATTTATTGTGGCCCGGGTAGTAGAACAAGATACGCAGGGTAGGTATAACATAATACCAAATCAGTGGTATTGCTAACTGCCCGATTCAGAGACGACAGTTAACGTTAATAGTTACCTACTTAAGAGAAACCTGTAATACCGAATTCGAAAAAGAAAATTCAAATAATGTTCAACACTATACTGTTGATAGCGTTCGAATGCGGTAGTAAGTGTCCTACATGAGTCTTCTAACAAATAACGTGTTCATTACCCTGTACTTAATTAAAAAAAACGGACTTCATAATTTCTCTGTCAGAAATATTGTCATTGTGGATGATCATTGTTGCTTAATAAATCTACATTTTTTCTTCTCATTGACAAATATTGTCTTCTAGTTTTATTTGCACGTGATTTGAAAATGTTTTTCCTCAAAACTTATCATTAATCAGTAGCTTCGAGCGTCGAGATAACTGCACTAGGCTCGGCAGGTGGAACTCCTTGACCGACGCCTTTCACTGCAAACCTAATTTATAACGTTATAACAGGTGTAAATAAAGCTTCAAACGTATAAAGATTATTTTGAAGTGTTTGAGGAAAATAATAGTCGTATTCAGTCAACGGGTAAGAGTTTTGTTTGGCATTCGTTTGAGTTTATCCGCATGTTTATGTGTAACTCAAGGAGATATAAAAGAACAATAAATATCTCATATACAAGGTGTTAACGGAATAACGCAAAACCTTTAAGGGGGTGATTCTTTTTGATACTTTTTTTTGCGGCCGTCATGAAAATTGCAAAAAAAAACAGTCCCATATTAAACCACATCAACCGCCATTGACATCAGTTTGTATACGTTTGTTTTTTATTTGTTTTGCGCTATTTATTTCACACTTTGTATATGAATATGCGTAAGACACAATTTTGTCAGGGGTGTCTGAGTCTCCCAGCAAACGACCCGAGCTAATTTAGAAGAAAAAAAAAACTGAAAGACCCTAACTGGGAATCGACCCCTGAACTCTTTGCTTTGAAGGCGAACGCGAACACTACGCCAATCGGTTCGTCATTATGGAACTTATGGTCGCACACGGTAAAGTCATGTTTCATTAATAGCGAATTCTTTACTATCAACTTAGTCAGCCAGTCAGAGGTCAGAGAGCAGAATATATTTTAAAAATCTTATTACAATATTGTAGGTATCTATTTATTTATTTTATTTTATTCGGAGAACAATACAGTATGAATAACTTAACTACAAACAATAAAAAAAACTACCCACCATTTACATGTTTCCTTGGTATTTGTCAGTGCATTATGATATTTAAAATAATCACGGGCATATAGGATATGTAAGCTCACCTCTTACCTCACTCGTAGTCGTAACCTAAGATGCGCTCCAGTGAAAGGAGAATTACTGTTTTGCATAACACTTTGAACTCTGACGCAGATAATATATCGGATGTCTCTATTTTTTAACTAAGCATTTGATTATTTATGTCTTACTACCTAGGACATCCAACAAGGTGGACACGACCTAGTAAAGGTTCCAGGAAGCCGCTGGATGCAGACCGCTTCCAACCGGTCAATCTGAAAGTCATTTGGGGAAGCCTATGTTCAGCAGAGGACATCCTATGGCTGTAATGACAATGATGATGTAATACCTAGAAACTGGACTTAGTAGACAATATGTTGTTTGTTTGGGGGTCACCGGTGACCCGCATGACATTCAAGGTGTTAAAAACTAAGCAAAGCTTGTAAATATTTATACATAAGCATCTGACTAACATCTGTTGGGGAAATGGGTACCTAGATCTATAACAAACATGGTGGTGCGTAGCATAATAAGTAAAATATATTGGACAGCAAACTAAAGAATCAGGTACATCTCAGAACCAAACATGAAACAATAATAATAACTTAAGATAAAATTATTAAATGGAAATATTAACGTGTAATATCTCATAAGTAGGTATATTGTGAGTGAAAGTGTTCCTCAAGTTTATTAAATCAAGTTTTTATAGTTGTCCAGTTACTAAAAACATTATTAAAGTGATAGACATCAACGAGTTTCAAATACAGTGTTACATTGCAAAGGGGTGCTAAATCTTTAGGAGTTGCTCAGAATCAGTAACCTAATAAAACTATGCAAAGAACAACAAAACATTTAATTATTCCTATCCGCTGTTAAAATCGTACGCGTGGATATTTTAACTTATTTATGAAAAAAATGCACCGTATGTGCACTGCGTAAGGTCCTGGTAGGATCGCTGTACCCACGCCTCTGATGAATGACCGCGCGGGTTTCGTAGTCTCTCTATTGACTTTATTTTCAGATATTTTAAAGTAATTTTTTTTCGTATCATACGATTATTAAAAATAATAACGATTAAGACGCTTCTTTATACTGTTCCCTAAATCTGTTTTTTTTTAATTTGGCACCCCTTTGCAATGTAACCCTGTATATTGGACAAACACTTTTTTAAAATCGAAAGTGACAATCTTAAAAAAATTATTGCGTTGATGTCTTTTTTTCAAGAAACAGCAAATTTTAAAAATATATTTATGCCTTGATAATTTATTGTACACTTGTTTATAATGACGGAACATTGGTGTTGTGGCGCGGCGGTTCGCTTTGATTTCTAAAGGTTCGATTCCCTGTTCGGGTTAGTTCAGAAAAAACTGACTTTTATAAATTGGCTTGAGTCTGGATGTACTGGGAGACACCTTAGGCAAAAATCATTGTTGAAAATTTGTTATTATTGTGTTTTCTGGCGCATTTTGATATATTATAGGGTTATATGATAGTCTCATTTTACCACACTACTTACATACTAGGCTATGCAACAGGTGTCTTTTTAGAGGTTCCGTAGCCAAATGGCAACGGAACCCTTATAGATTCGTCATGTCTGTCTGTCTGTCTGTCTGTCCGTCCGTCCGTATGTCACAGTCACTTTTTTCCGAAACTATAAGAACTATACTGTTGAAACTTGGTAAGTAGATGCATTCTGTGAACCGCATTAAGATTTTTACAAAAAAATAGAAAAATAATAATAAATTTTGGGGGCTCCCCATACTTAGAACTAAAACTCGAAATTTTTTTTTTCGTCAAACCCATACGTGTGGGGTATCCATGGATAGGTCTTTAAAAATGATATTAAGGTTTCTAATATCATTTTTTTTAAACTGAATAGTTTGCGTGTGAGACGCTTCCAAAGTGGTAAAATGTGTGTACCTGTAACTTCTAAAATAAGAGAATGATAAATCTAAAAAAAATATATAATGTACATTACCATAAAAACTACCAACGAAAATTGGTTTGAACGAGATCAAGTAATTCGTTTTTTTTTAATACATCATAAATCGTAAACCGCAATTTAACTTTCGTAATGTTATGGATTTCATTTTGCAATAAAAATACCATAACTATGACTCGATTGTCGTGATGGGTGAACTTTTACTCATAACGGTACCTACAGGTTTGTACGGAACCCTCGGTGCGCGAGTCCGACTCGCACTTGGCCGGTTTTTATTGAAGGTAAAAAAAATTTATTAGTAAAGAATAATAAAGAAGACTTTATTTTTAGAAACTGGCTCTACGTGCTAGTATTACCATAAATTCATATCTATATGACTGACTAGAAAAATATTCGAATTCTATTTCCAGGCAACTAGGTACAACCAGGTATCTTTTTCCAGAAATATTACTCTTCTTCTTCTTCAGCATATGTGCTTGTTCCAATGTTGGTCATATGCCTTCTGAAGCTCTCTCCAGCTAACTCTTAGTTCGGTGATTCTGGTTCAGGTCGGTCCAGCTGTCTTTATTATAATATATCATTCGATGGCTGGTGGTCTGCTCATAAAATATTACTAAATTTACCTAATAATTTGTCAGAATAGCCCAATTCCTGTTCAGATCCTGCTGACTCAGCAATAATGTCAACAGCTCTTACATAATGTTCTAGCTAGGCTTTGAGCACGCGCACTAGAAAGTAAACACTGCGGTCAATGCCATTTCGCTTGGCGTACTATCGTGATATACAGTTGTTGCATTAATTATTATCGAGGAATTTGCGGAAGGTCGGTCAACTTTCATGCACGACAGTAACCATTTAATAACGGGACTGCACCAGTACACTTAATTGGAAAGGGAGTGTTGCTAATTAGTCTGCAATTTTGCAAAAAAATGTAATGTTTTTACTTCAAGATTACAACTAATTAGCGGAGTCTGTGTAGTTAGCCTAAATACAGATTTTAGAATCAAGAATGTCCAATTTAAAAGAAGTTTTTGCCACATAAGCTTGTTTTTTTTTTGGGTAATTATATTGAAATCTCAAATCTACCTATTAAGTAGATGCGTACAGTAGGCTACAGTAGTACAGTACGTACAGATTGGGGAAGTTGTCGAGCTGTCAAAATATAAGAGCGCGAGTCAATTTCACGAAAAAATGACAACCTGGTTTTTACCTGAACTGTGCACGGTTTTAACCAAGCCTATTTGGATTTCCTTTGTATAAGATTTGGTTAAAACCGTGTTCAGAACAAAGTTTATCCGGCGACGAACCGGATAGAAGCCATCTTTCAAATAAGTACTTTATATGGAAATCGCGTACTATGTACGTTGATGTATCCATAATTAAAATTATTCAATAATTTATCATTTCGAAGTAAAAAACTAATAGGGGATAACCTAGAATTGTAAATTGATGGTCATATGCTATAAGCGTCTGTCATTTATGATAAATGCTTGGTCACATTGGACATTTAGGTATTGTCACGATGGTCACATATTTTTTTTTAGGATAAATTTAAAAAAAAGAAGAATTCCTCTAAAGTAAGTCTTAAATGTTAAGTATTTGACAATAAAAACTTACAATAAAACATGTAATTGGATCTGGATTGAACTAAAAAAAAATAATCGCGCGTAACGATACGACGCTTTTTAGCTTGTTCGTGCAGAAAGATAAATTAATTTTAGAAATTTCATTTCGTTATAGATTATCACTACTAAAGCCTGTCTTTCTTATAATAATGCACTTATTTGTGACCAAATTTTGACAATAAATGTTCAAAACGTCCGGTACATTGAGAAGATGTCCAATATGCTCGGTCATATTGGTCAGACATTTATAACGTGACGGACACTTTACAACTCTAGGATAACCTTAAGGGATAAGGATAAGGGATAACCTTGGAACGTGTAATTGAACAACTTTTGTTCTATGCTAAGAACATTCAGCTATTACATGTACTTATTTATTGAGTAATAATGTTTTTAAATTATTTTGAAATATACTGGCTACAAAACCAAACGGTCGCGGGTTCAAATCCTGAAACGGACAATCGTGTCAACATCTCTATATGTAGTATTTACAGTATTACCTCATGTAATACTGTAAATACTCATGTTTTTGAATTATGATCTGCTTATTTTATGTTTAAAATTGGTAAAATTTAATTTGATGTTGTTATGCTGTTAAAAAAGCTATCGTATTGGATTAAAATTAAAAGTACCTACTTACTTGCACTACCAATCATAGCACGTGGGTTATAAACCAGGAAACAATAAAGTTACGTATTAAATCGTTTTAACGTTGTAAAGTTTGATTTTAATAAAAACTATTAAATTACGTCACCAAGATGTTTTTAACTTGTTAGCAATTGACAAGCGTCAGTGATTCATACATAATTAATCTATATATATATATATGTATATATATATATATATATATATATATATATATATATATATATATATAAGAAAGTCAGGTTAGTTACACAATTTATAAGTCGATAACGGCTGGACCGATTTTTATGATTTTTGCATTGTTGATATCGTCTCCGCCCCGAATAGGAGAATAACTAGAAAAAAACGGAAAAATTCACGAAAACAAAAAAAATGAAGGGGCGGTACGAAGTTTGCCGGGACAGCTAGTACTGTATAAATATATAATTCACAAAGAAAGTAAACGCCTAAGACAATATTTAATATCTTAATAATTTATCATAATTGGCTATTATCTTTTAACTCTATTCCTCGTGGAACGGTAAAGTTCATAACATTAATACATTTGGCTTGATTTCTTTGCGGATTAGCTGTTATTATATAAACAGCGTTGTATAACTTGTGAAGTGTAACACAGATTATATCAGGAGGTATCATTCGCAGCTTATCTGTAAAACGAAACGCGTTGCAGTCGTTGTAATTATTAGAAACTAAATAACGCACAACGAAGCTAATAATTAATAAGACATTTATGCGTTTTCCTTGTTGTTTACGTTTATGTAACCGGCCGATAAATAATTGCTAACAATCAATCTACACCAAACGATATTTTGATTTTTTTATTCCGATGAGGAACAGTAACTTTAAAACTTTTTTGACAAACATTACCTAATTAAAAAGAAACCAATATTTGACAAATGCTAAGTTTGTTCGAAGCGCTAACGCTTTGAACACAAAGCCAGGCGGTTGCGGGTTCGAATCCCGCAAGAGGCTAGTATTTGTGTGATGAGCACGAGCATTTGCCTAGTCATAGATGTTTATAAATGTATATATGTAAGTATGTTTATTATTTAGTCAGCATACTGCAAGCTTCTGTTAGTTTGGGGCTAAAGATTTGGTGTGATTGTTGAATCAAAATTAAAATTATTTATTTTTGCAAATAGGCCTTTAACAATACTTTTAAAATGAATTTATACCCTTATACTTTCGCGGTTACCTTAGCGGTTCTCAGCGAATTCATCGTCGCAAATGTCGAATCACACAAAATACCGATGCTATTATATGATTCTATTCTTTGAAGTTCTCAAAGAATAATTTCCTTCAAAATTAAAATCTCTAAGTCAAACAGTTTGTGCTGTGCAGATTGACAGTCAGTCAAGTTAGTAGGACAATTTCCGTTTGTCTTTTCATATAAATGTTGGCCTTTTTGCGATCATAAAACAATTGCTTGTAAAATGTTTCTGGAGAAAACAATAAATAGTTTTTAAATCATTATTTTATTTTATTTACGGCACTGTTTGATGAACTTACAGTTTGCGTCATAAATATTTTATTTTTATTGAAAATAAGGTGTAAAATAATAATTTGCAGTCATTGGGGGAGGCTTATGTTCAGAAGTGGACGTCCTGTGGCTGAAATAACGATGATGATGACGATTACAAAGGAATTATAAACCCTTACATATTGTATTAGTTAGCCTATGACTACAATCACCTAATCCAACTATTCCTATTCCTCTGAAATCCACTGTTTGGTATATAGTTTCTTGTTTATCCCCAAGGAAATCTTTAATATTCAAAATCAAAAAACTTTGTGCACAGTCAAGTGTGATAAAATGTGTCTTAACAACCTAAAACTTATTTTTTCTAGGTAAATGCACAATCAGCTAAAATCATAGTCAATTACACAAAACCTTGACACGGGTCGTCTGTGACTGAGGTGAACTTGAACTGTGTGTTTCGTAATTTTGTAAAGTGATAATTTTTTAGGATAAATGGTCCTAAGCGCTAATTCAATTTTTGTAAAATAACTTCTGCCTGCGACTTTTTTTTGTGCGTTTTTCTTTTTCGTTTATATTGAAGAATTAAGATTGAACGGGACTTTCTCACGGGAAAACCCAAAAATATATGTACCTACCCTATTTCAGCACATATCGCGGTTATGGTGGAAGGGGGAGGGGGGGTTGGAGTGTCTACACGCAAAAGTGCGTAGTGCGTGTTGAAGACGTTGTAATAAACACAATGTCGATATTTTGCTTGTTGTAAAATGTGGATGGCCCTTAATCCAGTTCAGCTCATAAAGGGTGATGTTACAAACATTCAAACGGCGTGCACGGTACGTACTATATGTAGATATGTACTATAACCATAGAGCTTATTTTTAAGGCAGTACATATTTTTAACCGACACCAAAAAAAGGGGCAGTTCTCAATTCGTCGAAATCTTTTAATTTTTTTTTATGTAGGTTTGGCGATCATTCGTTACTACGTTGACCGATTTAAATAATTATTTTTTTGTTCGAAAGGTAATACTTTCAGAATGGTCCCATATAAATTTGGTCAAAGTCTGATGATGGGATCTATAAGAAAATCATCAAACATTGCATGAACTGCATACCACGCTAACTGATTTTTGTATCTATTTTACCCAATATCATTGAAAAATGTGAACCGATTTTGATGATTCTTTTTTTATTGAATAGCTTATACTTCAAAGATATTATAATAATTTTGCGGAAAAAATTTCACCCCTAAGGGAGGAATAATAGGAAATGAAATCGGTGTTCAGCAGTTAAATTTTGTTTGTACTCTTAAGATCTGTTTTGATTAGGATTTATCACTAAAAATAGATAAAATGAGTACATTTTATTAAAAAAATTAAACCGGTACCAGCCGATGAGCGATTCAATGCTTTCGGTTGCACCGACTCCAAAAGTTACTGGTTACTTTATTATTTCATAAATGATTACCTTACGTGTTAAGATTATTTTTAGCATTTTAGTTTTTGAAGTCGGTTTTATTTTTTTATAAAATTTATTTAATAAAACTTCTGACTTACCTTCCTTTTTTATAAGTTACCTACGTTTATAACTTTTTTACTTCGATAGACTATCACATTATATTAAACACACCACTGCACTTGTCACTGGTACAACTTTCTTTACACAAACGTTTCAATGAATCAAATCGTAAAATATACTCGTTAGTTATAAAAATGGAATTCTGGAAAATAACAATAATTACACGCATCATTATTACACTGTGTAGTTAACTAATTACATAATATTCATACTTACGAGTCATACAGTTATTAAAGTCAATTGCTGATATGGTCATACCATTTAAGTGAAGTATTATATCTCATCTGTGGTTATATTATATTTGTTATGATTATATTACATCTAGTTATTTATGGTCAGTCAGTAGGTATCAGAAAAGCTACTTGGTCATCATCATTATTCGCTTGCCCTGCTCCCATGTCGTACGGTGGCGCAGTATATTTTTCTTTTCCGTGCTACAATCCGGCCATTCGTCATTGAGTAATCCATTCCCTTCTCAGTCGTCATCCCACATGCAACCATCCACCTTTTCTTAAATCGTCCTCTACCTCTTCACTTATGGGTATAAACTCATTACTACTATGTACTCTCCTACGTGTTCTTCTGCCCTTGTCATCACATGTCCAAAACGAGACAAACAATTTCCGTTTATCTTTTCTGTTACACCTGTAACCACATTACCACATTAAAGCAGGTACCTACTTTTAACCACCACTACAAGTAGGTACCTGCCTGATATATAAAAAAAAAATTGATATGCCTGCGTGTTGATCTAGTGTAGGTATAATTATTATGTATTACGAGATATTGATCAAGACAGTTATTTTTGATGTATTACTTTCTAATGTAATACATCAAAAAGGCTTTCTTGTTTGGGGAGGTCTACCTCCCTAGTGGTAGTAGGCAAGGATATTCTCCTGATATCCCCCGGGATAGTCAACAACAGAAGTAAGAATACACTTTTACTACAATTCCCATGTGGCACAAAGGATGATATGTAAATGTGACCCAGTTATATATATTTTGATTTGGATTTGACGCCCTCCGTTGTCGAGAGGCGAGCATACCGGATTTGTTGTCGCTATCTCTGCAGTCTTAGGTTCGATTCCCGGTCGGTCAATGTAGAAAAATAGCTTTTCTATATTTTCTCGGGTCTGTGTTTTGTGGTACCGTCGTTGTTTCTGATTCCTGTAACACAAGTGATTTAGCTTCTTACCATAGGATCAGAGCAATGTACGTGATTTTGTCAAATTTTTGTATTTATATCAATATAAATGTAGATTGAATTGTATTTAGGCATAGTTCTTTGTTACAGCTAGTTGCACTAGTTCATCAAAACATGTTTGTCCAATACGATAGTCAGTAGTTAGGCCACACAAACAAATATATGGACTAACCATTATCTAAAAACAAACTTTGGAGTAGTATTCAATGTTGCAGAAGGCAATAAACCATGAGTAAAATAATTACCACTAACAGCTTATTATACGCAATAATTATAACTCGCCATTTTTATAATGCGTTCTAATGGTGTTATGCAATTGTGTGTTTCATGACTCCGGAGGTCGTGGAGTCATAGTTAGTAACAGGGGTATCTTAAGAGTGTCATAAAGGCTGTCACACACGTCTCTGAAATTATTAAGCACTTATGTACGTACATGGTATTTTGACACAGAAAGGATCCTATTTATTTAATTAAAGTTTAATGGTCGTCAATGGCAAGTCTTTTGTTTGTCAATGATTTGTGATATTAAAGAAGCAGAAATGCGTTTAATCACAAGTGTAATATTTCAATTAGGTTATAAAATGCCCTTAAAATTTTATCGGCTTGCGTGTCCGGGATTTCGAAGACGAAAGAAGAAAGTTATGTTTAAATGAACTAAACTGATAATAACGCCACTCTGACATACTCGATCGGAATGAATTATTATGAGTACCTATTTCTGAGAATCACAATCGCGTTATGAAATCTTTCTTTAAAAAAGAAACTTTTCGAACATGAGCCAATTAAATCCAATCGCTGTACTAGATTGAACTGATAAAGTATTAATATGTCCTCAATACTAGTTGTTAAGAGGCGCAGCGTCACTTATTGTAATTATTGATCTAAGCCTACCATGCTGATACGATAGAGTGTAATGACGACCTTCACTAAGAAGTTTATGGTGCTAATCATACTGTATTGCGATTGTAAGCAAAAATATCGACACATTAATATGGATTTAGGTGGCGTGTGGCGGTGGCGGTTTAGAATTTTAAGTCCATGGGTCAAATAAAAGTTATCTGGCGCTTGAAAAATCGGCCCTAAGAAACATTAACAACAGGAAAACGTCTCCACAGTGTAAGCACAGCCTTATATGTTTTCAAATGTTTTTAATATGAAGCATTAATTACAGACACGCAATAGCGTCGAATGCGCCCGCGCCGGTCGCGGCCGTTCGTTTGCTTGACATGATGAATTTTACTAACGCTTGCCGGATTAGCTGGATAATAAATATGCATTAATTAGACAGCAGTAATGAGGTTAAAATTAAAAAGCTATTGTAAATATTGCCGGTAGTACGCGTATACAGCCTGGTGCAACACGACTGCGCGCACATTTTTGACATTTTGTCAGCTTATCAACCATATCACCCGGAATGGCATTTTGAATTATTTCTAACGTTTAGAAGTTTTTAGTGAAATTATACATACACTAATAAATATTTTAACCCACACACACAACACACACAACCCCAACACATTCCGTTTCTTTTTGCCAGTCATAAAAAAACGGATAAGTATGTTTAGCAGCGCTTCTTTGCGAATAAATAATATATCTTCTGACTTTCGATGATCGAAAGTTAATCAGACTCGTGAAAGTTGTATCAGTATTGTGTGAGAACATCTTTTCAATAATAAATGAGTTGATATTCGAAATTATGACACCTCATTGGTCGGATAAAAAGTATTCAAAGTGATTATTATTAGTTGATTCGTCAAAAACGGTGTGTATATACTTTAAATTAACAGCGCCTATCAAACTAAACAATAGAAAGAATAAAATGTATTTTCTTGTCTTGCAACAAGGCATTTGTTACAATTGCAGATTAATTTTGTTAGTCTAGAAAGTGTTATAAGCAAAGAAAAATTTGATATCACTATTATCTTTGTTGAAATATTGAAGCCTAGCATTCTACAAATATCTAATTTTAAAAATGGCCAATTATCAAAATAAAAATATTTAAACATAATTATATATGTATATAATACACATATTTAATTAAATGTATAATAAAATATATAGGATAGCGGTTATAGCATTGTTAGTAAGAACCAAATTATTATTAGTAGGTACCATGCAGCAGCATCGGCAATAAAAACCAAGCATTAGAACTGATAACAAACTTTTTGTAGCCAGTTTTGAGTACGACATTGACAAACGTAATCGCTGCATTTACAAATAAGTGATGCTTTTATTAGCGATAAAATCAGCCATTGTAACATAACGAAGTATTGTGTCGTTACTCGTTCCTACAAGTTTATTCGTTTCGATTTTTTGTAACAAAAATTTTTTATTAGTCGCTTTACAGTCGTGATTCAAATAAGATACATTTTCAGACTTGCTAACAGAGTAAAGAGATTTTACAGAAATGTTTAGTAAATTATTTATGCTAAAACATATTCGGCAAAAAATTTAGTCCTGAAATTCCAAATAAAAGTTTCTGATTGTGAAACACAAGTAACGACCTCCCTACATTTTCGCAAAATATAACGATTTTAAGAAGTTCTACAGGGTGTAGTTTAGAACAGTCGCCAAATTTAAGGAAGCGGATGTATTCATTAATACAAACAACTTTTTCATGGAGTCAACATCGCAACCGCAATTTTGTTATCATTTCTCCATACAAACTAACGCTCTACCTCGATGATGATATATGAAGCAGTAAAAAAATGATTTTATGATTTCGATGTTGGTCCCATATTTGCTGATGATTTTGTTTGCATAAACTCATTCACCTCTTTAAATTTGGTAACTGTTCAAAACAACACTCTGTATATCGGACCTAAAGAATTATACCTAATATAATTATACTTCGCATAAAATAACTTTGTATGGCTATTATCCTATTTAATTTTTTTAAATAAAAGGTGCAACTTTAACTTAAGTCAGCTCTGCAATGTAGGAACCAATTGATGAAGTTAAAAAATTCTAGACAAGTATTTTTTTTTGCAAAAAATTTAGGGTGCTACATTTTCTTGCTCACCAATTTGTTTAGTTTTAACTGAATGTCGTTACGTGTAAAGGTTCCCATATTTTAACCGCAGGTCATAACTGCTCGATTGAAGTACAGGTTATACTGCATGCATTTCAATGCATTCAGTTAAGTAGAGAACGTGCGGTTTACATGATCCATTTGAGTCAAAGGACAATTCGTACTTAACTAAATAGGCTAGTTAATCTTTGGAATTAGGACATACTTTTCAGTATTTAGTTTACGAGAAATATATTTATTTATTTGAAAAATAAATTATTTGGTTTTCAGTTTTAGTTTCCAAAAAAACACAATGCAAGGAAATCTTAGTCGTAATCTTATAATTTCAGTAGATATTAATAAATACAGCAATGTAATTAACTGACCTAAATTTAATAAGAAGGTAATTAAAATACAACAAACAAAAAAATCGCATGCAGATCAAAGACAAGGTCGTCAAAAAGCTTTAACAATAAGATTGAAATATATAGCCGTTACGTGACCGGAAAAAGGTCGACCATGTAATGTTACACGTTAATGTAGTAAACGTAAGGGTATTTTATTTTATGTTTTCTGTGTTATATTGATCAGTTTTGCACGCACCGTTTATTTTATTGCGCATTTAATATTTGCACTTGCATTTAATTCAATTGTGGATCATGCGATAGTATCAAATATGATTTACTAGCTGTCCCGGCAACCATCGTACCGCCCCTTCATATTTTTTTTTCGGTTTTTTTCCGTGTTTTTATAGTTATTCTGCTATTTGGGGCAGAGACAAATTCAACAAATCAAAGATAATAAAATTCGGTCCAGCCGTTCTTGACTTATAAATGGTGTAATTAACCCGACTTTGTTTTATATATATATAGATATAAATGAGCTTTTCTTCTTTCTAGCGCTTTCTCCTAGTCTACTACTAGTCTACTCTAACTAGTCGAGCGGGGTACGCTTAACCATGCTCCTAGATGTGGCTGGTCTGGTTATCACTTATGGAGTGATTGCCATCAGACCCTTTTAATCCTAAGACAAGGGAACCAGACAGTGGCTACACATCTAGTGTTACCTGGTAGAGAATGCCTCATGGCATTAGGTCAACTTTTTGTATGATTTTTTAAATCTGTGCAATAAAGTCAGATTGGGCAGAAAGGTTCTAGAATCGAGGCCGCGTACCGGCAAGCACAGCGTAGGACGTCCACTCACAAGGTGGTCAGACGACCTGGTAAGGGTCGCAGGAAGACGCTGGATGCAGGCCGCTTCCAACCGGCCAATCTGGAAGTCAATGGGGGAGGCCTATGTTCAGCAGTGGACGAAATGATGATGATGATGAATAAAGTCTATGCAAGTTTCCTTATAATGTTTTCCCTCATCGCCGAGCAGGTAGTTTAAATCCTTGCATAGACTCATATAAAATTCCCAGGTAAGTCTGGTATGCCAAGTAGCAACCCATGGAGACCTCAGTACCTACTGCTCAATGATGGTTATGGAGCGCTTTACATCATCTTATTATTCAGAATATTGGGACGTGTAACTCTCTAATAAAATAAAATAAAATATTGAATGGCAGCAAATTACTTTAAATTGTTCATACTAGCCTGTGTTTAGCCACACAATGTGGGTAGTTAACTACTCAATTCTTACTATATTTTTTTTACGTTTGACCCTTTTCAATTAAACATTCATCTAGAAAGATCATCAACAATCCCTTGCAAAGCCACGAACAGAAACAATACCATTAAGTACAATAAACAGCCAGTCAACTCCATTCTTTTATATTAATATTGTGACACGAAACTGAATTTCCCAATAAGTCATAGACCTAGTAGTTTTTAGAACTGTCACCGCTGAGGCCACGACCAAGGGCAGGTTGGTAAATAGAGGCAAACGTAGACCGAGGCTGGTACAAGGCTGCAGGTACGTCTTGGGCTTTCCTCCTGTCTCTTCCGTTTAACTAAACGAGGCTCATTGTTATGCGACATATTAGGAACATTTTTGTGACCTTTATAGCCTTAAGGAGAACTAATAAGCCCATGTAGTTAATTGTGGAGGCATTGCACAATCTATTAGTCGTTATCTTAATTGAACTCATTTAAATGCGCGTCGAGTGTTTAAAGCTGAATGAAAAGATTCACATTTGTGTAATGAGTAGGCAAGTACTTGTATCTGACATTCGTGGCGGTTTTTTGGTCACGCGTATCTTTAACAAAGTAATGTAATTAATCACGTTGGACATATTTCTTACTACGCCTGTTGTGTAGGATTTAAAAAAAAACTGAAATAAAAAGTAGATTAAAAAAACTCATTGCCAGTTACTTAATATCCTCCACTGACAGTAGGAGGATACAGAGCCATCACGAATGATTTAAAATAAATAAATAAATGTGGTAGATTAACAACCTTGGCTCGATTTAAGAACTTTTTTTATTTAAGATTAAGCATTTAAGACGGCACTTATGACAGGTGTAATTTGTTGGAGACGGGTCATTTACTTGCCCGTTCTGTGTATTCTAAAGCTCTTTCAGACTTGTAAAAATATAAAAACTTGCTCATACCTTGGATTAACGAGTTAGTGCTATGAAATTCGGACAAGGTTTTTTTGTTAAAAGAGCAATGATATTAATTGTGTGACAGTGGAGCAGCCATAAAACGCTTGTGGTCTTACTGTAATTATTAAATATGAAATGATCGTAAAAATAATAGTACGGTACGTTTTATTTATGGGCATAAGATGACCTACCTACTTATTTTATCAAGACATCAATCAAGAATTAATAACAATAAACAATTTAGTATTTACTAAAGAGATGATAAACTTATTACGATTACGGAATATGATATCGTCATTAAAAGCCAATATACAATTACTAAGTTACGAGCTCTCTTGTCATTAACCGAAATGCCAATATAAAAAAAACGGTAATGAATTGAGGATGAATTAAAATACTGAACAAGATGAAAGTAATTATTTTTAATTGCTCGACTGAAGACAAGTCGGTATTGCACCCACTCTGCGCTCCACAGTGTCGTGTGCAATTGTGGCTGACAATATATCACTGTAACGAGATTCACTGGTTGTGTTGGCCAATTAATTTTTAACAAATTATTTAGCAGAATTCATTACTTTAATTGTTTATTATATCGATTTAGTAAAATGGGTGTATTAAGAGAATAAAAAACCTACGTATTAATGATTTACGGAACACTATTAGCGAGTATTTAGTGCCAAATGAAATTAGCTAATTGTGTTTAAAAATAAAAAAAATATTAATAATTTACCTATTTTACCTGATTTCTATCTAAGTAGTTTAATAATCTTATTATTTTACCTAAATAATACTTAGTTTAATTTTGAGACTAGGCTATTAGTGCTTTAAAGAGATTTTTAATTAGATCTGTAGTTAATTAAAATAGCCACTTAAATTAAAATTAAAAAGCGAAGAAAGCTTATTAATTGGGTAGAAATGCGTCCGGTGTAGATTTGACAACATTTTACCTTTATATAGCAGTAAATCTTTCTAGTAAACGTTATCGCAAGCTGGCTATAGTTTAATATGAAAGCAAGTTAAAATCTCAAACGATAGAGCAGACAATGCGCAGGAAGTGCCCTATTGAGACTGTCGCGTTGTTGTTTTTGTCGTGAGAACAAATAAATAATTTTGAGCCATATTGTCTCGGAGTTGCTTTTATAAGAAGTTTAAAAGAGTTTCTATATCTTCAATTTATCTAGTTATGGAGAGTTATATTACTTTACTTACAGTGAATAGTTGATCATTGAATTATTTTGGTATTCAGTACATACCAGTTTTGTGCACATAGGTATGTAAAGAAAATACCCATTTTGACGTCCCACTGCAGCCAGGGCGCTACAAGCCTCACCTCAACATATGAGTCATAATATGAGTGGTTTTGGGACATACTTAACCACGCAGGCCCAGTCCGGATTGATAGAGGGGTGTTGTAAGGCCGGTGACCTGATACTGTCAGATGTAATAAAGCCGATTTTAGGCCTCTGATTAGGCTTTTGCTTGGTGCTGCTGCTTTCTGACTAGTATCAAGCGTTATTAGCCGGGACCTCTCTCTCTCTCGAAGCACGGAGACGCTTGTTTTAAAATGTCTAGTGACATGCCAATATGTTCGAAATGGGCACCCATCCACTCACAACCACGGCGTGGGTTTCTAAACTTTTGTAATCACTACCAAAGCGATGCAGCTAAAAGCATTTTGTGCACATAGGTATAATTGGATAGGCATATATTTTCCAAAGTCATGCAATTATAAAATTAAAAGTTATGGCTATGTTCTATAAAAGAGCTGAATTTATTGGTCTCTGTTGTTGATGATGAGATTAAATAAGTGTTAAATGAAATTGTTGTTTTCGTCTACACACCTGCAATAGAAAGTGCCTAAAGCATTTATGAATAAACCAATCCGACATACGCTGCTATTAATCACTGGATTTCTTCTGCAATTAAACAGTGTCAACATCAATCATGACATTGATATTTTAATATTCTACTACCGTTTACAATCGTTAAGGCCATTCAACCAACAGATCCATAATTAAATGGGCAAATTGCTTGTTTGATTATATCAATTCTGGTCTAGCCGAAGCCGACTGCTTCCTCCGCGCAGAGAAATCGCTGGCATAGTTTAACGAGCGTGCGTGTGCGCAGGTCTTTTTCCCTACATAGTTATAAGGCCATCATTTTATTGTAGAACTAAACTTGGTTTATTTATACGTAATATTAAGGTTGAATAAAAACAGGTAGTGATGGTGGCCTGGTAAAAACAGGTGGCTATTTAGCTGGCAGGGGGAGGGGAACACTGAATATTTGGCTGTGACATATATTCAAGCTGTAATTTTGGCAAATTACAGCTTTATAGTACTAAGAGTCTGAACTAAGCCGCAGACAGACCGAGAGACAGATCGCTGGACATTGCGAAACTAAAAGGGTTCCGTGTTGACATGGAACCCTAAAATGGTGCCAATGAAATAACACGTCGTGACTAAGATCTAATTGAAACAATCCATACTTCCATACACATACGAGTATAGTAAATGCGAAAGTAACTGTGTTTGACGGTCTGTTTCGCTCTTGATGAAATTCAGTGCAAGATAACATTTGCAATTTTTTCAAAAATAAGTAAAATAGGCTGCGTCTAGCCGAATTCGACGCGAACAAAGTCTCAAAAACAGCAAGCTAATTATAAAACCTAGTCATAAAAGTGTTTTCATTATATTGTCTATGGGTACCGGTAATTCTTTTCATCGACTCTATATCTACGAGTAGAAATAGGTTAGAGTAGGTTTTATTTAGATTTTCAATTAAAAGAAATTGTGTGATTCTAATTACCTTTTAGTCAAGATTTACCTAGTTAAGTTTAAAGCCAGGTTTTTCCAGTACGCATTTAGCTAAGAAGGCCAGCTAACACAGCGTGCTTTATTTTACCTAGGAGTATTTTCTCGAAGACTAGCAATGGTATCGCAATATTACCATATACGGACTGCAGTTTAGCGTAAGTAATGAAAACATTGAGAAGCAATTATGTAATTGCATTTTATCAAAGAGTCATTTTATCTTGGAGTTTAGGTACTATTTTATTCTTTGTGTTTCCCCTAAACCTGGTCATTTAGGTTAGTGAAACATTTCCCTCGTATGCGTTCGTCACTCGCACCTTTTACATACATATCTAGTTTTTTTTGGATTTCATGTACAAATACAGAGAGTATTATGTTACCCCAAAATATAGCTGCGCTTTACCACCACTTCAGGGAACTAAAGGACCGCCGTTACTATAAAAGTGCAGATATAAATGCTGAGTCATGTGATCCGATATTTCGGTTTTGCGAGAAACCTGCAGACAAAACTTGATGTGTGGTCGTAATCCAAATGGACTGGTTTCCTTCTTTAAGCGTTATGGAGGTCAGATGACAGTCGCTCTTAATCTATACTAAACTTGCTGGAATTCAGTACCTATCATAATTCTAGGTGTGCACTACAACAGAATAAAATGCAAATAGAAATGAAATTATTGTTCTATGTGCAGCTCATTACGTCATATCTCTTAGCAATTTCTGATCACAAATTTTAGCAGCGATTCGCAACTGGTTCTGGACAGATTGTCCAACATCAGATTAAACAATAAGTGACATAAGCAGGAATGCAGCGGTTACGGCGGTTAATACGGATGCCAGATTACCTGACTGATAGCGTTCACGCGAGTGACAATTGAGACAGAGCAATTAGACTTTGTTACGAAAATTTTACTTTCATAACGACTGTTATTATTTTTAGAGAGATTGGCCAATTACTCACTGAGAAGAGCTTACTGTTGAATTGAAGGAGAGTTCTTATCACAATACCCGCGTCGATATAGTTACACATTACTTGACTAATTTTCGATAAAATCCCGACCGAAGCACTCCGTACAACTGCAATATTGTGTTGCAGTAATGATTTACTGTAATGGTACTAGTACGCTAGACTGCAGATAGACTGATGCTAAGAAGAGATGTGATATAGACGTAAAGATGACAGCGAACATGTTTGTGTTATGTGTTATTTTATAATTCGATTATAAAATTGGTGGTCCAGACAGATACATGACAAATGGAAATCGAAATTGACATGCCTATTGTAATACTTTCTTCTGATAAAAACAGGAAACCACCAAGCAATCAACTATCATGACGTGGCGTACTTTTGGGAAAGGCCCATGTAGAAGTACGAGTAGCTAAAGCGGATAAAGATATGGTGCAATGCACTTACTGTCTTACCCTCTATGCCTTGCATAAAGGAAAACCTAAACAGAGCGGATGAGCGACATAGATGGCGGATGACGTAGAACTCCCCTTAATAATTTTGATCCAGAGTCTATATATTTGAAGCACCAGAAAAGAAGGAGAAGTGGACGATTAAAGCTTGATTTTATCTCAAATTACTCATTATCGTGGTCACTTAAAAAATTACATGTTTTTTTATCAAACACACGCCTAGTAAAAAGTGCAATCAAGAAATTGAATTCTTAGACCATTTTCTTTCAATTTCCATGACATGCAAGTAAAATACCAATGTAGACATCAGACATGCCCATTGTAAATTGGTGGCATGTGCAACAGTACGGTTGCCGGTTATGTGTGCCGGCCAGTTGCGTACGAGTTGCGATAACCTGATGATTACAGCACTTCACCAGTACTCACTGCACATTATTTCTTTGTGGTTCCCAACATTTTGCGCAAAGATCCAACTTTGTTTGCACTGTGCATAGAGATCTAGATACCTACGTTTTTGTGGACACTAAAACGCTATCTTGTACAAGGCTTTTTCAAACGAAAATTCGTAAATTTATATCTATTTTGATTCTAAGGGTTAATAGGTAATTGAAAAATCAATTTAACCTGAAGGTTTCTTATAAAATTCCTAAAGAAACTGTTAGTTAAATAGCTTTAGAGTTTAGTAGCCGAATTGATGACTGTGATCAAAATTCTATTAAATATAAATCCTTATATTCTCTTATTTAAACACTCGTGAAAGTCTTGCTTCATTATTAAATGTATTTTTATCGGTACAACTTAAACTTTTAGTTACTTATACAGTTAACGGCAGGTTAACCTACCCAAAAAGTTAAAAGTCATTAAACCGTTTTTTAACTTTTAGTCCGACATGTAGAGATCAATATCAATTGAGAAAATTTGACGTTTTATGGTAGGTTGACGAGCTGTTGTCTATTCTATGCTGACATTAGATAACTTGTTTCTTATTTATCAAGTATAATTCACAAAAATGATATTATAATAGATAACCGATTGATTGCCCACAATTCGTAAATTCCTTATACCCCATCGAGTGTGGTTTAGAAACCAGTGGTCATTACCCTGGTACGTAGAGCATTCATTTCCGCCTGTTGTAACTGCTTGGTTTCCGTCGCCTCTGTCTAAATGATTTGGGACATCCCTTTTAATCGTCACGAAGACAAACACGACTTTATGTAATAACATATTGTTATGTTTATTAAGATGTATTGTCCGCGGTTTCGTCACTAAATACTTTACAGCTGTAATATATTTTAAACTGTTTTCCGTGTTGAGTTCTGTTGATGTATGATACAACTCTACATTTGTGTTTATACTACATTTCTTGAAAGAGCTTTTACTAGACCACAAATCTTATACAACAAACGGAAAACAATAGTAAACCTCAAAATAAAACAGTCAATCTAAACTACTTACGTACAGATTATCTTTGATACCATTCTCTAGGTACTTATTGCTAGTACATTAAATTTTATGTCAGCAATATTATTTGACTTATTGATGTTACTTTGTAGAACCTAAATAGAGATGGTACTCAGCAAAAGATCCACCAGATGTAGTAGGTTCTTCGTCTATAGACATTTGCAATTTAAGGACGTTGCCAATGCGTTGCTGACCTTCTAACGAACTATGAGTATAGTAAACTCAATTTTTGAATAGCCTGTTATGGTATTAAAGTGCGCCAGTTTTTATTTAACACTAGTTGTTGCTCGCGACTGCGTTCGTCGTCGTCGTCGTCGTAAGACCTCGCGAACGAAATCGCTGGCAATAGCTAGTGTTTAAATTTTTTTCACTTCATAAATTTTTGCCATCTGAACAGTGACATCTAACGGTAAGGCGTCATTTATAATTACAGTTATCTTGCATTCCTCGGGAACCGATCTTTTTACCGGGATAATAGTATCCTATCTTTTATTCCAGACTAATATCTATTTCTGTGCTAAATTTCATCTAAATCCGTTTAGCCGTTCTGGCGATGGCGTCAATTTTTTTCCAATGTTTTTTCTTTTTTCATATTTATTTTTGACTAGCTGTTGCCCGCGACTTCGTTCGCGTGGTCTGTTTATTCATAAAGGATTTTCTCCGCAACATTCTTAACTTTTTCTTTCATAGAACCTTCTCCTGACAATAACTAACACAACAAAAAAAGAATCAGCGAAATTGTTCCATCCGTATACGCGTGATGCAATGACCAAGGGAAATAGAGATTCATTTTTATATATTGTTTAAAGGGTTTATGTTTCTTTTGGTTGGTGGCTGTAATGTGTGCAGATTCATGTATTCAAGAAAGCAGTATAAGTAAAGTAAGACAAATACTCCTTATTTATTAAGCCCTGTTCTGCTCCTATCCACATTCTCTCTTATTTTATCCTTTTTAAAGGCCATTGCTTACCCAAATTAGATTAGACAGCTTCTTTACCATAATTCGCTACTTAAATAAAGGGCTACCTATTTAGGGGGCAAATTATGTTACCTATTCGTTGTAAATAGTGGTAGTGTAAGGAGTTTAATGGCATGTCGCAAGCCGTTCTGGTGAGCGCGGCGTGATGTAACGCGAACACTTCTACCGGTCACTAATCGCTTAGGGCCTTGTGTACACAGACATACTATTATTATTACAATAATTTAAAAGAAAATATGGCGCATTAATTCGCCTTGAATTCAAATTAATCCAGAATACGGTTTTTCGAAATTAGTTCGGGTTTGGGTATTCTGAGAGACGCCTTTGGCAAAATAAAGTGTGTCTGAACACAAGAATGTTAATTCTTTACTTGGAGAACACAAAAATTGTTGTGTTTTCTGGCTCATTTATTCATACATTGACCTATGCAGTAAATCGAATTAAAAACATGTACTAACTAGGAATCTTTTTTGTCTTTTAATAAATTTTCTATGAAACAGATATAATTGTAAATTTTCTGATGATACAATTTTAGCGCTCAACAGGTCGCTGTTTAAGGCGACGGGTAAGGCAAATGACCTTGAACATTAAGCGTCGACTAATGCGACTTTTATTACGTGCCTAAGATAATATAAATGCTTCTCGCAGACTAAACATCCATCCGTTGCGCTCCTGTGCAAATAGATTATCAAATCGAGCAAAATATCCGCTCATGGAATAGTAGGCGCTAAGAGTAAAATCTCTTAAAAACCCTTATAATTCTTAATTGGTTGACTATATGAAAAAAAAAAAACTTCACCCTAAAGGCACGAATGTTATAAATAACTAAACCAAGTTTGAATCTAAACAAAAACGTCGTTTAAAATATAAATGTGTACAAGCTCGCGATATTTGCGGTACTTTGAAATATTTTTTAGTGTTTATAAGAAATAATACATCAGGAAATACTTCAACAAATAAGTTACGTGATATATTAAATTCCACATCTTATATCCAGTATTTTCGCCAGAAAACTTGTACAAAAACACCTCTTTTACGTGCATTCTCCTTACCCGGCGCCTTAACATTGGCCTAGTATTGCAGCTTGTGCTACAACATCCGCCACTGTACTATTTATTATATTATATTTTTAACTAGCTGACCTGGCGAACTTTGTAACGCCAAAAAAAGTTCATTCTTTATATTTTGTCACCTTTTAAACCTTCCTTGGACTTTTACAGATATTTCAAAACCGAAATTTGCCAAATCACTCCAGCTGTTCTTGAGTTTTTGTTTGACTAACAAACGTCAATTCATTTTATTTAAGCATATATAGATTTTATTGGAAAAAAGTAGTAGTTGAAATTATGATGTTGTAGTTCTTGAAGTTATGATGATGTTTAAGAATATATATATAATATACATATATACTTGGTGATTCTTAAAGAAGTTTCTATATTGAGGATGATTGTAGGTTGTATTTATCATTGGGAATAACTTTTACTGTTGGACCAACCCACATTTTGTCAAGTCATATTTTATAGTAAAAGTTATACCTAAAGACGAGTACAACGACTGAACGACCTTCTTAATTTTGGCTAGTCACTTGACAGTCTAAAAAAAAGAAAGGATTTTCTTGGTTTATATCACAATATTATTACACTAAACAAAAAAAAAAACCAATAATAACATAAAATAAAGAACCTTACATCATAAATAAATATTTAATTGTTATCACAATCACACCCAATTAGCCCCAAACTAAGCAAAGCTTGTACTATGGCGACTAGATAACGGATAAACATACTCGAACTGATTCGATTCGAACCCGCAAACACCTGGGTTTTAGTTTGGAGCGCGAATTACTACACCAGACGGTCGTCGAAAGTCCTTCTTGCAATATATATCACTCAGGTTATTCCTGATTTATCACACAGATTTGTTCATTCAAAGGCGATGGTCGAAACAAAATGGAATATTAAATCTTCTTATAAAATTTTACTAAAAGGTCACTGGTTATTACGGCGATATTTTGACATTTATTTCTGACATGTCATGTTAATTAATTGTGTCTTACGTATGATACTTACAAGAAATAAGAAATCGGGACAACCCATAGGTTTCATTTTAATTATTGACGTTTAGCTGTTTTGACTAAGAATATATATTTCCATTAAATAGGGGAATTCATTAATAATACAATAATTATTATATTCAAAAATAGGTAACTTATATTAATTAATTGTTTGGCCGTGTTGATACGTTTACTATTTAAGGTCTAGAAAAAAAAAAAATGGACGCTATAAACAATCCATAAGTCTACACTACGCCTTACTTTCATTTTGCAAAGTTGTGTTTAATACAAGTATTTGTGTCCGGGTCAATTTTAATCTGCATCTTTTCCTTATTAATAACATTAATCGGTCATTCGATAAATGTTTCAAAATTTTATTTAACACCCAACTCTTGTTACGAAAGCTGAAAAAGATTTGTAATGCTTTTGAAATTGAATCTTAAATTTATTGCAATAATGATCAGATTAACTTGAAGCCATTACGACGGTTATAAAGCTTGAATTGATTTTGATCTACTGTGTTCGTCATTCTTTAAACTAAGTACAAGGTTTCATGTAAATAAATTAATTTTAATTTAAATCAAAGTATACAACCTACGACGTTAGGCAGGGCCAAGTATGAAGGTAGACAAAGTATATGTTTTTTTTTTTCATCATTTGAAAATGATGATTAGTTAATTAACTATCTATATTTGTTTATTTTATTTTGATTAGTGTGTGAATGACGTCATTATGGTTCGACAGGGAATTGATCTGTATCGCCACATCTGGTTTAAACTGTATAAGGATTCCTTATTATCACAAAAAATATCATCAATATTGGACATCCTAATAAAAAGTATTGTTAAACATGAGAACATGCACTAAATATATTAATCTACCTAATTTGTACAAAAACAATGAACCTAAAACTAAAAACCTTAAAAATATATTATATAATATCTAAAATAAATTATTAAAAGGACTCCCTTTAGGCAAGGTCCCGAAGATACTGGCAGCGTTCCCCCTTTGAATAGCTCGACTAATTCTATTATTTTTATGCGTTATACATAAATTTAAATAAAAAACTATAAAAATACACCTTTCTTTGTATTGGACTCGTCAAAACGAATCGAATGAGCCCAAACACGAAGGTTTTACCAGTAGTCATTGAAGAGTTCTACTTCCTACCTCCTGACTCCATCACCAGATTAGCACGATGGGGTCAAATGATTGTATTGTCATCCAAATGTCAAATACTTACAACGTTTTAAATCGATACGTCAGTTAGAAGTAGGTTAAAAACTACTTCCAAGATTTGATCACATAGTTAGTTATTTAGATAGTTAGTTGCAAGTGAAGCTAATAGCGTCAAAAACATGATTAACGCGACAAAAATAGAATTCATTGTGGATTTTTCAAAATTTTATTCAGTTAATTATCCAACTTCCGAAAAGTATATGGGATAATTTATATTTATAGGCAGTCCTTTGCGATCTTAACGTCAACTAATGCAACAATCTTGGTCGAGTCCAACAAAAAAAACAGATGTTTACTAGATTCACCTGTATGCTGGGAATGCTGATGACACAATTAAAACGTTGCAACTGAAACTGTTTGCAATAATTAGAAGCCACGTGACCTATTGTGTTGATTAAATGGAAACAATAGCGGAGAAAATAAACGTGTAGGTATAGAGTTTTACAACATACGATCTACAGCGACACCTCACTAGTACCTCTACCAATGGACATGGATGAATGTTTTTACGTCTAACTCTATACAGAAATAACAATTGAATATCGTAGTTTGAAAAACTATAAAACACACTTTCATACGGGTGGTAGATTCTGTCAGTCTTAATGTTAAAGAAGGCTTTGTTCATCAATAAAATCAATTTTTACTATGGAATCGTCATCGAAATTGTTAAAAAATAAATGAGACATCCATCTATACATACATTACCGTCAAGGTAGAGCGTTAGTTTGTGTTGGCAAACACCCTCAAAAGAGCCTAAAAGCGATGGTTTTCCTAGTAGCAATTGAACAATTCTATTATATACCTTCTACCTATGTGGTTACATGGTTACATACAAAGTTATCCTTGAGTTACGAGACACCCTGTATACACACTGTCGAAACTAAGCAAAACTACGATTCCTTTAATCTAACAACAGAATTGATTCCTATAACACTAAGCTATTAATTGTATTGATTATTGTATCTTTAGGAAAAATAATAGAAATAAAAAACTTAGGGTGCTTTTGTACTTACACATTGCATTTGGATGAAATTTAAACAGAGGTTTTTTGTATCGTGTATTTGCTTAGCTCTTTTAATTTTTTCGTAGGACTAGTGTTCCGTAGTTGCCCATTACAATTTGTACGATTTTTTTTAACTTCTCCAATTAATTTTTATTTAGTCTCGTTTTGTTCTTACATTTGGGCAACACTAGTCCTGCTAAATTATGGTGATTCTTTTTGTACCCCCACGTAAAATTTTACATTGTAGATGTAAGTAGCATTAAATACCAAGCTCAAATAAAATTATTCGTAAGGTTTATTACTGCTATGCAATTAGGACATTACAGTATATTGATAACTTGCATGCATAATAAATTAAGTGCGTTTTAGAGGCAATTTAGTACTGCGAAATAAGTGAAGATTTATCTGCGTAATATAATATTTATTTAAACATAGATAAATCAAATTTTAAAATTCATAATTTAACTTATCAATTGGCAAGTAACAATAATAAAATAAACACCATCAGTAATCACATACATTGCTCTGATCCTATGGTAAGTAAGTAGCCAAAGCACTTGTGTTACAGAAATCAGAAACAACGACGATACCACAACACCCAACCCCGATATAGAAAAGTAATTTTTCCACATTGACCGACCGGGAATCAAACCCGGGACCACCTTGTGAGTGGACGTCCAACGCTGCGGTTGCCAGTACGCTGTCTCCATTCTAGAACTTTTCTACCCCATCGGCCGTCAGTTCTACGTGCTATGTGCCCCGCCCACTGCCACTTCAGCTTGCTAATCCGTTAGGCTATGTCAGCGACTTTTGTTCGTTTACGAATCTCCTCATTTCTGATTCGATATCGCAAGGAAACACCGAGCATAGCCCTTTCCATAGCACGCTGTGCGACCTTGAGCTTTCCACGTTTCAGTTCCATATGTCATCACTGGTAACACACACTGGTTGTAGACTTTCGTCTTTAGACACTGAGGTATATTGGACGAGAAGACGTTGTGTAATTTCTCGAACGCTGCCCAGCCGAGTTGGATTCGACGATTGACCTCCTTCTCAAAACTGGATCTACCCAACTGAATCACTTGTCCTAAGTAGACATATTTGTCAACAATTTCGAGAGTAGAGCTCCCAACGGATACTGGGTAGGGGGGCGCAACATGGGCATTCGACATGAGCTTGGTTTTGTCCATATTCATTCGCATCAGTCTATCTATTTGTAAACGATCCATTGATTCGAAATCGTTTAAGTAGTTTTAGAGATAAGCCTGTAGTGGTCAAGACAGATGACTGACAAACACGCGTCAACTGGAACTTCGGTTTTATAATAAGTAGTGGAATTGAATTAATGTACCTACTAAGATACTAATTTCATATTTTTTAGTTCGACGATTTTTGAATTATTAACAAAAAAATACATTTCATGAAACTCAGTTTTATGTAAAACTTTTAACGTTAGTCAATTATAAACCGTACATTCACCATCAAAAGATGGTAACTTGTGGTCCCGTTAAAATAAAGTTAGTTTAAATACCTATGTTTATCATTTCAGCCATAGGACGTCCACAGCTGAACATAGGCCTCCCCCAATGACTTCCAGATTGGCGGGGAGTGGACGTCCTACGCTGCGTTTGCCGGTTCGTGGCCTCCATTCCAGATCCTTTCTGCCCCATCGGCCGTCAGTTCTATGTGCTATGTGCCCCGCCTGGCAGTAGGCGGGGCACATAGCACATAGAACTTGAACTGTAAGTATGTTAATTAACTATAAATTACAAACTATCAACCTAACCCTGGAGTAAAACAAAACTGGTTTTCGTACAAATATGGCGAATGCTCTTGACGCAGGAGCGGTGCGCGAACGGTTCGCACTAAGTAATTTGCGAAAATACTAGTCGAGAACGTTGGCTAGCTAGAGTTGATCCAGGCAGAGCTCATTAAGGTATAAGTAGAAATTCAAAATCCGGTGAGCTCATTGAAATACCCTGCAACCGATATGTCTTGTCTTGGTCTATTTAATTTCAAGGCGAAATTGGTAGAAAGCGGCAAGCTGCATGCGAAGGTTAATAAATGTATGAAAGCAGTCAACATTACATGTTGTAGACTTCACCGCGATGCATTACTTCATGTAATTAAATATATTTTGTCTAAAGTTAATGTAAGATGTGTGATAACAAGCTACCGCTAATAATAAATGATTTGAGAAAATGCAGTGCACTTACGTACGGGTGTCCCAAAAATAATAGATAACCCAATAACCATCGATAGGCTTCATTATGGCCTCCCTAATCTCAAATTTTGACCTTAGTAAAAATATCACGGTTTCCAAGTTTTAGTTTTTTTTTTGTATTTTTTGAAAATTGCCACCTGCGATTAGTTTTAATTGTGCTATTTCTACAAATGAGGAGGATTTTCGATTAAGTTTTTTTTTCATTTTTAAGGGATAGTTGAGCTATAAAAAAGCAAAAGTTCAACAAACTAGTTTAAAAGTATTTTGAAAAAAGAAAATGTGGCAAAAAAATAAAATGAATTGTGTTTCATGTTTGATCAGCTACGGTGTAAAAAAATGTAGGAAGCTCACCGTGCCTATCATCTTCTCTCGGCACTCGCCCAAAGAAGTGGTAGAGTAAAAAGAATGGGGCGTTTAAAAGTGCAATAAATGGCCTTTTTGACTAAATAAATTGATTCTATTAATATACAGGATGTCACAAAAATAATGAATAGCCCAGTAACTATCGATAGGCTTCATCATGGCCTCAATCTCAAATTTTGACCTTAGAAAAAATATCACGGTTTTCAAGTTTTTGATATTTTTTCATATTTTTCGAAAAATGCCACCTGGTTTTTAGATTTTGTTTTTTTTCATTTCACAAGCTATCAAAAGCAAAGGTTGAAATTTAACAAACTGGTTACAAAGTATTTTGAAAAAAAAACGGTAAAAATTAAAAATTAAATTAATTGCCTTTCATATTTCATCAGCTACGGTGTAAAAAAATGTAGGACGCTCACCGTGCCCATCATCTTAAAAACTTGCTTGGTTAATTGAGATTCTAAAAAGGTATCATAAGTCTAAGTATTCTGTTATTTTTAATATCATTTCTATGTAAGCGTCAGTTTTCGCTCACCACCGTAGCTTTCGGCTTGCTGGCCAGCGTAGCCGGCCAGCCTCAGCCGCGACGGCGCCCTTAAAAACCACCTGCTCCACAGCTCGCGGGCCACCTCGTCCCTCAGCGCCTACGCGGGTTTGAATTAAACTCTAAGGGTAGGGCAGAAAAGACTGCGTGGAATCGGTTTTGCACCGAGTTGTTTCTGTCACTGACTTTTGTAACACAACATATTGACTTTTTTAAACAATATCTTAATTCAATTTAAGGTAAAAGTACTATTTATATAAATAGCAATATGCCTAAAGATATTATTTCAAATAAGATTCTGCCATCTTCATAGTATGCCAAGAAATTATAGCATGAAATTCTGCCACCTTCATAGTAATAATCGTCGTACTAAATTAATGTTAATTCTGCCATCTTAAAAGTATGCTATTGTGAATTCGGAGGTATAATATTCGACTAAATAATGGTTATATTTAAAAAAATATATGCTTTACAAATATGCGTTTAAAGAAGTTTATGCCAAAGGTATTATGCCAAATGAATTTCGGAGCAACAAGATTCTGCCAGATAGAGGGAACCCACTTATTGACAACTGGCTATTGTTACTTACTTGAACTTTGAACATGCCTAGTTATCAGCACACGCCACTTGAATATGCAAATATGCATTTCATTTTTGCCGAATGTCAAGGCAATGCTATGCTGCTCGTCTGTACGAAGAAAGGTAAGATGTTTATTTTCAAAAAGTCTACGAAATTTTTGTCAAATCACAATTTTTTAAAGTATTTCAAATTTAAATATTATTTTTCGTTGTGTTAGGTACCCCAACGCACGTCACCCGGATTATCGATTCTCTATACGAGTCGATAACACTTATTGCGAAGGGAGCATTCCACGAAGAGGTGTTGGTAGTGCGAGTGCAGGATGAACAACAGACGAAGATGAAAACGAAGTGCTTTAAGAAATAGAAGAAGATTTTACAAGTTCTGTGCGTAATACCACTCCGCACGCCGAACCAGTATTGGAAAAAGTAAAAATCATGGAATATTTACAAAAAATCTTAAGAGGCCGTTAGTTGAAAATTTTTTATGATTGATCACCAAATAAACTTGATCGAAAATTTATGTTGTTTAATTTTTTGTTTAGAAGCTCAATTTACAAAGCAAGTTCTTAAGATGATGGGCACGGTGAGCGTCCTACATTTTTTTACACCGTAGCTGATGAAATATGAAAGGCAATTAATTTATTTTTAATTTTTTTCAAGTTTTTTTTCTTCAAAATACTTTTTAACTAGTTTGTTAAATTTCAATCTTTGCTTTTGATAGTTTGTAAAATGAAAAAAAAAAAAAACTATATCGAAAAACCAGGTGGCAATTTTCGAAAAATATCAAAAATTTGAAAACCGTGATATTTTTAAGTTGAGATTGAGGCCATGATGAAGCCTATCGATAGTTACTAGGTTATTCATTATTTTTGTGACATCCTGTATATTAATAGAATCAATTTATTTAGTCAAAAAGGCCATTTATTGCACTTTTAAACGCCCCATTCTTTTTACTCTACCACTTCTTTGGGCGAGTGCCGAGAAGAAGCCTATCTGCAAAGCATGCTCTTTGATAGCATGTGTATTCGGCGCTCTATGTTAGAAACCGCAATTTCCTACTTAAACAGCAGACCCAACTAAATATGCATTCGTTATTTCAGTATTATTATATTTATTTTTGAATCACAACATATTTAGTGTCATTGTGTGTTTGCGGAAGGAGAGAATAGTATCTAAATTAGATCTGCTATTGAGTCGGTCGCATCGCATGGCAATCGCGCCGATCGCACCACGCGACCGTGAAATTGGGACATGTTTGTATGAATATTATTCTCGCATGGTTGTAACAGCGAGAAATATGGTACACCTACTTTATGAAGAATGAGACTACGCAAATTGGAGTTGTTTTGCTGGCTAGCAGGTAATTTTTACTCTACAGAAAGGAGTGAAAAGATAGGTTTAAAACTATATAACAGATTTTTGCAGGATAACATGATTGACAGATAAAAGGTTCTTGCTTCGTAGCGTCAACGTCACATCTGTTTTTGTAAAAAGTAAGAGTCTTAGCTAGCAGATGTAGGCCATGCTAGAAAAGTTACATTGTTTTTTGCAAGTATCTAAATAAAAGATTCCAGTCGTATTTGACTTTCCATCCAAGGTCGACATTCGATGAATAAAATTTAGTTAGTCATACTGCACGTTTATGAGGGGCTAATAAATAAGTGGGTAGGACGTGATTGACATCCGATTTATAGCCTAGGCAGGCTGACGTGAGGGGAATCGTAAACGCATGTAGTTAGTGGCATAAGCTAGACAAAGTTTGCCAATCTATGAAGAATGTCAACGACTTGGTGCCGGTTGTTGAGCATTGTAAAACGTGGTGAAACTTCGTTTCTAAGATTAAACATGAAATAGTTAATAGCTATAATAAAAGATGTGTAAAGCATAGAGATAAGATGTTAGTGGGTGTGCATTTGAATGCAAATAAATTAAAAATGTTTAGGTGATTTTCCTAAACGTTGAGACAAAGTGTTGTAAAAACTTGTTTTGTCACTGCTACGCTACTGTTTGGTATACTGGCTATCGCATCTGGCAAATAAGCTGGCAGTTGCGGGTTCTAATCGCGCAAGAGGTAACGTTTGTGTCCTATAATGTGTGTATGAAGTATATTTACTGGAGCTAGATAATTACTAGGATTACTTACCCCTAGGGCATTCAGAATGACTATTAGTTTAAATAAAAAAATCAAAAATATTGGATTAAACTTTTATTACGAATGATTTTTGTGTCTTTAAGGTTATAATACTATTGATAAACTTCAGAAAAAAGCATTAGGACCAGCTTCACCACTTGCTGAAAAGTTCCAGATAACCTATTGGGCACATTGTGACAGAACTAGCTCTTAATTTCATTATTTCATGTTCTCGTGACCAATAATGTCTAGTAAGTCAAGACGAGGTTTAAAAAAAGAAGATAACTATTCAAATTTCTGAAGTTCCACTTTTCACTATTTTCAGGGACATTATGTATACCTGAAATAACATTAATAATAAATCAATAGTACATTGTTAACCTAGGGGTAAAGGTAACTTATTTAGTCCCGAGACGGGGTTTGGCCAATAGTTCGAGGGACTAAATAAGTCTTTAACCCGTGGTAAACACTGTGCTTTTCATTACGAATACAAGGAAAGTAAAAATAAAAACATGAATTAGCTGACAAAAAATGTTTGTGAATTTTAACGAAACCATACCAAAGAGTATGCAATCACTACGTTCTACAACTCGAAAAAACAAAATGAAGATCGGATTGCTGCTTTCCCGCCTATTTTTTTCTGTGGCCGGCCAGCTATTCGGCCATTACTTTTTATTTTCGTCATTGAAAAAATGGTAAATATTTTGCCCAAATCTTTTAAAGAAATAGTTGAAAGTAAACTTATAATGAGGTCATTGAAAAAAATCTTTAATTAATACATATATTTATGTTACTTAATTTAATTTTACATCGCGCTGTTATTGAGTGGCTGTATAGAAAGTTGTAACATGATTCAATAGAAATGTAAAAAAAGCTTTTAATAGAACTAGTTTTTTAATTTGTCAGCTGTCAGTTGAAAATGATTCTCCTTAGGGCTGAAAAGTATTACTTTCAACCCGCTCCTCAGGCAACTTCAGACCTACTTTCCGAGTATGAGTAATGAAAAATATTTTAATATGTCCAGTTATTACATTTATATTTACAGATAATTATTACTAATCACAGGCAGTTTTAATAGTGCCTACTCCTTGTAGGTTTTACATATTAATCAACTGATCGGAAACCTTGGCAAGTTAGCAATCTAACTATGTCAATTAACTAGCCTAAAACGTCATACAAATTAAGGTGTATACAATTTACGTAAAAAATTGAAAGTTGATAGCCTTGAGTTACAGCTTTTAGTGCAACGGATGAAATAATTTACATTGCGCGTATTATAATAAGCTTCCTACTGCGCATTGCTTCCGCGCATACTATGGTGCTATGGAAGCCCGCGACCTGTTCGCCTTCATAGCGGAATCTTCGGAAGTTATGACGTAGTTAAATACGTAAAAGTGTGAATCAATTAAGTTTAAGAGACAAATTACACTTTATAATCAACTTACAATTGGTAGTAAACTTCTGGTTGTTTTTAATTCAGTGCTTAAATAATAAACGTTGAGAATTGCATGCGTGTTATTTATTTGAACATATTGATTACCGAATGTTGTTTCCTGGGTTTTACTTTATAACGTGAATTATTTATAGTAAATTAAGTTTGTTTGTATGTTACTTTGCCTTACGTATTATTCTTTTATCCGTAACGGGCTGGCATGGTAGTAATAGTCCCACGCCATCCACCACCTGTGCCCATCAGTGGGACGTGTTTAGGCTACATTTACTTCTACTACTTACTGTTTATGAGGTTAAATGCAGATTCAAATCATTGAAGTAATCTATAAGGATTGGGCATTATTTTTCATAATTCATTAAAGTAATCAAGCGCCTAAGTTACTAATTTACTAGCGACTCTGTTATACGATTTTTCTTTTGCAGTTGTATTGTGAAGTTATTCATTTAAGGAGAAAAATTCGAAAGAGGTCGACTTATATTAGAAGTAGTGAGTAGCTCTTATCCAATGGCAATGCGAAACTTTAATAAACTGCCAACTACAATAAGACAACCGCTTATAACTAGAAATTTGCCGTTCCCGGGAATTCCCGGGGAACATTCCCTGTATGGGCAATACCGGGAAAGGCACATCTCTACTATTAACCTTTTTAGACACGACAATTTTTATCCTGTGTGTATTTATTGTAATAAAATTGACATAAGTACCTATTTATTTACTGACATTGCCAAAATAATTGTAGATACTTAAATTTAAACGTGTATTTAATTTTCGTAAATATATATGTTTACTTTATTATATGATTTATATGTCTAAAAAGATTAATTGTGTTTTACGATAATGTGCAAATCCAACTTATTTTACATTTTTTATAGCTAATAAATTATATTCTTTTGTACTTCACTACACAGTCTCGATGATATAAATAACTATCTAATAAATAACTAATAATGTAGATAGTATTTGCTTCCTGCAGTCTCAGCCTGCTGCACTGCGACGAGACTGCCAGTATAGAGGTAAAAACAATAGGCTTGTTGAATATCTGTTGTCGTAATTGTATAATATATATATATTTACAAGCTGTTTGTTTTCCAATATATAAAAAAAATAAGTCACATCAATTTCGTTAACATAAAATTGTATATTAAGTGGTATGGGAATATGTTGTACTATGTTTTTGCACGTTCCGTTGAAAGACAACATTGCATTTTGTTTTTTAGTTTTAATAACAATTGCAAAATGAAACACTTAATATGTCTGTCACTGCTCAAATTAATTTTCGTGGTCTAATTACAGCGAATAATTGCAAAAAATTGACAAGAAAAAATATGGTTCTACAAAGTGGTTACTTTCAAATTTAAAGCTAACAACCTTGATATTTACTAGATAGGCGGTAATTACGTAATTATTTTAAATTAGTATCGTTTGGGTTAACTTTACTGGAAAATATTAACTAGTCTAAGTTATAACCTCTTTCCTGATCCGAATTCATTCGGTCCATAATTTAATAATCACGTCATTTGCCCACTCTTTGATTTACTTTCCACAGTCCAGTAGTACACTAATCTAAAGTAGTAGTCTTACTCAGCAAACCACAATAGGGAATTCCAGCTACCCTTACATAAAACAGTATTACTTCAATCTTATGTTAAAGACAACACTGCTTAGGTAGGTCCTGTTAGAGTTTATGGTCAATCCTCTGAAAAAGTATTTTTTTAAGTGGATACTTGTTTTGAAGTTAGAATTTTATCGGTGCAGTCGCCAAGTCACAATCAAAGATATAAATGCCAATATTTTTTGTAAGATCTTCATGGCACAAAAAAAGTTTTGATCTCGTTTGAAAAAAGAAGAAAAAATATTTGAAAAAAAACATCATCATCACACGTCAATCTGTTGCTAGACATAGGCCCAAAGAGGAAATTAATATATAGGCCTCTCTCAATACACGCAACTGAACCTGATCCAAGGCCATCTTTTCTCTCTGCTTCCAGCAGCTTTGCATATATCATCACTTCTACTTGTCGTAGAGCGCCCTACGCTGCGACCTAACATGAGTATTTTCCTTTACTGAAAGCATTTTATTATAATCTGTTTCTAAAGACATTTTGCTGCTGCAACTTTTTTTTTTACTAAGTGAATTGATGTTAATAACTCATGATATTTGTGAAGCTCTCTATGGCAACATAGAGCTGTTTTATATACCTTAATTTTTTTTAGTTCCAAGTAATTCGAGCTGTCATACATGAATTAGGTAGTAGTTAGTTATTTCAAGTACTTACTGAACATCGCAAGTTTGTTAAACATAAAAATATCAGGAAAGCTTGATTTAGGTTAATATCTCAATACACGTTTTGTATGTTGGTGGCAGGTCGCTTAAGATTATTTCTTGGTTACTTGCAGTACTTACATACAAAATAATAATATAGTAAAAGAAATAGTAATTGGCACTCGCTCTATACTTTGTCTGTAACCTTGATCGCAAAGTCGAATCGTTTACGAAATCATTTTATCCGATCACTCATTGCATTATTAAGGGGAGCACTGACGGTAATATATTAAAACCTAATTATCTAATAAGTTCTTCGAAAAATTATATTTACACACTAATTATATAGCCTCAAACTAAGCAAAACTTGTTTACTATGGACACTACATAACGGTTAAACATACTTATATACAATATCTGTTACAAATCTGGCAAGACTCATGTACAAATGATCCTGTTTATCACAGAAACAGTACCCGTTTGTGTCATACACAGGAGCATTGTACCTGAGTCCTGAATGATAAATAAATAAATTTAAGTATATACAATGTCGCCCGGGCGCAAGTGACCGCCCGAAATATTTTGAATATACATGAAAAAGTATCGAGAAAAAACCTTAAAAGGGGGGGTCTATCTTTATTACTTTTTAAGTTATTGATTTTTTTAATTTTTGAGTAGAGTCTGTGACCTTGTTTTACATTTTGTACAATTTCTCCGATGATATTAGCTCGATTTCAGATTTCCTTGATGTTTCTTAAAGCTTAAGAGTTACTTTATCACGCTACTTAGCATACATAATCCAGAACTGCTAACTTTAATTTTAAAAATGGAATTTAGACCAAAAAATCAAAGAAAACATTGAGTTTTTTTTAAAAAACGGACGTCTAATTCATAACCTGTCCGCTTAAGAGAGCTTTTTTATTCATAATTACTAGTCTGTAACTTATGACCAATAAAATCAGGTAACCTTGTAAGTATTATCTCTTTAAAATTTCAAACTACAACTTGTCGAAAAGGGGTCTCTCAGGTAGAAAACTGTAAAAAAAAGGTCGGGTAACAATGGGGCGTACACCACGTGCAAACTCTTTTCAGTTAGCCCTGAACTGAATGAAGCACCGGTACTTTATTTAGTTGTTCGGTTACCTATCTCGAGACGCTACGTGTTTTGTGATCTGTGCGCTTTTCAACTTGTAAAGACATTTTTCATCAAGTGAACTCCTGTCATCATTATGATACGATTGCGTGATTTACCGCCATCTCATGTGGCGGATATGCATTTCGTATACGGTTTTTGCAATGGAAATGCACGCTCCGCGGTCGCAGAATACAGTCGTCGATATCCAGATAGGCCAGTACTTGGCTATCGCTCTTTCATTGCTGTGCATCGTCGTTTTTGCGAACGAGGTTTATTCCCACAACGAAACGAGACTAGCGTGAGAGTTAACGTCGACGTGGAAGAGGAGGTACTAAGACTAGTACGTGCTGACCCCATGACCAGTATCCGTCTCCTGTCGATAAGAGTCGGTATACCAAGAATACGCGTCTGGAGAATATTGAAAAGAGAAGGTCTGCATCCGTATCATTTCCGGCGTGCTCAACATCTGGGGGTTGTCGATTACCGTGCGAGATCTGTCTTTTGTGGCTGGATAATTACACAGCAACGAAACAACACACATTTTATGAAAAACATTTTGTGGACAGACGAAGCCACATTTACCAGAGCGGGTATCACTAACCATCGAAATTTACATGTCTGGGCCGCTGAAAACCCTCACGTAATTAGAGAGACATCTTTCCAGACTCAATTCTCTATCAACGTATGGGCTGGAATGATTGGCGATCAACTCATCGGCCCGTTTGAGTTACCAAGCAGACTTAACCAACAGGCGTATTTGGACTTCTTAACAAATACGTTGCCCTTGCTTTTGGGTGACGTTCCATTAGCGACGAGAAGGCGAATGGTGTTGCAGTTAGATGGAGCTCCAGCACATTTTGCACGTACAGTTCGTGATTATTTAAATGAAAGGTGGGTCCAGTGGATCGGTAGAGGAGGACCTATTGCCTGGCTGCCAAGATCTCCGGATCTTACACCATTAGATTTTTATTTTTGGAGGTACATGAAACAGAAAGTGTACGCTGTGCCCATAGAAAGCCGCGAGCAATTGACGGCTAGAATTTTCACAGCTGCAGCAGAAATAAAAGAAAATCCTGCAGAATTGCGTCGAACAACACAAAGTGTTGCCATGAGGGCCATTGTGTGTTTACAGGAGGGTGGGAGCCATTTTGAAAATTTAATTAATTAATTTTTTGTTTTTATGATGATTTTGATGATTTGTCACGGCTTTTTGAAGTTAAAATTAAGAAATTTATTTTTCTAATTAAAGGCCATTTTTCCCTTACCAATTTGTTTTTTATTTCAAAAAATCCTCTTCAATTATTTGCTTGTTTGACACTTGTGAGTTCGGTTTTAATTATTTGTTTAATTTACTTTCCTTAATTAATTGTAGTTTGCCTCTTATTTTATTAAAGTAAGGTATCAACAATTATTGTTATTTTGTAGTTTTGATGAGCTAGATTAATAATAATAAATAAAAAAGCTCTCTTAAGCTGACAGTTTACGACTTACACGTCTGTTTCTTAAAAAAACTCAATATTTTCTTCGATTTTTTGGTCTAAATTCCATTTTTTTAATTAAAGTTAGCAGTTCTGGATTATGTATGCTAAGTAGCGTGATAAAGTAACTTTTAAGCTTTAAGAAACATCAAAGAAATCTGAAATCGAGCTAATATCATCAGAGAAATTGTACAAAATGTAAAACAAGGTCACAGACTCTACTCAAAAATTAAAAAAATCAATAACTTAAAAAGTAATAAAGATAGACCCCCCCTTTTAAGGTTTTTTCTCGATAATTTTTCATGTATATTCAAAATATTTCGGGCGGTCACTTGCGCCCGGGCGACATTGTATAATTGGTGTGATTGTTGGAAAAATAACATTTGTTGTTGACCTGTTGAAAATTACTTTAGGAAGTTTAATATTGTCATATAAAGCACAAAACGGATGTTTGTTACAAATCATTGCGTTGTTTTCAACGGATATTTGCTTACTTTAACAATTCTGCGGTTTGACTTTGAAGAGATAATAAATGTCTTCTTCAGTCTTTCAAATCAACGCGGTCCTTCAGAACTAGCGCTTACTCTCGGTGTATTAAAAATAATAAGCGTGTTGTTGTGAAAAGGTTTTCGTCAGTGCCACCTTAAGGGGCAGCGTCAGCTCGCGTTATGTAAAGAAACGTGACATGAACGCCAAGTATCGTGCTATAGACGGCTACAGCTACCACCTGTTTGACCGACTGCCACTGTGAAACTGTTGATCGTGATTAGATAGAAAATCTTTTTGCTAAAAATACTGGTCTTGCATGATGATCTTACTTATTTGAAAACTCGGTTTCATTTTTATTTGTATCGCTTGTAAACTGTTTCTCATTTGTACATGTCATCCTGTGGGGTCGGCCGTAAAGAATACACTTCCCTACCGCCAACATAGACGCCAGGAATTAGTCGCCTGACACAGACGCCAGACACAGGAGGCGTGTCGTAAGAGGCGACTAATTCCTGTAGCACGAGATGGGCAGCAGCGTCTGCGTGCGAAATGTAAAAAAAAAACCACCTGCCAAGGGTGGCGAGTATTGGCAATCCCTCCGATGAAAGTCATTGGGGGAGGCCTGTGTTCAGCAGTGGACGTGCTCAGCTGAAATGATGATGATGACATTTTGTCCTAATATTTTATTTTTAAAATAATGGTTTAGGTACTTTAAAAAAAACATAATTCAATGAAAACTGAACTTTAATGCTGTTGTTCTAATATATTTATTTCTTTAATTTTAGAAAGTCAAACGTGAATCTTAATTTTGTAAACGTTTAATCATTATTTTATAAACTATTAAAACTACCTACCAAAATTCTATAAAAATCATATAAACCTATTAGATCTTTAAAAATTTTCCAAATTTACTTGTATGTGTCCAGATCTGTGCATCTGCATTAGTTTTGGCAAAAAATATATAATAAGAAACACATCTTTCTCTCTCAGGTAACACCACGTGGCCTATTATAAACAGCACGTAAAAAAAAAAAGACCTTTGCAGGTAGATTCTAATACTACAGTGTACAATAGAGATCTTTGTGAAATAGGGAATCCCCACGGATTTGTTTTTTTTTATTATAATAGGTTTTCGAAAATTATAGCAGCAGGTGCTAATGGCTAATGTGCTTCATTTTGATTGCATCTTAAATTTTTACAGGAATATTGTAGGGTGGCTACAAATAACATAGATGTGGCATTAGATGCTATGAGGTGATCCAGAACATGTTCTGTGTTACTACGAGTATAATTTGTGTCTGTTTCTGGTTTTATTAGGAATACTTAATAAAAAATTAAGATTTGAAAAGCTAAAAAAAATGTCTTACTGTGTGAACTTCAATCAGAACAAATGCAACTATTATTGAAACTGACTTCATGAAGGCAGTAAATTTTTAACTGCCGTAAGATTTATGGTCGGGCACAATGGAGCGCCTGCGCACCTTACGTCAAATACGCTATCGACCACCATTGTGATGCACAAAGCGCCAATTTTATTTATGTCTGCTTCGATGGTCGTAAGGTGACCAGGTGTGCGGCTAGTAAAATGGAATGTTCTAAAAATTGCATTCATTGAACTACATGACCGTGCATAGCTGATAACCTAACCTTTAAAATATACCATAGCTGATTCATAAAAATCGGTGGAGCTAGTAGGTAAACCAATTTAGTTCCAAATTGGTTTACCTACTTCTATACTTCAAAGGAGTCATTTAGATTGATAGAATATGCCTTATTACAAAAAAAGCATGAGAATCACTTATGAGACGTAATAGTGTACAATTCAAGCGGTATAACTTTCAGATCTCTAAAATAATGGTTTTCTTTAAAAGTGTGTTAGCAGACAAACAAATAGGAACAATGATTATAAACCAAATATAAATTCATTACTCACAACAAAATGAATCTTCAATAAATACAAATAAAAATAACTTAGTGAAACTCGGAGAGTCCCAAAAATACACGTGTCGTCTTTAATAATGGTGGTACTACAGTGCACCTTACAGATAATGCTCAGCAGGTTAGCTGTCGTGTCTACCTGTCGCGATGTCTCGTGACTTATCTAGTTGTTTGAACTAACTCTTTTGAACACATTGTTTGTTGCCTTATGCTTCACTCACAGGACAAAGATTTTAGTGATAAAAAAAACCCTGTAACTATACAAAGTGGCCCAAAAGGTGACGTCCAAAAATTTTCCAAAACAAAAGTTTCCAAAAAAATTACCGAAAGTTAATAGTTTACGTCCAAGCTAGTCAGAGCTTAATTTACTGAACAGTTCAAAGTTTTTAAAATATTTCAAACACTTTTTTTATCTCAAAATTTAAACTTGTAGAACCCTTTAGTAAGCCCAAATAAACATTACAAACATGTTTTTATCTTTCCTTTAAGAGTAAACTTTTTTATTTATCATGAGATAGTTTTAATAGCTTGCTCTATAGCTTACGCTCATTAGTAGAGATTATTGAAAGCTAATAATATCATTGAGTGGGATGTATAGCTCTCACAGGGTTCGCACGTATCACCTACTTTCCCTGACTGCAGGCGTTAGAGCAAAATAATACGTCATTACGTGCAGATTGCACGCTAGGGCTGGCAACTGTAAATAACTAGATTGGTGTGTCACAGAACAAGAATATTTTTTAAATGATAGGTATGTCTGTGGTAGATTAAATAATTTACTTTATAATAAAAGTATTTACATGTGTTGTATCTTAGTATTTTGGTACCTCTTAAAGTTTTATCAATTAAAAGTTAAAAACATTCTACGTAGAAGGTCAAAAATCGGCAAGCTTAGGTTATTTTAATAATACGTACTACTAGTAGCCTAACATTATGTACTTTTTGTAAATATAAATAACAGGGTTTTTATAAGTCGTATGTCAAGCAATTACATTCTTTTAACGTAGTGAGTTTTTAACGTTTATTTTAACGTACTGAGCGGAAGACCTTTTTGGCACAAATGCCAACAGTTACTTGTGTTTTACTGCCATATTTTGTGCCACATATAACTGTTCTTATTTTTATTAATCCTGATAATAAAATTGTGTAAATAATTGTAACGCATGACCCTAAAATGCAATAGCGATGCTCGAGGAATGCAGCTGCTTTCGCTCTATGAAAATGTATGCACGTGCATAACTGAGTATGTTGCCAGCATAAGTGCATACAAAAGTGTGGAATCTCAATATTTTACGTCATATAAATGAAAAAAATAAATGTTTAAAATATAAATGAAAGCTTTACAGCTTTTTTATCTATATCTACAGCTTTTTATATCACAAATTTATCTGTGATTTTTTTCCGAGTATATTTTCTAAGTTAAATACCTTAGTAACATGTGAAGCCTACCTGGTTGTGATAGTTTTCCTTTTAACTTGGTTGTATATTCTTTATAATACTGTTGTAATTTTTTTTTCATTTTTTAAAACAACTATTTTCAACCAACCAACCAACTAACAAAAAATTCAATTAAGTTTAACGCTCTCAGGGTTCAGTATAACAATGCCTTCAGGATGCTGATAGGGCTGCCTAGGTTCTGCAGTGCGTCGTCTATATTCGCGGAAGCGCGTGTGGATGATTTTCATACTATCGTCCGTAAACGAACGGCTTCGATGCTTGCTAGGACGCGGGAGAGCGCCAACAGCATCCTGTTGGTTATCAAAGATAGGCCATCGTGTCCTATCTTTAAGCACTTTATTCATTCAACACAGGAATCGGTTTTTTGAGGAATACTAACTTAGACTTTAATTAAATTTTATAGATCGTGATGGTCTGATGAGTGATCTAAACGTTTTTTTTTAATATTACGCAAACGGATTCTGAATCAAAACATTGTGTTTGCACACCCTCAATATTTTTAAAGGACGTATTCAACGACAGTATCCTACACTATGGTACAGACGAGTCCACTATAATCTGTACGTGTAGGCCAGGAATCCTAAAATATATGTTTTATTCTTACTTATTCTATTACTTTGTCGGCGTAATTAATATGTTTACCCATGGTAAAATACGGTTTCCTAGTACTAAGAGTCTCTGAGCTAAGCCGTGTACAGTCAGACAGATGGACAGAAGGACATAGCAAAGGTTTTCCGAAAAAAAAAGAAACAAAACTGTTAAAAACCGTGCGACCAACACTTAATATTGCTGCTAAAAATTATTTTCTGTAATGGATGCGTATGTAAGATTACAAATAAATAAAATCCATCTACCACCTTTACTTAGATTATTACAATGGATTTGAAACTAAAAGCGTTTAAGGTAGACAAGCCATTTAAAGTTTTACAAACTTATTTTCAATTTGTTCCGGAAAATTCAAATAGTCGATAAATTATTATATCAGTAGTACAGATTAGCCACGGTATTATTATAATAATTCGATTTAAAATTTTCATGTAAAGAACAGATTTCAGTTATAAAAAAACCTACAACGTATAATTGCAGTGATATTCTACATGCTACATTTTAAAATATAGTTTTCAATTATGGTATTAATGTATTATATTAACCTTCAATATTGTAGATTTATTTTAAAAAGAGATTTGATTGTCTTTTGCTATTTCTCATACCACTAGAAGCCCAATTCCCGTAATTTAACATTAATCGCAATCCAGTTTTGATCCGCTCCCAGTAACATTACCATCTAAAACGGTATTCTCGTAAGCTTTAATTTAATGTAAAATATCAAAACTATCCCAGAACGACTGAAAATTTAACAAAAAAACCTCATTTTGATTTCTTTCATTTTTAGTCGCATTACGAACTGCATTTTTTGGTTTTACGAGAAAGCCGTTTTAGATAGCAATGTTAATGGGAGCGGATAGACACTGGATTGCGTCGCAAAATGCTAAATTACGGGGATGGGGCTTCTGGAAACTACATCTAACTAGGTAAAAATGAGTTGCCGTGCGTAAGTCTCGCAAAATCTTGAGAATTGGTGGCCCAATTTTATTGATTTCTATTTCGTTATGTTCGTATTATGTTAGGACAAGGTGTATATAAAAAAATTTTTGGAACACAATAAATTACTTACATTTGTTACTCTTTAGGGTATGTGCTCTATGGTCGTACTTCACGGGATTTTATTTAATTATTCAAGCTAAATCAAATAAATTAAATTAAATTAAAACTCTCTAAAATTAAATAATCCTATAAAATAAAAAGTTATTATAAAACTAATACATTTTATACATTTTTTTTGCTAAGATTTGTGATGTCTTAACTTAAAGTGTAACTTAAGATTTATACTTAAGTATACCTGTATTAGTACGGGTGCTGTGGTTATCATTATGTCTATTAATTATTTCCTATACATCTTACACTGGTCTGACTGAATGAAAGGAGTCATCCTTTCGTTAAAACGCAAGATGAATCTTTAAAAGTGGAACTAGGTTTACATATTTATTTGAACTTTTGTATTTTCTATATCCCATATAATAATAAGCGAGATACATCCACCTAAATTGTGCCGCTCTAAGTGCTGTTTGATTTGGTTGTTTGCATTAAAGCGTATCTATCTATCTTTTTTAGAGAAGTCGTAGAATGTCACCTAGAGCATATAATACTAATTCAGCAAATGTTATTCAGTAAATATAATCGTGTTAAATTGTTATTGCATCTTCTAAAACAAGTAAATGACCATTTGATTCCTCGTGTTGCATCAACCCAAGACGCTCTTACATCAAATGTATGCAATACTTACTCTTACGCAGCACTGTTACTGGTATTGCAAACATCGATGTAGGGCACATTCAAAATTTGGACAAACAGCCAATGAATAATGAGTCAATTGACCATCTTGGTCTAGTTTTTTTGCGGGTCGAATCCCGCAAGGGGCAAATGACGAACATTTGTAGGTACTCTATTTATGGATGTCAGTAGGTATTTAAGCATATCTACAAGCTCTGTTTAGTTTGGGGCTAGATAATTGGTGTGATTGTTTGAATTCATTTTTTTATTTAACGATGATGATGTACAGGAAACAATCAAATTTGAATTACAATAATGGAAAATATTGCACATGATATTGTGTTGCGTTAGACTGCAACGTTTTATGTACCTCTATAAAAGTGACAGTACTAAGAATGACTTCTGATAATCCTGAAAAATTAGAATAGCAAACCCAAAAGATTATTTTGAAAACTTTTCTTAACTAAAATAGTATTTTAATCCCACGCAGTATGAAAGTTGCAACCATGTTTATTCAAAAAGGTGTTAAAAATACATTAATATAACTTTGTGTTGCAACGTATTCAGAGATGTGTCTAAAATATGTAAATAAACGTGAAAATATTTTACAACATACGGTATTCCAACTTAGTAATGCGTAGAAACTAAACTTTACAATGAATCTAGCACAGAACCGTGCAAAACTCGCAGTGGTGAAAATCTATTAAGTATTCCATACACGAAGAACGATGATAAATGATTCACCGATGTTTCAAAATATATTGTAGTTTGAAGATTTTTAAGTTGACTTTACGACCTTTTTTATTACACAAAGAAAAAACTTTTTATCCGCACCTGCTAAAATATCCGCACAATTATAAAAAGATGATTCCAACGAAATACCGTGAAAGTCTTCGGCCAGCGACGTATGTTGAAACTGGGGCTGCAAAATGCACCTTGCAATAAACCTTCGTTGCTGCAACACTAACAATCAGCCAAAATAATAAATAGGCGAAAATTACCTTGGATTACTACAGGGTTGGTCCTCTAAAATGTATCCTTCACTTTTCGTTCACTAATCTATCACGGTTCACTCACACGAACTGTTTATCACCTCACTGTGTTCGGGAGCATTTTAAAATTTGAAAATCGAATGTTGAGTGTTCGAAAGCGGTTAAATGCGCGGGCGCGGCGTTGGCGAGCGGCGTTCTCTTTCGCGGCGGAAAGCGTAATGTTCGAGCGCAACACCCCACCACAATGGCTCTGTCGAAACCCGAGCGACCGCTTCCCGAGACCCTAATCCTTTGAGATGGCTCCGTAAAATGACATATCGCTCCTTGTAGGAATGTAGCGTTCCAATCTTCCTCCGTCCATTTCAAAATAACTTGTTACGTGTAAGAAGCACGGATAATCGGGTTGTGTCGTAATTTATTTCTATTTGCTTTACACTGGCAGGTATTGAGGCGTGACATAAAGCAACGAAAGCAATTGAATTCAGTAGCCAGAACAAGACGTGCATGAGAAACGTATAGTGAATTAATTTATCGATATTAAAGAAAACTTTTCGAGAGTTTCTCGTGTTAATTAAGCTGTATTTCTATTTTTTATTTGCAACTAAAGTCTATTTAAGAACGTGGAGTACGCTTACTCAATAGATATGCTACTTAACTGGCCCTTCTATGAATACCCGGACGGAACACTATACAGCTGTTTAGCAAGAAATAAAAGCCGGCAGAACCCTTGCAGGCGAGCTCGTTCAAAGCTCTACCCTCGCAGCTGCATCAGTACCCTAAAATCTTGTTCAATGTATCTTGCAGGTGGTTTAAAAATTATCCGCCAAAAAACACACCAACTGTTATGGTCTCGAAGTAAGGATACCAGACGGTAATACCTTGATAGGGAAGACTCCTAGCACAATTCTTTACTTAATCAAAGTCCCTTAATCTTAAATACCTAATCCGCTTTCCCAAAATTGACGTGTTAGATTAATGTGCACAATTTCTAGGCTCTATTTCAGTATTTTTAAAAACAAGGCAAGTTTTAATAGTGTTAAAATAATTTAAAGTGGAATATATATTTAGAATTTTTATGATTATTTGTTAATGAATTACAAAATATCCAGTTAAAACTATGTAATACGTGTCTATATATATTTTAAAAAAACTTAAATAAAAGGCTACTGTTATCGTTTCTTTTATTTGTTCATTGGTTGGGTTTGTAAATTAAGAAGGTATCAGTTTTCTCACTGAAACGCTAATTATTCCTTTAACTGCAAAAAGCCGTTTGTAAAACAAGTTTGAAACATATTTCTGCAAAAGCTTCTATTTGCGATAACTTTTTTGTGTCTTTTCGTCATATTAATATTTAGCACATACTGTTACTATTTACTTTTCATTTCATTCATTTAACTAATACTCATTTATTTAGTATACAGGCCCTCTTCCGGGCACTTATACACGACCCAAAAGTAGCTTTTATTATTGGCCTATCCACCGCGCTTCAGGGACTTCATATCAAAAGGGAAAAAGCAGCGGAAGAAAGTTACCTTTGACAGCCTTTATTACAGAAAATACATTTAGAAGATATGGACGTGTTAGCACACATTATTATTTGATATTCGTTTGTTTCGTAGGTACCTTTACGTAAGGGGGTGCAACGGGGGATTCCGGGATCCCGGGGGATTCTTTGTGTCAAACGTGAAAAGTGCTACCACTGTTTAACTTACTTGCTACCGAAAGGTCTAATGAAACCGCGTAACAATTTAAAAAAAAAGTTCTCATTTAGTGAGGCGGACGGGTTAGAATAAAGATGTACCCACACATTGACGACCGTCTGGTGTAGTGGTTGGCGCTCCGGACTACGAAGCTAGAGGTTGGGCGTTCGAATCCCGCAGGGGGAAAATTTGTGTGATGAGCACGAGCATTTAATTGTGTACCTAAGTCATAGATGTTTATAAAAGTATTTAAGTTTGTTTATCCGTCATCTAGTCACCATAGTACAAGCTTTGCTTAGTATGGGGTTAATTGATGTGATCGTAGAAACAATCAATTTATTTATTTAATTTACATACGTGCATACGTAAGTTGTATCCTATCAAGTAAAAATACACAAAGACACACGACGATCTATAAGGAAGAAACAGTCGAAACCCGTTAATTGTTCTTTTAGGTCGTTGCCCATACATGACATGATGACAGGTTAATAATTTGTCAATAATATGCGACAATTGTTAATTGTAGTAATTTTTGTTCGGAAAAATGTCAACGACCTCATCATCATTTATTGAGGAGGATTGAGGTATTCGTAAACACAAGGAGTCTTATTCGTCTTTGAAGACTTGATTGGCGTAGTGGCACGATGACTTGCATTGAACGCAATTGAACGGGTTCGATTCCCAGTCGGGTAAATTCAGAAAAGCTAACTTTTCAAAATTAGCTTAGGTTCTAGGAGATTTCTCAGCAATCGTCTGGTGTAATGGTTCGTGGTCTGGTCTGTGATGAGCAGAAGCATTTGTACCTAGGTTATGGATGTTTACAGTATGTTTATCCGTTACCAGTCGCAATAGTACAAGCTTGCTTAGTTTAGTGCTAGATAATTTGTCTGATTGTAAAAAAAAATTATTTTATTCTTAGACAAAAAGTAAATTTCTATCAAATGTTGCGTAAAATAATAAAATATTATTTATTTTGTAGCATCATTATCTGAGGCGCATCCGAGCTAGGAGTGGCGTGGTAATTTAAGAACCGAGTGCGGGCGTGATCAAGGGCCTGTTTTGTAAAACGTGATCTCTTTGTTCCTTATATCCTTTGGGTCCAGCGTGGGTGGGATTGATAATATAATTAAAATGTATTCTTTCTTTGGTCAGCATCAACAGAAAAATCTTGCATTTTATTGGTTTTGTAGAAAATAATGCTTCTGAACTTATTCTAAAATATATGTTGGCTGAGTGCCTTTGCTTAGTTTGTCTCTTATTGTCAATCAAAAAGCATAAAGTTAGTGGGAAAAAAATATCTTTCTAAAGTAACCTTTTTACCACTACTGCTAACATACTAAGATATATCTACATACTAAGATATCTTGCGTAAGAATACTACCATTACGAATATTATTCCACATCATGTTACAGAGGACTTGAGAGGACGACTACATTAGCAGTTGGCTGTTAAAGACATTACCAACGTCCTAGCAGATTCTCTCCCAATGCCACGGGCAAGTGCACTAAAGATTTTTATTGCAAATCCTAATAAACTGTGACCTTACCACTTGTCGGAATTGCTTGGAGACAAAGATGGGCCCACGAGTGGGGAGAGTTATGCGCTAATGTGGTCGGCATATTAAACTGATTGCTTCCAACATTCGGTGCGCGGGGACGCCACACCCACGGCAGCAATAATGCTGTAAAACCATGGACAGAAGAACAAAGGAAGTATATTTTTTCTTTCTTTCAACGATAAGAATATTCATCTTCTTATTATGTATCAATCAATGATCCACGTCTAGGTCATTTGTTTCTCCAAAAGCACTTTCTAGATTTTTAAAGCGCCTAAAATCTTTTACCAGCATCAACATTTGTAAATATTATTAAGTAGTCCAGGCGTCAATTTGCAGAAATCCATAATTAAATAAATAAAATTATTTTGATGTCAATTTTCGCTCTCATACACCGGCATAGGCACCACATCACCGTGGACAAACACAAGCAAATGCTAACCGCCCTCCCTCAAATTGTATGCGAGACAGATGAATGTAAAAATACCCCATACCGTCATAAAAACCTTATTATCGTTAATTTTGCTTTACATTCTCTGCAAAGCATGGTCCAACTAATATCTTACTCGACGTGTCATCCTGAATCCTGTACGTACGCGGGAAGAGCTTATGAATGACAAGCTGACAATGCCATTCGCGTGGGAAACCACCATATCTGTTTTTTGGCATTGATACGCTGAGGAGAAAAGCTAATGTTATTTATTTCACAGAATATATTTATTTCTTATAACTAGCAAACATTTTCTTACTTCATTTTACTTTATTAATTTAGATCACCGACAAGATTACACCAACAATTCGCCAATATAATATTAATATACGTGCTAAATGAAAACTTAATTATAGGCGACAACAGCATGCACTGAAGATAGCAGCAATACTTCATTAAAATCAAATATAAAACACTAAAGAACAAAAGAGACAAAGTGTGATCCTCAGGCTAACCTAACCGAAATTATTCATTATCACCGGTTAAGGTTTTCTGAGATCAACATATACTATTCGCAAAATTATTAACCTACAGAATGTTTCAGAATATCATGAGGATTAAAACACAATAATTTATTTCTAGAAAGAATTAATGAAACTTATGGTTGATATTTAAGTTTTCAAATTCAAGTGTTGAGTACTCGGCCTTATTTAAACAATAGTTTAGACTGCTTAAGTACTATTATCTTAATTCTGTCTAGAGTTGGCGTGGCCATAAACTTGTGCTATCATTTGTAGAGACAAGCAACGGCTACACTTTCCGGAGATTCCGGATAGAAGAGGTTGTATGTCAATTCAAACTTCTTCATGTATTTTAATAACTACGAACGGCTTATGAGGAGACCTTGACTTAATTCTTTGTTAGCAAAAAGAAGGTCTTGAAAAGTAGTTTGTGTGATAGAAATCTACGGTAGCGTCGTGCCGTGTTACTAAAACATTCTCATATAAGTACAAACAAACAACATACTGTCAATAAACTAAATATCTTGTAGGTAACTGTATTTCCTCTAAAAAGGACGACAAAGGTGACTAAGTTTTTTACGCCATTTCTTCTCAATACCAGCCAATATGTAGTCCCGAAGCGGTAGTATCTAGATACCTTAAGGTGTAACTGTACCAATTTTAAAAACTACACGAATTGTTTGCCCCGATTTTATTAATTTTCTCGGGACTACTAAAGAAATACGTTTTGCAATCATTTTGCTTTTCAACTAAAATATCTACCTATTAGGCCCTATAGATCCAAAAAATTGCTTATAAAGTTTAGTAAAGTAAACATAATAAAATTATGTTTGACAAATTCTGGAATTCGATTCGAAAAAAATTAAAGGTTTAGATAGGTATTTTTAAACAAACCGATTCCAGTGGCCCAATTCCCTTAATTTGACAATAGTCGCAATCCGGTGTCGATCCGCTTCCAGTAACATTACGATCACAAACGGTATTCTCGTAAACTTTCAGTTTGACGTAAAATTATCAAAACTTTCCCAATACGACTGAAAACAGAGCAAAAAAAATCTAATTTTGGTTTCTTCCATTTTCAGTCGCATTACGAACCATAATTGCATTTTTTGGGTGTACGAGAATTGTCGAGAATACCGTTTGTGATCGTAATGTTACTGGGAGCGGATCGACACCGGATTGCGACTATTGTCAAATTACGGGAATTGAGCCTCAGATGTTTACAGACTTTTAATTTAATAATCTAACCATCTACATTACCACAAAGTTGGTTAATAGAGAATGCTATACGGCAACAAGCCCATTTGTGCTTTGTCAGTGCAATTAAAATTAGGTAAAGAAAAATATATTTGACATTGCTCTTTATTTATCTCAGTGAACTTAAGGTCTAAGTTATTAAACCATGCTGCATCAATTACGTACATATTTTAGTAGGTTACAATCGGTGGGAACTTCAAAAAAGGTAACTGTCTAATCGTAATCCAGATATTTGTAGCGTGCAACGTTGTCTATGTATGTTCTCTGTCAAAATTAATACTTTACGCTCAATAAGCAAGCCCATGACCGCGAAAAATGCATGACTGTGTTTTAATAAATGCCCGTGTGGGTTTTATAAATTATTTAAATGTGTGAACGAAGAAATTGGAGCGCGACTTGATCCCGTTGTATTAAATTTCATAGAAGTGTATCTTTGTCTATAGTATTAATGAAGCAAAAACTCTAGAGCAATCTTTGGAATGAATCCGCTATGTAATTCGAAACTTTGCAATCAAAGAAACACACTTATAATATATACTTTCTTCATTCATATGTAGAAGCAAGTATGTATTGTTATATGGCTTTTAATAGAACTAACTACTTTTTGCTTTGTTGGCTTTAAATCTTTATTGATTACGTCGTAAATTAAATTCTGGAGGATTTTAGGTTTTTTGAATTGCCCTTTTGTTGTATAGTAGCCGGTAGTTTTTATACACGATGGGAAAGACAATGATTTACCTCCATACAGCCAGATCTTAAGACTATTTTAATAGCATTTTAAATTAAGTTAACTATCTACAAACTTTGTGAATATAAAAAGTATGCTCTGATAAATTCCTTTTTGGGGCACATAAACTGTAGCAACGCAGATTTTTTTCTTTTAAAAATAAGTATCTACTCCACTTATCTAATGGCTTAGTTTACCTAAATGTAATAGTGTCTCAATTGTAACTGTGTAGTCAATTCTTGCTTAAGATTAGCAATAAATCTTAAAGTATACAAGTAAAAAAAATACTAATAACTTGTTAGCACTGTTTTCCCCATCCCCTTACAAAATTTAATTTAATGTTGCCTGTATTTTTCTAATATTCTCGTACTCTCGACTCGTATTTATTTTGAAACAATCCTCTGAATTTTGAGTTCTTGTCTAGTAGAGTCCTTGTTCCCGTACTTGTGGCATCATCGACGACTTATCATTTAGTTGTCGTTTATAGGCGTCTTCCGGACTGGACGTAGGGCTTATGTCATCGTTCGGCCAGTTCGTTGTCTTCCACATTAACATACTAGATATTTCCTGTATCACCATGAGATAGCGAGCCGGGTCATCTCTATTTGACATCTGCTGTTGTTATCAATCCTAAAATGGCTTACGTAGCCGAACTGCTGTTGGTAGACAATCCTGTAATATTGCATGCTGGTGTTATTTATTAATTACAGGAAAACCAGGATTTACACATTTAATATAGAGAATAGTGTCAGTTAAACCACTTATAGATTTTCACAAATAGCAACGAGCTAGAAAATCAAAAGAAAATACATTGAACACGTAGCTAATAAATTTTAAAAAACTACTAATACACAAATTTACTATCGCAAATAGAATAACTTTCCTTTAAAAAGCGCTCGCCTAATTGTCGTCTTTCTGCATTATTAGTATGGTAAATGTCTGAGGTAACTATTTCGCCTATAATTTGAGTTCACTATAAGGAAATAGAGTGGATCCTTACAACGATAATAAGAAACAGAGCTTGGTGAAGTTGTGTCTACTCTGTAAAGTATTTAAGAGGCATGTCTTAATTTGATATTAATGCACACGCAGTTGAGTTGAACAGCCCTGTATTACAAAGCAGATACAATACGTCAGAATGTACCTGTATGATTTTGATCACTGATCCATTATGTACGTAATATGTAATTATAAACCTAATAAAATCAACACTTACCTATTGTGAAAAACGAATGCTGTCATTGTTGGTCAGTCTTTATGTAACGGTGACGAAAATCGTGGGCCCAATGCGGGTTTGAAGAACGATATTCGCTCGCTAACCACAAGTCATTATTTGTAATGTGACTAGCTAGGGACTTGTAGCATGGGTGTCAATGGTTTTAACTTAAAAATGGTTTGAAAGAATTTAAAAAAATTGGATGCCGTTTATGCTAAAATGTACCCTATAATTCTTATTAATGTTAACATCAGTGTAAAGTAATGCGATGTTTTCAACATTATAGTTTTATTTTATTTACACAGTGTCCCTTCAAAACTCAGTACAATATTTAAATCATGTCTTGCTTCACGCTTGTTAAGGATCTGATGCTCCATACATTATTAAAACGAAAATATACAAATATTGTTATCACTTCGATATTGCTCTCATAGTAGGTACCCTTGGTAAAATTTTGTTTCAGTAGTGGAATACCGTATTTCAAGGAAATCCAGTTTCATTTATATTCACCCTGTATTTTTGATAATAACGCGTTGTTCCTAAAATGACAGTAGTTTATTTAAATGCGAATTACGTTATTGCAAGGAAATACAGTTTTATTCACAATCACCCTGTATTTTTGATAATAACGCGTTATTCTTAACAAAGCAATAGTTTCTTTAAATATATATCGCTTTGTAATCGAGTTTAATGTAAAATTACCCGCTACATCAATCTAGAAAATGAAAAGCAATAGACTACACAGAGTGGACCACTACTATTAGAAAACTCATTATTGCTTTTACAAAATTGCCAACCATTACGTATGGATTTTCCTCAATGACCACACGCTATAAATCTGTACCATACTGTGTACATACATATAAAAAAAACTAGAAAATGGTTATTTGTTGCCACATTATCTTACTCTCTTACATCTTACTAAGTAATATTAGAAATGAAAAAGTTTGGACGGATGGATGTTTGTTAGTCAATCACGCCAGGACGGCTTTACGGATATAAATGAATTTTGGCATAGAGCTAGATTATAGTTTGGAATAGAAAATAGGTTACTTTTTATCCCGGAAAAAAGTACAATCTCCGTGGGATAGATTTGTTTTGGTTTTTCACAGGACATGAGATCGACATGAGTTTTTGTATAGTGTTAGTTTAGGGGTCAGGGAATGACATAGGCTACGAGATAGGTATTTTTATATGACCTAGTGGTAAGACTGGAGGGCTCGGGAAGCTTAATGTTTTCCCAAATGGGAAGGCACAGCAGCATTCCAAACCTGGGAAACTGTTATAAGATTGTGAAATGATCATTCTGTCTGTAATTAAATTTATGAAACAACAAAAATGTCTTATTAATCTTATTAATAATTGAAAACAGATTAAAATCATAAGAATAAAAAAACTAGCTCATATGAAGCTCCACTGTAGGTAAAGGTATCCTTATTCTTTTTCAACACCCTATATCTACGATCGCTTAAAAGAGTTCAGGTTATCCTGCCAGGAGCTGGCGAAACATTAAAAAATTTGGTCTACCATGCTCCTCCCTGGACCTTTGTCAACCAAATAGTGGGGAAAGTTTCAGCGGCCCTCGTATTTATAAAGACAGACGAGGGAGAGAGGAAGGAAGCCTTAACCAAAAATAATGAGGTCCTATTTCTATCTCTATGTAATGTAGATCTGTAGGATTCAAGATAAGAAGAAAAGTATACTGTTCTAAAGGTATATCACAGATTTATGATCCTCCATCTTCTATGCCCATTATGTTTTGGTCATCTCTACCAGGCCAGGAGGTCACCCCATTACGTTAGCCAGCCAGGGACCAGTTTGCTCTAACCTTTGCACTGGGCACGTTTTTCACGTATAACGAATGAAGTGGCCCATACACTGGTGTGTGTTATGTGACAATTATATTCCGCTTCATCGTTATCTTTATCCAAAAAACAGACAAGTGCGAGCGTAGGCAGCGGCAGCTACTGATAATGTTGTGGTATGCGCGGGCAAAGTCACGGGTATAGACTTGTGATAATCTAAGTAGTAGCTTTGAGTGCGTTGCAGTGAAAGTGTTAAGGAAAATCCTGGTAGTAGTGGCCGCCATTCTCACGATAGACCGTGTTACAGCAATACAGCAGGTTTCTTCATCCTTATGAGATGAAACAAGATTTGCGAATGGTCTTTATTATTAATCATTATTTGATTCTAATTATTATCTTTAGAAGGTGTTGCCTATTTGTTATAAAAGTGGACAGTAAGTAAATAATAATGTAATAAATAAGATGGATTTAAAATTTGGTATCCTGATACTTCAATGAAATTGCAAGAACATGGTAATCTTGTTAACGAGTTTGAATAATAATTATAACTCTTAAAAACCTTAAAAATAAGTAAAAATTAATAAAACCACTATTTTAATGATTTATCTACACGGTTACCTATTTAACTGGTTTTAAAATGTTGTTTTGACAAAGCTTTTAATCTGTACTCATGTAAATGACTATTTGTCGTATAAGAACAAATCCTACCTATCTTTAAACCTTAGTTCATTTATTTATTTCAAAGAAATTATTATTTTATTTATTTTATTTTTATTTATTAGGGATAACAACAGCTTACAGATTTCATTTTACATAAAATATCTTAACTCTACGGAAAGCCAATAACAGTTATCCACGTATATTATATAAATGAATAGTATGTTAGTCAGTGTGCACCTTAATACAAGAAAAGTACCTATAGAAAAGATATACATTTCTGAAATCTTCTCTCATAATATTCGCAGATAAAGAATATCACTAAAGTTACATATTTAATTAATTTAAAAATTTATGTTGTTCATATCCAAGATAAAATATAATTAAGATGATGTACAAGGTGCTAATTTAAAACCAACACCCCGTATAACCGTAATCAATGTTGACAAAAAGAAAAAAGTAAAATCCCATTTTTATTTGTTACGCTGTATCATCAATTATTTTAAGCTTTATTTGTTTTTTACAACAATGATTAGTCATAGATCATGTAAATAAAAAAACATATTAATAAGTGCTGTATCTAAACGCCTAATAATATGCAAGTATTGTTTAACGACAGTGATGATCATGCTTATTAATTGTGTCGATGCATAATATTAATTCTAATGTTCATCTATTAACTTAATACATAATACTCTATGTATGTTGACCTAATTGCGCTCAAGATATAATTTACAAGCTTCGCTAATGAGGAGCAAGGCAAACTAGTATACAAACATGGAAAACTAGTAGCAAACACTAGGCAACGACTAGAATACGTTTGTAAGGTAAACAGAAAGCAGAAATAACAGGAAAATGACTGTTTTACCGTCAAATTAATATTAACTTTAAAGAATTAATTTTTTGCAAATGATCCTTTCTAAATGGACTAGATTCCTAAAATAATCTAATTAGTCCGTCAGTTGAATTAACAGAAAATATTGGACACCTATTTTTTCTTTTCTCAATCGAACAAAAAATTATGAAGATAAAGCGCATCAAAGTTCCGCGTAACGTCACGCCTTGCTAAAAAGTGTCGCATTTTTTGTTTGATTGCCAAAAAACAAAATTAGGGTCCGATATTTTTTGATAATCAAATTTTTTTTGACCCAGGAAACTAGCCTATTGGCTCAAGTCTGGGTGTGGGGGAAGACGCTGATTGGTACAGACAACAGCTCGTCAACCTACCACAAAACGTAAAATTTTCTCAATTGATACTGTAGAGATCAGTAGAGAAAATTTTCTCAATTGATCTCTACGTGTCGAGTTTAAAGCTGAAAATAGGTTCAATAACCTTTAACTTTTTGGTTGACCTGCTGTTAATTGTACCTCGTATTGCAAGAATGTGAATTCCTTACTTCTAGTCCATGACAATTGGTGGGTTTTCTAGCGCATATTAATCTTACTTTTTACTAATATTATAAATGCGAAAGTTTATATGGGGATGTTTGTTACTCAATCACGCCAGAACGGCTTAACGAATCTAGATGAAACGTGGAACATAAATATGAAACGAACCTGTAGAACAGTTTTTTTTCACAGAGCAAGGGATTGATATGATATTTGCACAGTGGTAGTTTAGGATTCAGAGAGTGACATACTTTATGATACTTTTTATCCCAAAAAAAATGCACAGTTCCTGAGAGATAGCATTACAAGTAGGGAATGAATAGGCTACTATTTTTAGTTCATCTTCTAAGGAAGTAAAATATGGAGCGACAATTTCTATTACACGCAGTATACACGGGCAGGATTATTTAATAAATATGCATCAGCCAAACACTAATCGTCATGATCACGAAGTAAGAAATTAACATCCTCGTGTAATAGGTAAATAGTGAATCTTGCCAGAAGTGCAGGGCACCCAGAACACGCAGATCCAAGTCAGTTTAAGCAGCTTGTTTTTTTAATTGATCTGAATTGGGAATCGAACCGGAACCTTTGCGATTATGCGAATCACGGCGCCACCACTGCGCAATCTAATCGCTTTTCAAGTCAAGATTTAGGGTTACCCTAATAAAGTAACCCAAAGATTATAGTTACAGTTTCCATATCTTTAAGGTTACTAATTAGAATAATTAATGCACTAAGCGTAACCATTGTTTTTGCTGTTAACTCATCAAATGAGGGCAGAAGGATACCACGCGTATCTTCACATAACTTTTCTGGTCGAATTTCTCAAAAGAAACCCGAGCATCGCATTTCCCACGGCATCAGTATTCTGGGGTATTCAGTCCATGTTATGTAAGAATAGATTACACAAGAACTAGTAACTCTACCTATAGTATTAATCACGGAAAACCATTACGTCTCTATAAATAAAGGTTTTATATACTTTAGCGTCAAAGATGAAGACACATAATTGATTTCAATAAAAAATACAACATTAATTATACCTCTATTTTAAAAGTTACCTTAAGGGAAATAGTCCAAAGATTGTTTAAATACTATAAGTAATCCATTTTAAAAAAAAAATCGGTGTGGATTTTATTTTATTTTTTTGTGTAAGTATATATTACATTACTGTATTTATATATTTTCTTATGATAAATCTGGATCCTAAGTTATCAAAAGAATGTATGAAAAAAGAAATAAGCTAAATAATTTTATGAATGAAAAGGAAGCGAGCTTACTTTAAGCTTTAGAAGCTTCTGAACATGCACCTTACATTTTATATATGTATTCATATTATTCATATTCATATTCATTTAATCACTTCATAATGTACATTATAGATGGTCAATTGTAACATTACAACCTTCATAAGGCATTCGTAAATTAAAATTATTTAAACAAATTAAATTTATAATTACGTTTACATGTCATCTTTATATTACATTCATACAATATTAGATTCATAAATTGGTCATTCATAAAAAAGTCAAAATTTACATTTTAAAATTAAATTACAATTGTCAAAATATTATTGTATTAAAATTGTATTGAAATGATTTGTTGCAAAAATTTAAAAATATCGGCCGTGAACGGCTATAACATTATTGAGGGTAATAATTAAATCTATTATTATCTGTATGTCTATAGTCTGTCTTGCTATTAATATAATTATTTCGTTAGATCAAATCACCACGTAAACTTGCTTACCTTTATCATGTCTACCGGTGTTGGCCAATAAATTTAATTTATTCATTCTGTTTCAGTAATACTTAGAGCTAGCCTCTCTTACACAGGTATGCGGAAAACGATTAACCGTATTTGGTGTACCTACACATCTAAAGACCCATAGTCTTTGTACACTACATATCCAAAGACCCGTAGCCATTTTATCCAACACATCTAAAGACCCTTATCTTTTTAACCCAACATATCTAAAAACACGAGTCTTTAGATGTGTAGGGTACAAATAATACGAGTGGTCGGTCCAAAGCAGTAGCTTTGGACGCAACCGGGATTGATTGTATATTTATTTATTTATTTAAACTTTATTGCACAAAATAAAATCGTACAAAAGGTGGACTTAATGCCATGTGGCATTCTCTACCAGTCGACCATTAGGCTAAACAGAAATGTTTTGTGGGCGGTGCATATGACGTTACAAAAATGAACATTATTATATAATCACAGCATAAACTACACACAGTATCTAAGTCAAATATTATAAACTAAAGTATAGATGAAGAAGAAGAAGAAGAAGGTACAAATAATACGAGTCTTTAGATGTGTAGGGTACAAAATCTGCGACGAAGCGAAAGCGAAGAAACTGCTGCTGTAACTGAAAAGAAACGCCGCAACAAAATCAGTCACCACTAGCTGCCATAAAAAAATGAAAATCAAAATAAACATGTACGTATCAGTTTAGTGCAGGCTGGACTGACCATAAATTCTTGCCATCGAGATAGTCTTGAATTTTATAATACCCCTTAGACATTAGGGTAGTTTTGACATGTGACTTAAATTTAAGAAGAAGAATTTAAATGTTCTTTAAACTCTGGACTTTAGTAGGTCACCTATGTAAGGTTTAGCTATAAAAACCATTTCTTTACCTAAGATCATAAAAATCAGTCCAGCCGGTCTTGATTTATAAATAGTATAACTAACCCGACTTTATTTTTTCAATATAGATTAGAAATCGAGAAATTACAAAGTACTTACGTTTGAAACGTGTGTTTATCATATTATATAATCTAGAAAAAATGCTCCTGTATAATACTCGTTGTAGATCCCTTTGACGAAAATAAACACACATTACTATCCCGGCCTCTACAACCGGCCTATATTACAGTACCTACAGACTGCAAAAAAATCTGTGGTTATTCGATCACCCGCATTTTTTATCCATTCACTGCCAGCCATCATCAGCCTAAGGTAAAGTAAAGGTAAGGAGGTATTGTATAAATTTAACTAAATCATCAAAATCCGAGTCTATCAGTACATAGTAAGCGACACCATTTAATGAAATCTATGGATTTGGCTACCACAAGTAATTATGATATCGAATGATTTATTAATTAACACGCCTAATATGGAGACTGCGTTACAAACCATTATAAGATCCTTAAGATAGATGATTGGACTGATATTACTCAAAGTACGTACAAGTTGTCTTACAGTACCAACTTTTTACCACACTCTTAGTAATTTTTCTGCATACGTCCTACATTAACATGTCGCCTGTCCCCTGACATTCAATAGTACCTCAGAGTACGTAATCGCGTTCGAGTTCGTTCACAGTTCATAGTAAACGGTCTGATCGAGCGAGCGGACATGCCCAATTTGTGCCCCCCTCGGCCTATGCGCATCGACTCTTGCGCACGTGGAATCGCAAGTAATAGTGATGCGCATTATTGACCAGTAAGGTATTTTCGGATCATCATTATTATCATCGTTCGGGAGTCCACTGCTGGATATAGGCCTAACCTATAAAACTCTACAGCAAGCAGCTCTGGACCGTTTGCATCTGACGGCTTAGCGCTAAGTTTTAGATTAGTTCGTCAATCCGCCCACACTGCGTATTCCAGTTTGTAGTCGCCACTTGAGAAGCATTCTTTTTCACATTTATCGGATTCAAATGTAAAAAATCCTGTCAGAATTCCGTATTTAATACGAAGTGGCAATAGGCAAGTGACCAGGCCGTGAAGGTAAAGGGTTCTTCAATAGAAACTATTTACACACTAGCAAGCGCAGTTTGGAACGACTATACTTGTCAGATAGACGAACATGTGTGCCATTCTATGTGAGCCACTATAATGCTGAAAAAAGATACTATTAAGATGATGAATAAATTATTAGCGCCAGATAACACATCAACTAGTGTCATAGTGTTGATGAACTTTAACATAGACTTCTCGTAGCACCTCATGCTGATAGTCATACCCGAGCCACTGTTTCCCGAACCAAATTAGAAAAAATAGTATTTCTGTATTCACCCTTACCGAGAATCAGACCCGAGACCCTTTGTTAACAGTATTTCTTAAAAGATTAGACCCGTCACAAAATAATGCATGATTTACGTCCCCTGGGAATACGCATCGACTCTTGCGCTCGTAGAATAGCAATTAAAATAATTAGTTATCTCTCGTAACGCTACGAGTTTTCGAACAAGATTAATCAATTCAAGATTTGCACGCTCTTTTCTGTATTTTTTATCTAATTCATTGAGTAAGCGAAACTTGGACTTTTTTTTACACCCGCCTGAGGATCTATGATGCAAAAATGCGAATAAACTAGACCGCAGCTCATCACTAAATAACGAGTTTCTAGCCTAGGCCGAGACGTAACAGCTATATTCGCGAGGCTTCGAGTCCTGGAATGATTGTTATCTCATAGCGTTAATTTACGTGCTGCAGTAAAGGTGTGAAATTGGTATTTATCCAGGCAGCAAGACAAAACACAACAAAAAAAAATATTGTTACGTAGTCTCATGCGACCGCTCGAGGTCTAACGCACGAGTTTATAGACCTAAAGAAGTTATTAAATAAAATCGGTTTATTTGCATGAAAAGTGGTCTACAAGTTGTTACAAATATAAAATGTCCGCACAACTATTTAGTTTATGCTAAGTAACACGCCCCTGTCGTGCATCCCATATAGGCTATTATGCAGAGCCTACCTTTATAAAAAACCGACAGAACAGCTAACCATAATTATTAATTACGTATTCAACAATAAACAATAAATATTCTGTAACCATTTTGTCGTCTACCTGTACTTATTCCTTACTAAAGCGCGCAACTTAGATAGTTACTGTGCAATTTAACCAATGTTAGGCTGCCGCGAGATCGCCTACTGTTTCACGCAAACTTACTCAATTTTCACTCACAGCCTACCCCCATCTGAAACCAATGCACGTCCCTGAGTAACAATAACAACCAAAAATTTTATAATTTCGACAGCGTTAAAAGGTAAAGACATTTGCCAGTTGAAAGATCTAAATTAACCAAGCGTTTTATTTGGTATTCAAAAATATATTTTTCTAAAATACTAACAAAGAATGTTGATTTATGATAAATAAACTGTGTATTTCAAAACGAAAAACACGTACCTAATATGCAGCTGTTTCGTTAGCCGCAGTTTGAAAAAGGCATGATTTGTGCAAAATGGCGCGGTTTTCTCAATTCCAACCACAACTAAATTAACGGTTGTCATAATTATTTACCTACTTTAGTACAATCTTGTAAATGTACATACTTGTGATAATATCAGTAATTTAATTTATGGTGGTTGATTCTCGGCTAGTGGGAGGTCGGTGCCTCGACAGTAGTAATTATGATACAAGTAACATAAAATTTACAACAAATTATACATTGTATTTTTGTCCGTGCCGTATGAGGATGGCCATTAAGAATACACTTCTCTACCGCTAACAGAAGAGTCTGTCTTAAGAGGCGACTAATTCCTGTAGCAAAAGGCGGGCAGCAGCGTTTGCGTGCGAAATTTTATTAAAAAAGCTACGCTGTCCTGCCAAGTATTGGCAATGCCCCACGATGATAGGTCATTGGGGGAGTCCTATGTTCAGCAGTGGACTTCCTATGGCTGAAATAATGCACTTATTTGTATTTTCACTACGACATACATGACCTACACTAATACACACTACCTACTACCTTTAGAATGTTACTGAGTTTTTGAATTCTTGAAAACAACAATAATACATTATTATTTTAAGCAAAGATCTTTTAAGTCTCAAGTCGAAAGTGGAATCATGCTTTTTTAAAAATTAATGTATGTTTAGTCTTATAAAACGCTTGTACAAATATGACACGCATTCTTTTCAACACCGTAAAATTGACATTAAAGAAAAACTGAATTCTGTTTGATAGTTTGCTGTACTTAATTGTGCTAACCAAAACAGTTCCATTCCAAATAACAGCTTAAGCAAAAGAATCTGGAACGGTTATCCAAAGACCGAGAAAAAAAGTCGTAAACATGGTGACACATTCTACCAACTACCAAGTCGCCATAAGTGTTGACGCGTGTCCTAGTTGTTTGGTACATTGACCGATTGACAGTTATATGTTAGGAGTGCTATAACAATATTGACAAACATTACTAGTGGTAGATTTTAATGTTCCGTTTAATTTGGCACGAGTTTACCGTTTAATATTTTCAATAACATTTAACCTTTAATACTTCTTGCCTTAGATAATGATTAGCAATTTTTAAAATTCATTTTAAACAAATAGATGAGAATGGTAACCTGTCAATACTCCTTCTGTGTTTCAGTTGCCCGATGACCAGAAACCTTTTCAATTGTCTAACTCCCGCTTGACTATGTGTCCAAAGTACCTACTGACAACGAAGTGATCCTATATGGATTCCTTTTTTCCTTTTGAGGTGGTACGGAGCTCTAAAAATAAATAATTTAAATACACCAGTACCCCATAGAGCGAGAGTACCTTTCAAACGAGTCCTCTAAAACATGTCCAAAATTCTACATAATTACTTGTATGTCAATTGTTAAAACAACTGATATAACAAAGCATAACAAGAACTTCTGAGTATAGATATCTTTAAAATTATTCTATAAAAATAAAATAAAACTACAAAACTCAATAACTGATAATTTTCAAACTTAGTCGTATGCGATACCTGTCACACACAAGTTATTCGCATTTATGATTTTACAATCACAGCTTTACATGTGTATTTTGATCCCGGATTAGGCGTGCACTTAGGCTCGCACTGAGTCTTATCAGGGCAAATGTGTATGTTACATATTGACCTAGCTAATACTGTAACAATATTTAGTCTACATCCCCAAGATAATACATATGTACTCAGCTCACCACGTTAAGCTGATTAAGTTCTTTACATTTATGCAGATAAAAATTGCGTAAAACTAGCGGGGCAGAGAGGTTCAAGAATGGAGATCACGTACCGGCAATCGCAGTGAAGGACGTCCACTCACAAGGTGGACAGACGACTTGGTAAGGGTCGCAGGAACCCGCTGGATGTCGGCTGATTCCAACCGGCCAATCTAGAAGTCAATGGAGGCCTATGTTCAGCATTTGACGTCCTATGGCTGAATGAAATGGTGATGATGATGAGAGAAAAATTTAGGTGCATTCTAAGTGCACCTACATAAACTTCTTAAAATAAACCAGTGACGGCAACGTTTTTCTTTGAACTAATGAGTTAACTGTGTTTAAATTGGGGTGACTCCTACTTTGATGGTCGTTGTACTTAAAATAAAGGAAGATATCAAGGCCCCAAGTGCTTCTTAATTACCTTTTACTTTAAACTGGCATCTAGGGCAAGGGTGACATCCGGTCATTGTTAGACAATAACCACATATTAGTCACCTTAGGGCGCGCCCACATGGGTGAACTGTAAGTACTGAGGCACCCCGAATTGCGACAGGCACCAAACGATCTCGTGTAGGTACCTACTTTGATTAAGATAAGCGATTTTAAATTGATCTAAAAAGGATGAGGTACTTAATTCTTCTGTTGTTTTTGTGTGCATATCTTTGGTAAATGTTAACTGTTCATTTACCACAGAATTTAGACAGACTACTTAAAGCTAAGAGATAACTATGCGTCCTGTGTGTAGAGCTACTAAAAATATCAAAATCATTAGTTTAAAGACGCATAATGTGAGTAATGCACACGACAAGACTTAGAAGCGAAGCATTTAGATTGCTGAGACACTCCAGAAGTCTTCATTGCAGAGTGTGAACGCACTCTAACAATAACAAACTTTATTTTTATGAATAATCCTGGTAACGATAATTCTTTGTTATTACTTTAGCATCCGTGACTACATATTTAATTGATGATGATTAGTCCGTCTTGTCACATCGCATCATACTATTATCATTACAACACTTTATTGTATAAATAACACATTATCCAAACAACTTTCTGTTCTTAGTTTAGACTTAGATTTCCTTAGTGTCAATATTTAAGTAGGTTATCTAGGACACTAATTATATAAGTTATAATAATGTAACAGAACACAAAAGTTAATTCTTAACCCTAAATATGTGGACATTCCCGTAATTAGGTGTAATTTAATGAGGTAATATTAGCGCAGTCTACGATTCTATTGTACCAGTTATTTATTCTATGGTACCAGTCTCAAAACTAAAAGTCAGAATATTGTTTTATCTCTCAAGTGGATAGATAGATACAGTAAACAGCGTTTAAACAAAACATTGGCAAACATAGCAGCTACAGACCGTTTTGGAGGGCAAGTAAAATTATGAAAATTATTACAAAAAATGTATGACAAATCACAAAAAATATTTCTTAAGTTAGAATGTCTCTTATTATTAACTAAAGTAAAAGAGTTTAGTTTAGGAACTGTCATGATACAATAAAATTGTGGGCACTTTGTCCCTCGCAACCAGCTCTATATTATGATTTCTTAATTTTATTAAAATACATATCTTTTTTAAAGTCGAGAAATGTTACTGTTTAGTAGTAGACCAATAAGATACTCATCATATATTATTTTTATCTATATTATATATATTTGCTATCTATAAGACTTTTAGCATCTTCACGTAACAATAATAACATAATTGGAATACCTACCCTACTTATATATTTAAATACGAAATTTTAACACTAATTAAAAAAACAAAAGCATTCTCTAAGCTTAAATGTCAGCAGCAGGGAATTTTATAATACTTTTCCTCAAATCTTTCGAATAGTTTCGACAATCTTTCATCACTAGACCGCTCCAAATTTTATAACCGTCGGAATTTGATTATATAACATGAGGCAAACAGTTGAACTAGACCCCAACACCCGTGAAACTAATGTTTAACAACACATGTAGACCCAAAATAGAAGGGCCAGTTCATTATATTGAAATAGTAAGTATCTTATCGAAGTAGATGCGACAAAAGCTGACGCCTGTAATAGTTGAGAGCTTCCTTAGACAGTTTCGGAAACTTATTAATCGATTGGTTTGATTTAGCTGGCTTGATTAGGTAGGTACTTAATTTGAAGCAGGATCTTTTAAAACTAAACTTCTTTTGAAAACTTGCAAGTAACTTAAAGCCATCTGTTTTTTGTTTTCTCAATTACGTGGTTTTCAGGTGCTACAATATTTTATCATAATACTACAAGTATTATTATAAATGCTGAACTTTGGTGACTTCAACCGTCGATTACTTTGCAACGGTTTGCTATGATTGGTCGGTAAGATTAGGTTCGCATTAGACAGTAGTACGATCTAATATATAGATAGAGATAGAGATAAAATAGGCCGCCGGTTTAGTACTACAGGTCAGTGCATTCAGTGCACTCAGTGCATTCAGTTCCAGCATACAATTCAGTAACAAAATGAGTTAACTGATTTCCCTAATCTACGCATAAGGCCCGCTACATACATGTGCCAATAACAATGGCTTTAGTTTTGACCTTTTTGCAGACACACATTATGCAACTGGCACAGCAATCCAGTAAATTGAGTAAGTATGTATAGTATTTATTTGCGTGTGTTATAATATATACGTAATATATCACGCCCAAGAGCAATGCATATTTTTGTTTATCTTGTTACGATTTTGTTCGAGATTATGTAAATAGCTAGAGATAACTAAGGTAATAAGCTAAAGGCTTTTAATTTCTTATTTGGCATGCAGAAGTTTCAAAGAAATTATGGTAAAATAGTATAGTACTTAATTTTAACTCATATGAGTCTAAAACTAGATGGAAGATTTGTTTAAAAATAAATTATTTAATATGTCTACATTATGGTCAAAAACTAGTAAAACATCTTTTCTTATTTATTTGTCGTTAAAGCGACCTACAAATTTCCTTGTGGCGTGGTGATACGTTTTAAACGCAAAAGGTCCCAGGTTCTATTCCCGGTTCGGATCGATTCCTAAAACTAACTTTTATAAATTGTCTCGGATTTGGTTGTGCTGGGAGATGACCCTTAATTATTACTTACTACCAGATTATGTTAATTACGTAGGTAGGTACCTACTTACTACCAAAACTTTTGGTGGCTTGTATGGTGAGTATATATTTTTGAATAAATAAAATATGGTAATAAAACTCACCTAGTAATAACTTGAATACTTTATTAAATCCAAAGATAGTCCACTATCACGTGCGACCTTGAAACCTTCATTATCTATGAAGTAATTAGCGGTCCCACGTACTAGTCATTACGACCCAAACGGGAATGCAAATCAAACATTGCAAAGGTCACATTATTATCTAACACTATTGTGGTCTGCGCGCAGGGCTGGCAGTTACTTTTTATGACTTAGACGTTAGAATTTTCAAGTTTCTTCAACTTTTTAATGATGAAGTTGGTTAATTTTTATTTAAACTTCCTTCTTTCCTTCTATGTAGTCATTCTCCACCGACCTCCGTAGCCAAGAGACCGTAGACCGATTGCCGGTCGATCAATGCAGAAAAATACACTTCTTCAAACACACTTCTCTGCATCGTCTCAGGTCTAAGTGTTGTGGTACCGTCGTTTGTGTCTGATTTCTGTAACACAAATGCTTTGGCTACTTACCATAGGATCAGTGATTCATTAAATGTAATGTTGTCCAATATTTATTTATTAATAAATTAATTATTGATTAAATAAAATAACTTATTCTATGAAACCAACATCGAAATCTAAAAGAAAACACTTCTACGTATACAAACTGATGTCAGCTGACCGGCGGTTTTGTATGGAAATGATATATTTTTTTGTGATTTCGATGTTGATTTCTTAGAAAAAGTTGCTGTATTTGAATAGTAGAATCACCCCCTAGAAGGAAGCTGGGTAATAAATTAGACCTTATACGGATACCTATAGCAAAAGCGAAATTTAAAAAAAGGCATCAAATAGTTATTGATCAATGTTGCTTGTTCCGATACCTATCATTATAACTAGCTTCTACCTGGGACTTTGTCTACATAGACATTAGAATTAAGCCGAAGAGAAATAAAAAATACAAAAACGAGATAAAATGTAATAATGTGTCTAGCTAGATCAATATCTACTTCTGCGCCTATTTTTATTTTTATTCCGATCATTAAAGGTGATTAGTAACACGAACACAGGCAACACACACAACACACACACATACACACATCTAATAGCGCATAGTTTTAAGCACTTGTAAAAAAAATATATTTATTAATTCTAGTATACATTGGATCAGTAGAAAGAGTGAGGCTCTCCTAACATAAGTCCCGAAATGGGTCGTCATGCAGTGTTGGGACCAGGGAGCACAAATGAAATAAATAATAATAATAAATTGTTTTAACAATCACACTAATTATCTAGCTCCAAACTAAGCAGAGCTTAATACTTAAATACTTTTATAAACATCCATGACTAAGGTACAAATGCTCGTGTTCATCACTCAAACATTTGCCCCTTGCGGGATTCGAACCCGCAACTGCTGGCTGTGTAGTCCGGAGCGCGAACCACTACACCAGACGGTCGTCAAGATAGTCATACAGAAAGATGTAATCAGGTCGACCGATGGTATAATAACATCTCAAATTAGCCTTATGCTACGTAAAAGGGTGAGGTGGAAAATCTTTGTTGGAACTTGGAAGTTTAAAACTTATTCTTTAATAGGGTCACAAACTTAAACTCAAAGTAAAATAATGCTGTTTTATCAGTTCTGGTTTATGGTAGCCCTGCGCTGACGTCTCCACCTGCGATTGCGCACGCGCCGCGCGCCGCCCAGTGACACACTTCTGACGGTTTCCGTCAACTTGCGCGCCCCACTGACCACCGGCCCTTACTTATGTAAACGTCACTGGCGATAAATCTGTTTTATTTAATGTACTTTTGAGGTTACAAAAATAGTTGTAGAAAAATAATTTAATGCCAAGAACACAACCGGTCAACCAGTAGTCAAGCGGAGAATTACATGTGGTGCAGTAAATAAGGAATATCAATTTTAAAATAGGCAGATAGGGCGATACCAACTAAAATATATTTATTACTATAAATAGAAACATGAATAACAGTTATAGGTTCTACGATATATGAGTACCTACATCCATAATATACGTATTATACATACATATAACGAGAGCAAATGATAGGTCATTTAGATCTGCAAGTTAGAGAGAAACTAACTAACTCATTGATGTTTATAAATGTATCTAAGTATGTATATAAATTGTTTTCACGTATTGTTTTCACAATCACACCGATTATCTAGCCCCAAACTAAGCAAAGCTTGTAATATGGCGACTAGATAACTTAGTTTGGGATAGTAGCCGGAACCGACTTTTAACGTATCATCCAAAGCACGGAGACGCTTGTGATACATGTAACTAAATATGATTTGAATGATCACCCATCAATCACAACCGCGGAGTATCGTTACCAAAGCGCTGCCGCCACTGAGCTACAAGCACCTCAATCATGTAATAATAACACAGCGAAATTATTACAGTATGCTTATAATAAATTTATTTATTTATTTATTTAATAGGAGCAACCAACAAATCTTACACCAATGATACAATTAACAAGTAACAAGTTTAAAATATGAGCTAAGTGTAGATTCAGTTATCACGCGCATTAAGTGATGTTTACTAGGACCTTTCTCAAATCTTTAAAACACGATTCAACGTCGCTTGCGCAGCCTTGTGGGGCGTGTTGTGACATGCGTTTTTGTCATTCGTTGGACCAGAAAGGGCTATGATGTTTAAACACAATCCTGCACCATATGATATCTATTTCTGAGTCATCTACGATTTTTCACGATTCGCGAATCGTATGACGAAATTAGTTTATTTATTGCAATCATTAAATGAAAAACAACCGTACACCTAACAGTGTCGCATGCATATTTTTTTTCTGACATCTTAGTCCGATAGTTCGTTAATGTTGAAAATACCTACACTTGGTATACTTTTTAGGGTTCCGTAGTCAAAACCCTTATAGTTTAGTTGTCCGTTCGTCTGACTATCTGTCTGTCCGCGGCTTAACTCAGAGACTTAGTACTAGAAAGCCGTAATTTCGAAAGGATACATATTAATTAATCACTCTAACAAAATTATCAAATATTATCTTCAAAAAAATTTTTAGGGAACCTCTGTGGGTACGGTTGAAATGTTTTTTATTCTTGTCTATTGCATGGTGTGTTGTGTCGTCAGATAGATCGTTTAAAAATATTGTAGATGTGCAAACACTATTTTTCGATTCAGTATATTAAGCTTTAAGGTGCAATTTTTTGTTATTAGAGTCAAGTTTGACCCCTTTGCCAGCGAAATGGTTGTTTAAAAAATTGACAACATTAATATAACGCAGTTAAAATGAAAACTATCACACACAGCAAGGTACTTACTTGGAGAGGAAAATTACTTAGATGATGTTGTTAATTATGTAAAACAGATAGCAAATACCGCGCACTTTGTGACGTGAAACACGCACTTGGCCGGTTTTAAAGTTTAGGAACAGCTTAAAGATGCAATACAAGCTTTACAATTAAATATCAACGAGATATTACGCAGTTTGTAATAAGAGATTAATTGGTGTTGTTATTAGGTGTTAGCTCACCAATTTCAATCGCCTTGCAATAAAATAAGATAAAAACAACTTTTAGCCATCATTCAAATATCTTAATTTATTTTTTCTTTTGATTGGCGAGAGCATTCTTGATGTCAATTAACAAAAGAAAATGTTGATTCAGCCAATTATATGAAGATATAATATTGCCACCTATTAATAAAGCTCCAATTTACTCCTAACGATTCCATTAAAATATTACGAAAGAATGAAATAAAATAAGTAAACACCTACCTACTCTATAAATATAATTGGCATTAAAATTGGATTAATTTATCAAATGTGGCACGACACCCTTTTCAATACAATTATTGTTAGTGACGCAATAGCAATGATTTGGTTATGTGCTGATCATCTGCATATGAAAAAGAAAATGAGAGATATAACCTTTTTTTAACATCAATCGCCAGTCTCTCAGATTGCATGATCCGATCTTGAATTTGATCTACATAAAATTACAATGAAAGTTTAACCATTCACTTCTCGCACGATCTGTTGTAATTTCATTCAAACTTTTTTGCACAGATTAAAAAACAACAAAAGGTAAACTAATTTCCCCGTGGAATTCTCTTCTGGTCGACGATTGGGTTAAACATGCTATGTTTGTTGTTATTTTGATTTTAATATTATTTGTGATGATTTTATGCCCGCAGGCTTGATAAAACAAATTTTTAATCACTTCGCCTCTACACCAGTCGGCACCCCAAACTATATTTTAAACTTAAGTTAAGACTTAATTTGATTATCACTAACTATTATCATTTATCACTACTTATGATTTACCATACATTTTTTTTACTAATCTTCCTTACTAAGTTAATATTGCGAATAATAAATGCGAAAGTTTTGATGGATCTTTGGTGCTCAGCCACGCCAGAATGGATCTAGATGAAATTTGGCAAAGAAATAGATAAACTAGAATATCAAATAGGTTACTTTTATACCAAAAATATTTACGGTTTCCGAGGGATGCAAGATAACTGTCATTATAAATGGCGCTTCCTACCGTTAGATGTCGCTGTTCAGTTAGAAAAAAATATATATATGAAAAGAAATTTTTACACTAGTTGTTGCCCGCGACTTTGTTCGCGGGGTCTTTAATTTAGACTAACGATGGTTATGCAAAGACCATGAGGACAAGGTCGCGGGCAAAAGTTAGTATCATATAATTGAGCACTCTACATTCAAACTGTATTTGTTCCACCTTGGTTTTCATACGAATTAATTCTTTTTGTTACATATAAAGAAAGGAATGTGATCTATCGATAGAACCGCGAGTCCCACGGTTGTTACTGTTTCGATTTCCCTATTGTTATTTTTATCATCATTATCTTTAGTTAACTTTTCCCTACTTCTTGTGGTTCTTTGTAGATAAAAATTGTTTAGATCTATGAGTTAGTAATAAGAATAAACAGATCTCTTTTTAGACGTATTTTAAAATTCCGAAGGATAATGTAGTAAGACGAGAGATTGATAAAACTCATCGAAAGATTTAAGACAGTAGAGATTTATTTTTGAAAGTTCATCTTAACAATGGACGTCCTATGACTAAATGATAATGATGATGAAACAGAATAAAATGGAATTCGCAACATGATCTAAAATAAGAAATTAATAAGTCACATACATTAGTTACTTACTCCAGTCTACTCCTTCACTAATACCAGAGATTAAAACCGAGATTAGAAATGTGGCTGTGGTTAAGGCAAACTCTAAATTACATCCAAGACAATGTTGCAAGTCTTGCTAGTACGGAGCCTCGCACGTACTTAGATACACCATGATGCATTGGTCTCCTAGTTCCTGGTTTTGCTTAACCGCCGCCAGACAAAGATACAGCAGATACTTCACTGGATAATGATCGTGCGGGTAGAAAGAACGAGATAGTGTCGGCAAAGTATCCGCCAGAAAACGTTTCGATAGTAATTAACTAGACGATAGTATCGAGCGGTGCGCGAACCGAGAAGTATCGACAAGATATAGGAACAATTAAGTACGTATTGCTCCTGAAGATTTAGTTACAAAAAGTAAGACTTACTGGAAATACGAATGCATCCATAATTTTTATTGAATTACTCCAGTCAGACTCTCGTAAATAGAAAATAAAATACGAATAAATGATAATACCTATACGAGTATGCTTCGGGTTAAAAAAAATACCATTCCAGGATGAGCTATTTGACAAAATAAAATCACCGAAACAGTGTTATTTTTACGTCAAGCTCTATGTCAGAATAAACGAAACAAAGTTGAGGTACCTAATACTTCAACAATCAATTAGGGTTAGCCCTAAGTCCTTTTTAATTGCGTTTGGTGGCATATAAATCAAAATTTGTTGCATTAAAAGCTTCTCTTGAACCCAGTTAAGACATGGTAGCTTTTGAGTGCTGCCGTAAAACTAAAACAAATAAATATAGTAGTGAGCTACTGCATTCCAGTTTGGGTTGGAGCTGCTAGGACACGGTTCGTGGAGCTTGAAAGAGCTCAGAGGTGTTTGATTAAGGTCATGTACAGCTTTTTTTTGTCAAAAATTCTTTATTTAACTGATAATTTAACAATTACATTGCACAACTAAATTACAGTCATATAATCTACAACTTCTAAAACTACTTTATGAGGCTAGTTATAGTCACCTTTAAAAGTTAATTAACATGATAAGTATATACTTATTAGGACAGATTGTTAAAGTAACTAAATATCTGTATAATTAAGATAAAATTGCAAAATTATTGTACTAATTTACGCTTACTTCATAATAAATAGTGGGTAAGATACAAGTTTACACCAAAACAAAAATACTAATACCGTACTTAGTGGTGCAAACAAAGTTAAGTCGCACTAGCGACATGAACCTCCCCGTCCTCCGCTCGTGTTGAGTAACAGGCGACGGAGGGGATCTACGGTCGCTCTTGTGAGACGTCTTCAAACTGGTTGTGCGCAAGCTCACTGGTCCGCGTGACGTCCGCGGGTGGAAACAAAAGGAAGGAATCATTTCTCCACTACTGAACTTTATAACATAAGCCAATTAATGTCAATTAGGAAACTTTACATTTTGGCAACATTATTAAAAGTACATAAATCCCTAATTTATCAACCTTCATTAGTTAATAGGCGTAGAAAATTCAAAGTACCATACTTAGACTCGTTTAAAACAAAGTTTGCTTTTAAACAATATACAAAACGTTCAATTTACTTATACAATACAATTAATAAGAATATAGATATATGTATACCCCATGAAGTACCATGAATGTAAGACACACACACACACACGCACACACGCGCACACACACACACGCACACACGCGCGCACACACACACGCACACACGCGCGCACACACACACGCACACACGCGCGCACACACACACACACACACACACACACACACACACACACACACACACACACACACACACACAACACACCTGATCAACACTTATGCCTATATAAATAGTTGTAAAGTATAAAATGAATATTTTTAGAGTAATATGTACTGTTAACATAGCTATAAGGCAGACAATGCAAATATAACTATAAGAGCGAGGTTCTCTACCACGGGCATTTATTTGCTTAAAAGAGGGCCTTAAATACACTGAAAAACAATCTTTTTTGTAAACAAAATAGAAACTATTTTAATTTAATTAAATTTACTTAATATCGATAATTTTTAGCAACACTAGCACAGACGTCAGATGTAGAAGTGCCGATACGTCATTGGATAATGATCGTGCGGGTAGAGCAGCCTTAAAAGGAAAAGGTGCGATTCAGGATTCGATAAAGGGAGGAAGTGAAAGTCCAAGCCAAGGCGAGGAAAGTGCTGACCGACGGAACGGATTAAACATGACTACGGCATTGAAGGAAATGTGGTAAAAGGTGGTAATTAAATCGTGTTGACGACTGCTAACTAGATTTGTAGGCAATAAAATATGCAGATTGGAATGAGAGGAGTGATTTGCACGAAACATAAATTGATTAATCTAGATAGTAGACAACAAAGCAAAATTAAATCAATGTAAAATAATCAAGGTCAAATTATACAAGTCTCGTGACTGTACACAGATAAATGTATTTGCCAAATTCAGTAGGTACCGTGTACAGAATGTAGGCTATACGAGTTAGGTGACAATGAAATGGAGTAAAGGCGCATTTTTATTGGTCTTCAGCGCACGTACGCAGAAGAAGATTTCTGCAACGCCATAGGGCCCGCATGCGGGGAACCGTTTTTTTTTGGTCGAAGGGTTCGCATCAGGTTACCCAGAACCTGCAACTCAACATCAGCAGTTGCTTTGAAAAACCAGCCTTCTTAGGCGTGCAATTTGGTATAGATCGGCAAATACTGTTGTGTGGAGAATTTTTAACTATTTGTGAGAAGAAGGAATGATTAGCTAAGATATAACCACATTTACTTGTCAGATTACTATTTTACTAAACAATAGCATTTACTAAACTAAACTAAACTCATGAAAAATTTATAATTTTGAAATGCTCACTTCGTAATTTTTTTCTCGGACTGTATTACAATTTTTAATTTAGTGGTCGACATGAGCAGCGTGACCTTACCTGCTTGTCACCAAATGTGGTATGACGGCCGCGTTATAGACATATATAACTTTGATTCTGCGTTAAATCGCATGCGGGAACTCCCAGCATGCGGTATATTACTGTCGATATCTGAGTTACGGACTGATACGCTGCTTCTACGCTGAGTACCCTCTACTCTTCAAATCTGCCTAGAGAAGTTAACCTACGAGACCTTCTGCCAACGGCATGGTCCATTAAAGAACGCGCGCACGAAGAACTATAGACAGAGCTATTTTTCAGATGTAAATAATTATTTACATCTGAAAAATAGCTCTGTTTATAGAAACATTTAGTCTATTATGTACTAGCAGTGCCCGCGCATTGGCTCGAAATACAGGTGTAGATAACAATAACATAATATTGATTATTAACACATTTAACATTTTGACAGCTGATCAGCGATATCTATCTTTTAGCGCCATCTTTAATGACATATCTTACTCTATATTCTTCAATCACTATATTATAATATTAACAGCGATAAGACCGCCTAACTTTTCCCATTCTAAATATATTGTTTCCCTGTACTGTTTGTTTTTGTGTGGTGTGTAATAAATAGTATTTATCCCTTGGGAAATAGTTTTTTTTTTTCGGGTTAGGTAGTTATCTACCTGTAGCCATCTGGAGGTTTACTAAAAATAAAGGTAAAATAATTATTGAAATCGAATGAGTAGTCCTGTAGTTTGCCATCCAATGTTAGTATTGATATAAAAATTATAACAGTTAGTCTGGAAAAATAAAATATTTACCATTCTTCTTTTGTAAAGGGTTTATTCACTGCAAGGTACTTCCTTTTTCCCTCATACCAAGTGCATCAATATCCATCTGTTGCCAAATTATGCTAGTCCAGGGAAAACCTATCCACATCGTCTCTTCACCTTTTCCTAGGTCCCTTTAACCGGTCCGTAGGTATTATTATCTTGACTGACTAGGTTCATATTTTTAGTAGACCATTTCAAAACTTCGTAATAATATAATGGTATAAAAACTCTTGTGTATGTAATGGTATAAAAAATCAATTGGACAAAAACCGTCGCGAATTGCGTTCATTCTAGATAGACCGTGGCAATTTATTTACCATCACAAAAGGTGCTGTGGTGGAAACAAATTTTTAATTTAAATTTTAGCTAGCCAGTCCGGTTAAATACGTAGCCACGACAAAAACACACTTTTAAAAAAAAGTGGGTCTGCGTTCCTAATTGTTAAGATTATTATGTCACTTTATAAAAAAGGCAAAACCAACTTGCCAAAATAAGTAGCACGTCTGTATTCTTCATTTATCTAGTTGAGGTAATGTCTTTACTGTAAAGCCTAGTTTGGACTAGGGGGAAGGGTAGCAGCTTAGTCATGTGGCGAGTAGTTTAGTAAGCGCTTCAGTAGCTAATTCAATAACTAAAAACTTGTAACTCCAATAAATTACGATTAGAGTTGTAAATTCGGTCATATGCTATAAGCGTCCGTCATTTATGATAAATGCTTGGTCACATTGGACATTTATTGTCACGATGGTCACATTTTTTTTTGTATAAATTAAAAAAAGAAGAATTCCACTAAAGTAAGTCTTAAATGTTAAGTATTTGACAATAAAAACATACAATAAAACATGTAATTGGATCTGGATCGATCTCAAAAAAAACTCGCACGTAACGATACGACACTTTTTACTTTTTCGTGCAGAAAGATATTAGAAATTTAATTTCGTTATAGATTATCACTACTAAAGCCTGTCTCCCTTATAATAATGCACTTATTTGTGACCAAATGATTTTTTATATAGTTTGTCTATACAATTCAATGTGACGTTAGTGACAATAAATGATTTAAATGACCGGTCACATTGAGAAAATGTCCAATTTTCTCGGTCATATTGGTCAGACATTTATAACGTGACGGATACTTTACAACTCTAATGCGATGCGAGCTAGGCTTAAGTAACTTAAGCTTAAGACTTATGAAGAGCTAAAAAAAATGAAATACTTAATTGAAGTAAGTTTAGACAATTACGAGAACCGTATAAGTAGGAAGGTATAGTATTCCATTGTTAAAAATATTTACGCTGGTGTAAATACTACTTTGGTCACATAATGCGTAATGATAAATACGAACTGCTCCAACTCATCATGCAGGGGAAAATCCAGGGAAGGCGACCACCCGCGAAGAAGGCGTACTTCGTGGCTAAAGAATCTCCGGGAGAAGGAATCTCATGGTTCAACCTTAGCACAATAGCACAAGATCCCTGTTCTGGGCTGCTGTATCAAAGATAAGGATAGCACCAATGATAGCCGACCTCCGGTGGGAGATGGCACCTCAAGAAGAAATAGTATTTATGCAAATGTATCGTGTTGTGTTCACGTTTAACATTAGTAGTGTTATTATTATGGCTAATAAAGACAGAACCGTAAACAGAACAAAACTCATGGAGATACCTTATTTCAAAAACTATTTTATTTGTAACTAGCTGTTGCCCGCAACTTCGTTCGCGTGGTCAATTCAATTCAGAAGCCTATACCCGGCGTGTCTATACAACTTACAAAAGTTTAATTGCAATCGGGTGTACAGTATAGGAAAGCCTTTAAGACAAAAAAAGGATGATGAATGAGAAAGAGTATGATTATTTATTCGTGAGAGGGATAAACGAACAGATTATCCACATGATGATGAGTAATTATTTGCAAAACTGATTGCCGATTTACTATCTACCCTGAGATAAAGGACAAGCTTAAATGCCAACACTGGTTATTTTAACTTACCCTAGAAAGGGCACAGCATAGAAAAGTTATTTTAGCAGTAAAGACCTTGCACCCATGCAGGGTTGCATAATAATATGATAGAGCTTCCTCCGATACGCTAGACTGGAGGTTTTTGACAGAATGCACCGCATATGTTTGTTTACAATAGATGATAACCACTTATCATAAGGCAGGTAGCCAATGTAGATGTTATAGTAGTAGTGACCCTAATTTGTTACTCAAACGTAAAACAAAACAACACACGCTATTTTCTTCCCATGACTATGTCATCGGATCTCACTAGCAAATGAGCAACGCTTTCATGTCCTCTTTTAACCGATATTCAATATCAACTTTCAGTTTATATACGCTATAATCTGTGGTTTATTTGTTAAAAGAAACTTATTTTAAAGTCTCTTAGTTCGATTACAAGATAACAACGTAAGCAAGGCCGATATTTCAGTCTAAAAAAAGAGAGTAAAAAAAGAGTAAGTCGGATGCAACGCAGTCGTGACTGACCTTAATAAGATGATTTCTGCAAAGTAAATGAAATCATGAGTGAAGTGGTCTAATTGAACAAGTACTTTTGGATAATAAGATAATGACAATTTGATCTTTGGACTCAGAATTTATGTAACTTGCTGTTTCCCTAAGCTCCTAACTAGCACACCCTGAGTGAGGTATCTTACTCTCTCTTTTTATTTCACTGTCTTCTGCAACAAACATTACAGATAGCGAAGTAATTTTATTCAGTTTGTTGTACAAATTATAATACATGTTTAATATTTGGTATTAACCCTAAACATAGTGTCTTAAAAAGTACCTACCTAAAGAGGTAACGCTGGTTCCCAACAAATCCGTCGCTTTTATTATTTAGGCTGCATAGATTTTGTAGCATACCGACTATTATCGTAGAAGTTTTGTTTCCTTTCAATTAAGGACCTTGAAATGTAAGTTCTACGCTTATTCCGCGCTATCCTACGTCTACGTCTGATTTAATGTTGAACCACTTTTACAGAGCTAAACAAGCAACTAAAAACACTGTTCTTAATTTGAAACCGCTTTTTTGCTAATTGCTAAACGCCAAAATATTTAAAACAGATCGCGAAAAAACTTGAAGACAAATTAATTAACGGTTCCAACACGAAGGCTAATCGACGAAGAAAGAAAGCGTTACATAAGGAGCCGAGACGAGGCCCGCGCTGCGCCCGCGCCGGCGTTTGCGAAACGAACGCGCATTACGTCATTAGAATAAACACACGGGAGGCAATTTTGTAAGTACCCGAGGGTTTTGTAGCCTAAATTAAACGTTATTAAAATTCTTAAATATGTATAAAATTAAATATAAATATTAAAAATATATAATATCGTTGCCTAGCTAGAATACCTATCGATCCGCCCCGACTATGCAAGGGTGCAATAAGATTGAAATTAATACTGTTATCCGTAGGAGATAGTACACACGTAGTCACGTTATACCATCGCGAAATTTCTAGTAGGCCTTTTATTTATTATGAAATTCCATAGTATAGTTATGCTTATCAGCCTAGGACAAAATCTATATAATATTTTGATATAGGTAATAATATCTCGAAAGGTTTAGATAACGTTAGCAATGAAACGCTCGAATGTTTTATGTTATTTTATTCAGGAAATCAACGGCGATACATTGCATGTTATGAATTAAATAGTTTCTTAAAATATACAGCTAATTATAGATTTCTACAGATTAAAAATTAGAAAGTATATAAATAACTATATATGCAATATATACTTATGATTATATACAGGATGTAACGAAAAGGTGAAATAAAACTTTAATCTATGGGACCAACATCAAAATCTCAAAAAAAAATTGACGTTTCCATACAAACTGATGCCAGCCGGTCGCGTTTTAGTATGGGAAAGTGTTTTTTTTTGCGATTTCGATGTTGGTCCCATAGAAAAAGTTGATGTAATTTAGCCGTAGAATAACCCCTTAAAGTTTTATTTCACCTTTTCGTTACACCCTGTATATAATGATATATTATAGTTATAATGATATATATTTATGATTTAATTACAAAAAATACACTTTCCTCCAGTTTAAAAAAATACCTATGATATGAACATTTGTCATGCAAGCATTTGTTTAAAAACCTTCCGTACGAAATCTAATAAATAATAACGACCAATTTATTACATAGTTTACAAGCACAAACAAGAGAAAAAGAGATTAAAGATGAACGTTAGAAAGCCATGATCATAATCGACAAAATATGGACCACACGTTTACGCCTTCCGGAGACATACAATTCAGAAAGCTCATTTTCCCCGTAGAAACTGCAGGAAATGTCTGCATAAAAGAGGGGTTGAACTAAAACGATAGCCTAAATTGTTAGGCGTTTTAACATGGCCGAGTTAAAACTGTAAGTTTTAAACCTTACGCCGAAAAAACTTAATAAATAAATAAATATTTGACAACATGGCATTAGCTCTGATCCGAGAGAACAACGACGGTACCTCAACACCCAGACCCGAGACAACATAGAAAAGTTCGTTTTCTACATTGGTCCGACCGAGAATCGAACCCGAGACCTCAGAGATGGCGAACGCCAAGTCCGTCGTAGTCGCCTCTCGGCTACGAAGGTCGTCGCATTGTACTAAATGAGAACTCTCGACAAACTCGTGCTTTCTGTTGTTGAAGCCAGTCACAAGTCGCAAGACCAAACGTCATAATAAGGTGTTAGCTCTCCTTTTTTCCAAAGATAGTCGGTACAAAACAAAATTTGCATCTGTATGTATTCGCTGGACTTGTGTGGACATGGAGTGGTTTTGCCCGCTTAACCCGTATTACTCCTTCCTATTTGATTGACTCATAAACACTTGATAGGTATTCAGTGTTTTTGAGTCAACACAAGTTTATATTGATTAAATTGTTTTTGGGATTTTTTTTGGGAATAGGTCTAGAGTTTACGGTAAAAAAAGAGGACATGAAGTGTGAAACGAATTTTGTGTGAACGAACAAGTTGAAATAGGTTTTCTGTAGGCCTGAAAAGTTTATTATCTATTGCTATTTCTAAAATCCGACACTAGATAGATCTCCTCTCCTCCTCTTTTTTAATGTTTTTTGGGTTTTTTTTCTGTCATATTCTTGTTTTTTTTTTTACTGTCTCCGGTAAGGTGGATTTTGCAAGAGAAGCTAAAAGTAGTTATTTGGATTATACATTGTTTTTATTCAAGTCTTATGTCCGACTCCTTTCCCGTAAAGAACGGATAAAATAGCTTTTAGTATTCAGAGACAAACATGTATGAAAGCTTAGAAAAACTTAAGCAGGTTTAAATTCATTCAAAGTAAAGTACTTACCTACCTTATTTATTAATATTTGTGTTTGCAGCAAATTCTTGAATTCACCATTCAGCTGATAACCTTGCCATATCCGTTTAATGTTAATAATTACCACTATCTGGTACCGAGTGTTGCGAAACTAAGCTGAATAACTTATACTTATGTCTTATAAATGCCGTAAAAAGAAGTTAGAGCTATTTGTATGATATCGGAATATTTAACGGTCCAAAATTGCTGTACAGATTAGGCATTAGCTTATCGAAATTATTTGTTATTTTATAATAATTATAAGGCAATTATTTGGGCTTGCCTGATAGCATTGGTCTACTGTTAATGAAACTATGACGTATGCAAAAAGTAGGTACAAAATTTTTAATTTTATTATAGTACCAAGACATTTATTCACTAAGAATTGTTTATTGTAATTTCGCCAGATTAGATATAGTTATAGTAAATGCAATAAAAATCTGACACTGACTACTTAGTTCATTCAGCATTTAAAATATAGCAATCGTGTATGAGACGTAGCGAAAACAATGTTAATATAGTCATTTAAATTCGTCTCCGAAAATCGTCTCCGCCCCGAATAGCAGAATAAATATAAAAACAAACAACACAAAAGGAACAATTCACGAAAAAAAAATTAATGAAGGGGCGGTACGAAGTTAGCCGGGACAGCTAGTTCAATTCAATTCAATATATTTATTGCATTCTATAATGTTACACAGGTTGTAGTTGTTTATATAATGCAATTATATTATCCGCATTTTTGTGGAAACCTACCTTAAACTGTAAAAGGCAACAATTTGCTTTAACATAACAAAGATAAGTACCAAATGACTATTCTCACTAAGAACAAATCACTTCCGATGTCATGAATACCCATGGGTCTGCCTTTGTTTCCATACCAAACTATGACAAAACGGTTCCTTAGAACAGTTAGCAAACATCCATTATACGATAATGGTCAGTGGAGCGACCTTAAAATGCTTTTTTAACACGATACTGTAATGACTAGTACACACTATACTCACATCTGAACACGAGAGTGCAATATGTGTACCAGCTGTAGTACACCAAATCTGTTTTTAAAGCGAAGTCTTGTTTGTAAAACGCCAGGGTCCAATGCAAAACAGAGTAAAACTAAAAATCTATATGTTAATATGGAAAAGTTACGATAATTGGGCATATTGGGTAAGCCAAATTACATCCTACAAATATTATAAATGTGAAAGCTTGTGGGTATAGATGTTTGTAACCTTTTTACAAAAAAACTATTAAATTTGGCATACAGATAGACCATGGCCTGAATTAACACATAGCTTACTTTTTATCCGGAAAAGATCAAGGCAGACGAAGTCGTGGGCGAAAGCTAGTACATTACATACAAGGTTATTTCTAATACATCAACCTAGGGGCTGATTCTGGGGCTCAAATACAACAACTTTTTCTATCGGACCAACATCGTTATTTAAAAAACAATATTTACTGCTTCATACAAACTGATGTCAGCTGGTCGACGGCTTAGTATAAGAACGTTTTTTTTCCGATTTCGATGTTGGTCCCATAGAAGAAGTTCTTATATTTGAGCACCAGAATCAGCCCCTAGGAGCTTTTTGACGTTTTACAAATAACCCTGTTTAAACAGAGGGTCCCGTTACCCATACCCCAGGAATAACCTTATGTAACCACATATTCTATAAATCATGGTAAACAACTTTTGTTCTATGACTTTTGCAAGCACAAACTTTCACAATTATAATATGTATTGTAAAGATATATTTTAAGCCCCGAAGACATTAACACTTAAGTACCTAATCAGTTACTTTTGGAGTCGGTGCAAACGAAAACATTGGTCTCTCATTGACTGGCACCGACTCCAAAAGTAACTGATTAGGTACTTAAGTGTTAAGATTATTTTTAGCTTTTTAGTTTTTTGAAGTCGGTTTTTATTTTTTTTATAAAATTAACTTATTTCATCCATTTTAGTGATAAATCCGAATCAAACCAAATCTTACGAGTGCAAACATAATTTAACTGCTGAACACCGATTTCATTTCCTATTTTTCCACCCTTAGGGGTGAATTTTTTTCAAAAATGTTTTATTATAGTATCTTTGAAGTATAAGCTATTCATTAAAAAAAGAATCATCAAAATCGGTCCACATTTGGCAGAGATATAGGTAAGATAGATACTAAAATCAGTTGACGTGGTACGGAGTTTATGCAATGTTTGATGATTTTCTTATAGATCCCATCATCAGAATTTAACCAAATTTATATGGGACCATTCTGAAAGTATTACCTTTCAACCTTTCAAACAAAAAAATAATTATCGAAATCGGTCAACGCAGTAACGAATGATTGCTGAACATACATAAAAAAAAAAAAAAAAGATACCGACGAATTGAGAACCTCCTCCTTTTTTGAAGTCGGTTGAAAAGGGCTGATTCGGGTTTTGCGTTATTTCATTAAAACCATGTCGGTCTAGAAGGAAAAGAAAGATACCTCATCATGCCTCAAGGAGTCAGTTTATTAGTTTTGATACATGTACTGTTTGTGAACTTAGCTTTACTAGTATGGTTCAATCATACTTTTCAGGCTAACATTCTAGCTTCACGGTCTTCTGTTGTGTAACACTGATAATGTATGCACACTGTGTATTATGTTTAACTATTACCTTTCAACAAAACCTTTAAAAACTTATTAAGTTTAATTTCTTTTTTTATTACACCTTCAGTTAAGAAACTGCAATTTGATTGTTTTTTTTATTTTAAAATATGTAATAACGAATTATGCCTAGCTGAAAATTATAATTTTTGACTTGCTTTCGTTATTTAATTGGACCTAGTGACATATTAAATTATTTAGTTTAGATGGTAATGTTTAAGTTGATCTCCTAACTTTTTTTATTAAATCAATTCAATAGTAATTGTACGGCTGTTAAAGCGACATCTATGAACCGCATGTAGCACCACAAAGTAGTAAGACAATCACGTAATTGTTGTTTGCTAGTTAGATTGAATAAATGTCAAAGGATGGCGCTTTTACACATAAAGTAAAGTTACTAAATAAAAAGATAGATGGCGTGATACTAATTTTAATCATAAGAAATCACTCGTTTCTAACGAAAACTGAAAAGTCTACCATTTTAGTGACTTTCAAAGATGAATTGCTGGTAAACCTTCTTAAGTTATTTCCTAGGTAAAAACGAAAAGTATAATATACAATATTAATCATAAAAATAGTTATCGTTACAAAAACGAAAACATATTTTTTTCGTGTAACAAAATTCAACTAGCGGCTCTTCGGGACTTCATTCGCGCAAATTATGAATTCTACATCATCATCATCATCATTATCATTTCAGCCATAGGACGTCCACTGCTGAACATAGGACTCCCCCATTGAATTCTACATACAAACTTTAATTTCATATAATTCACCCTGATCATAAACGACATGATGCAAAACATCTTCTTACGGGCTGATTCTGTTGCTTTAAAAATACAAACACAACAACTTTTTCTATGGGACCAACATCGAAATCTCAAAAAAAAAACATCTTATTCGTCAAATTATGGGTATTTGTCCTTTCAGCTGGTCTGGTTTTTTATGGGGAACTGAATTTTATTTGCGACTGGCTGACCCAGCGAACTCTAGGGTAAACTTCGTACCGCCAATAAAAGTCAATTAATTTCTGAACGCATCATAATTGACAGGTACGAACAGTTTGTATGGGAAAATAAAACAGTTGTTTTTACTACTTTCCTTTCATTTGCTTTAATTTTTTCACCTTTTAGATCTTTGGACTTTCACAATTATTTCAAAAACTGATTTTGCCAAATCGGTCCTGACGTTCTTGAGTATTTGTGAGTCTCTAACAAACGTCAATTCATTTTTATTAGATTTTGATGAGGGCCCTATAGAATCAGCTACTAAAAGGTTTTTTGTTATTTAAATTATTTACTTGCATAATGGCATTTCCAGCAAAGTTAGTTTAGTAATAATATGCTGATCATTATAAATATTTAAAAAACTAAATTTTCAGGTATAATAATCATAATTATAATTAAAGGAGGTATCAAGCTGTATAAAATAAAACTAAAACAAATTCATTTACACTAAAGCGTTACAATAGCATTCAAACTAAAAAAGTAAAAAAAAAAACAGTGGATTGTATAAACTCTATGTTTAGGTGTTTCAAATAATATTTACTTAGGCAACGAGATCGTGTTATACGTTCTACTTATACTTAATTAAAAACATTACCAAAATTGTTTTGTGTAAACATAACTCTATGAACGACTCTACTACATGCCTTAATGCATTATCGTGAGTTGTTGTTCACACAACCGCGCCTAACGTAAATGTAACGTTATACAAAGTACCCACGTACACCAACGATCAACGAATAAAGCAATAGTGTGCGTTTTGCAGCTATTCTTCACCCCCCAGGTGGTCGTTAGGGTGAAATAGAGGCATATTTTGGTGGTGTGAGGCCCCCAGTTCGCCTCAATGTCAGCGCGTTCGTTGGCCGCTCGTAGAGGTCGCTAGTATCGAGACTTCGAATCCTTCGAACACAGGCCCAGACGCAACACTTACCACTGAATTTTATACCTTAATGTTAAGAAATTAAAGTGCAATATAAATAAAATCAATAGCCCTTGTTGAAATAATGGGCTGAAAACCTGAAGTGACAGGGCGGCGTTGTGATGTGGGTCCGATGTACATTTCTATCGAAGGTGTCACTCTCTTTTTTTGTTTTTTGTCTATGTCGTCTGGTCTAGCGATTGACGCTTCCAAGATTAGTGTAAATGAGGTAGATTTAGGCTGGCCGAACTTTGGGTAACAATAGCAACATATGAAATCGCACTCACAGCCAGTGCGTGGGCTCCTATAGTAGTTAAAGGATCCGGATCGTTCGTACGTTGTCGCACGAATCAAATTCGTACGAAAACGCATCTAAAATGCGGCCAGCCTAATACAATTTTTACAATGATGTTTTGGGAGTTTTAGTATGGTTTAATTTTGAAGCCGATGCCTATTTACAAACTTAGTCCGCGCGAATCCCTAAGAGATTTTTTTAAAGAAATTAACATACTCACTGTGGCCTCTCAATACAAATTTGATAATATCATGTACGTAAGCAAAAATATAGATCTTTAAAAAAAAGTGATATTCATTCATATAACACAAGAAACAAAAACAAGCTTGTAGTCCCAAACTTCAGATTGACCAAAACAAGTAGTTCATTCTTGGGAAATTGTATTTTTTTAAAAAATAATATACCTTACAATGTTATCGAACTTCCTAGTAATAATAAGTCACATGTCAAAACTACCCTAATGTCTAAGGGGTATTATAAAAGACTATCTTGATGACAAGAATGTATGATCAGTCCAGCCTGCACTAAACTGGATGTTTATTTTGATTCGAAAATTTTTTTGTGGCAGCTAGTGGTGATCTGAGTTTGTTCCGGCGTATCTTCTCAGCACTTGCCAGATTGTCTGTGTCTTGTCTCGAAGCGCTAGTAGGGCCCAAAAAATATGGAGACATGTTCTTGCCCCATATGGGACAATAATGTTATTATTGACGTTCATAAGTGGCAATTTTTTGTCCTGAATTGAATAAACGATTTTTGACATTTTGCTTGCTGGAGATTTTTTTTTGTAAAATAGTCTTATTAATCCTCTTAAACCGTCCGTTTTCGACTTTGCGTTCGTCTACACTGTTTCTTTCATGTTTATAAATAGTAACAAATAAATATATGTGTGTGGGTGTATGTTGCAGAAGTTGTATTGTAATCTGTAACTCTAGTCACAGAGGAATAAATAACTAAAAGCCTTCACCCAAAGGTAAACACAACAGGCTATTGTTAGATTACTGATACTGATATTGTTGTGGACGATAAACAGACAAAGTTTTCCCTTTACAAATACGATATTGCGTGCCTCATACCGTGAAACAGATAGATAGGTACAGGAGGCTTACTTCCAGCTTTATGTGGTTTCTACGATCGAAATCCAAAATATTGTAAGACTGCAGGATAGGAGATTATAGAAGAAGAAGAAGATGTAATTTACATCCGATTTAAAATAGCTCTGTTAAATGTCAGTGGTACAGTCATCATCTGTTCAGCCATCGGACGTCCACTGCTGAAGATAGGCCTCCTCCAGTGACTTCCAGATTGGCCGGTTGGAAGCGGCCTGCATCAAGCTGCAGCGGCTTCTTGCAACCTTTACCAGGTCGCTATGCTTGCCGGTACGTGGCCTTCATTTTAGAACCTTTCTGTCTCATCGGCCTACAGTCCCACGTGCTATTATTTAAATTATATAAAATGGAATTCTATGTGTAACTACTTTATTCAAATCAGAAATTGGTTGAAGAAATTTGGAATTTTGTGCTAGCTTGATTGATGAGCTGTTTACTGTACTGTATCAGCTCAGTTAATAATTATATCCTTTGTTAGTGAGCAACAGTGATTGGTTAATGCTGTATGATATCATAAGGTAATTGCTGCGGCGGTGCTACGAATTTGCCTGCGGATTTATAGTGAACTAGACGTCAGCATCTTGGAAAACAATGACATGTCATGCAACTTGCCAAAAAAAAAAAATACAGCCCTAGTTTTCAAAAAATCTACATGCAAACTTTGCACTACTCGGGATCTAGTATTTCACAAGTTTCATAAGAAAAGAAGGGCGTCCCGCAACCGCAAAAATAATACTTGCTTTAATTTTTTACTGTAGTAGATTACCTAGTATAGTGGTAGATTTTTTTACATATCTTTAGAATTGAAGTAAAAACAGTGACATTGTCATACCCTACTGTTTTTACTTCTATTGAGTAAATTCTCCTGTGTATTAAAACGGCTGGAATGAAATCACTTTTACATATAAAATATATTTATTCATTATGAGGCATAATATTTCCATTCGTATGAATATGAAAAAATATTAAATTAAGTTCCAAACATATTGTGTAGAAACACGAATCTTTTTCTACTATTTGATTACCTACTTATATTTTTATACACATCATATTTATTGTGTAAAAACAAACATTATTTTGATATTGATTCCATAGTAACAGCTGTTTTACTTCAGCAGCACTACTTTAAGGAAATACACTTAACAAGTGATGGTACTACTACTTAAAATATATTTTTATTAATTTCAAATAAATTTCGTCTAGCTGTGTAGGCGTAAACCTTAAAACAATTTGTATACAGTAGCTGTATCTTCTAGTAATAAAGTGCCGATGGAAGATACATCTCACCCCTAGCAGATCTATCGCAAAGATATGCTGATAGGTGTACCTCGTTATTGACACAAATAGCCGCTGTTTGTTAGGAGTCAGTTCGTATATTTTAACCTATCTTCTGCATTGAGGCTGTAAAGTAATCGTTTGCAAGATATCGACGAGTAATTTACATTAATATACTATCTCTTGTATCATAATCCACGTGTTGATTTGTGTCTATGTGTTATTGAAAATGAAAATATATTTTTATATATTACACAATTAGTACTAAAGCAGAAGTTACAGATATTTTTTTTACTGTTGACCTAGCACTAACCAACTTTTTATGAATTACATACCTAGATACAAGCAATCTATTTTTCTTAATAAAGGTATCATATTTATAATTATTAAACATACGTTTCATGTATTTATGCAAAATGTTTATGTTGTGTTAATTTCTCAATTAAACAGTTATTTAAAACTAGCTGCACTACTAAATAATATTATTGTTTTCACTTTCTAAATTTTTTTGACAACTGGACAGCGCCATCTTTGCTAATTAGCGCAATCTATATTTGGCATAGTATTATTCAATATATGTCATCTATGTCGCGTCCTTCAGAAAATGAGATTTTAAAAAAAATATAAAGGAGCCTTTGTCTACTATTGTTAACAAAGTTAAGTTACTGTCTAAAGTTTAACTAGAAATATTTAATACACCAAAACTTTTAATCTAATAAATTAGTTGAAACAAGGTAATAATCATTTCTTCAAATTAAGTAGCCAAAGCACTTGTGTTACAGAAATCAGAAACAACAACTGTACCACAACACCCAGACCCGAGACAAATCCTATAGAAAAGTTATTTTTCTACATTGACTGACCGGGAATCGAAAAAAAGAGTAGATAGATAGATAGATAGATAAATTGTTTATTTGCAAACACAAAGCACACACATTATAATAATTAAGACTTAAGGTTTTAAAAAATCTAATATTATCAACAAGGTACTAACAAATAACAATAAAAAATTTAGATGAATAATTAATTTAAATATAATAATAAGAAATAAAAAACTGAGGAGTAAAATTAAACATATGAAACATATAGTGTGTGTCGCAGCGATGCAAAAAGCAGGTGCTCAGTGCTGGTACTGCTCAACGAGCAGAACACTGATTTTCAGCCACTGCTTAGTAAGGGTTACGCGAGGTCGCGTGCAACAAATCGGACAAGTATTTATTAAAATAAAACAAATGTACAAACAATTAAGTGAAATTTGAATGTCAGAAATTAAAATTAAATAAATTAGAGTGATTTCTGAGTGGTCAAGCAAGAGAGCACGTTCAAATGGTGCATATACCAGCATAAACGAATTATTATACTTTTTGATGTCAACCCATTATGCTTGCAGAGATGATTGGTAAATTCATTTATTTATATTCAAACAGCTTATTCTTCTTATCGGTAATCTTTAACCGTTTATACCTGAAAGCGAAAACATATTCAATTTCAGGCGTAAACACTGCACTCGCAGTATTTCGACGCACAATGCTACCGAAATTTTAATATCGACCGCCCCCATTCCCCCTCCGTAATTCAGCGTTTCAGGCTTCAGACGACCCTCGTCAAGGTCGCAGACTCACGCACACAGCCGCACGCACGCACACGCACGCCACCTGCACCCTGTACGTGCGTACTTGCGTAGGTCGTTAAACTTTTAGGCATAGTATACACCTACTTGGGTGTCCGAATAGAGAAGGTAGTAAATGGTGTTGGATAAAAATATTTGCATATGTTTAATTAGATAAATTAAACGGGCATAACGTTTTGCTTTTTTGACTAAACTATAGGTACCTAAAAGAATCTGTTACAACATCGCAACTTAACTTGACCATTTTAAGATAAAATAGTAGTGAGTTTAACGATTGGAAAACAGCTCAAAACATTATAATGGTTGTTTAGTTATGCCATTACCTATATTACGCACGATGACAGGCGAAATCACTTACCATTTAACTGATTGATTATTTATTCAGTAAGTTGATTAATATTCGTTTTAACTACAACTACTAAGTTATTATTTTTGGTTCTATAGCTTTAAAATGATTTCCGTAAATAAGGCAGGCATCACATAAATTACTTTTCTCTGTTTCGGTTGCTTTGAAAGCTGGTAACAATCAGTAATTGAGGTTAATATTTCACAGTACTTTTCGGCCAGTATCCTTTGTTACAATATCGTTTATGCAGAGTAGAAATTTTTGTTAAATTTCCACTTGCTGCATTCTACTTCAGTTTAAACTGATCGCGTTGGGACGCACGTTTACCCGTCTGGTTCGCGTTATCTCTGTCGGCGTAGACATTAACCGCGAACGCTTATGCACAGACAAGCTTATTTTACACTACCAAGTAAGGTAGATAAATGTTCTTTAATTTTAGGCTACTTCAAATACCTACTCAGTGTATATTAATCTGTGCTCAGTGTTGATAGGAATTCTTCAATGACGAATTCTGCTGACGTGATTTGAAAATACGATTTTTTTAGTTTGATACAATTATTATTAGGTATGTTTGTTTAAGACACACTTTTTTATTAATTCTTGGTGAAAAAATAAAATATAGCCCACTAATTAAGTACGTACGTGTCATATTATTATCTTAAAATCTACACTAACAAAATTTTATAGTCAATTAATTCGTTACATGAAATCAAAATAAAAATAGCATAAAAATTGTATGTTACCCCTGGTGGGACTCGAACCCACAGTCCCCGGCTTAGGAGGCCGATGCCTTATCCATTAGGCCACAGGGGCGGTTACTAAGGGTGGCAAATAAGCTATCGCATTTGTATCAAGTCGTGAAGTTAATATTTTCAAAGAAATAGGCCTGTGTGAGGGATGTATTGAGGGTGTTTTTTCAATTTTAAACTACTTCAAGTATTGAGTTATTTGTGTAATCGTAGTTACTTATACAGGGTGGGTAGTGCCTGTAACAGAGACAAGTATTATAATATTTTTTCTTATTATAGTAAAATATAGGCTCGGCCAAATATATTTAAAAGAGAAAAAAAAGTTTCTTGCTTAGATTATGACAGGGCAGCTAAGTTATGAGAAGAGCAAGCCAAAAATTAAAGCTTTTGTAATTGAAGGGGACCTGCCCGTTGCAGTATTTGTATGAATTCCGTTATTTTAGTTCTTAAATTTTTTATTCCGAAAATATCCTAAACAATTGTCTTTATACTAGAACTACTTAAACAAGAATCCTTGCGTATTGTAGTCTCTGATCGTCGTTATATTTATTTATTTATGTATTTTTTATGTAATCTATGTATGATAGTGTTTAGTTTATGTTATATTGTTTGTTATTAGATATTGTGTGTAGTCTAACTTAAAAAAAAATTTACTCGTCTTAATTTTTAGATTTGTGTCTCCTTCATCGCACCGCCCACAAAACATCTCTGTTTAGCCTAATGGTCGACTGGTAGAAATTGCGTCATGGATTAGGTAAGTCCTTTTGTATGATTTTTTAAATCTGTGCTATAAAGTTTAAATAAATAAATTAGCAAAATTAATCAGCCAATATCTACATCAGGTTCAAAGTCGAGGACAACCGTCTGGTCAAGTGGTTTGCTCTCCCAGACTACGAAGCCTGGCAGATGCGGGTTCGAACCCCGGGAAAAATGCTTGTGTGATGAGCATGTTTTTGTACTGTCAAACTTTTTTTTTTACATTTTATTATTCCTATCTGCTGTTAAAAATCAAACGCGTGGATAATTTAACTCGTTCATAAAAAAAATTCACCGTATGTGCACTCTTATCCATGTCCTTGTTGGCTCGCCATACCTACGCCTCTGATAAATGGTCGCGCGGCTTTCGTAGTTTCGTTATTGACTTTATTTTCGGATATTTAATAGTTTTTTTTTCGTTAAATACGATTATTAAAAATAATAACGATTAAGATGCTTCTTTATAATGTTTCCTAGGTCTTATTTTTTAAATTTGCCACCCCTTTGAAATGTAACCCTGTAATAAAAAAAAGTCTTGAGCATTATGCCAGTCGATTTTAAATATAATATGTCCTTAATGAAATCCTCTAATAAATACCTATTAACAAAGTGCACCAATCATCTGTTCCAAGTCCGCTGACGTCAGATGCAAGCTTGCGCTACTCAAGGGCGCTTTGCACACTACACTGGCTGTAGGGAAAAGTCTATTAAATAAGGTAAATAGCTACATTTATTATGTTAAATTCAACCAGAACGCCATTGATGTTGCCACTTTTTGGGCGCAGAGAGTTTAATTGCCATTGACTCGAGAAGAAGATGAAGAAGAATTCAAAAATGTACAAAGTTACTTAATTTAGTACCTATTATTGGGTAAAAACATTAAGCACATACTATAAAGAGCAGTAATACGGACCACCCATCTCCGAAACTGATAAGTGATTATTTACTTCAGTTAAGATTAGTAACAGTTGTCATTACTTGACATGCCTTGACACTCTCGCTCATACCTAAATAGTTCGTCACTGATCAAACTCTCGCTCATACCTAAATAGTACGTCACTGATCAAATATAAATGTCATTTCTATATATGGGGTATGATGTGCTTCAAGGATATAAAGAAAGAACAACGAAGTCCACCGCGTTACATCAAGGGCGCTTTACAGCGTCCCGCTTCCGCCGCAAAGCACTTTTTTTTTAGTTTGAGCTTTAGAGAACAAATACCAATAAAGTAGGTACAATATTATGCAAACGGTCAGCACCAAAACACGATATGGTATTAGCGATTTAGCGACACCAATTGCATTTTTTAAAAGTATGATAGATAAAGCCACCATCGAGCAAATTTGTTTTTTTTATCGAAACAGCGATTATAACATGTGACGTCACCAGCACGGTTATTCAACATGGCGGCAATATCTATCATATTTTTACAGTTGGTGTCGCTAAATCGCTATATCATATCATGTTTTGGTGGTCACGCTAGGCAAGAGACGTATTTTAGACGTATTTCAAACATTCGAAATGAATCATGAATTCGAACATAAAAACAATTCATGTAAGAAATTAATTTATATTTCTTACGACTTCACGCATTTTTGAAGCACTCAAATTGAGTGTTGCTAATAAATTGAAATGTTGCAACTATTTTCGTTTCATGCGAAAACGGAACGTAAAAACGTAAAAATTAATTCACATGATTCAAAAATACGTAGGAGGCTATGTATATATCATAGACGAATGAAAACTAATTATCATTCGTCTATGGTAGTTATACAAGGTCGCCTTTTATAAACGGGTGAAACTTTAACAGAACTTCTAATTATATTAGAGAAACCGGGCCCTATTATTTTCGTTCTTAAAAACGGGCTAGTTTTAATTTTTATTCATCATTTCAGCCATAGGAGGTCCACTGCTGAACAAAGGCCTCCCCCAATGACTGATCATCGGGGGGAATTGCCAATACTCGCCACGCTTGGCAGGCGGGTTGGCGAGCGCAGTTTTTTTGTGTTTTTTTTATAAAATTTTGCACGAAGACGCTGCTGCCCGTCTCGTGCTACAGGAATTAGTTGACTCTTACGACACGCCTCCTGTTAGCGGTGGGGAAGTGTATTCTTTACGGCCGTCTCCACACGGCATTTTTATTATTAGTCTTTTATTTATTATCTAGTTTTATTTATTTTAATATCTAGTCTGAAACGTCCCTACGTCATCGCCTCTATCTGTCTCATTTCAATCGTGCCACACTCTTCCCTCGGGGTGCACGCACGGGGCACGGGTGTTTTATTTTACGTTTAAATCAAAATAGTTTTAGGCGTTTTTCTCAAAAACTAGCGTATGTATATTTTTTTTAACAAAAAATATTTATTTATGTTTTTGTAATTGCTCTTTAAATTTTACTTTATAAAAGGCGACCTTATATATTAAGAAATGGACTGTTAAAAGCTGATGATAATAAGGCTTATACGAGGTTTGACATAAAGGTTTAGCGATATTTCAGAATATGATACGTGTAAATAGGCATGGTAATATCCATGAAATTGAATAAGTTTGATAATGAAATGAAAATTATTACAGAAGGACCAAAAACGTTTTTAAAATCTTTCCTACAAAGTTGATTATTTTCATGAGCCTGAAATTTTACTGAACCTTTATGTTTCACGTTGTGTTATCCATAGATTAACCTTGGTTTTTATTTCAAGGATAAATCGAGTTTATTTTTAGACAGTAAGGCCCTTAAAGCTGATTTGCACGCTAACTGACTTAGCGTAGCAATGTTTTAAAAAAATAATTAAAAAATAATATTTTTAACATGTAATCTCTAGCAAAAGGAAAAAATAAGACAAAGTACAACTAAAGCACAAGCCTGCTGACGTCAGATGCAAGCGCGCGCTACTCAAGGGCGCTCTGCCCGGTGGAGGGCTCTCTTGATGCATCCCGCCACAAAGCACTATTCAGGTCAATCGATGGAGGGATTTTGAATTTTATCTTTACTGCTGTGCAGGTAATTTATTTGAGATGTGTCTTACTTGAATAAAAATTTGACACGCATAATTCATCACTTGTAAACTAACTAACTACATTAAATGATAATCCAATCTTGGAAATCGTTTTCAACGTACTTATAAAACTATTATATCGATTTAAAACTGTTTCTGACATTCGAGTGATAACAATAATTCGGTATCATTGAGCTGATGATGGAGTCAGATAGGTAGTAGAAGTCTTCAATGGCTATCTACTTGTAAAGTAACTATTAAATTAAAAAGGAATTATATTTAAAAAATACTTATAGCAAAAGCAGACATTTTATCGAATCTGATTGTGTAGGAAGTATACTATTATCCGCATCTCATAATATTCGCAAGTTGGCGAAAACAAACGATTCGCTATTATTTTACTATGTAACTAAATCTTAGGTGGAGAGTGTCGACTTACCGTTCGTAAAAAGGCATTTTTATCACTATCCGATAGGGTTGTCAACGACATCTTCCAAATGTGTCAAGGGTTTTAGGCAGGTATACCTAAAATGCAAGCAAAGGTAAGGCTAGCTACGTATATTCAATGATGGAATCGAGTACATAATTATGAACTCAATAAATTACATGGATCAGTCACCAATACGGCTAGGTATGTTACAAACAATTATACAAAAGGAAAATGAAACATAATCCATTTAAAAGAAGTGGCACTAGATTATTATTTACATTGTTTTTGGACCCTGACAGCTTTGAGATAAACATTTGGCAAGTAATGAGACGTAGGTGCCACAAACCAAAAGGAAAATATGCATGTAAGTATAAGTTTTGTTTGTTTGTATTTATGGTTGCCACTTGCCATTGGCAAAATTACATTACATTACATTGGTAAGTGCGGCTGTTTGACACCGTCTAGTAAGTTTGAGTTAGATTTTATGACAATCATGCCTATCTATCTAAATGAAAATAAACTGCCACATGTATCATATAATGATCATCATTGGGAACGGACGATCGATTTGACTGTTTTTTTTTCATGCGTTTAAAAATTGTCAGGAAAATTTCCAAGTTTTGAAGAAACTGAACGTCTTTTTTATGGGATTTTTACTACTACGGAGGAAATGTCGTTTGATAGCTGATTGTCAAATTTAAACCAATGCAACCCTATTTGCCGGTTATTCAAGTCACTAAGCATGTTTAGTTTTATTATCGTGAAGGTAACTGAATATCTACCATCTTGTGAGACATCTGGGCTTTGATCACACTTTCTGACGTTATTATGAGAACTGACAAGTATTTAACATACTCGTTACTATTGATTACTATTATAAACCACGCATTAAAAAGAAGAAGAACAAAATTAAAAGAGATTTGATGTTGGGCGGTGATAAGTGTATGGATACAGGGAAATCGATAAAATATAAAAATATATTATTTGTATCTATTGTTAAGGAAGATTATATTATGATGACAGTACGTTAAAATAGTTTTAGTTTTATCCTTCACTCAACCTAATAAGTTTAATAAAATTAGATAAATGCAGGTACTACTTCTGATGGTCGTTACAACATAGATTGCGAACACTATTTTGGAATTAAGCCTTATATTTTGCCATTTTTCCTGCAAATGACCCAATTTTCTATATTACACTGACGTTTTTGACAAATATGTAGTTGTGAAATATATTTTCTTGGTTTTTAGTGCATCCCTCAATATTTTCAACACTAAAGCTATTTTTTGCTATTATTTAGTTGCTCATATGCTAAGTACACCCACAGATAATTTTATGAGTACAATACCAGAGATCATGGTATAGGGGGAAAATATAGAAAACTTGTTTGGAGCCAATACTTCATACAAAACAAGTCGATAGCTGAAATTAACGTAGAATGCAGAAGAATAGATCAGGATCAGGCTCAGTGGCTTGCATTAGAAAGAAACTGTGTCCAACAGTGGACTCAGGTGGGGTGAATACGAGTATGATAATGATAATAGCTGCGTATGTATCATCACGTATAAAAAACACGCCAGGTATGTATTCAAACAGCTTTACAAAAAAAAAGATGTAAAAATAGAAAGTTAGTATTATAATTATTATCACTTCATCGGATCTTCGGGGATTTACCACGGGATAGTAACATAAATCGCATCTCAATATGCAGTAGGTATGTACATGCACCCAGTCGCGTGTTTTCGGACTGATTACATGTTTGCGATCGCACGTGATCGCTATCATACTAATAAATTCTTGATATTTACAATAAAGGTGATTTTCAACCGACTTTCTAAGAAGGATTCAACTTGACTGTAGGTTTTTTTGTGTTTATACTTATGTAATGCGATATCTTTGCTATAATATGAATTGTAATTTTTTATTTAACAGAGCTTACTAAATACAGGGTTAGACCCTGTAGTAAAGTTTGTAACTTTTTGGAGTCAGTGCAATATATTTAAGATCTTCAACAACAGCGACCGGTTAGTTATATGGAGCACCGACTTATTTTTGCAAAGTCAGTTATTAATCTAACTTAAAAGCGATTGTCAAGCGACAGTGGGTTTTAAGTTGCTGATGTAGTCTGGATGGACGCACCGTTAAGGAGAGTATAGACGATTTTAAAGCACCGGCTTTGGCAAAATTTCATAAAGTAGGTACCCTTGGTTCATATTTTTGAAACGGTTTTCTTTTTTATAGACATGGAGGCTTTCAGTATATGGCTCATGTGCAGTTTCCAATTTATAGCTACTAACATGAATATACTTTTATAAACTCATATGTTAACTGAGTAGATAAAAATATTGTTTTACATCGTTTATCTAATCTAGCTATCCAAACTGACCATATTTATGCTACTTAGGATTTCCTAAGCTCCGAAGGCCGGCTTTTTATAAAAACACAACTTGTTTAAAATAAATATAATAGGTAAAAGGTTGTTTTAAGGCGACGGTTAAGGCAAGTGAACTTGAACATTAAGCGTCGTCTAATGCGACTTATAATACGTGACTAAGATAATACAAATGCTTCTCGCAGACTAAACATTTACCCGTTGCGCTCCTGTGCAAATAGATTATCATTGCGAGCAAAATATCCGCTCGTGGAAAAGTAGGCGCTAAGAGTAAAATCCACTAAAAACCCTTATTAATTGGTTAACTATTTGAAAAAACCTTCATCTTGAAGGCTTAAACTAATGTTATAAATAACTAAACCAACTTTGAAGCTAAACAAAAACGTCGTTTAAAATAAAAACGTGTACAAGCTAGCGATATTTGCGTTACTTTGAAATATTATTTAGTGTTCATAAGAAATAATAACTAGTATTTAGATACGTCAGGAAAAACTTCAACATATAAGTTACATGATATATTAAATTCCACATCCTATATCCAGTATTTTTGCCAGAAAACTTGTACGAAAACACTTCTTTTACGTGCATTCTTCTTACCCGGCGCTTTAACGACAACTGCTGCATCATTAGATAGCAAAAAATTGGGGGAAATAATACTTTCCGCTGAACACAATTGTTTGATTTTTCGATCGCTAGATAATTTTTATTCGAAGAATAAGAGTGACGCTTGACACATTTTCTATACGAAAACCGTCATCATGTCAAACTTATTTTTCAAATAAAATTTATCTGGCTATTAAAAAATCGGCACTTAAACCCTGTGCACAGTTTATAGCTATCAAGTTGGTCTATCAATCTACTTTAAACGAATTCAATCTGCCTTCTAAACGAATCAAATCTGTGGTTAAAAAGAAAAAAGAAAATTATAATAACTTCTATTTGTTTTTTTAATGTATACATATTTTTTTCTTTGAAGTTCTACTAGAAACAAGTGATGCTCAAAACGTTGTGTAGTTGTTGTTGTTGTAGTCGTTGTTGACAATTCTTAGCGTTCTTAGCTTATTCTTATTTGTCTGACAATTTGGGATTAATTAGTAGTTTTTTGAGACTACGTGCTAGTTCACATTTAGTAACTATTCCAAAGAGGCGACGAGTCCTTGCTATCCGAGAGTGACCAATTAGTTATTTGCAAGTCCGGTGCCAACGCGGGACAGTGTGATGAGCGCGAAACCCACGTTGGTGAGCGTCATGCAATTTGTTCTATTTTGCCTATTTTTATATTATTGCGCCCCGTAATTGTCATATTGTCGTAAGATCTACCGACCTCCCCGTGCGTCAGTCTGACTTGCACTTAATCGTTTTTTTTTCACTATGTATTGTAAATGAAAAACTCCCGAAACGAATCGTCGATGCATTCGTTGAAGCTTTGATAAACATTGTTAAAAAAAAAAAATTTTTTTTTAAGTAGGTATGCTTTATTCAGCTTGACATATTGTTTTTTTGGTTGGTTGTAGATTATACTAGTAGTATAGTCTTTAGTAATTAGGAAACTTAACGCATTACTTCATGTAACGTGAAGCATAAGTAAGTATCAGGACAAGAAAAACATTATTATCAAATCAGAACGGTTTGATGAATGTTTTTATAAAGTAATAAGAAATAACTCAAAATTAAAAGAAACAGGTTTTGTACCTGAAAATTGTAACTTTTTTTATTTAGAGTATTTTAAGAAAATTTTCCGCTTTCGATCGAATGATCATCCAAAAAACTTGTTCTTGTTATAAAATAAAGATGTCGAAAGCGAAGACGTTTCATTCATCGTTAAGAGACATTAGCCAAAAAATCTTGTCGATCGCAGCCAATTTCTTTTGTGCGACGTCTTTTGTGCAATAAATTCTCAAAAAATTTGAGTTTGAGTAAATTAAGTGAACCATTTTATGAACAGGATAGAAGTAATATGTGAATGATAGTGTAATTTCTTTACTTTGATGACCCACCATAATGAACTTAATAAGGTACCTCTTTCGATATTTTATTACCCCAATTTTTTCTTTAAAGGTCTTGTTTTTTTTTATGAAACCATTTATATTTACTATACATTATATGTATTAGAGTTTTTTTGTACTGGCAAAAAGAACCCTAAAATTCCAAACGGCTCATAGTAGTTTGGACTCTCATTTTACGTATTGTGGTAAAAATATTAGGACTGAGTAATTTTCAGGCGGTATTTTTTTTTCCAACTACATGGTTAACTGATGCATAAAACGGACCCTCATGTCATGCCGTCATGCGATACCAGTCGTTTCCAAACTCATAAATATCAATCAACGATCATTAGCAGTGATGTACTTCGGTGCATTCGAATACCGCCCAGTTTAGTCTGAACCCTCAAACACTTCGTTGCAACTCCGACGTTATCAAATAATTTAAAGGCACGGGAAGAAGGGGAGACCTGAGTATGTTTGCTAATACGTCTTTCGCAACTTTGTTTGCATTGGACACTCTCCATATTCCTCGGTAAGCGCTCATCATTACACCTCGCAAGACGGGGTTAGCTTTTTTGGTGTTCAAAATATTTTTGTGTTATCTTAAATGTTTTATTGCTACAAACAGTTAAATGATACCTAATGCCAGTCTTAAAGTACAGTTTTAGACACTCATAATGTTTTAATTTACCAATGCATTTTCTTCTAAAGTGCAGCATATTCACGCGAGAATTTTGCGAGAAAGCGAGTAAAACATGAGAAACGTAAATGTGAAGCCCATTCACATATTCTACGTAGGTTGTCGCCTTATTATCTGAAGTTTGTCGGTTTTTTGGTCTGAACAAAAGAGCTGAGAACGCGAGAATAGAAGAGAAAATAAAAACATTCTACACTCACACATTTCTCAGTGGTTAGTGAGAGACTGATTAGAGCAGTTGTATTTTCTGCATCAATAGCGTGAATTAGATAAACGAACTAGAATTGTCATTTATAGATTGTATCCAAGCGAAACCAATGTAGAATTTTAAAAGATTACATAAAAATAAATGAAACGGTACGATGTGTGAATACGTATCAGTACGACAGTGAAAATATCCATCAAGGATTTAAAAAACACAAACCTGTCTATCAAAAAAGTCTGTAGTATGCAAATTATTTATTTGCAAGCTATATAGGGGATATAAAAATAAGGTGGAAAAAGTTGACAAACTTGGAAGCAGTTGCCGACGAGGTTTTTAAACCTATTTAGTTTGCTTATGAAGTCAGGGATTCATTTCTTGGGTTTACTACAAAATGTAAAAAGTCGCAGTCGCATCAGCTACTTCTGCGTCCTTTGTCGTCAAGCGTGGGAACTTTATGAGACTTGCGAGCGCGGGTGGATCCAGAGAAGTTTTCGCCGAGAACCTCGGCGAGGATCTCGCCTGAAGTTTGAACCGTACTTTTGAATTCCAATTCGCATACGTAATCCTAAGAATGGTATACAATTTTCTAGGAATTAGAATAGAATAAGAAGCAACGCATTTGTGGCGCATTCGCCGATTTGTACACAATTGGGTGATAGAACAATAGTAATTAAAGTTGTCACTAATGTAATCATTTTTAATCGAGACAATTCGTAGTTATTCTAAAAATCATTTGAAAGTTAACTAACGTCCGAGTACAATTTGTACTTAAGTCATGGATGTTTATAAACGTATATAAGTAAATGTTTATCCGTTATCTGTCGCCATAGTACAACCATTGCTTAGTTTGGGGCTAGATGATCGGTGTGATTGTTGAAACAATTTATTTATTTAATTATTTATACAGTACTGACACCATTTTTTATTGCTGTTCCTGACCTAAACAATTTTCATACACCTATGTACGTTTATATAAATATAATATAGGTATTTTTACATTTATATAAATATGACCTAATACAAATGTTAAATTACGTTCAAAGGTTTCAAACTTTTTTTGAAATGAAATGAAATGAAATGAAATTGTTTATTTCGGACACATATGATATCCATATAAGTTGTTAGTATGACTTAATAGCTATGTTAGTAATTATAATATACATATATTACATGTATATCCTATCCTATCCTTGCACATTTTACACTGATTCGTCTGTTGAACTCCGGACCAGCAATTTATTAATTTTTCAACATTACTTGCATTTTTCACATCAGACCTTCCAATTTTGGCGTCTGATTCACGTCCCAGCAAGATTGTAACCTCTACACAAAAATCCTCCAACCATTAGTTGTCGAAAACAAAAATAACAAGTTTAAGTTTTTTAAAGGTTTAAGTGGAACCTCAAGGAAGCCGGTCACAAAACTCGCAAATGTCTGGAATTCTACACTCGGGTACCTTCCGTTATAGCCGCTCATTTTGAAAAACTTTGACATGCGTATTATGATGAATTATTTACACTTAAAAACCTAATATTTTTATGCATTAACTAAAAGATTACCTGCATATTTTTTTGAAAAAGAAAAAGTTTAAAAGAAAGTGAACTAATATACTAGGTTCTTATATATTATTTAGCAGGACAAGAAGTATTGGCAATAATAATGTGATGTGATGAAATATAATTAAATTTAATTTAAAATTTTAAAAAACCTCCAACACAAAATGTTCAGCATCAGCTCATGGCCTCGATCATTATTTGTCTAACACCTAATCATTGAGACTATTATTATGAGCCCAAACTGGGAGTGAGAGTTAGGAGTTGGGAATCCTACAGATTCCTTGATGCTGCAGCATCAGTTCAAGGTTGTCATGTCTTGGGAATACTCCTATAATAACAGTGCATCATTTCAAATCAATCGGACCTGTGAAAGTTTGCACTAAGCTGAAAATCCTTTTGTCAAGTAGGAAATGAGCTGATAACTTTCAAACGGCTGAACAGATCTTTATACAATAAAGCTTAGATCCATGTCTGTAATATCAGCTTTAAAACAAAAAAACTACATCAAAATCGGTTCATTTGTTTGGAGATACGATGCCACGGACTGCTACCACAACACAGATACACACGTTAAATTTATAACACCCCTCTTTTTCGCCGGCGGTTAGAAATGCTAAAGATCCATTTTACACGAGTTCATTATTAATAACTAACAATTTATCAATGTTTAGAGAAGGAATTTAAAAAATTCTCAGTACTTACGTTTCTTTTTACAGAAACCAATTAGGGAAATCTGTCTGAATACCTATTTATTATCGTAAGCATACGAATTCACAATCATGTTCACGTTAGCAGATACTTTTCAATGAGCGATGCGCAGGCGCCGATAATATCTATGAGCAATAAATAAGTTGTTTGTATATAGCCACCTAAGAGTTGCTCGAAGTTGTAAAGTAAGGTAAGTCTAGCTAGCTTGAAGATAACATTATATCTTATTGCTACTTTCCGACTGTGACATACCTGTAAAAGTATTTTTTATAATTATAACTTAGATTCTGTTGGATTGTAAAACCAAACGCAACATTGTGCGCTATTTTGATAGTATAATAAAACGTATCCAGTGACGTCAAACTGACATTAACATAAGATATGTACTCTCACTCACTTCTATTGGCGCCACATTCGATGTATCATCTTAGTCGTAAATATATATCTGATTTTTACTCTGCAATCCTCGTTTTCTTTTAGCCCTGACCCTTCAGATTCAAATAATAGTTTGCCAAACAGCAGTTACTCAGCAATAGTCAGCAATATGTTTATCATAAAAATGAAGTAATTTAATTTTTTCAATCGTATTATTAACAAAATCTCAGATAAAACAAAAAAAACTGCAAAGCCTAAAAACACAACATTTTTAGCAGGTATTCAGAAAGGACTTCACAAAAGTTACGAATTAGTAGGGAAACTTAGTATCAAAACAAATAGTTATCTTATTAAAGCGAGTAGTGCCCCTAAATTAGCGACTCGACGAATGTTAGTACAATTATTGCACGATAACTTATTAAAATACGGTGCATAACAGCGCGCAATGAAAAGTGGTTGTTACGACAGTTGCTTGAGAAAAATAATACTTTTCGCATGAACGCAATTGTTAAAAAAATGCAGTTTGTATCTATTATGTTGAGATTGATAAATCTACATAGGTATAAACGAATGCTACAAACAATTACATAAAGTAAACACAACTAAACAAATAGAACATTAGACTTCTAACAGTTTCCTGGTATAATTTATCATCTGAGGTTAATTGACTTTAAAATGAGCGTTTCTGACGTTTGTGGATCGTCGAGCGCCTCGGATTCTGACCCTCGTCAATTTGATAAATTCTAAGCAAAAAATTTTAACACACAGGAACGTAAACTTGTATTCGTACCTATAAGTGCGATAGTAATATATATAATAACGTTTTCTAGGCTCTGTTTAGGCTTCCTCGGTAGGCGTTACAGTAGTGCAACTGGAACGCTTGTGAATGATTTTAACGATGACGACAATAAACAATTTCGGGACTTGAGGCGAGCAGGAATGGAGTTTTCAAGATGATGTAGAGAGGCTTGACTGGTATCTACCGTTGTTTCATTGATTTACATTTTAAGCATGTGAATCAATGAGATGAATTTTCCCCGATTCCCACCGTGTACTGTTTGTTACTAACACAAGTATATTAATAGCTTACTTCGGGACTATAACAATTGGTATATTGTCTGTCGCACATTTATCATCATGTGAGCCTACTGCAGTCCACTAAGCTCCTACTAGACGTAAGTCAAAGAGCGGCAAAGACCACGATTTCCCGCTACTAAACTTTTTAGGCTTAGAAAAGATTGCAAATTATGAATCTGGGTGTTGCCGGAAAGTTTGTGGGTCCATTTTTTTATACCTCACCCCTTTCTCTTATAAAAATAGTAATTTATTATTTTTTGTTAGAAAAAAGGTAATTTGAAAATTGTCCTGTAAATATTTTATTATTATCGGTTTTGTAGTTCAGAAATTACAGACATCACAACTCTGAGTATTAAAATAGGTCCAAAAAACTTGAAACTCAGAATGTGCAGCAACCTTAGAACGTACGGCTCATCTTAAGCTAGTGTTTGTTCTGTATTGTAAAGGCTTAAAATGGATAGCCTATTAGCCTATTGTCAAAGTCAGACAACTCCAAAGGAATCAGATATTGCCAAACGACATTTTGCATAATATGCAATGTAAGTACCCAATATGCAATGTAAGTATCATCCATTCATTAATGTTCTGCGCACTCCTTCGAAAATCTTGTTCCTCCTATTCTAAACTTACTTGCCAGCGGGACAAAAGTGCAGAACAAAGGCGGGTAGGGATGCGCAAGGAGTTCAATGAAACTGCACAATCTAACTAATATCGCCATATTCGATCCACCACCAAACGAGGCGAAAAGGCTCTTTCACGTTAAAATATCAAAGACTTGCACAAAGCACTTAGCTTTAACATTAATTGTGCGAGCCGCGAAAGAAGGCCGCGAGGCGAGCGAGGAAGGAGGACGAGCTCTCTATCTGAGTTGCTGTCTTCTGGTATATGTAGCCTGGGAGTTATCAAGCTCGCTTTTGATAAGAGAACTCCACTGCACACATCAAAAGACATCCTGTGTAGTGTAACGATGTTGCGGGCACAGATAGTCAATAGTAAAAATATTACGATACTATTTTTAGTAGATGGGTACTGTTATAAAATCTATACATCCTGTAATACTTACCTATAAATATTGCATAAAATGTCAAGACAATAGCTATTTCTGGATATCGTAATCTTAAGTAATTATAAAAAAATTAAATACTGTGACTGAGTGTTCTGTCTGTTTAAAAGTAATTTTGACGACCTCCGTAGCCGAGAGGCGAGCATACCGGACTTGGTGTTGCTATCTCTGATGTTCCGGGTTCGATTCCCGGTCGGTCAATGTAGAAAAATAACTTTTGTATATTGTCTCGGGTCTGGGAGTTGTGGTACCGTCGTTGTTTCTGATTTCTGTCACACAAGTGCTTAAGCTAATTATCAGAGCAATGTTAAAAAAAAACAATTGTTCTAAAACCAACTTTTGTCGTACCAACCAAATTGTAGTCCGTTTCTTTTTGTAATAATGAAACAATTTCGCCTCTCCCGATTATTAACAGTAGGTAGGGTGCAGGATATAAGCCCGAATTTCTTGTTCGGGCTTAAGCTAACCTTAAAATCTACCAGTATTAAGGGTTAAGCCCTTGTCAGAATATAGGATCTAATATTAACCGGTTATAGGTACATCGAATTATTTTATATTCTACTATGTCATGATATTGACAACTCAACAAATACAAAAGGTGTACAAAAATATAACACTTCATAAAACCAAGTGATCAGCTGCTTTTAAGGCTAGGGAGCAACATTAAAATCTTCGTTTTTTAAGATGCGCTATATAAATATTATCATCGAGGTAGCGCGTGTATAGAACAAAAATTTTTTTTTCGATTTAGATGTTACTCCCAGAGAAAAAGTTGTTGTATAAATTAGTAAGTTATTATTATGCAAATAAATTCTTATTCTATTCTATTCTATATGAGCAGCTGATTTCGTAGTTTTAAGGAGTATCCTATTCTTTTGTTCATCCTGTATATGAAGATCGTCTGGTGTAGTTGTATCAGTCGCTCCGGAGCCTCGCGGTTTGGGGTTCCAATCCCGTAAGAAGCGAATGTTCGTGTGATGAGCACGAGCATTTGTAACTAAGTAATGTTTATAAGTGTTTTGGGTATGCGTATCTGATATCTAGTCGCTATAGTAAAAGCTTTGCATAGGTTGGGGCTAGCTATTTCTAAATTGACCCTAATTGGGAATCGAACTCGTAACGCTTTCCCAAATTCACGGAACTGCGCCACTACGCCAATTAGGTAGGTATTTTGTACGGATCAAGTATCTATCAATCAAACTCGATCTCTGGTACGAAATCACCATACATTCGAAAAGCAGCGCGTCAATATCAGATTTGTAATTTTTTCAATGATGTAAATGATTGTTAAGGCACTCGTTAAAACACTTGTATGTAGTTAGCAGCCCTAAGGCTACTACGTAATGTTTTGGAAGAAAGGGAGGTAGGGGCGCAAAAATGCAGCATTTCAAGGTCAGCCACCTGCAGCGTCCGCTCAGACACTGCGTAGTACGAAGCACAAATAACTAACTGCGTACCTACATCCTTAGTTCCCAGCTGTCCTTTATTTATTGCGAGACCACATTCTAATAAAATTAATATGTGATTACAATTACAAACTTACTCAATTTAGGAGGAGGCTGTATCACGAATTCACGACGTCAATGGCTGGTTAAATGTCGCTAACAGTGTAAATCTGTTCCGAGATACTGTTGGTCAAGGAATATACAGTTTTACAAAAGAATAGGACACTTCTTCAAACCACGTAATCAGCTGTTCTTCATCATCATCATCATCATTTCAGCCATAGGACGCCTACTGCTAAACATAGGCCACCCCCATTGACTTCCAGATCGGCCGGTTGGAAGCGGCCTGCACCACCGTCTTACTGCGACCTTTACCAGGTCGTCTGTCCACCTTGTTGGTGGACGTCCTACGCTGCGCTTGCCGGTATGCGGCCTCCATTCTAGAACCTTTCTGCCCCATCGGCCGTTAGTTCTTCGTGCTATGTGCCCCGCCCACTGCCACTTCAGCTTGCTAATCCGTTGGGATGTCAGCGACTTTTGTTCTTACACGACAACTTTTATGATGATGAGAGCTACATCGAAATCGTTTTTTTTTAGATATTTGAACTAACGCGCTACTAGTACCTCGATGATAATGTAGATATATTTAGCAACTACAAAAAAATTTACGATTTCGATTTTGCTCTTACAGTAAAAGTTATTGTATATGAACAACTGATCAAGTAGATTCAAGGAGTGTCTTAATTTTGTATAATAGGATGTCTCAAAGAGCCGATTGGTGCAGTTATAGTGCCCTAATTTAAGGGAAAAAAATGGCTCGCTCGTATCTAGATGAGAAAGTATCTTGTTGATAATTTACTCCGATACCACGATAATAATAATTAGTGTGTTTTCTGTCGCATATTTATGTATTTATCGAAGGTATAGATAATATTTATGTAACTAACTAATATTTTTTGGTTTTGTGATCGCTAATGTAAGACTAAAACCTTTCGCAGAAATGCATGTAAAAACTTTGTCGCAAATCCCAGAATCCTCAACTTCTTACTGCACCAGGCGTTACTCAAGATAGCTAAGCTATTTTTAACCCATTTCGGAGAACGAAAGGGTGGTACTGAGTCAGTTTATCATTACTATGTGTATCCTCTCGAAAATTAATGGTTCAAACAAACCTGGATAATTTGCAACGTGGGGCAGTTTGAGGCATCTCAAGCTCATTACAGAAAACATGCACAAAGTATGAATCATTTTGGGTAAGAACTTTAATAATAATTTAGCGGTTGGTGTGTAATTAAAGTAGATTTACTAAACTCGCATCACACTTAGATTAACTAAGATGTTAATCTAGAAGTTTTAAAAATTATTTATCTGCAATAAAAATTAAACCATAACTTACTGGTGTCCAAGGATATAAATAAATAAATACTTGTTAAAGTTAATCAGAGGATATAAAATAATACGCATTAATGCATACAAAATACTCAGCTTTACAAGGTACAATAAAAGTTTATCTTCTTTAGTCTTTAAATGTTAAATTAGGTTCCGTCTTTCCAAGAACTGTCTTTTTTTGGTTGTAATAATATTACTTAAACTACATCCACCCAGAGCAAGACCTGGCATTGTCATCTTTAACTACGAGGTACTTTGCTTCCTTAACTTTAATTTATTTTATTTATTTATAATTAATTAAAAAATATATATTTATTTAATTTTATGTGATAGACAGCAATATGATAATGGTTATTATTATAGAATTTTGGCATTACCTATGTCAGATGTCTGATAAAGCTAAAACTCTATTATACACTTTTGCAAAAGCGTTTGATTAGATTATGATGATTTACATCAGAGTAATAAAATTATTTACAACAGACCCTTAATAAATTCAATCCTTTTTGAATATTTGTGATTTTATAAGTTTTTTTATTTTAAATGCGAGGTGACGTGATTGCTAAGCGACCAAGCCTCTTAAATAAAGAAAAAAAAATGGTTTCCTAGTGGTCACATGGGAACACGTTACGCGTATACAATTTATTTTGTGCATCGTTTTGCTGGGGTGAAAAGTTAAACCTTTTTTAAATCTTCTGCTTCTTCTTAAAATGCCTTTTCAATCATTAATAGTTGATTGTTTTTTGCCAGGTTGAATAACTAGGCTGCAGTCTTTATTAATATCCATACTGTTTTTAAATTTTGTATAGAAATGATACTACTGTTGACTTCTCAGTACTTGTATTTATTCTTCTGAACTTATAACATTACAAACTCTTCGTCTCTTATAATAAAAAATATGACTTTGACTGGCATAGTTACTGCTTAGCATCTGCTTACTTCGAACGCTGGCGAGCAACTGACTACTGAGTAGCGATACTATCGCGCTGTTTCCCCCACTATAACTTAGTTACGTCACATCCTTTCCCCGACCGACCAATTAGTGTTGTCAACAAAATATAATTTTAGATTTAAGATCGCTGGATGTAGGCCGCTTTCAACTGGCAATCTGGGAGTCACTAGGTAGAGGTCTATGTTCAGCAGTGGACGTCCTACTATGGCAGAAATGATGATGATGATTATTTACAACCTATTCTTTGAACAAGTCTTATTGTAGTAATGACATTTAAGAGCAGACTCTCTCTCATAAGTTTAATATGCTTAAAATAATTATAAAGTAATGAAGAAAATTTTAGGTTGTTATGCATGTAGCAATTTAATTAATTTGAACCTCCCAATTGAACTCCTCAATTCCAATTCAACTGCAAAACAGAATTTACCATTGTAAATGGTTACATCCCTGATAAACATTCTTATTAAATTATTACAATCCTTCAAAATAAATTTCGGGAGAAAACAAGCACCTCCATAGGCACATTCTCAAATTACGATTCGAGTCACGTCGCCGAAAGATTAGTTCGTACAGCTATGAATATTCACACGAGTCATTGACGTCTGTGGATCCTGTAATCCAACAAGCCTCCGCAGGCTGAAAACAAGCTTCGTTGGAAAATTATTTTAAAGTAACAATCAATGGATAAGTAATCAAGTGTCTGAATTTATTTTATTGATTCAAATGGGTAAAATATAAATAAAAAATATCCTGACACAGAAAATAGTAAAAACAAGAAGGGTAAAATCAGTTTTTGAGGGGACTGTGACATTTAATCCTATAGTTAGGGTATAGTGAGCCCCGATACCTACACCCCTAACGATAAGCTGTAAAAAACGAAACATAGTATTTATTTTATTATATAACGTTTTATTATTTTTGTCAAATTGAAAAATGAAAATATTAGCAACTGTTGTGAATATAATTTTCATCAAGTGGCAACAAATCTGCTGGCAACCAAACAAATGAGCTTACAATGTAGTAATGGCCGCAATAACATCCACATGGCGTTGATACAGCATTATTTTATCAATGTGCTCATTATCTAATATCCGATAGTAGGTTCAAGGTTGGTCGCGTGAATCGCAGAAGATCGCGGCTCTCGTCGCATAGAGCAAGGCTGAGGTGCGTCCCTGCGCTTTTGTCAATACGCCGCCACCCAGCGCCGCCTGGCGGCCACCGCCAGTACTGCTCGGGGCTCCACTGCGCACGCTCCATGTCCAACGTTACCGCATTTGCAATAACTCATTCCCCAAAACAATCCCCTAAATACACAAATTCCAAATAAAAACGTCACCTAACGCGACGCGAAACCGCGAAACCGAAACCGAAACAGCTGACTCCGTAACTCAGCTTCCCTCCGGTGTTGTTTGTTATGAAACACTAATTTTATCCAAAAGTGCTAAACCATACCGCCTTGGAGCTTTCAAACGGTAAGTGAACCGTGTTCAGCTCAAGTGATGTTATTGTAAAGTCAGAGTTTGTTTATAATGACGCGGGGTGTCTGGCGAGCATTAACTAGGTGATGTGGGCGAATGTGAGTGGTTACTTTCGCTGGTACTGCGCTCAGGAATGAGGTTACACTCTCTAAAATAAACTGAGATTTTTCATGCGGCGCTTCAGCTACTATGTACTATCTATATGGCATTCTTTGGATGCGGAATGTTGACGCGACTTGACTGAACTGCATTGACACTGCGCTATTGTTTTGGTCTCTAATTACAATATGACCTGCATTCGTCTGCTTCATAGTTGATGTATGCTAAATACACGTAACATAAAATTAGTTAAGCATATTTGTTACGTATGTGTTTGTACGATTGTAGCGTGCAAATCATTGCCCGAAGCATTTTGTTACCCTCTCTTTTTAGCCGGCATACTCGTATGCATGCTGTCTCTTTCACTTGACACACTCGTAGATGCAAATTAACCAAAACACCCCTCCTATTTATAAATTGCAGTGCACGTTGACTACGATTTTTATAGGCAATTGGTTTCTTGTTATAAATACTTGAGTGCGTCGCGTCGGTGTGGCATTTCTAAACATGTTTATTGCTTCGTGTATTTTGGTTTGGTTACTCCATAATATGTTATGTCTGTTTCTATAATACCTACTAACTACCACAAACAAAGTTCGTAACAAGACGAATTTGTAATTACAAAACCAAATAAATGAATTTGCGCGAACTTTTGACGACATTTACATACACTTAAAATATTACGGTCTTAAATAGTGTACCTACCTAGTTTGTATGTAGCTTGATGTTTTTAAATGCACTTTCTTCAAAAAGCTTTTAGAAACCTTTTTTATCGATCTATCAAGTGTCTGTCTACCTACTTTTTAATGTAAATAAAAAATAGTTTCTAAGATCTAGATTATAATAACTCTCTCCGATGATTTCTGCGCTAGAATGTCCGTCGTTATTTTGAAGCGTCGCATCGCTTATTTAAAGCGTTATTTACATTTGAATCCGCTAGATTACCAGTGGCGCTGCAGTCTATATTTTTTTAATTATTTTTAAATCAAATAGCTAATAAATATAAAATCAGAGTATTGATGTAGATATTAAGCGTTGAAACAATCGATTTACTATGTAGGATGACGCCAATTATATTTAAAAAACAATATAATTTCGATTTCTGTACCTAAGTTAGACCTTCAATCCTTAGCTTCTAAAACAAATTTAAAAAAAAACAGTACTTTGACATTTTGTACAATTATGACAATACAATGACAACAGTACAATGATTATTTTTTATAATCATGGTATATCATAAAATAATTACGATTAGTGGGTAATGAATCTACATTGCTACGAGATCTTTATTCGCCATGAGAAGCTTAGTCTTCTTCTTTGTTCGCCCCTTTTCCTGTTAAATGGGGTTGGAACTCTGGTCTCTTCGTTGATTTGCACTAAGGGGTTTTAATCCGAGTTATTTTGCTAAGTTGACAATCTAAGTTTTAATAATAATAATAATGCACATGCAATTGAATGGTTTCGAACAATTAGGTACTGCAAACCTCAATAAATTAAGAGAATTTTCTAGGGTGTATGTTTAAAAAAAAACATTTACTGGTACATACTTACAACTTTCGTAGCGATAATTATATAAATAAATAAATTGTTTTCACAATCACACCAATTGTCTAGCCCCAAACTAAGCAAAGCTTGTATTATGGCGACTAGATAACGGATAAACATACTTAAATACTTTTATAAACATCCATGACTTAGGTACTAATGCTCATGCTCATCACACAAACATTTGCCCGTTGCGGGATTCAAACCAGTAACCGCTGGTTTTGTAGTCCGGAGCGCGAACCACTACACCAGACGGTCATCATTAATACGGTGTTTGACTTCTTCATCTAAGACTATTACAATTGACTGCTCTTGATTTTTATCTATTATTGTCCATGTCCGGTCTAACCTAACCAAATGCCTCGTCCATATTTTACTCACTTTGGCTCCGTAATCCTTTTCATTCTACCTCGATTTGTAATTCACGTTTAATTGAGCCCTGTATGCACATGCACAATATGCACATGCACCGAAGGCCGCCCAAATCAGCCGACAATGCGGGCTTTGTGTCCCAATAAAACCAATGTTGTTCCTGCATTCTTTTGTCCCGTCCCGTTTTCATAACGTGAGAATGTGGGCCAAGTTCAAGTTTATGCACTCATTGTGGGTAATAAGTGTGCAGTTTTTATTTCCGTCATGAAATCGGGGGTTGGTAACCGGTTTGAGCGAGATGAACCGCAAATTTTACGGGCGTTACTACCATAGTAGGAGTTAAGTGAGTAGGATCACTCTTCAGTCATCGCGGGATATGCGAAGCACGTGATGTACATGCTTGGCGAAGAAATGATAATTTTTGGGCTGTACATTGTTTATTTACATACATATTTTACATTTGCCGTGTATAAAAAGAAAGAGCAATAATAAAATGTATCAAAGTAGAAAAAACGGCCGGAAAAAATGCGTTAAGAAGAGACCAATAGAAAACAAAAGATGACATAAAAATGAAAATGTCTAAAACAGTTCCGCGAGTTCCGCGCGCAGAGGTTTTAATGCCGTGGCGGTATTAAAACCTCCGCACAAGCACAAAATATCTTAAAGGTATACTAATTATTATGATATAGGTAGGCATCTAATGGGGCTTTATGGCGTGTTTGATTTGTAATTAAATCTTTTAAAAAATTAAGACTTAATACAATCAGCATACCCCGTATTTTAATGGAGTTTATTCAGAGGCGTTACTACTAACGCTTCTGAATAAACTCCATTAAAATACTGATTGCTGGTTTTCTACATCGTTTTTACGATTATTCGAGTCTCAGAAATCTAAATCCAATTGCATATGGGGTCATGTGACAGTTTTTCCGTGATCATAGCACATAAAACTTGACACAACTATTTTAAAATATCGTAAAAGTTATAGAATGATCACGATCTGTGTTTTCCCTGCGGCACAACTGAGAGGTTTTCTAAAGTAGAGTGTACAAATATCTGAAATGTTAGCTAGCAACACATCGGTAATGCCTTCACATTGCAAAGTCTTTACATAAACAGGTTCGTATGCTCGAGCCCTATAAAAACAAATTAGAGATTAGACAATAATAACAAAAATCTTGATTATATCAATCTAGCACTAGTTTATCTACATAAAAGTAAACCCCAATTTACCCTAGTAAACCGGAAGTTATCAAGTAATAACAGGTTGCCCACAACGTTTTCCACTTTGCCCACTTAGTGCGAAGAGAGATTACTTTATAAATCTCGACTATGGTTTCTGCACGGAATAGCGAAAGAAATCTAGTTTAGAATACTGGCAATGTGAAACTAGTTCTTAAACTATTCGGGATCCAAAAGTATTTTCTGTTGGAATTTGTAGTCTGGGAATGGCTTTGTCATTTAACTGTACGGTATTGTTAAAGAAACTGGTAAATAGCTAGTTACATTTTTCAGGTTTGTTGATAATTCTGCCTTTCCAATGGAGCCAAGACATCTGCTAGCTGTAGGGTCTGATTGCTTAATATGAAATTGGCCAATAAACGCAATTTATTTAAACTTTTAGCTATAAAAGGTTTAACATTAAATGAGTACTTTACGCGTTGCTATAAATTTTGCAAATACTCGTAGTAAAATATGTTCCATTTGGACGGTAAAACGTGTGATATGTGATCGCCTGCCACAAGAACAAGTACTATTGGGTTGACTCTAATACCATTATGTTTATGAGGCACGCCACCTTGATTTAGCTTTCAGCCGGCACCTGCAACAAACAAAAACACTCCGAGAGAAATTTTAATTGCCAATAAAACTGTTTACAACAGCTGAATATAATGACGGATGACGTCCAATGATATTCTGTTTTTATAATGAACTCATTTTCACTTGGTTGAATTGATAAGTGCTTTGTTATTGGGTTACTAATTTCGTGCCTTTGATGTCAAAATATATTTTATTAGTAGAACACTATTGAAATGTCTTTTTTTAAAAAGCTATAAATATAACAATGATCCGTCAACCACACTACAAACAAACATACTAAATATCTGCTAATATCATAAAGCTGAAGAGTTGGTTTGTTTGGATGAACGCGGTTCGAATTGAAGAATTATTTTTGTGTTGGTTAGTCCATTTATCGAGGAAGGTTTTAGGCTATACGTAGGTCACACTATAAGTTTTGCGTAACTTAAAAAAACAACATGTTAAAATAACCAAAATATTATGTTTATTGCTTTTCAAAATACTCTCCTTTACATTTTAAACATTTTTTCATGCGATCGAACCGTTTTTTAAAACAGGAGGACCACAAATCTGAAGGCATGTTTTCTACGTGCTGATTGAACGCTATCACTGCCTCTTCGGAGTTCTCATGTTCTCATTTTCAAACACCTATTCACAAGATTGCTGTTTTTTTTTTCGGGTTCAAAACAATAAATCCACGTTTTGTCTCCTGTGACAATGTCATAAACAGCATTAGAATGTCCGTGGTCGTACTTTAGTAGCATCTGTGAGCACCATTCCACGCGAGCCCGCTTCTGCTCCGCTGTCAGTTCATGAGGGATCCAACGACAGCAAAGTTTCAATTCTTCGTGTAATATATTCTGAATTTGGCTCATACCAATCCCCAATAGTCCTCGAATTGTCTCATAGGTAATCCGCGGGTTTTCTTCAATTAGCCGTTTAACAGTAGCCACATTATTTTCATTGACGGCAGTTGAAGGCTGCCCTTCACGAAATTCGTCATGTAAAGAAACTTGACCTCTCTCAAATTCAGCAAACCATCGCCTCACGGTGCTCAAATAAGTTGCTTCTCTCCCAAAAGCATTTTGAAGACGAGCGGCACAGTCTTGCGGAGAGAGAGAACTTTTAAAATCATAAAAAATCATCGCTCTAAAATATTTTCGACTTAATTCCATTTTCGTTGCGTACGTAGAACTTTGATGTGTGATAAAAAAACAATTGACAAATCATTTCCCGCTAATTGTTTTTTTTATTACTAAGAAGGTTGCAACGTTTAAAAAAATATAACATTGGAAATTCAAATAGTTCCGATTAGCTAGAAGTGCAAAACTTTTAGTGTGCCCCATGTATTACATAACGCTGCAACCAATAGAAGTGGAGTATCAATGAAACAATGTTGCAAAAACTGAAAAACTTATTCCTTTTGAGAGCTTCCGTAGCGTGCGCTGCGTAAACTGTTAAAGTTACGCAAAAAGTATGTATGACGGAATTGTTTCTACTTAGAAGTTAAGTCAAAGTGACTTAACTTTGACTTTGAAAAAAAGTTTGTGACAGCATATTATGATCTTTTAAGGTTGACCTAATCAAATTTGTTTTAAAATAAAGCATCGGCGATAGCGTCGCTTTTTCTTTTACTTGCAGAGCGAGGCATTGATGTAGTTTATTGTATTATTTGATTATTTTAAGTTGGGAAGTAACATGGGTCGTTGATAAATACTTTAAGTGACAGATCGAACTCCACGCGGGCATAGCCGCGGGCGGAAGCTAGTTACCTATATAAATACGAGCCTGTGACTTTATCGACATAGTCTCCAAAATACGTCAGTGAGGAATGAATGATGAGCACGGGATCACCAAAATGGAATCAATAATTATCCAGTGTTAGCGATCTTGATCAATATCATAAGTGTGCCAAGTTTCAGTTCCTTTTAGCCATTAAATTGTGATTAAGTTAAAAACCCAAACATATTTTTTTTACATTTTTAATAATATTCGTAAAAGTATGAGTTGTTATAAGTAACAATTAAAAAAAACCTAGTGACGTTATACAAAAACATTGGAATAAACATTACAATATTTTGAAATTGGAAACCTGTATAAGATTCGCTACGATAATAAACTATTTTAGCAACCACCTTAGTTTCTGCTACGAAATTAGTTCTGAATAATAAAAATAGTTGACCTTCGAGTTGTGGCAAATAACAACGAATAGAAACTACTAGTGACATTGTGTAAAAGCAATCAAGTTTTCGATACAAATAATTATTGGGAGTTTCAAACGGAAGCCAAGAAACAGCGATTGGTCCAATTTTCAAGCGACATGGATGCATTTTGGTTATTATTATTAAAAAAAATGAATTCTTCTTTAGCTAAAACAGACAGTTTTGTTAAACAAGTTATTAAAGCCAGTTCAGTAAGACGACTAGTCCAGTTTTTTATCTGCTTACATAATCTTGTAATATGAATGATCTTTACTACAAGCAATTTCTTGTTACTTTTTCACGGGTGAACTTGTCTAATTGTTAATTTCAATTAAAGTATAATTTAAACCATTTATGCTTTTTTTTAAAATAAACAGACAGTTTTTTTTTGCCTTCTGCACTATTTTTACTTTTTGATATAATTAACAACTTCTTTGTAGGTGACTAAATAACTATATTCTATTCAACCAAATCATCAATCTATTTAACAGAAAACGATATTGATAGATTCCGGATTTCCGAGTTTTTTGTTTCCTACCTGAACTTTATGTATATGCATTTAGTTATCAGATCCCTATTTAATCTAACCCCTTATAATAAATAATTTGGTCACAAATCAACCAAATTAATTGGTCTTAATTTTGGAAAAATAAAATCAACGTTACAAAGGCTTTAAAACAGAAATTGTCCTGAATAGGAAACCAACAAAACTTTGTTTCCATACACGCAAATATTTGATCAGAGGTGCTTATAAATTTCAAAGGAAAGTACGTAACTAGAGTTCAAGGATACTTCTTGTTAACCTTCAGTAATTGTGGTTTTGTTTGTTAGGTGTTAATTTCTTCATCTGGGTTTGTTTGTTCATTATCATACCCAGCCTAAAACGTGGTCACATTTCCTAAATCTTTAATTTAGAGATGCTGGATTTATCATCTGATCATTTAGCGATTATGAGATTCATGAGGTGCTCGTAGCTCAGTGGCTGAAGCCCTTTTGTAGTGATTCTCAAACTTAAGAAACCCACGCCTTGGTTGTGAGTAGATAGATGACCATTTAGACCATATTTAGAGACATAATATTATATCACAAGCGTCTCTATCCTTTACAAACCACGTCAATAGTCGATCCCGGCTAATATCGTTTGGTACTAGTCGTGAAGCCTAGTCAGAAGCCATAAGGCGGCTTGATTACATCTGACAGTTCACAGTAAGGATTGAATTAAGTCACTAGCCTTATAACATCCCTCCACCAATCAACACTGGGCCTGCTTGGTGGAGTATGGCCCAAACCACCTCGTAGTTGAGGTGAGGCCTGTACCCTGCAGTGGGACCTGTATAGGCTTACTTTACTTGTTTTATGTAGCGACACGTTGCTAGTACCTTTGAATTGACCGCCATGCCTGGTGTACAACTAAGAACGCTACGATGTTTTTAAAGAATACATTTCTCATTTTTCCTTTTCAATCTCAGGTTCAATAGTGTAATATTATATTGCAATAAAGTTGTATTCTATCCTATTCTATTATTATTCTCAAACTACTTCTAATTCTTCTAATTTCACCATTTCCGTCTGTCTGTCCGCAGCTTAACTCAGAGACTCTTAGTATTAGAAGTCTAGAAAGTCGTAATTTCGCATGGGTTACATAATAATAAAAGATACTGAATAAAACATTTTCATTTTCATTTTCATAATAATTATGCCGATAAAGTGGTAGAATAAAATTTACCAAGTTAACTTCAAAAATGTAGGTACTTGAAGAAGAAAATTACTTATATGAAGTTGTTAATTTCGTAAAACATGTAGCAAATACCGATTATTGTGACGAGAAACTACGGAACACAGACATACACTTGGCCGGTTTTTAGTCTTCATGTTGACAGTAATTTCTGAAAATGTATTAAATTTTTCCAGTTTTAGCAGCTGTAATATCCTATAGGCGTTGATGCTTCTGCCGTTTAATGAACATAAAATTGTATGATGTAAATTATATTACTACCTCTTAGTCCGAAACTGAACACAAGTAAGAACAACCCGTTACTTTGCAATAACTATCTCCAAACAATGTAAGAGCCATAAATTTGGGCTCAGCCTGATTAAATCCGGTGACAAGCACCGCCAATAATGCCGTACCATCAATCTCTCGTGAATAACTTGATTGGATGTTGTCGCCAGGTGCTGTCCAAGGTCAGAGAAAAAACAAACGTCGGTACACTCGCCTACAAAAATGTAAAACAATCTCAGGTTACGGCAATACGATCTCAAAGGAAAATTTTCGTAGGTGACTATACGAAGAGGTATACTTGTTTATATTCAGATATTTCCTTTTGATAACGAAGGTTTCTGAAGGTTCGAGGTACTGGCAAAGGAAATCTCTTCGGGTTTCGTTCTTTTGTTTGACTTTACCGAAATAGGTAAATAAGCCATGATTTTAATATTTACCTGTAATTGTTTGAAGCGGAGGTAACAATAAAAACGTTATTCAATAATAAGAACAATGTAATTATAGGTTTTTTTTTATTAATCAAAGACATCAAAAACCTACATCGTCTTATTTTTCTCACTTAGATATTTTTCCAAAAAGGTGTTTTTATTTCAATGTGTTTCAAGTTCTTTACATGAAATTGTTTAAAGAGTTCATTATGTAATTGGAGTATAAAAAGGTGATGTGTAAAATATCTGCTTTGGAAGTTAGAAACGTCCTAGTATTTTTAAATTGACAAAGTACCAACACAGATCAACAAAATTGGTTATTGATCCAGGGTTAACGATAAACAGTAAAACAGGCTCTTTATTTAGAAAAGTCTGTGCCCAATAAAATTGTGTCAAGTTGATTTTATAGATAGAGCGATTTTTGTAGTTTTGAGGTTTAGAGACATGAGTTATTGAGAAAAACAATTATTGGTTAAAATATGAATACCTACTTTACTGTAATTTGTTACACTTTACTTAGTCAAAAAACAGTTTTGTATCCCAAAGTTAATTCCCATAAAAAAGTTGAACCACAAAGTAAGTTATAGTTTTAGAAAATCTGGCCGTGATGCCGATACCTCTAGGATACTTTATTTAACGTGTGTCTCGGTAGGAAATTTTTCGATTCCTTAAACATCGTAATGCATACGAAAATTCGGCTCGTAAAGAAAATTATCAGCAACATCTGTATTTGCTTAAACTGGCCTCGAGGAGGCTCATAGGAGCCATCGACCGCGGCTAATGTATTCCTTTCAAATCCAGCGCCATTGTGAGACAATATGTATCGATACAAAAAGTCTTGATCACAGTCTGAAAAGAACAGCTGGTCATACCGTAGTATACAGTGTACTATGTGTGCAAATATGCTTACCTTATGGACCCTCAGTCATTTTCAAAAATAAACATCTGTTTCTCACACAAACTGCTGACGTAGAGTACTGGTCATTTGATTCGGTCCTTTTAATTCTTGGCTCGGCTTTTCAGAGGTGACATATTGGACTTCATAGTGCCTCTGAGTATAGTAACTCGTTTCATCCCTTTGTAATCGTGACATGAGAATTGAGTTTAAGGGTTACCTTATGGAACCTCAGTCAAATTTCAAATAAAACGAACATTAGTTCCTCACACCACTGCAGAAGTATAGTACTGGTCATTTGATTCGGTCTTTTTAATTCTTGATTTGACCTTTCAGGGTTCTTTACTAACTAATTTTATCTCTTTGTTATCATTACGACATGACACGATTGAGTTTAAGGGTTACTTTAGTTTTCAACAACCCGTTGTTTGTTCTCAAAGAAAACATGCAAAAAAGCGCAACTTTTTTGCGTAATCTTGTATCAATCCAAGTTGATTTTAATGATCTAACTGAATTAAGCAAGCTGTGTCTTACCAAAAAAATCATTTGTAGTGTCCTCTGAGTGTTGTCAAGGTTAAATTTCGTGGTATTGATACTTAAGACAATGTTGCTTGCGTCACACGCACTAAGCTGGTTTCGTCTCGTAATTGTAGTTTTGACTTTTAACGTCCTGGTTGAAAAATTCTGGTGTTGCATGATGTTAGGGTTTTGGAGCGGATTGCTGTATTTTAAATGCATTTATTAAATGACAAATTGAATTAATTCACAGTAAACGGATAAATTAAAAAAAAAAAACAGATTGATTGGGAATTATCTCTTTTTTGAAGCCGGTTACAAAATAGCTATAAAATTAAATGCTCAAAATACAACCATATAATTATTTGCGAGAAGTTTTGTGATGTCTTTTGGAAAACATTACCATAATGGTAATTTATTGAGCAATCATAATAATATTAGGTGTCAACTACTAAATTATATAAATGTTTTGCATAGTTCCTTGATTATATACTGTAGTATTCTATATACTACTGTATTTAGGTACTTACGTTTTACTGTCATACATTAGGTATCATCATATATAGGTTTCCACATTTCAACAGCACAGCAAATTAGGAAATAATGAATTTCGCGAAAATCTCAATCAAACTGTCAAAATTGACTTTTTCTACTGACTGACAATTCATGTCTACTTATTCTTTCTTTGTCTAGCATAGTTTTTCTATACCGCCTATTAAATGAGGTTGTACTATAATTGTATTTTCTAAATAATTATCTATAATGTTTCGGCTAGCGTAAGTCTGGATTTTTATACCTATTTATGTTTGTCTACTGAATATCTAAATTCGAAATTATAATTATAAGCTACACTCCCGGATTTTATCCCGACAAGGAGGTTGTAAATATCCTGGCCGTCTATACTTATCAAGTCGGGCGATCACACTTTTCAAATCATAAAAGGAATTAAAGCTTCTAGAATGCCCAGATTTCCTTATAAAAACACGCTCGCCCCAATTCTCTCTCTCTCTCTCTCTCTCTCGAATTTCTTGCAAAAGGAGTACAAGAGAACGAAAACCTGAAGAACTTTATTTTTATCGTACAAAGGTCAGCAAATAGTCATTGTACCGGAGACAGCTCTGGAGCACCGACGCCCTAAAGGGACCTAGCGCTTGCTTGTGGAGTCCTGTCCTGACATAAGAAACCCTACGTGAGTGAACTCAGGATCGACGCTCTGACGCGGTCCTGCACTACTCTTGAACGCATATCCCAGTGCTGATTTCTGACTCGCCTGGGCTCTCCACCACGGTAGCTGGACATACCAGCCTAGTTCCGCCTCCTCTTCACCCCCTTTTATTGCCTCCATATTCGACCAGACCCTCCTAATCTTGTTAGGTTTTTTTTAGTCAAAATCTGTATTTTATATAGAAATCTGACTGTCTTTTTTACTTAATTGGTAAATTTTAGTAAAACCAACTTAAATAATTGTCCATTGTCTATTTTTATTTGTCAGGAGTAGGTAGACATGAAAATACCTATATATATATATGAAGTTTGCAAGAATATACCAGGTTTAAAAGGATGCTTAAAATGTCCAATTAAAACATTGTTCCTGCATGTAAAGTAAGCATTCTGTAGTTTCTTTCTTTGAAGAATGTTATAATTCACGTAGATTGTTTCCGAGTTTTGTCTTTAGTGCAGAATTTAAATGGGGGGCAATTACACAATTTCCTTCTAGCAATTACTTCACGCTAGCTCGGCAACGATGATGACATCATTAGGTCTACGCTTTAGACCTCGGATTGTAGCTGAAACAAGTTTAGAAGTGTGATTTATATATTTTTACTGTTCCGTACTTAAAAGACAAATGGTCATTATAGGGTCACTTCGTATTGTCACTATTGTCCGTCTGTTGGTCTATCAAGGCCCTTTTTACCAGTAACACGTAGAGGTATCGAGTTAAAATTATTACTAAATACTCAAGTCTGCAATTCCTTGAAGCTGTAAAAAAACATACCTTTATGTCAATGCATTTAAAAGATACGCCATATTTTTGATACTTACTAGGGAATCTAAACTTATTGGGTACTTCCCGTTAACCTAGAATCATAAAATTGGCAAGAAGCAATGTCCTAAAGCGCGAGTAAAGACCGAAAACCGTAAATTTTAGGTTACCTACATATTTATTTAATTATTCAGAAAAAGTGTTAAAACACTCGATTCCTGTTATGGACATACATGTTATTACGGAACCCTCGGTACGCGATTCCGTCTCGCATTAGGCCAGTTTTTGTATTTACAATGACTTGTCTACTTGTTTTTGCTTTATTTTCTTTATTTTTCGCAGAATAATGTGTTCGATATTTCCGGCAGAGGCAAGTAATAAAAAAAAACCGTGAATGCAGTTACACCTACTTTTAGAATTAAAAAAATGTTTTTTTTTTAATTATAAGAGTACTTTCCCTACAATACGAACACAATAATAATTGTATGTCTAATATTTGTTTACAGCAGAATTTCTTTTATAGTACATATATGGTAAATGGTTTCTGGCGGCTTCACAATACGCTTGATTGATTTCTTAACTTTTGTGTCTGATAACAATCAACACTTTATCTGGTTCTAAATCACTGAACTCGCCCTAATTTCCCACCAAAAACCTATGCGAATTCCATTGTCCGCCTGTGAAGTGCAATTTGTCGAAAATTCTAACGTGAATTCGGCTTCGCTGATTGTAAATACCAGAGGTTTTGCCGGGTCCAATAACAAATATCTTGATTCGAACGCATTAGAGACCGTTTTCATTTACATGGTAGGTTGGTCGATGTTTTACCTCCAGGTATGATGATAGGTCGATGTTTTTTAGTTTTTTTAAAGTTAATTTTACGCTATATATTTATGATTATCATTTATCTTGTCGTTTGATCGTAGTAATCTTTTACTCGTAATACGTTTTTCACGCATATCTGGGTATATAAACAACTGTCTGTTAAAAAGTGGACTAAATAGATGATAACAAGATAAAGTAGGCTCTTCAGTCGGAAGCAGCTACGCATTTTTACGTCATTTTGTTTCCATATTTTTAATTAGTTTTTTACGTAGTCGAGCTATTTACTATTACTTAAGAAATATGTACTATTACTACTGAGGTCTTTGGTATCTGCTCTGTTAAACGTTAATTATTTAAAATGCTTATACGCAAGTGATACAAGATTCCTTGCCTTTTCTAGAAAAGCTAGCTGCTCCATTATGCATATGTAGTAACTACATAGAGTGGTACAAACATACCCTGAACATTTCCTACATCACTAAACGAAATATGGGATAAAGCAATATAGCAAAATTGCCTCTATAGATTACGATACGATGTTATATTGCAAGTAGGTATAAGTACAAGTACCTATCAATAAATAATTTTCGACTTTGGTGTTTTTTTTCACACAAGTGAAGTCATTGTTCATTTTTACATTTTATGTCTATTTGATGATGTTGTTGTAAATGTTAGAACCTTGATACCTTCGCAAAGCTTATTGATTTTTAACCGGTATATCGTAATCATAATACCACGTGTGAAAACGGGCTCTTAAGCCAGACTCGTTTGACCCAGCAAAAATCGGATGGGCTATTTTAAAAATTGGATTTATTGGTCGTAAAGAATTCGCGTCGTAATTTACTGCCGTTTCTTTTCATTGAGCAGCTGGCGCGTTTTAATGAGGTTACAAGGTTTGAGAGAGGTCGACACTAAACCAAATAAGTTGACGATCAAATCCTCCCAATGTATATTTTGCGAGATTACAACTCTAACTAAGTTACATTTAATTTGTTTTCCATAGGATCACAAGAATGATATAGGAGATTGTCAAAACCTTAGACAAAACTAAATTTTCAATAAAGCAGAATGCATTTATATTTAATAGTAAGTTTGTGGAAACGTTTTTGATTTTTAAGTGTTTGCCTTGCCTTTGGAATAGATATAGTTTGGTATATTATGGTAAATTTTCTACGGCATGTGTTATAGGTTATTCTATGTTTGACTAGTTATTAAGTGGAATCTTCTCGTTTAAACTTTCGATGACAGAAGATTTTGATACAGTTGTATAAATAAAAACATTCAACAAAACTCCTACGTAAATGTTGGCTTAGATTTAATCATTAAAAACTATAACAACGCGTCTAACCATGCAAATCAGTTTTGCAGTGAACAGCAAGCTCGTTGCGTAACTTTGTTGACAGCCCTGTTTCGCGCGCGGTAGCGTTCATCAGTCATCGGCTCGACTTCCGGCTGCGTTTCGTAGTTCAATGGCTCGCTAGTTTCGCGTCCGACCTTCAGTCGCCGTCGCTGGAACACAAATGGATGTGAATGCAGTAATCACACGAGGCCGAAGACAAAAAATTCGTTGTAGCTCCTGATCCGTACGGTGCGGCGCTGCAGTGCGCTATCAGGAGAACGCGGGATTGCCCACGCCGCTCATAGTGCAGATTTTATATTATTGCTGTGATTAGCACTAGCGCGTATCGTTTTTTTAATGGATCCCTACATCCAAATCCTTATGATCCGTTGAAATTCACTTAACTACATTAGGTGTCCTTGCTCCGGACCGTCGCGGCGCAAAATGAAATTTTAGTGGCACCCCAGCTCTTTTTGTCTTTTCTGGCTATCGAGAAAAACAAATAAACATCAGACTGCTCTCGTTTGATCTTGATCATACTACCATGGCTAGCTACTGTAGGTACATCGTGATTTTCAGTTAGTACCAAGACATATATTTGAGGAATCAATTACTTAAAAAGGCCGGTCAATCGTTTCACTCCGTAAACTGGCATACCGAAAACTTTTTCGATGTACAGCTTATCAACCTACCGATGAGCTGTTGACTGTACATACTTTTGACACGAGGTGAAGGAGTAATAACTATGAGTGAATACATTTTATAATTTTTACTTAATTGAAGAATTAGGTAAATTCGTATGCTGTAGCTAAGAACCTTTCTTCATATAAATCAAATAAATAAAAACTTGACTAAATAATTAAATATTTTGAGCCAATTAATGTAGTGGTAAAATGTTAACTATGAATATTCAAGTTTATTCAATGATTAAGTTTTTACATGCATTGCTCTAGCTTATTGTGATAAAAATATCATTATAATACCAAATCTCCGTCTGTCTTCTGCTTTCTAGTCTTTGAGACAGCTCTATCAAGATTCAAGACTATTCAGTCACCACAATACACGTAAATAGAGTAGCACTCACTCCTTGCAGACCACTCAAAGCAGTTACATTACATATATACAACACTTTATCTTGACTGCGACTACCGTTTAACATAATAGGTCCTTAGTTCCCAATCACCATCTTCATAATGGGGGCTAAAGGAATAACCGGCGTGCCATTTTGGAGCCACAGATCGAAGCCTTAGCGCACATCGGCAACGATTGTCAGTTTCAGTGTTTTTCTGGTGGCCTAATAAGTCCTAATCTTCTTACTTCAGTCGCTGTGAACTGGTAAGTGATTATGTCAACTAACCCTCGATATTTAAATCAGGATTCAAGCAGCTAAATGTCATACGATATGATGATGAGGATCTTTAGTTTTAACTTTCTAGTATTTTATATTTTATACTAGGCTTATGAACGTCTTGAAGAAAAATAACCTTATTGGATTACTCGTGAGTCTGTCCGTCTGTCACAGCCAAGTTTTTTAAAGTTAGTTTTTACATTCAATGTTTTGGTAGCAGCAGCAGCTAAAGTGTTTTTTTAAGAAAAAAGTTTTTTTTACCCTTTACTTAACCTAACTTTCATTATACTCTGCCACTTTGACAACGTTTTTGGTAGTGCAATGTAGGTGTGATGATGAAATAGATAGATGTCTTCATTACAAACCATTAAAAAAAGAAGTTACAGTAGATTATTAGAAAAAGATACTAATTTATGCGATCTTTTCGCAAAAAGCGTTCTTCCAGTAAAGTTGGACAACATCTCATACATTGCTCTGATCCTATGGTAAGTAGCCAAAGCACTTGTGTTACAGAAATCAGAAACAACGACGGTACCACATCATCCAGACCCGAGACAATATAGAAAAGTTATTTTTCTACATTTACCGACCCAGAAACGAACCCGGGACCTCAGAGATAGCGACATCAAGTCCGGTATGCTCGCCTCTCGGCTACGTAGGTCTTCGTACCACTATTCCAAAGATACCAGGCTTACTGGTTAAACTACCTCTATTATGGTTTAGTTGCCTATCAAAAAGATAAACTCTGCTAATACTTAGGTAGATACATCAAAGTCTCCCCAGTTACCGCTGCAACCTTCACATGTGGAAGCTAGGGTCGCTACGGTACGCTTCTATCAACTAGACTACAGCCCGTGACTTCACGTGGAACGCTGTATGGAATTAGAATTGTTCAGTTAGTTTAGTGCATGTCTATTTTAGTTACTTAGGTACATTACGTTGTGTTACATTATGTCGCTCCTACAAAACATCTAAGTAATGCCTCATGGCATTTACTGGCAATAAATTCCTCATGTTATTAAGTCCACCTTTTATACGATTTTGATCTGTAAAATTAATTTGGGAGCGAAGAAAACTCGGGATTTCTTGGCTTATTTCCTTCCGGGTTCAGCATGAAAAACAAATAAACAACGAAAAATCATTCGTCACACAAAAAAACAAAATAATAATAATCAGATTACAAAAGATCCATAATATAGTGTTAGTAACAGCAAGCTTATCAACTACTATGTCAGTACCTAATAGTTAAAAGCGACCTTGTTGTTTTATTTAAAGGCTAGATCAGTTAAATCAGTTCTAACGTCTCGCTCAGTCCGGCTTAATTAACTTTTACTCATTTAATATTCCATTAAATAATTTCACAGTAAATATCATACAAACAAATTGCCTTGCCTTGCCTTGCTGATAATGTATGAAGCATAATTTTATTTTACTTAATGTTAACTCTATTAAAGTTGTTAATAGTGATAAACACATTTGCCTCTTTAATTATTTAATTTATAGAGATTTATATGCCTGTCTACTATTCCTCTATAACGATTACAAGAATTATAACGGATTGCCTAAAATTTAATAAAACAATCTCATAACTTACACAAAAACATAAACCGTGAATGGATTTAACAAAAAGAAACGATTTTTAATGAACAACCATTTTGTTAGGAACAATAAAACCTAATCCTTATTTTATGCACACCTATCGTCATAAAACCTTATCCAAATGAAAACAAAACGCCATGAGAATTACGACTATCGCACTAAAATACTCCGTCGTGTGTCGTGACCCGAATCCTTAAATCGGTTTAAATTCATGGCTTATTTTATCTACTAGCATGCAAATTGATTAAGCTATAGTTTAGAATTTAATTTCCTTTACTAGCTAATAATTTACTTTAGGTGGTCTAGTTTGAGCGTTTACAAGGCATATCAAAGCATGACTATGTTTCAGAAATATACGGTGTTAATAAATTTGACCAAGTTTTTTCAAGAAACGAGGCGAAATTTTACAATAATTTGGTCCTCTTATACAAAATAGGTCAACTAATCGAATAATTTATAAAAGGACCAAAGCAATTTTTTAAATAAGCCTATTTTTTTTTTGACAAAGACGTTTAGATTAGTACATCCTGAATGGTTTTATATTAATTCGTTATGTAATCAGCCTGTTTTACCTGATTTCTTGAAAATAAGAAAATCCTCTTTTGCTTGGACTATTTTATTACCTGCACAACATCAAAAGACTAGACATTTAAATCAATGATTTGTTACTTTTAAGAACTTTTGCTAAGTTTGAAACTCGTTTAATTTATTAACACAATTAATTTGTAGATTTGAATCATGCTTTACTAACTAATGACAGATTTTTATTGCTAGGGAATGATAATTAAAAGCATTAGACAGAAATAATTATATCATAAGAATTAGTACATACCTATCTATTTGCTTGGTTATAATTATGTATATTTAATGACGCTTTTTATGTTTTAGGGTGGTAAATGTCTGTCTGATTTTATTCAACTACGCCCATGTGCCAATAAAATACGTTTGTGTGTTTTATTGTCTTTACAAAAGATTTTATTTTCAGCGTCATAAACAAACGATTCGAAAACCCACCGATATAAAACATTCGCGATAAGGTCAGAGTCAAAAATGTGTTTTATTTTTTATGTTTTTAATTCTATAAGGTGTAACGGATCGGGTATATCAAGCCGATGGCGTGTGATTGTATCAATAACAAATTTTGCCATATTGCAAAATATTTGTCATTGAAATTGGAAAAATAATTTTAATACTCAACTGATTAATTTAGGGCCAATTTGACTAAACATAAAGTTAGACCAAAATAACTATAAAGGGTATAGTTTTACTACTTGAATTTGGATAACTTCGTTTACGTTTTCCCTACATAATTGAGGAATACTTTATTCTATGGTTCAAGTGTGAATGATGAACGAATGGATAAACCTACTAGAATCCATGTTATCCATTTCTACTAGGTTGACTTGAAATGCCACAACAATTTAATTTTATAGGATGATAGAGTGTCAATGCTACTTAATGACATCTTGTCAGCTTTTAAGTGACGAGAGTGGCTTTCTCAACTAGTGCCAACTTTGACATTAACTTATTCTCAGTTTAATCTCCAAATTCACCCGTTTAAACATTAACTCTAATAGTTACTCTACAGAAAAGCATACAGGCATTTATTGGGAGAGACCTTTGCTTGGGTAAATAAACAATCTCCAGAAAATAGAAACAGGACGAAGCGGTAGGAGGAACAAGAATCCAACATACGACGCAGTTAAAAAAAACACTGTTTGCGTCATAATCAATAGCTGACTTTTTACACATTATCTGTTTACACTCAATCGTCTCCTGTGAAATGTTCAATTCGCGCCATCATCTTGTTTACTCAGACACGAATAAATTATTTTTTTATTGGGCTGCTGCAGCACTCGTTGCCGAATATTGGTTTGACATTCAGACAGCCTAGCTAACTCACTGCATCGTCGCGTTTCGCACATGAGACTTTAAAGCCAACGGCCGTTGACTCAAGTCTTATATTTGGTTGAACTTTAGTTTTGAATGAATGCATTCGTAACCCAAGACGCAGTTCATAATGACCGTGCATTTCGCATCCAAGGGCAAGGGTACGAATAAGGCTCTTCTCACATTATAACCACGAACAAACGAATGCATCGGATCTGAAAGAAATAGGTTAGTATGTTATCAAGTCGTTTAAGTCAAAGGGTCCAAAATTATATGTCTAGTATCACTCAAAGGGGCGTTTTGTTTCTTTGTCAGCTATGCGATTCTCTAGGTTCAAGATATCGCTGCCAAATGTCTAATATTGACGACTGATGAAGATTACGAATACATTGATGTTTTAATTTGTATTAGGATATTCGGCAACAACAAAAAATGACGAGCTTCAATGACGATAGTACGCACGTACTATCGTCATTGCGTACCGTATGCGAGGTCAGCCATAAAAGTTTAAAGAATCATACTACAGGAAAAATACTTTTGTTTTTGAATCAGCAATTATCCGGCAACAGACCAAAGTAATGGACATAATCCAAAAATGTAGCAAGCTAAAGTGGCAGTGGGCCGGCCACATCTTTTGCAGAACCGATGAAAGGTGGAGTAAACGGGTTCTCGAGTGGAGACCGCGCCGTAGCAAACGTAGTGTAGGATGCCTTTTAGCTCGATGGACCGACGACCTTTTAAAGATGGCTGACAGTGGCTGGATGAAAACGAGGGAGATCGTGCTATTTGGCCCTCTTTGGAGGAGGCTTTCGTCTAGCAATGGACTGCAATAGGCTGACATGATAATATTGATGATTGTAATTGGTGGGCATTTCGATCACTTTTTTCCAATTATCAGTTATTTGACTTCAGTGTGCAAAAGTTCTAATACAGATGATTCACACTTGCATTAGCTGGCCTTTGTAACGCTCCGGCATTGATATAACCGCGTGTATTGTTTCACATCATTAAATGCATTGGGTGATCTCAAAATAGCAAATGCGTTCGGTATGATTGAGAGAAACCGCAGAACAGACCGAACAATACTTCTCAATTATGAGAAATACAGTCGGCGTTGATTGAGTTGAAACTTCTTGACGTATATTTTACATTTTTACTAGGCATTTAGTTTAGATACATTTGACTAATATTAATCACGTGAAGCTTACGTCCAGCAGTGGGCTACAATAGGCTGACATGACATGATGAATCATGTAAAAGGTTGTATATGAAGAGGTTTGTTGAAAAATGTTTATCCCGTTTTTATTTTTACTTTCAGAAGTCTACATCCTAATCCAGGTTTAAGTTAAATCTAGACTAAATGAGGTTGTGCAAGTTAAACTTCAGGATGACGTTGAAAAAAATTACACAATCGATTCATTTTGATGTCGAGTGTACGAGACTGTAGGTTGTAAGGAAAACATCGATATAATTATGTTCAAAAATATTAAAACTTTTGTTCGATATTAAAATGTATTCTTTTGTTGCAGGTCTAAAGTCATCGAGGATCCCGAAAGAATCGATATGCATCGCATTATATAACGTATATAAATGTACAAAGTTGATTTCGATAATTAGTGTTTTGTCTCTGGTGGTTCAGTGCAGTGGTAAAAGTGGAGGATATCACGGCTAAGAAGAATGCCGGGTTCACCCCGGTGACAGACAGGTAAATAAACGTTCTTTCTAGCAAGAAAAATCATATCATTGGTCATAATTCATAAAACTATAACGAATTGCGTACTACAATGAGCTAACTATGCTCATAGTCATAGCATTTGACATTTAAACTGAAAGAACTGGCTCTACTGTCCTGGCCCCCGGTTCAGAACCGTTCAGTAAAAAATTGTGGACCATAGTGTGTAGTGTCACGTGATTTACAACATTACTGTCACGTGATTTATCGGTTGTCAATTCGATATCGAAGGATTCTGTATCGGGGCTTGATACGATAACTTAGATTCATTTTATAAGACCTTCTTTTATGGCTTATCTGGGGCCTAACCATACGCTCTTGACGGCATTATTTTAAACATGTTTTTTTTTAAATACAGTTTGACGTAAAAACTTACTGGTATGCAGAAAACTGAGACCCAATTCCCGTAATTTGACAATTGTCGCAATCCGGTGTCGATCCGGTCCCAGTAACATTACTATCACAAACGGTATTCTCGTAAACTTTCAATTTGAAGTAAAATTATACAAACTATCCCAATAATACTAAAAACAGAGCAAAAAAATATCTTATTTTGGTTTCTTCCATTTTCAGTCGCATTACGAACAATAATTGCATTTTTTGGGTTTACGAGAATACCGTTTGGGATCGTAATGTTACTGGGAGCGGATCGACACCGGATTGCGACTATTGTCAAATTACGGGAATTGACCCTCTGGCTGGTGACCAAACTGCGTAAGTTTATTTTGACTTTGGAATCATGTATTGTGATAGTGTGTGCGACAGTGTGAAACACATGAATGCTTAATTTTAATGAAAAAATAAACTCACAAAAATGTAGGTCGTCAGACATTAGATAGTCTCACTTTTTAATTTCAAGATGCAATTATTTGAGTTAGGATTGCTTCCTACTATTGATTTTATAATTTTCTTTTTCAATCAAACAAAAGTAAATTATTTTAATGCACAAATGCTGCATAATGCTGATGCAGGTGACTTACTTACAAAATGACATCGGTATTTTACTATCAAAAGTTGGATTCAAAACATACATGATCTCGGAAACGTTAAGAAATTGCCACTCTCATCTCCAGTTTTGAACAACTTCCGATGCGTAGTCGCCTTAAGTTCGAATACATTAGCGAATTACTACTAGTGCAAAGCTGTGCAAAACCATTTTAATTAACCAGTACAGTTAGCGACAAAATCGGCTCATTATTGTACCATAAATATTTATGTGATTTTTTTCTTTCCTTCATCATCATCGTCATTAGCCTTAAGAAGTCCACGGCTGGACAAAGACCTTTCATAAAGAACACCGCAGCAAGTGGCGCTGGGCCGTTTGCATCAAACGGCTGCCTTGACTATATCGTTTGTCCACAAGATGGAAGGCCCACGGTGCCTATTCCGTGGCTGCCACTCTAGAACCTTCCTTCCCAGCATTCATCAGTTCTACGAGTAATGTAGCCTACCTATTGCCACTTTAGCTTTGCAATTCGAAGAGCTATAGTCGATTTGTTTCTTTTCTTATTTTAAGTCTTTCATTCGGCAACATTCAATTATCCATAAATGTTTTTTTCCCTATAATATAAAAACCAGACTTGCCACTTTTAGGATCATGGTCAAGCATACTCCAATTAGGAACAGAAAAAAGCTCTAGGAGAAAAAAAAATTGTTTAAAAAAAAGATTTATGGTCACTTTGCCAAAAATATATTCTTCATTAAGAGCAGACAGACCATTTAGTTTATCCTATTTCGATCGTCTTGCAAACCAGTACGTACCCATGAGATTAATTAGCTGCTGGTTCGTACTATCTGCGTTCATTATCTATTCCGAGTTGTGCGATTTGGTAGATTTACTGTGGTATTGCCATTTGCATAGTTCAACTGCCTTACGTGTCTTCAAAAACAAATAAATCGCCTTTATGCGATGGATAGACGGAGATTACCGAGAGAAGGCCGAGTTGAAGAGGTGAAAATTAGCAACAGGGGTAGTTATTCCAAATATTGAAGGAATTATTACGGCTTTCTTCAGAGGTTGGCCGCGGTAAATAAAATTTGGTGAAACGGGAGAGCGATAAAACGCAGAATGCGTGCAACAGCATACGGTACGGATCCACAGACTACGCAATCTGTCTCATATCTGGAGGCGTATTTATAAAGTATTTGAATTCCAATTTACATACGAAATCTCAAGAAGCGTATACAAATTCTTAGGACAATAAATACTCGTACTATTCTTGTTGTTTCGTATGAGGATTGGAGTTCTGATGTAATGCAATCAAAATACGTCTGTTCGCGTGTCTTAGGACCTAAACCTAACACCGGTCAGGGGAAGATTTGAATACGGCGAATACATATGTATTCGCCGTATTCAAATCATATTGAGGATATCCTCAATCGTCGTACTGATTCCTTTTTTTAATTATTATGTTGATCTTTTTCTATGCACCTATACGATTTTGTCTGCGTCAATATAAAATTTCTCATAATGTATCCTTTGTTTCACTCTCATAAAGGAAATAGAAATAGAAATCTATTTGCTAAATGTGGTATAAGAGATCCTAATATTTATGTCAAGAGGACAATACACATTAACCAGTATTACAGTATTACAGTTTGACTTTTGACAGTTCTACTGCTGCTGTTCTTTAGTTCTGCTGATCCCATGCAATGCTGGTCAAGAGTCACGTAAGCACAAATACCTGGTTACCTATCTTATGTTCGAAAAGTTGTTTACGAATTTTATTTCACCGAAAACTTTACATCTTATTTCGTTTCGCCTTTCTACATTTCATCGAAATGACCTTTGCCACTGTATCAGTTGACTTTTTATCAATTCGTTTTTTATTGTTACCCCGACGTTTCATTTGTTCTAAAAACTTATTACCGAACTTGGCTTGGCCGAAATAACATTTGTTCGAAGTATTATATTTCTACTTATGTCAAGAGATATTTCGATGAACTAAAAATATGTCAAATGATACGTATAGCAAAAGAAATGTCGGTCTATAATTTTTGGCCAACTGAAATTCTGTCAAGTAAATTACGGACAACTAATCGGTTACCCAAATACCTAATGATTATTACATTTAGCAAAAAGCGCACAATCAATTAAATCTCAAATGAATTCAAACCACATTCAAACATTCCATTATGCATGAACCACACAAACTGTCAGTTTCGTTACATTCAACGTGTCACAACAACAATAGGAAGTATGGTAATAAGAGCTTTGGGAAAATAAACTAAAAGAACTTAGTCATCGAACACCTCCGAGTCACAATGGATGAACCCTCTAGTAGGCTTACTTTGGGTAGTATCTTTTTACCTAGAAAAAACCGGCCAAGTGCGAGGCTGACTCGCGCCACATGAGTTCGTTACCACATTTTTTTAAAATTTAGTTTGGCCTCCTTAGTGAGAGCCCGGCTCACGCTTAACCAGTTTTTTAACTTTTTTTAATTAATTGTTTTTTAACTACAGGGCTCTCATTATAATCACATTAAGTTTGACGGTTCGTGATAATAATTACCGTTTTAGGTGTTTGTAGCTCAGTAGCGACTGCAGCGCTTTGGCAATGATTACCAAAGTTAAGTAACACATGCCGCGGCTATGAATGGATGGGTGACCATTCCATGTTCGGAATGGTGGTGGTCGGATGATTTAGTGAAATTTTTTACAAGAATCTCCGTACTTCGGAAGGCACGTTAAAAATTGGTCCCGGCTAATATCACTTGATACTAGTCGTAAAGTCTAGTCAGAGGCCTTAAGGCGCCTTGATTGCATCTGAACGTAAGGTTTAGTCACTGGTCTTACAACACCCCTCCACCAATACGCACTGGGCCCGCGTGGTAGAGTATGGGCCAAATCACCTCATAGTTAAGGTGAGGCCTGTGCCCTGCAGTGGGACGTTTATATTAGGCATACTTTACTTTTTTACTGTTTTTACTTTACCTTTACCAGATTCCGTATCAAGTGCCGTAAAAGTTTCACATTCTGCGTGGCTCATGGACCATTTACACGGGGCATTTAGCGAACCTTTCTACTAACCCATTACTAGCGTTGTGTAAGCAGTGTCAACTATTAATACAATACTGAAAGTTAATTGGTACTACAATGTTATGGACCATTTACACTTGGCCGTTTGACGAGCCATTCCACTATACTAAGCCATTATTGGCGTTGTGTAAATAGGGACAATCCGTTCCGACAATGAAGTGTCTTTATTGAATGTTGCACTGATCCGATATTCGACTGGCTTATTGGGTATTAAGAGATGCGAGTGTACTGTCTGTAACTCTATTGGCTCCAAACCAAAATAATTAATTTTTAATTTATGCAGCTTTTTTGAGAACATATTGTTTAATGCCAGGTATTTCAGCAATATTGAAAGTTTTATCCTGTTACCTACGATAGAATCTATAGGATAGGAATTTTCTATGAGATAAATCTTATAATAACTAAATCAAAAACAACCCAAAATAATACTGAAAGATTTGCTATTAACACCGAGATTTCGAAAAGGAAAATAAGGAATGTTTTCAAGAATTCATTGTACTTGGCTGTCTGTCTGTCCTAAATAACTGCACTTTAAGATGACACTTTGAGTGTTTATAACTCTGAATAGCGTAACATGTGACACTAAATTGGCTCGTGGCCATTTACTTACGAATATTTCTTCATTTACCTTTCACTAAAAAATTCACGAAGCCAACGGTTTTCACTCGTAGGGTCTACGACTTTGTGGCTTGTGTAAAGAAGAAATAAAGTGTCTATCGGGCAGAATCATCATTTCCTTCCAATCCTTTACTTTTGTAACAATATAAAATATAAAAGACGAGACAACCTGATTGGCACCCAAATGCGTTAAATCGCTTCGAGCACAAGGGTTCAGTTCCCAGTCGGGTTCATTTAGAAAACAAACCTTCATCATCATTATCAGCCTGTGGAAGTCCACAGCTGGATATAGGCCTCCCCATTAAAACGCAATTGCGAGCAGTTCTGACCCGTTTGTATCCACCAGCTTCACGCAACCGTGACTACGTCGGCAGTCCACTAAGTGGGAAGCCTGATGCCCATGCTGGGTCTTCCAGTTATTAGTCACCACTCAAGACTTACACAATTTTTTTCCTAAAAGTTGTCACCTCTGCAAGGGATGTGGCCTGCCCAAACCTTTGTAAAGTAAATGAATTAACTTACATACATTTTCAAAACAACAAAGCCATTATTGTAAATCAAGGCTCTGTATATAAAAAAATGACCACGTCCAACTTTAATGAATCTTTCATGTTGTAAAATCTGTGTTTTAAAAAGATATAAGAGCCAAGGTTCCCTCGACCTTCCCGCAGGCGATCGGGACATAAAAGTGGAGAACCGTGTCGAGGTCAGCTGAACGAAATACTTAACGCGATGTGATACTCGAGAATGTATTATTATTAACGACGACATTGGAAGCGTGAATGAACTTCCGTTTGACCACATTGACAAGACTAGAAATGACTACTGACTTATACTGATTCATATAAACACGCTGTTAACTTTCTATGTTGATGATGTTTTTTGAGAGACGGAATTTTATTTTGGTAGGAAAGTTAGAAATCGTTGTTTTCCTCATTGATTCAGGACTAAGCAGAACTTTGTTTATGGATTCTATGGCAAAATATTTTTAACTATTCATTGCTGGGGGAGGTCTATGTTCAGCAGTGGACGTCCTATGGCTGAAATGATGATGATGATGATGATGATTGCTATGAATACAGACTACGTAACAAAAAGATATTATTACATTAAATCTTAAGAATAGATTTAATTTTTTGAAAGATATCAGTAGTAGCAATTTAAAGACAAATAAACACTTCCAGTATTAAGTTAAGTAAGCAGAGTCGGCAAAGTTGTTTGATAATATTATGAGTATGAAGAAACTTTTGGGTATTTTACACTGCATTCTATATTTAAACATTTATTTAGCAAAGTCTTATGTTCCGATAGATACATGTCATTTCCGATACGGTTCTCTGTAATTGGATGCAATAAGTCATACTATTAAGGACGCTCATAAAAGACAATCAGTGTGATCGTAATATCATGTAATAATTGTAAGTGACTGCGCGAAAGGGGCATTGCGAATATGATTTTATAAAGCTTGACAATCATCAGCACATCAAAAATAAAAATAGACTATGTTTCCATGTTGCTAAACGTTGCTTTACTAAATGCCACTGCAGTGTGGATGCACTAGTGGCACTAAGCATATTTGTTAGTTGATTAAGAGTATTTAAGAGACTCTTAGTTTTGTTATGAACACTATTAAGGCCCCATCTGTACCCTTAACAAGATACTGTTAGAATACTTTACTTATTGACTGCCTAGCGATCGCATAAGACTACGTAACAATTCAAATTTAAAATGTCTTGCAGAGCTAAGGGGTTAAGGCATTACTTGAGGTTTAATAGAAAGTTTAGTATTCTTTGACCTCAGTCGTCAGATCTCACTGATACTAGGTGTTCTTGTTCCTGTGGCTTCTATTCCCCGCGAGAATCGCTTTGATCAAGCGTTGATGTGGCTCATTCCTTTTATTCAGCTAATCCTACGTCTAATTTTATGGGATCGAAGTATTAAGCATTATCGGCTTTCGGCATCATTTGAATCACACATCGCGTGTTTGCGAGAGCTACATTGCATAACGTTCCCTGTGGCGTGCATCGCCCAGCCTTGCCAACGTTATCACGCTTCCCGGGCCGATGTCTGCGTGACCTTTGCTCACTCGGAACTAGGTCGTCGGCTTCTGACCTTTTTGTTTGTGTTGCAGCGGATTGAAAAAGATGACGATCTAGCCCGAGCAAACGCCGGAGATGCACGAACGCTATTTTGGGTGCGCGCGAATGCAAGCGATCTGTCACTTGTTAGCGGATGTGTGTCAGATAGCTAGCTGTGTGAGCAGCGATTCCAACGTTTACGTACAAATTCTAATATCAAATAATTTCCAATTAATTTTAGCCTATTCGTATTTAAGTAGTAAACTAGGATAATAAGATAATAGATGCGATTGACTTTACTGCATCGACTTTCTCTTTAGTTATAATATTTTGTAAAGAAAGAAAAGTCATATTTTGTGTCATTGCAGTTGACATATCAGTATAGGTATAACTTATTAGTATAGGTAATAAATGCTTAACTTTTATAAAATATGTGACAATTAAACACAAATTAATATATAGTATTTTGTTGAAACTTTTGACGTCTAAAGAAGACTCTTGCATTTGCGACTTTTTCGAATCGTTCCTTGAAAATCCATATACAAGGTGTCGTGACACAAGACAACAAAATAGCCGGCGATTAAGGCGGCTCTTTAGAGCGATTAAGTTGACCCCGAGTCCCCGAGGCTTATCGCTTGATTGACTCGATCAACGACGGTTTAACTGCCCTTCAATTGCTGTGACGGGCAATGAAGTAAAATCTCACGGGACTAACGGCTTGGTTAACAACAAAATCTAACTGTAGCGGTCTGTTGTTTAATTGGTTTTGTCACAACCTATATTAAGATACAAGTGTGTTAAGTTGGTTGGTCATTCAGTCGTTACACCCTGGGCTCCATTAGGCTAGCCGCACTGTAGACTGCGATAGTTCGATCAGACTGCGATCTATAATAATGTAATGTAATATTAAATCAATGCGCACTTGTTTCATGACAAAAAAGACGACGACGTTTTTTAAAATAAACAAAACCTGGTTTAACAAATAATGGCGTGTTTTTTTTTCTTTCGCGTCAGTAATAATTAGAGATAAACAAGCGCAGGTGGAAGAAGAAGCAATGATAAAGTCGCCAAACTGCCATAGATTAAAATGTAATAAACTCTTTTAGAAATACAAACTCTTCGCTGAGATTTCAAGAACTTGCACCTGTGACCTACAAGCTGTGCTACGAGTATAAGCGCCACATGATGAGCAAGTGTGTTGAAAAATACTTTTTTGAATACCGTGAAAAATGCATGGTAACCATCAAATATTGATTAAACATCTAAGATTGTATTAAATACATAGACAGAAATAATGTTCACAAAATCGAAACATTAGTGCGTAAAACCGTAATTGATCGTAGGCGTAAGCTAGTAATCAGAAGGAAATCTGCACATTCAAATAAACTGGGTGTGTAGCCATGGCAGGCCTACGACACTCTGCGTTTCGGTCGAGATAAATACCTACGCGACGCGCACCTTCGAAGAGGCTAAAATCAGTCGAGTGTCACGCGCGCGCGTTGTTACACGTTTTCGTGTTATATAAGTATTTTGCCACTGGGTCGCTCGGTAGCATTAGTAACAGCGACGCGACCGCTCCGTTGTGATTGAAAATACTAACGTCTCGATTTCCAGCAGACCTACCACAATATTATAATAAGTCCATAACCCACTTCTATAATATTTTAAGTCCTCATTAGGTAGGTACTTACTACGTTACGACATTTTTATACAGGGCTCTGTAACACAAATATTACGATCTGGGTGTTTTCATAAATTAATTGTATCGATATACCGAAATGAAAAGTATTGAAATGATTACTAATTATCTACACGCTATTTTATGCGTAGGTAGGTATCGACCAAATTCGCAGCCCTTGCGAGAGAGCGGTAGGACAAAGTAAAAAGAGCTCTCACTTGTGGCGTTTTGGTGGATTATCACTTGGAGTAACGCTTTGTAGGCTATCATAAAATGAGAGTACATTGCCCGGTGCAAGCTAATTTGCTTTTTGTTGCTGCACATTGAGAGTAGATAATCTATTTTAGCAAATGTCTTTAAGTGTCGTTTCTGCCTATATTATTTATTCTGTGGCCATGGTCCAAATGGTCTGGTCTCTGGCCTGGTTACAGAGCGCTGATGGCAACCGCTCAAATGTAATATCCATACTTGACGCATCAGTATGGTGTCTTCGACGTCCGATTCAAGCTAAGATATCAAATTTCAAAATAAATATACAATCCTGACCAAATGATACCGGTCTGTCAATTTCATTAGGTATGAAAGAGTCGTTAACAATTTTCATCTCACCCGGAAAACCGGAAACCGAAACTTTGTTCAATGATTCGTTAGTAACTCACAATAAGCACCGTCGATTTATTTGTATCGTGTAGCATTATGTTATGGCTAGAATTTTGTCGGTGGGATTTTTATTCGGAATTTTTATTGGCAAATGAATCTCTGTAAAAGATGACTCGTCAATCACAACCGATAATAAAAAAATAACTAGTTGAGGACTCAATACTATATAAAATGAAATAGATTGATATTTTTAATTTAGCATTTTTTCATTCCCATTCGACTTCGATTTACATTCTGTAAAATAAATACTACTTAGGACCAACATTTATAAAAACTAAGTTACTGTATTAAACCTTCCTATAAGGAAATCTTTATCTAAAACACGATGAATACTTTCTTTTTAATTACTTTGTCGTTCGAAAAATATTTAAATTACAAAAAATGGTTACTTCTTTATTATTATGACTTTCGTACAAACAATTGTTACGAAAGAGGGTACGGAATTGGAAGGAAACGAACAGTTCTTCCAGAAAGACGCTTTATTTATTTCCTCTTTCCATAAGCCACACAGACGCTTGACAGAACGCACTCGCACTTTACGGCACTGCACTGATCCTTCACTACTACACTCACTATTTCACTTTTCTTGGTTCTTCTTCTTTTTTTCACTTCACTAGACTTTTATTAACTGCTTGCTGTGCGGCTTGCAGCTCCGCACCCACAATCCAGACCCTAACTTCTTTAGTAATTTCGTTCATCTTCTTCGTCGTTTTCTGATTTTAAAATAGTCTAAGTCTGAAAGAAACCACATTAGCCAAACAAATTCTTTTTCTTGCTGGCCAGATTTGAAGTCGTGACTCGTTGTAGGTATGTTTTAAAACAGAAGAAATCAAACTATAATGTCTAGCACATCATACGAGTATTTGATCTATAATTCGCCTCTTATCGACAAAGAAGTAGTTTTGTAGTCATGTGATTATTTTACATACGTTAACATCCGTAACCATAGCAATCGAGGTCTGTCTGCTTTATTATTTATCTTCATTTGTGTAATTTTGATGCTTGTCACAACAACTTTTACTATCAGAAATCAGAATAACATTGGAAAGCTCAAAAAGGTTTAATAATAATAATGATATAATAATATATCATTTATTTCAGGCATCAAATTCATTACAGTGTAATACATTATAATAAAAGGCCCATATACGAGTAATAAATACCTTACAGACTAACATTACATACAATGACAAAAAATTATAAAAAATTGACGCCAAGTTATTGAGGCTTTGTTATTGTAGTTTCAACCGGTAATCTTCCACGGAAGCGACAGTAGACCACACCCTTTGGCCAGAATTCCTCCTTCAGGAAGGTGTCTAGCTTGCTCGTCGGTACTAACACAAAGTCTGTCTCGACTCCAAAGGAGTCCTCCAAAAGAGACTCTTAATTCAAGACGAGTCTTGACCTGACCTGAATGTGCTCTATGATGTCCTGCGACTTGGTGGTATAGTTCAGGCGAGACAAATACAGAGCCGTGACTGGCGTTGCAGCTCGTAACAGGAAGTTGAGCCCCGTAGCTATGGGTGCAGTGCCGCAACGATTATGACTGACACGCCTTCGTCGTGTCTTCTTCTTTACCTCGATGAAATCATCTTTATCTCGGGGCTTAAGATCGGCCTCTGCTGGTTTAGGTGCTGTCAGCGGCGGCGGCATAATGTGTCGGCGGTTTAATGTTCCCACAACCTATTGAACAGCTGATCGGCTATTTAGTATTTTTTTGCTTTTTCGATGTTGGTCCTATTGAAAAAGCAGTAAATGACTCCAAATGAAAGAGCGCTAATAAAATAGCACCTTTTACATATAAATAGTACCAAGGAGTAATTTTCGAGAAAACGTTCTAGATCAGAATTGAACAGTGCTGCACCTTGACCTGGTTTTCCGCGTAGCCAGACCGCTCCTCACAGCCTAGATTTAATTTGAGGAAGTTTCATCTTCAAAAGCTTATAAGAAATTACTTTAATAGTTTTACGTTTTGAAAATTAATTTATATAAAAAAAAATATCTTTTGAAATTTATTTTTCAAGAACCTTTGATGTTTAGTATCATTTGTATGAATAGGAATTTATGAGTTGTTATTTACTTGATGCAATTAAGAATCCTTTTTTTTAAATATGTAGTTTTAAAATTTTGTTACGAAATGCGGTAAGGAATTTTGTAAATAGATAGGTCTGTCGAATTACGCCTACTTAGGTAAAGCTGTCAACCTTTTGTCTGTTTAAACTTTTGTCATATAGGGGACAAGAATAGAGTGTTTGTATCTAAAGGTTCGAGACTACGACGCGACTTGTTATTTTAGTGCGTAAAATTCAATTGGGCGAATCTAGGTTTTTTTGAACATTTAATAGGCGAAATTAGCGTCTAGGCATAATTCGTCAGACCTACCTCACACACTGTCTTATTAAGAATTATTGGAAAGAGGATTTTGCTGACTTTGGAGCCTATCGTCGTGATCGTCGAGGTCTAATCCGAGGAGAGTGAGCCTTAATCCTAATTCATACTCAAAATCTTTCCAATTCCTAACCTAATATTCCTTCAATTCAGTCGCTTCTATTTTGTGTTACGGCCAACTTGCTACTCAAGCGTTAGGTACATCCAATAAATTGCATCTAATCTAGCTTTGAGCAAGTCTATCGGTTAAAAATAAGGCACGAAAAGCTAAAAGTGTGTGGTTTTCTGCATTTTCGATATACCTTTTAATACTTTAAACTTAGTACATGTACGCATCCGACATCTTGTTTGATCTTGTTCTGAAAGAAAAAACTGAACCCTCTATGCTTTTAATAATTGAATCGGCTAGTGGCACAAGTCTTTACAAGCTATTTGCACCCATTTGCACCATACTGCACAATTAACTAAAATAAAGCTGTACTTAATTTTAGGCTTTGCTGGTCACTGGGTCGCTTTAATTATTAAAATATTTAATATTTTACTCAAGTCACTCCATTCTGTCTGTCACACAGCCTGTAACAAGCTACATTTTCCAATATTTAAACGGTATTTTGGCCGACTATTCCAGCTTATGCATCGGGTGAACATCAAAGCCCCACTCCCTGTCCTTGGCCTGCACTGCATGGTGCTGTGGTGACTACTGGAGCTTTATCTGCTAGCCTGAACGACGGGCAGTGCTGACTGCGGCTGGATCTGGAGCGACTCATCTCCATAAAATCAGGCTTGACTGTTTATTTTATTTATTTATAGTTTGTTGCCCGACTTACCATTTTAATCAGATACAATGAGTGTTGAGGAACTTAAATCTGTTGATTTTGCTGATAGGAAAGCAGAGTTGTCTAATTTAATAAAGCAAAGAGGCATTATAAAGGGGCGTTTTACAAAATTTAATGAGTATGTTTCAAATTTTCAAAAATTAAAGGAAATTCCTTATGTAAAGTACATGGAATTAGAGTTAAAATATAAAAAATTCGAACAATTGTTAAGTGAGTATGAGGTTATTCAAGATAAAATAGATTTGTTACATGATGATTCTGATGAACAAATTAGAGAAAGAGATGTGTTAGAAAACCAATATTTTAATTTAATTTCAAACTGTCAAGAACTTTTAGATAAACAGCCAAATAAAAGTCAAAAGAATAAAAATCCTGAGGATGATTTTGATAGCAGTCTTTCCTCTGCGGCTAACACAATAAAGTTGCCTACTATAAAATTACCCACTTTCGATGGTGATTATTTACAGTGGCTAGAGTTTAAGGACACTTTTGAGTCAGTGATCCATAGTAATGAAAGTATCCCTGAAATAAATAAATTTCACTATTTACGCTCCTCGCTACAAGGTAGTGCAGCTGTGGTAATTAAATCTATAGAGTTTAGTGCCAAAAACTATAGTACTGCCTGGGATTTGTTATGTCAAAGATTTGATAACAAAAATATTCTTATAAATAATCACTTAAAGTCCCTGTTCAATATAGAACCTTTGCGCACAGAATCTTTTAAAGCCTTACGTTTTATTGTGGATCATATCTCTAAGCATTTACGTGCTCTCGATACTCTAGGTCAACCTACAGATAAGTGGGATGCCCTAATAATATTTATGGTATCGGCAAAATTAGATATGAACACGAGTAAGAAGTGGGAAGAGCATAAATGTAATCTAAGTGATTTACCAACATTGAGTGGATTTTATTCATTCTTGCGTAGTCGTGCTGACGTTCTAGAGACTGCATATAGTAATTCTAACCGATTTGATAAAACAGCTGATCACAAACAAAGGTCAAATTCTCACTCCAAGAGTTTTCTAGTGTCTTCTCATAAGCAAATTAATAAAAGTAACTGTGTTTTATGCAACCAGTCGCATCCATTGCATGAGTGTTTGCAATTTAAAAACTTGAATGTAGACGACAGGTTAGCTGAGGTTAATCGTTTAAAATTATGTAAAAACTGCTTACGTAGTGGCCATACTTCTTTTCAATGTCATCTTAGAGGTTTGTGTCTTACTTGCAAAAAGAAGCATAACTCACTTATACATAAAAACTTACCTACGGTGGAAACACAATCAAGTTCATCTTCGCTGCCTGTTTCCTTGATGGCATCTCATAGAGAATTGTCGAAGGTTCAAGTCAGTCAAGTGCTGCTGTGCACGGCTATAGTAAAAATAACTGTTGATGATAAAACTTATCCGGCTCGGGTCTTGTGTGATACTGGCTCACAGAGCTCATTCATTACAGAAAATTTGAGAAAAAGACTAGGGCTGTCCACTAGTGAATCTAACTCAATAAATATTAATGGAATAAATAATTTAGGTTTTAAAATAAACCAAAGTTGTGTCGTTAACATAAAGTCAAGAGTGATGCCATTTGAATTTAAAGTTAAATGTTTGGTTGTGCCTCGCATCACTGGTATTTTACCTAACTCAGTAGTAGACACTGAATACCTAAAATTGCCCAGTAATATTGAACTTGCCGATCCTAAATACTTTTGCCCTGCTGATGTTGATATTTTACTAGGAGCAGATGTTTACTGGAACATAATTGGAGACAGTACAATTAAACTAGGTTTGAATAAACCGGTTCTTCAAGAGTCTAAGCTAGGTTGGCTTGTAGGTGGTCCCTTGTTAATAAGTCAGTCAATTCATGAGGTTCAGTGCAACTTCACTCAAGAAATAAAAGATTCCTTAGAAAAGTTTTGGAATATTGATGACTTACCACTACATACAAAAACATTATCCATTGAAGAACAACTTTGTGAAAATCATTTCGTATCTAATGTTTCACGTCTCCCAAGCGGTAGGTTCTCAGTAAAAATACCTTTTAAAGGAGCACCAGAGCAAGAGCTTGGTGACTCATATTACATTGCGAAAAAATGTCTAGAAAGTCTAGAAAAAAGGTTTATTAAATTTCCAAAATTAAAAGTGAGCTATAAAGAGTTCTTAAATGAATACGCCACTCTAGGGCATCTTACTAAAATAAATAGACCTGATTTTGGTTACTACTTGCCACATCACGCAGTAATCCGGGAAAAAAGTGAAACCACGAAACTACGGGTGGTTTTTAACGGGTCTGCTAAAACTCGCTCCGGAAAATCACTGAATGATGTACAAATGGTAGGGCCAGTAGTACAAAGCGATTTAATATCAATTTTATTTCGATTTCGTATGCATAAATTCGTTCTTACAGGAGACATTGAGAAGATGTTTCGACAAATAGAAGTAGATCGATCGGAGCGCCACCTGCAGCTCATTCTGTGGCGCGAGGAAAGTCATCATCCCATCGACGTTTTGCAGCTCAATACAGTCACATACGGAACTGCCTCTGCACCGTTTCTAAGCTCTCGATGTCTTCTGCAGCTAGCAAATGAATGTAAGGATAAGTCTATCGCTACTATAATCCAACATGATTTTTACGCTGATGACCTAAATACAGGATCAGATACTGTAGAGGGTATTAAGTACATTTATCAGCAGGTAGTGAGCGTCTTAAATTTTGCATGTTTGCCTCTCAGGAAATTCCGAACTAATTGTCCTCAATTATTGGATTATGAAATTGACGCATCGAAATCGATGGATTTTAATAAGGAATCCAGTGTTCTGGGTCTCAACTGGACACCTAACACTGACGTATTACGATTTAGTACAGATATTGAGCCATCTCATCAAATTACTAAAAGGTCAGTAATTGCAGCTACTTCTGGTGTCTTTGATCCCTTAGGGCTGCTAAGTCCATGCATAATTGTTGCTAAGATATTGTTGCAGGAGTTGTGGTCTTCTAAACTTGACTGGGACGATCCTGTTCCTACAGAGTTCTGTAAAAATTGGTCAAGTCTCTTAAAAGAGTTTTCTAATCTGTCATTAATAGAGATTCCTCGTCGGGCTCTGTGTGATAATCCTAGTGACGTAGAGTTGCACTGTTTCGTCGATGCCTCCCAACAAGCCTACGCGGCTTGCGTATACTTACGCTCTATAAATAAAGATGATAAAACTAATATCATGGTTAGATTGTTGTGTGCTAAAGCAAGAGTCTCGCCTCTGAAGCCAACAACTATACCTCGGCTGGAGTTATGTGGTGCTCTGCTGGGTGCTCGTCTGTGCTCGAAGGTTTTACAATCGTTACGATTGGATATTACTCGAAAATACTTTTGGACAGATTCAATGGTAGTATTAGGGTGGTTGAAAACTCCTCCTAAAGATCTTAAAGTCTTTGTGTGTAATCGTGTAAATGAGATAAATGAACTCACCGGTGGATTTACATTTTGTCATGTCCCAACAGATAGAAATCCAGCCGATATGGCGTCTCGTGGCGTGACCCCTAAACAGATACATTCTTCTTCTCTCTGGTGGGCAGGTCCTCCGTTCCTCGCGAGCAATGAATCTGAGTGGCCTACTCAAAAATGTACACAAACTCCTATTGACTTACCAGAAGTAAAAAATCCGATTAAATGTCATGTTTCCACTGTCAATACAGTTGTTAAATTTGATAATTATTCTAGTCTCAATAAATTGAAAAGAATTTATGGCTACGTATTGCGTTTTATAAATAACTGCAAAAACAAGTGTTCAAAAACCACTGGACCTCTGAATGCTGACGAATTAAATGTTTCATTGTTATTGTTAGTAAAATGTTGTCAATCAGAAAGTTATAATGAAGAAATGAAATTAATAAAAGATAATAAAACTTTACATAAAAAATCAAAATTGTTACCTTTAAATTGCTTTATGGATTCGAATGGTTTATTAAGAACCGGTGGTCGATTCCGTAACTCTGAATTTGACTATGATAAAAAACATCCTTTCATTCTTGACTCAAAACATTATTTTACTAAATTGTTATTTAAATGTGAACATGAAAGATTGTTTCACGCTGGTCCGCAGCATCTGCTAGCATCTGTCAGGGAGAGATTTTGGGCTATAGGTGGTAGGTGTCTGGCACGCAACACGGTAAAGCAGTGCGTCATCTGTGTTCGCTTGCGCGGTCAAACGCTGCAGCCTCTTATGGGCAACCTACCAGCTGAAAGGAGCTACTCCTCATACCCTTTTTACTCGTGTGGTGTTGATTTTGCCGGACCTTTCATGATATCTAGTCGCAAAGGTAAGGGCAATCGCATATCTAAATGTTACCTATCTTTATTTATATGCCTCGCATCCAAAGCAATACATTTAGAGTTAGTTAGTGATTTGAGTACCGATGCATTCATTCTATCTTTGCGAAGGTTTGTCTCTAGACGAGGCAAACCTAACTCAATTTTTTGCGACAATGGTACAAACTTTAAGGGTGCAAGCAATGAAATGAGTAGAATTGTCAGATCCAGCCGCGAGTCAGTTAGCGGATATGCCTCCAATGAAGGTTTTAGATTTGTGTTCAGTCCAGCATATTCGCCTCATTTTGGAGGCATATTTGAAGCCGGTATTAAGTCGGCTAAGCATCATTTACGTCGTATAGCCGGTAACGCTTCCCTAACGTTTGAGGAACTGGCTACTCTGTTCACGCAGATAGAGGCGATTTTGAATTCCCGTCCGTTGACACCCTTATCTTCTGAACCGAATGATCCAACTCCTCTAACCCCAGGCCACTTTCTGATCGGTCGACCACTCACCGGTGTACCGTCGCTTCCAATCACAGCGAAGCACCCCAACCGATACCAGCTCATCGAGAAATTGCGACAACACTTTTGGGAGAGATGGCGCCGGGAGTTCGTGGCTGAGTTGCAACAACGGACGAAATGGAGAACTAAACAGCGAGAACTTCAAATCGGTGATCTAGTCATTCTCAAAGAAGAAAACATTCCTCCACTTCAATGGCGTTTAGCTCGCGTCAGCAAATTGTATCCCGGGACCGATGGGATCAGTAGAGTCGCCGATGTTTTAACCGCAAGAGGCACAATAAGAAGAGCTATCAATAAAATGTGCATCATACCAAGTAACTCTTGAAAGGAACCCTTTCAAGGCCCCCGAAGATGTCTACGCATGAAACGAAACGCAAAAGGAACACGGTGGTGCCCCCTGGCGGCTGCCGTTCTCTACCTCCCCTTCCGCGACCGCCATGACAAACGCGCAGACGCATTTTGTAATTAAAATTAATATTACCATTGTAAACTCTAATAAGATTAAACGTTGTCTACTACAAACAACAAGTTTTGTTTTTATTAACACACACAATTCCATATCGCTGACTTTCATACAGAAGGTAGTACCTACTTAGCAATAATTGTAGTACTAACAAAAACGTTACTGAGATTACACCGATGAACCTTAAGATTTGAAATGTGGCGCAAACATTTTTGTGCAATAAAGTGTCTATCTATCTATCTGGAAAGTAAATAACACTGCCTAAATACTGTTTAAGGCGAGTAGTGCCCCCAAAAAAGCGACTGTGTTGCTGCGAAAATCGCACGAAAACTCATTAAAATTTAGTTCTTAACAGCGCGCAATGAAACGTGGCTCACGACAATCGCCGCGTAGGTAGCGAAAATTGATGAAAAATATACTTTTCGCATAGACGTAATTGTTCGATAAAAAACCGTACCGTTTATAGGTATCAAGTTGGCCTATAAATCTAAGTAAAACGACCTTATCGGCCAAGCGGTAATAAATTTGAAACAGAATTACCTAGCATCTTTTTTTTTAGTCAAGTATGAGTACTTACCTACTAGAAGCAAATCTTATGCTCAAGATGTTGTGTAGGTTTTAAAAATTCTCAGTAACTAAGTATATTTTGAAATATGCTTCTGACTATTTGGGCCTAAGTAATAAGCTTTTAAAACCACATGCTACTTTACATTTGCTCGCCTTAACGCTCGTACATTTTTGTAGAGCGGGCTGCACCTCATCGTCTCTTTTGCTATTCAGAAAAACGAACAAGATGTCGGAGCACGGATGAAATAACAGTAATATACATTTTAAATATGTATATACGTAACCAATCGTCGTGTTATCGAAGTAAGGAATGAACATTTTTGTGTTTATTGTAACAATTCAGAAAAGTTTGTTTTCTGAATTGTTTCGAACTAGGAATCGAACCCACCCTTCGCGTTCAAGGTAAATCACCGCGCCACCATGCTACGATCATCATGACGTACTCGTTCAGTCTACATCTAGAATACTTAATAAAATGTTTACAAACACGTACAAGAAAATAAAGTGCATCTAAAGCAATAAGTATCAAAACCGCTAGCGTATTTTCTTCAGAAGTTTCTGATTTCCAGTTGAGATACTGCAAGGCTTTTTAACATAAACACATAATAATAAATATAAATATTGGACAACATCACATACATTGCTCTGATCCTGTGGTAAGAACCCAAAGCACTTGTGTTACAGAAATCAGAAACAACGACGGTACCACAACACCCAGACCCGAGACAATATAGAAAAGTTATTTTTCTACATTGACCCGACCGGGAATCGAACCCGGAACCTCAGAGATAGCGACACTAAGTCCGGTATGCTCGCCTCTCGGCTACGGAGGCAGTCGAGAGACACATTTTAACATTAAATTGAAGACTTTCCTTATTTTACCTGCTAGGTTGGAAAATCTTTTTTTTGACCATATTCTGTTAAAAGTGGAAAACTTTTAACAGAATATGGTCAAAAAAAATCATATTTCCTATTTTTGTCGTTTTCTTAAATCATGAACTTTTCATTCTAAATCTAATTACAAGATGACGAACCCGCCTAGAGGAGATAACGCCTGGTTCTTTTTTAGTTTCTATGATTTTTCTTAAACAGATAAGTCATTTTAATAAAAAGCATGATAAATGTTCCCCTGTAATTAGTTAATATGCACTTAGTTAAAGACATGTTGGAACTTGTTTCTACTTTATATTAATCGTCAATGTTACGACATAAAGAATATGCACAGCTTTAAAAAGAATTGTTTAAACTATCCCTATATTAGATGACGTAAAAATCTGGTACATGCATCTTTCAATATCAAATAGAAGCTCAATCCGGGCTCGCACGTAGGAGTGGAGCGAGGTGACCCAGATCTCTGACCTGGTCGCACGCAGGCTCCGGCACCTGCAATTATGCTCTGAAATATTGTTTACTATGCAATTACGTTTAACCTGAGAGTGACATCTGGTCATATAATTTCTAACTTTTCAACCGACTTCAAAAAAAGAGGAGGTTCCCTATTCGAATGTATTTTTTTTGTATGTATGTTACGCGATTACTTCGCCAATTATGAATCGATTTTGATGATGATGATTGATTTTTTATTTGGTAGATCATACTTCAGAGGTGTTTCCATATAAATTATATCGAAATTGATTCAGCAGTTTTTGAGAAAATAACACAAATATGGGTATATGTTGATTTGTTTGTCGAAGATATTGGGTAACATAGATGTATGTACTTGTAATGTAAACCGATTTTAATGATTATTGTTTATTACTTCAAAGATACTTTAGTAAAAGTTTTCGGATTTTTTTTTATCCCTAAGGGTGGAAAAAAAGAGGATAAAATCGGTTTTCAGCAGTTAGATTAGGATTTATCACTAAAAATAGATGAAAGTAATAAATTTGATAAAATTTATGAGTATTATTTATGAATAGTCATATTTATGAGTAGTTATTTATGATTTTTTTTTATGAAAAAATTTAATAAATAAAATAAAATGATAAAATTTATTTATTTGACATCGTGGGTCGATTGTCGAACGAAGTCGTTGCAGGTTTTAAAACAGTACTTTCAGTACTTTGGTTTTTTGGAGTTGGTTGTTTCAGAAAGCCTAACTGTGTGACGGATTTTATTGTATAGAGCCAAGAATTTTATGTATCAGTTATGGTACAATTTCATTTTAGCGCCAATCGGAAATGCTTAAGCAACAATCAAACTGGAGCTTCTAAAAAACTTGGATGACAAAAAATGATTTCATTGTCTAAATAAAGGGTACGTCCACATTTAATAAATATTGAAGTATTTTTTTATTAATTCAGTGAATTCAGAGTTCATAAAAACTTTAAAGTAATACTTAGATAGTAAAATGATATTTTTTAGATTAAGATTATTTCACCATCAATCATCAATAATTTGTGACATGTTTATTCCAAGTCCGATAGTATAGGAATTAACCTGTGTCTTAAATTAAAGAGAGTATATTATGAAAATCAATATAGTTTGTGATTGATAACAGTTAGAAGCGATATGTTGGGTAAAGCCTTATACAATTTGAATTGAATACAATAATTTCTAAACTAGAATACTGTGTTCTTGGGAATTTATGTAACAGCAAGTAAGAATCATAAAATAATTTGAACTTTAGAAGGTTTCTACATTGCAGTAATGACGATGGTGTTTGCTAAATTGACTTGCGTAATCCTATGGATACAGTCAGTACCTAAGTATGTGTAATCGAAAGTCAGTATAACCATGTTTTATTTATAAAACAGGGAGGCGAAAAACACAAAGACGTCGCTTGTTTTGGTCAATCTAGCCGACATAAAATCTGTTGCGAGCAGCCGCTGACCGTTCGCAAATTGCTGTGTGGTGCTCTTGAGTGCAAGTCGCATATTTACAGCGAACAGATCCAAAGGAACATAATACATGTAGAAGATCTCAAAACGTACGCTTGAATACTTTAGCATTGCCTATATATACAAAATTACAGAATATCAATGAGTTGCAAGTGTATATAATTAAATTAAACAGGGTGGCCAGAAAAGTGACGTCGTGAGTGCAGCTAAATTTCTATAAACTGTGCATTTACGCATAAAATAAACAGCCTCATAACTTTAATGGAAGTTACTACAAAATTGACCTAAAGTTGAGAATTTATGTAAAGTGAGTTATAGTATAGTTATAGCTAGACTCTAAACTTTTATAATAATAATTAAAAAGTTGTACTTCATAGGCTTCATAGGCTATTTAAAAAAAATGGTACCTCGAAAAGTACGAAAAATCGTAGAACATACACAGGGGTGATTCAGATAGCTCTCAACACGAGGCACCTAAAAAAAATTGTGTGTATACACTTAATTACTTAAAGGCTTTAATATAATTTCTAAGTAAACACAGGCAATAATATTTATTATTTATTTTACGTAAAAGTGTTTTTAAAGACCTATAATAATAATATGTAATCCTTAAACAAGTTATTGTTCTTATAAAGTAATTTTAAAAATACAATATTCTAACAACAAGAAAGGTCGGTTATATTATGTTATTGCCTTAGCCCATTTTTAAGACTATATAACTTTAAAACCTACTTGAAGTCAGAATAGCATTTCGAAAACATGCAGCCAGCACTCGCATATTATTTTTGTCTTATTTTATTCTCTTCGTAAGTTTTGTTTCATCGTTTTGTGTAAGAACACTTGCGTTTTCTCTAGCTCTGCAAATACGAAAGGATTTTTATTTTATGCTAATTCAATTACTTGGGTTCTCAAGTGTTTAAAATTTGAGAATATTTTGAGAGATCCGTACCCGAGGGATGTCAACGAGACCTTATGACAAAGCCTACGCAGTTTATCCCTCCGTCTTTTATAGGGTTTTAGCTTGTGGGTCAGTATTTTTTAATTTAAAACTAGTTAGATTTTTTAATTTTAGACCTATGAGTTTATATAAACAAGAAACATGTATTTAATGATTTTTCTAAAGCTCTACCCTAAAAGGATGAAAATTATAGTGCAATATCATAAAAACCTAGTAATCTTTAAAAAACAGAGTATTTAAACAAAATGTAAGAGTGGTCAATTATCGTTTTTTTATAACAACAAAGCCAGGCGGTTGCGGGTTCTAATACCACAAGGTGCAAATGTTTGTGTGATAAGCAAGAGCATCTGGCCTAACGTCATGGATGTTTATAAATGTAAAGATAGATAGATACTCTTCATTGCACACCAAACAAAGTAAATTACACGTGATTTTCACAGAAATACGTACCAGTCCCCATAGTAGAAGCTTTGCTTAATTTGGATATATAGATAGATAGATTTGCTAGATAGTTTGTGTAATTTTTGGAAGAATACATTTAATTTTACTCCAACCAATTTTCACATAAAATATCGGGCATAGGACGCCAAAGGGCGATCGCAGGAAGTTCTTGCGCCCATGGCATCTGATACAATCTGAGCGGAGGTCGACGGCGCGTGTGCGAAACGCGATACGTGAAGAACTCTTTGATGCCACACTTTGTGTACGCACGGCCAACTGGCATACGCGTCTTAGAGTGCAATACGTGCACAAGCGGGAGCGGTGGGCGATACAGCGGATTATTTTTTAGCAATTTGATGTGCGAATCTTTACGTTTGCTTATATAATAATATAATAGAAGACAGGGGAGCTGTATTACCTAGAGAAAACATCTAAAACTCCTCGGTGGCCGTCTTGTTCTTATTATGTTTGCTAACGTTTACTAACCAAGAACCAAAAAGGTTACCCGTATAGAGGGTTTAAAAGGTTAAATTTACATCTAATCCATAAATACGAGTTAACCCAATCGTATTGAAACCGGTTCTGGCCTAAGGTTCACTTTCGTTTAATTTTTTAAATCTTCCATACAATCTACTACCATTTCTATATTGTTCTTTCTGATTCATCAGCCATATTATACGGGCTAACCCGATATGTAAACGGGTTATACTAAATTCTAAGCGGTTAACACTTAAACCCGGTTTTTTGGTCTTTGTTTCTAACCGTACCGAGCTTAGCGCCAACCAGATGCCGTTAGTTGGTACTAGGAGTTAGTTAGTACATATCCTCAAAGTAGGTTTTCTTTGAACTGTAAGGCTCCTCTTGATTAAAGCGTCCTGGAATATCATCTGCAACTATAACTTGGCCACCACCTAAGCGTGCTGGTCACGGTCCTTTCCGGTTCCGGAACCTTTGTCAGTCAGTCGCTAAATTGGAAAAAAATGAAGATTTCAGTCTTGTTTAACTTTGCAATAACCTAAATAGTATTTTATTTATTAAAATGTATGTATTGGATAGATTAGAGATCTACTGGTAGCAATTAGAAATTAGCCAATACCACAGACACTTATACATCATCCGCGCTCTCTTTTGCTTATTGATATGTTCTAACCCTTTCGTCTGACATTCACCCAAAGTCACTCGTAAATAAGCGACTGTTCGGCCTATTTTTGGCCGCAACATGAGACTTTCGGCTTATTAATGAGCTGTTACTTTTTGTAATTGATTTTTACCGACATACAGTCATTTAAGTCGAAGAGGATTAATGAGGCTTATTTAAGTGATGATGCGATGACGGCTCGACAGATGCCAGATGTCGAAATTGATTCAATTGAACTCCTTTACTCGATAAGCAGCAGCGAAGAGACGAGTTGCGTGAAATAGAATTTAATAGTATTTAATGTATTACATATTTTACATTATTAAATGTTGTGTATCCTATTGTGTTCGCTTTTCACGAAATCATCTTTACCTTCCAAAAGTATTCCTAGAAAATTAGCTAAGAATAAAATTTCCTTTGACAAATTACCTAACATTCCTAAAAATAAATACGAGCAAAACATACCTACATGATTACATAGCAATTTTCTATGTGCCTAATTATGTGTCTTGATTTTCAATTTGACAGACTGGGAATCGGTAGGTGAATTATTCTGCCACCATGCCAACGGGCCTTTACCTAAACAAATGAGAGGCTTATTAACGTATTTACTAAAAATTGAGATTTTTACAATTGATATTGAACTTTACGCAGTAGCTCAGTGGTTGAAATATCTCACACATCCGTGAGTAGTGAGTTCGCATCCCACAGCAAATACCACTGGATTTTACTGAATTTAAATTGTTTATTTATTTAATGGGGAAGCACAGGCAAAGCTAATCTAAGATGGCGCCAACGTGTTAGATCTTGTCCACCAATGCCAACACAAATGACAAAATTCAATTTTTTTCTGGCCTTGTTAGTATGACGCAAGTTTGACACACGCTTGACAACTTATTATACATTTTATCGTAGACTCGTAGTGATTATTTGATCAGTCGCAGCAGTGATAGCACCAAACCAAACACGATGCGACACCTATAGGGATAAATGTGCAGTGTGGTTCCCTATTGGAAATGTACGGATTTATACCACTTGCACAGCGAGCCCCCTAGCTATCATGACAACCAAAACATATGATATGGCTACACATCCAGTATTATCTGAATTTACAGGTTTCCTTAAGATGTTTAACTTCACTACCATGCTGCCCCCCAGGCAGGACCACCAAAACACGATATGATATAGCGATTTATCGACATCAACGGTTTTTTTTTAATATTAAAGATATAGCCGCCATGATGAGTATTTATCCACACAACGATTATAACATGTGACGATACCGGCACGGCGATTCAACATGGCGGCTATATCTATCATATTAAAAAAAAACTGTTGATGTTGATAAATCGCTATATCATATCGTGTTTTGGTGGTCAGGCCTGGGGGGCAGCATGGTAGTGAACTTCAACATCTTAAGGAAACCTGTAAATTCAGATACCTAATACTGGATGCGTAGCCATGGTTCAAAATTATCAGTTTTCCTGTTTTAGGGTTACGTAGGTCTGATGGCAATCGTTGCAGACTTGCTACATTCAGAATAGTCAAAGTGTACACTAACTAGGAACGGGACAAAAGGGACAAGACGATATTGAACTTTACATGGTAAAATTTTAAGTTGAAAATCAGTCAAAGAAAATTGACATTTCGCGGTAAGTTACTAGTTGGTGACTGTACTAAAATCATTAAATTTGCCACGCTCAGTTCTTGTTGAGGACGGGCATACATTATCTCGACTTCCATCGGACAAATTGCGATGTTACGTTTAAACTTGACAGTACAACTTGATAGCTCTTCAAAACAAACGCATTTAAGATTTTTTTATTTTTGTACAATATTATAGCGACAAAAGCATTGTAAATAGTGTGTGGCAGTTGCGTTATTATAATTTCAACATTAATATCATAGCTTAAAAAACTATAAAATACACATAATATTGTACTGGACTCGTCAAAATGAATCGACTGCGTCCAAACACGAAGTTTTACTAGTAATCGTTAAAGAGTTCTACTACCAACCTCCTGACTCCATCATCAGATCAGAATGATGGTGGCAAATTATTGTACAGTCATCCGAAAGTCAAATACTTACAAAGTTTAGTTTAGTTTTCAACCGACTTCAAAAAAGGAGGAGGTTCTCAATTCGACTGTTTGTTTGTTTTTTTGTATGTATGTTACGCGATTACTCCGCCAATTATAAATTGATTTTGATGATTCTTTTTTTGTTTGGTAGATCATACTTCAGAGGTCCCCATAGAGGATCCCATATAAATTTTATCGTAATTGATTCAGCAGTTTTGGAGAAAATAACAAAATATATACCCAGATAATGTTTTGGTTCGAGATTCATGGATCTATGTTAACCAATATCTTCGACAAATGTAAACCGATTGTAATTTTTTTTTTATTGAATAGCTAATACTTCAAAGATACTCTAGTAAAAAAATTCGGAAAAAATTGTACCCCTAAGGGTGAAAAAAAAGAGGATGAAATCGGTGTTCAGCAGTTAGATTAGGATTTATCATTAAAAATGGATGAAATAAGTAAATTTTATTTAAAAAAATAAAACCGACTTCAAAACACTAAAAACCTAAAATTAATCCTAACACTTAAGTACCTAATCAGTTACTTTTGGAGTCGGTGCCAGCCGATGAGAGATTCAATGTTTTTGTTTGCACCGACTCCAAAAGTAACTGATTAGGTACTTAAGTGTTAGGATTATTTTTAGCTTTTTAGTGTTTTGAAGTCGGTTTTATTTTTTTAAATAATTCAGTTAGAAGTAGGTTAAAAACTACGTCCAAGATAATATTACATAGTCAATTAGTTATTTACCAGTGTGTTAAAATAAGAAGTGTATTATAATAATATTTCCAATTGACGATATAAACTGAATTCACGTTTTGAGATTTGGTACTATAAATTCAAGTAAAAAGAGGAGTGAGGTGCTTGTAGCTCAGTTGCGGTATCGCTTTGGTAGTGATTTCCAAAGTTAAGCCACCTGCGCCGCGGTTTTGATTGGATGGGTGACCATCCTAACCATATTGAGTAAAATCATAAGCATCTTCGTGGTTCAGAAAGCGCGGTTAAATTTGGTCCTGGCTAATATTGATTGAAACTAGTCGTGAAGCCTAGTTAGAGGCTATAAGAAGGCTTAATAACATCTGACAGTAAGGTTTAGTCACTGGCCTTACAACACCCCTCTACTAATCTGCACTGGGCCCCCGTAGCCTATACCACCTCATTGTTGAGGTGAAACCTGTGCCCTGCAGAGAGACATATCAGTATTATGGTAACCGATTACTTGTCCGTATTTTACTTGACCGAATTTCAGTTAGCCAAAAATTATAGACCGATATTTCTTTTGCTATATGTATCATTTCACATATTTTAGTCTATCGAAATATCTCTTGACATAAGTATCATTTTATCGAACTACGTTTTATTGATTTTCAAAATAACTTTTTACTGTTGGCCGAAGTCTCTTTTGAACTTTTTTCATTTACCAGAATACTGCGTATATAATAAGACTAAATTGGTTAGGTTAGGTTAGGTTAGGTTAGGTTAGAACAGTGACCACACGCGGCCGCCAAGCGCTTAAAACTAAGAATAAATTCTAAGGATAATGATGTAGGATTAATTATTATAATATTGGAATCATTTTTCTGAAAACTAAATCATCTAACATCATATCATATCATCTGTCTAAAGCTTATTTTTAGCTTTGGCAAATGTTGTATGTAACATAATAAAATACTTAATACATACTTAAACATAATACTTCAAACAAATGTTACTTCGGCAAAGCCAAGTTCGGTAATAAGTTTTTCGGACAAATGAAACGTCAGGGTAACAATAAAAAACGAATTGATAATAGGTCAAATGATACAGTGGCAAAGATCATTTCGATGAAATGAAAAAAGGCGAAACGAAATTTGTCGAAAAGTTTTCGGTGAAATAAAATTCGTAAACAACTTTTCGAACATAAGATAGGTAGCCCAGTATTATGCATATGCAGCATACTTTACTCTACTTAAAAAAAATTATAAAAAATAAATTAACATTAAGTGAGATTAAAGTTTTAAAAAAGTAATCGCTTCAATAGTATTTTCTACCTACTATGTTTACACTCTCTTTAAAGGGCTCAATATCGAATGCGCGTAAAGAATCAAATGCTCCATACTGTATCATCATCATAATCAGCCCACACCAGTCCACTGCTGGACATGGGCCTCTCTCTCCCAATGCATGCCACTGAGCCCAATCCTCGACTATTCTTTTCCACCCACTGCCAGCTGTCTTGCATATATCGTCGCTCCACCTTGTCGTAGGGCGCCCTACGCTGCAGCGCTTGCCTAGTCGCGGTCTCCACTCAAGAACACATCTACCCCATCGGTTATCGGTGCAATAATACGTATGCAATATTATGCTCCATAAATTATCATCGAAATATGTCAACAATTTATGTTTTTTTTTTCCTGATTGCGATGTTGTTTCCAGAGTGACAGTTGATCATCTTAGGTAGATCATCTTAAAGCATTTCCCTCGTCGGAACAGTCACTCTGTATTGTATTTATAAGTATGGGAAACGCCAATAAAACGTTAGGCCGCAGATTTGCTACACGGGACGTGCAACTGGGCCTCGTAGGTATTTATTTTACTTTTATTAAAAGAGGCACAGTTACCATTAACAGATTACAAAAACATCCAATAAAAAATAGATACCAATTAATTTCAAATCTGTCGATCAATACCAACCGCAAACAGCGGTTGGTAATTTTATAGCAGCTCAAGTAGGCAACACTATTTCTGTAAATTTGCTTAATTAACTTAAAAATATTAAGTGTTCTTCTTTTAACTATTTTAGCTTTATCTTAAACAAAATAAACGCATACTGGAATAAGTCCTTGCAAATGTCCAGGATATCAAGGATTTTTACATTCTGTAAATTGGGTTATTTATAAAAACATTATTCATGTACAAAGAACAGCTTTGGTAGACGCACAGTAGCGTTTTGGAGCTTTAAAATATTATTTTTTTAAGTAGAGTTGGTTCGTGTACCATTTACGACCATATGCAGAGTGCAAAGTTCAGCTATGACTCGTCGGTCCTCTGGACTACTCATTTTTTACTCCTGATGTCTATCTTCATAGCTGTGGACTCAGACGAAAGTCCTAGCCTACAGCATAGCCCTCTCAAGAAACGGCGCAGGACTCCGATTAAGACCTTTCGATAAATAATTGACAACTGAAATATCACGTGACACTAATGTTAAATCCTGTAGTGTCACGTGGTTTTCCTTACTATCGAAGGGTTCTGCATCAGGGGGCTGAACCGATTCCACTCTGTCTAGGTATGTAGATGCTGTACATGACCATACATGGCCCTGAGGTATAATACAACACTATCCATGACTGTCGGCTTATCTGTGTATTGTCTGCGCTAACAAACACATTTTGTGAAAAGGTGCTTTGGTTTAGGAAGTTGGCATTTATAAGCACAACGTTTTAGACACTGATAAGATCCAAATGTAAACTAACATGATATTTGAAAGAATAGAGAACCCATACAATCGTCGTAACAAACATCACGTTACTTTGCTTGCTATTATGCACCCTATTTCGATGTCTCTTGGTGCGTTATTTGTCTAACATGGGTCGACCTGCTTATTTAGGTGCTATATGCGCTTAAATGCTCTGTATCAGCTGCTGCCCTAATTTTACTTCGATTGGCAATAAATTATCATAAACTTCATCATTCATATCGGTAGGTATAAGGACGTTTCCATATTTGTAATAAACCTGTGATATTATACCGTATGGTACCGTGCCGTTAATATTTGATATATTAAATTTCTTAAAATTGCAGCTTATGTGAGAACGAGTGCATTAGTTAAATGGGTATACGCGCGCCAACCGCGCAACGGCTGTCTATAAAGGCAAAATATTAAATTCCGCCGGCAAATGACTCATTGCACTGGACTATAAAAGTGAATAAATTACTTACGCGCCGCACAATTTTCAACTTGTACAGTCGAGTTCATAGGTACTTATCATGCACTTTTTAATAATTAATCTTATCTATTTATTTAAAAATGAATCTCCTTTTCTTCTTCCTTGGTCAAGCCGTAACTTGAAAACGACTACCGATTTTATCCATATTTTTTTAGGTTTTCTATACTCTGAGGAAGGCGCAGAAAATTCTTTACGAATAAACTGAAGACTACGCGAATGAAGTCGTGGGCAACAGCTAGTTATATATAATAATCAACTGCCATAGGTAAGTGAGTCTTGCAAAAACTCGAGAATGGCTCTACTGATTTGATAGATTTATTTTTCGTTCTTGTAAAACTGTAAAACCAGTAAAAACAGATTGTGTTTTAATAGAATTCTCATAGAAAAAAAAAAACTGGCTTTTTTTCTACTATGGGCCCAAATGTCGTTTGATAGCTGACAACGTCTCCAGGGACATTATCATCATGATCATTTTAGCCAAAGGACGTCTACTGCCAAACATAGGTCTCGTCTTCCGAAACCTTTAGCAGGTCCGACGCTGCGCTTGCCGGTACGTGAATTCCATTCTAGAACCTTTCTGCCCCATTGGCCGTCAGTTCTACGTGCTATGTGCTCTGCCTACTGCCACTTCAGCTTGCTAGTCTGTTTGTCAGCGAGTTTTCTTCATTTACGTTACTTTTCTTAAGGAGATCCCTTATTTCTGATTTGATCTTGCAAAGTAACGCCAAACGTGCCCTTTCCATAGCACGCTGTGCAACCTTGAGCATTCTCATAAGGCTCAAAGTGCTGATGGGACAACTAGTGTAAGAAACAACAACACAGTTGGACTAGACGAGTTTCATTTGTTAAGGCTTCCGTTTTTACCTTTTGGGCTTTCAAGGCAACTTTGCACAAACTCTAGGATCCCCAATTAAATATTCGGAAATTCGGTGGTATACGGATCCGTTAGTGCGCTAGTCCAATTCGCAGTGAAACGATTTTCTTGCTTGTAAATGCCTCTAGAGAATAATTTTAATTTAGAATAATTTGTCTGGAAATTTACATGTTTTTTATCTTGACAGTACTTCAAATACTTCAAATTGAAGACATCAATCATTGTTGGGTTTGTAGGAACAAAGAATAATAAATGGCATGCGTTCGTAAAAGTAAATTGGAATATATGAGCCGGTGAAAAATATTAATAAATATAATACGAGTATACGTAATCTTTTAAAATAAATATGCACCAAACAAGATCATGGTCCTGAAAAGTGAGGAATTGACATCCTTGTGTTGGTACCAGATAGTGAATATTGCCAAGGGCGTCTCCCAGCACACCCAAAATCAAGAAATCGTTTTCTGAATTGACCTGGGAATCGAACCCTAAACCTTTGCGTTCAATGCAAATCACCGCTCGTCGTCTTAACCTAGTTTGACTAAAACAGGATATTTTCGGATAAGATAGAAGGCCAGCAATTATTTTAATACATGAATTTAAAAATACTACATAACAGCGTAATTCATAAAAATGTTACTAATAAACTTGTTAAGCATTATTTAGCTAAGTATCTTTTTAAGCCTAAAACTGTAGTCATTATAAATTTTATAATCATAAACGCCACCTTTATGTTGCTTAGAAGCATTTCTTTTTTGTAGAAATGGTAGTAATTAGGCTGTATGCGCATTATTGTTGCCAAATGTAAAATTTTAAAATAAAGCTACACTTTTGAGAAAATAAAATCAACTCAGAATCACAAGTCAGCTGTTAGATGAACGCCATGTATTTAGGTAACAGCTTAATGTATTGATTAGCTCTAAATAGCGTTTATGAATACAATTAAAAGATTGCTTAATTTTAAATAACGTGTATAAATATGGCTGCAAAAGAGTAGGTATAGGTTTTAAATCGTTTTGATATTTTGATGGTTAACTTAACAATGTTATTTTCTTGAATCCCAGATGAAAAAAAGGAAAATTCACGGTAAAAGCAATTTACTTAAAACTTTTTAACCTCCTTCATAAAATTGCTTCACTATTTTTTAGTTATCGTTTTTCGTAGTCCCCGCCCAGCACTATTCCAGTCGGATAGCCTCGAGCGATCTTCTTATCCTAAGCTATACCACCCCCCCTTTCCCTAGTAAAGATAAAAGCGAGTCTTGAGATTGCTTAAAGGGAACTGGTTCATTTTGAACAAGGCTACATCGCAATGGTACCTAATATCTACTAAAATAAGTGACCGAGCAAGAAATAAATATTTTTTGAAATTGCACTCTTAAAATTATGGGAATATGCTTCTTAGTGTTAGACTTGTTAATTTATTTTAACGTTTTCTGGAATAAATGACAGCAGAGTAACAGTAATCAATGAACTAGGGTGAATTTTTGAAACACTTTTAAGCCATGCTTATGTAAGAAGATATTCCTAATTAAGGTTAGTAAATTAATACCATTATAATCGTGACGTTAATTAATTATTTTTTAGTTAATATAAATAATCAAAAATTTGATTAATAAAGGCCACTCCCAGTCTGTGGCGCGACCGTTTAGGCACAAAAAAGATGTCCGATGCTGCCTACCATTGAAAGATCCCACGACAACCTGAAAAATCTGATTTGCATGACCGAAAAGACTAAAGTGAAAATATGCAAATACATCTCATCTCTAATAACATTAAGTCTATGAAATTAACTTTGCTTTCCCTGTATGAATTTACATAACAAACATGACTTTTATTAAAAAATTGTTGAAATAACTCGAACGTAATCTAAATTAAAAATTCTAGGAATGATCCCTATTTTAGGCTTCTCAAGCCTAACATTTTTAATTTAGTTTTGTATGTTCTACGGAAGGGGAGAAGCTTGTTCTAGTTGTTTGTTGTTTTTAAACCATTTATTTAACCCAGTAGAAGGTTTACTTACTAGCTACATATTTCAACTATTTAAGCCAATATGGTATAATTTGATGACAAGTACATGAAAAAAAATATGCAAATGTACATAGTTATAAGAGTTGTATTTAAGCAACAGCCCCTAGGTTTTGCGTTATTTCAGTTACACTATGTATATTCAACTTTGATTCAATTCTTATGGCTTAGCAACCGCAACTATTTCTGTACCAAGTCGTAAGGCGTAATTTACCTAACGATGTTTGTCACAGAGTCGCGTGTCAATGGTCCGATGGCTGACCTTCGGAAGCAGCCGACAATTATTTAGCCTCCGCTAGGGAAATCAGACGACATTCGCTTATCTCATCTCATTATAGCGTTGGCTGTGAGGGTACAGAGTATAGTTTATAGGTGAACCGACACTACATACTTTAATAATATGATGTTTGACAATTTTCTGTCAATCTTCTGGCTTGTTTCGTATTTAGGCTCAGCCCACCTGATACTTTTCGCCATTCTTAGCGATTTTGCGTCATTTCTGGAGTTAAGCCCATCGTCAGCAAATTATTTTAGATGGATCGCGTCCTGTTTGGTGAGCCTGTTTGGTGAGCGAAATCTACCCCTTTTACCTTCAGTCATAAATGCCATGCCTGTGGAAATATTTTATTGAAATCCTCATAATATGCTTGTGCTACGCTGGACTTAAATAAGTAGGCGTCTGTCAATGAGTGCCATCGAACTCGATCCTCGTGGATATCATCATCTTGCAATGCTGTAAGCTTTGTCTAAGCTGACTGCAGGCAGTTTTTTTATTTTCATGTTCCTAGAATAACCAATAGTGATCTGGTGTATCACACACTAGGTACATTTTTAAAGAAAAATGGCTACTTCATGTCTCACTCAGTGCTTCCCTCATCGGATATGTTAACTGTTCTATTTGCGCTACGGGAAGGGCACCGAATCCAAAACCCAAGGGAGATTAACCCATCGGACAACTATTGGAACGGTTTATGGAATTCCGGGGCCGACCATCACACTAAGAGCAAGATCTTGCGAATGTTCAATGTAGTACCAACTATTTAATAGGGTTTCTGGATTCCCAATTCGGAATGTTTGGAAATAAAGCGCTTAAGTGCCATATACAATTATTGAATAAATAAAATTATATTTTAAAGAAATGGTGTAATATTTCAGCTAAGTTTCAAACAGAGCCTGCCAAATTAAATTTAAATCAAATTTTACAAAGCAACTTTCCACAAAAGTTTATCTCCGTAGCTAATAATTGCCTAAATAAAATTAGGACAGCCCTAACAATAAATATCAATTCTAACGACGTCTTCCAGAGTAGCTTAGTAGCGCTATCCCTTCTAATTGTTACTCGCTTCCAACGGTATTCCGAAATGAGATTACGGTTTTCTGTTTTATAAAAAAGCATTTTTTGCGTCTAATTCCGCAGGATCCAGTTTAGACAAAACGTTTATCCATCCAATTCAATTACCAAAGAAAATACCAGCAATGGCGCAGCGAAAGTTCTACTTTCTTATTCAAATAACCCTTTGCAGAGCGGGGAACAAAGGCGGCTATTCATTAAAATAATCCGCTGCAACTTGTGCAGTAACCGAGCCGCAGCGCAAAGAAATCAGCTTATGCACATCGAAAAAATTTTGAAACTCAACTAAAGCGGTCCAGCCAGCCTAGTATGACCACCAAAACACGATATGATATCGCTATATCATATCAATCACAATCGCTATTTATCGACACTAACGGTTTTTTTTTAAATGTGATAGATCTAACCGCCTAGTTGTTTTTTTTTTTCTGAACAGCGATCATAACATGCCACGTCACCAGCACGGAAATTGAACATGGCGGTTATATCTATCATATTTTACAGTTGGTGTCGATAAATCGCTATTTCGTATCGTGTTTTGGTGGTTATGCTAGGGGCGCAGACTAACTGATTGAGAAGTGATAATGCCAAGATAAATCAACAACAAGTGAACTAAGATAAGCCACAGGTTGAATAAATTCTGTTAGTTAATGTCTTTATTTTCAGTATTTAGTTCTTCTGGATACTATGGCCAGGAGAATACGAGTACGTAATCACAATTTTCGTCGTAAGAAAGACTAACTTAGTTCTTTGTTTACTCTCGAACTGTGTTACTCAATAAAACATAATTTCTTTTAGGTTATGGTTTACGTAGAGAAAATTAAGAAGGCAGTCTGGTTAAATCTGATGCTATAACCATGATGATTTAAAAGTAGAAAATAATTGATAAACGCTGTAAACAAATGATTAGGCTAAAATTATTGACATCTTCGATTACCGATTGCAAGAGCTGGCTGTTCACTTTTTGCAGAATCTGAGGGCAATAATAATACCTACGAAATACGGCTTTGTCGACGAATTGCTGAAGTACGGTTGAGTGAAGTAATTACGGGCTAGACTGAAACATTGTACGTATAGAATATACTAAAAATGCTAGCATTTAAAAGAGAGCTGTCTTTTATGTCAAGGAAATTTACTACAAGTTTTTAAACAAGCGCATTTTTTTATGTGAAACTTTTAAACACAATAGGTTTTGTTAAAGAGTTAACTCGAATTATTGTATTTATACCAAACACACAATTCACACTTTGTATTTGTAACTGAGTCTTGAGTTTATAAAATCTTGAAATTACTTAATATTAGAAATGGTCTCAATTACTTGTAACCAAATATTATTCAGTTTGTAGATTGTGTTTAGAGAAGTTTTCATTTGTCAGTCTACAATAATTCACTGATATAATTGAATACGTGAGTAACTTGTTAAACCACGACTTGTTAAAACCAGTGTCGGAGAGCGCCCTAGTCCTCCCACAAGGTGGCCGATGATATAACAAAACATTAATTATTTCAGGCAAGCTAAAGAGGTATATTATTTCAAGGAAAATAATTATACTTGAAAAAAATGTTTAACTGCCTCTGGTGGGATTCGAACCCACGACCTTTCGCTATCCGGGCGACTGCTCTTCCAACTGACCTATGGAGTACATAGTAATGTAAGCGAATTTCTCCAAGTGTTTATAGTTGTTAGTAAGCCAGCATTGTTTCATTTCAATGTCTTGGATTTTATACCCACAAACATCCGAAAGAAATATTATTGCAAATATTTAACAATCAGTTAAGATGAAAGAGCTTAATCAATTTAAACTTTTTTTGTTTTTTTGCATTCACATTAATACCAGAAAACACACGAAATACCAGAATATAATTGTCGCTGAAACTATACTCACGAGTGCTCGTTTCAATAAAAATTGCTACTGGATATGCATTTTCATATTTAATAAAATACCCCAAAATATAAAGGACTTGCCCTATAATAGATTTAAAGGTGCCCTATACAGGTGGCTAAATGAACACTGCTTTTACAATGTTAATGAATATATAAATCTGAGTGAACCAGTTCACATTGAATCAGATTTATAATTTTAGTTAATAGATAATTTTGTATTCTAATGGATTGGCTTGATTTTGTACTTTACATTTTGTGACATATTTTAATTATTATTGATATCATTATTGCTATATGACATTCCGATGAACATTTTTGATTGAATTTGATAATGTAATTTAATTTAACATAACTATAAAAATGTATTTTTATGCTATTTGATGGCTGAAAAACTGAACTCTGTGACACAGTTAACACCTAGGTGATACCCACCTACCCACACTGATACTACTATACTTTTCTATACAACTACTATACTACTACACTTTTTTACTATAATTTTTCAAAGGCAAAGAAATATTTTTTTTTTTCCTTTTTATACGAAAAGCAGCTGGCAGTGGACGGGTGGAAAGATTAGCCGAGGATCAGGCTCCGTGGCGTGTATTGCAAAATGTTTATGGACTAACGTGGGTTGATTAATATGATGAATAATCCACAACACTAAGAATTTTCTTTCGACATCATCATTTTAGCCATAGGACGTCCACTGCTGAACATAGGCCTCTCCCAGTGACTTCCAACGTAAATCTAGAAATTGTTTTATCGTTTAATTTTACGAAACGCCTTCGTCAGTTCACAAACTACTTCGTAAATTCAGAGCACTAGAAATATCTACCCAGAATTAACTTAATAATAGGAAATTACGGCATAATTGTGAGCTGAAATTAATGGTTATCGGTACGGCTCGAGCAATTGGGCTTAATAGATTGATTTAGATCCGATATTGGCACGTGATGGGTTCACGTGTACAAAACAACATCATGTTTTTAAGGCATTTGCTGGTCCTGTCAAAAATATTTCATAAATAGGTACTTATTATGACCAAGTATAAACATGCATACGCCGTGTGAGGACAGCCGTAAAGATACACTTCCAGGAGGAGGCGCCAACAGGAGGTGGTTCGTAAGAGGCAACTAATTCCTGTAGCACGAGACGGGCAGCAGCATCTGCGTGCGAAATCTTATAAATAACTGCGCTCGCCAACCCGCCTGCCAAGCGTGGTGATAATTGGCAATTCCCCCCAATGAAAGTCATTGGGGGAGGCTTATGTTCAGCAGTGGACGTCCTATGGCTGACATGATTATGATGATAATAACCATGCATGCTCCTCTTAAAAACAAAATTACTTTAACCTTGATTTGGTTTTATATTTTTAGAGTTTGACGTAAAAACAATACCACTTAGAGTTCATGGTTAAGCCCTAAAAATGTCTGGGAGAGTCCAAAGAACGAAAGTGCTCAATAATCCATGTCCAATAAATTTGCTTTAAAAATACTGGCCAAGTGAGAGTTTCCGTACAAACTTTTAGGCAAAGATGTTTACCAAAACGGGAATCGAGTCTCGAAGATTTTCACCTCTTGTTCTAAGTTTGTTCCAAAAATGGAATGTACGTAATCATTACAATATTTATTACAATTTAAAAAAAATATATTCCAAAGATGTAACTACAAATTTACGGTTTTAGGACTTTTTGCTTTGCTTGTGCTACAAGACATTGCCTCTTGTCAAGTTACATGATCACGGGAAGTACCCTGTAGTTTTTGATTCCCTTGCGTGTATCATAAATGCGGCGTAAACAGCCGTATCTTATGATTGCGTTGACTAAGAAGTTTGAGTATTTTTTTTATTTCTACATACCTTCATGCGTTCCTGGTAAAAATAATCTTGACAGACAGACATGTAGACAGACGGACAACCTATAAGGATTATTTTTTATCTTTTGATGTACAGAACCCTAAAAACGAAAACAAAATCTGTATTTACTACCAAAAATACTAAATAATAGGTAATACTGTAGAAAATACTGCCACTACTACTAAGAAGTCATGGTTTCAGGCCCCTGATCCGATCTCTCAATATAATGAAATACTGGGAATAGAACTTTCCATTGCTCGGTGACATGGAAACGATGAAGTAGCCATTAAGCTTTTTGATATTCTTAAAATTATTCTGTCCGATACCATTGATAACATTGTTATCCTTTATGTTAAAACAAAAGAATGTTTTCAACTCATCCAATCAACATTAGCCTGTCCTTATTATAGCATTACCTTGCAAAAGTTTACCAAACAACAACATCTCGTATTAAAACCGCCGCAGAACTGTCAACTTGTTTACACGTGGAATAGTTGGTACTTTCGTAGGTACTCCCGGACTAGTTCTGTCTGATTCCCAACTAGTTACGTTACCTTGCAACTAGTTGTTGGAGTTGCGAACACGGAGAGATGCGCAGTGCAGTTTCGTCTCGAGCCACGTAATTAGGGATGTTAAAGGTTGTTTTTATGTAATTTGTATTGGGTATAGGTACTTTAATTTCAAAGGTAAAAGAAATTGCGGCTTATATTAAAACTCGTCAAACCCCAAACGAACGCGAGACCACGACGTAACAATAAAATTTCCTTTGTGTCTCGTTGTTCTGGGCTGAGGGGTTAAGTAATAAAACTGTAAAATTATAAAAAAGTTAATTTATATCGCAGGTTTTAAATTGAGAATAGTGCGAGAGTAAGGTTACATTGATGGGCACAGTATGGCATGTTACATTGTCAATGTTGATAATACCAACAATAATATTTTTCTATCCAGAGTAACCATTTTTTTATTCAGAAGATTCTCCATTAAAATTATACTGATCACTCCATCTCCATTATACGAAGTAACGATATTAAACTATCCGACCACTTCGCCATTCCTAACTCTGAGCCCTATCTTAAGCACGCGAGTTATGAAACTAAGCTTTCCCGGCTCCCGTCTAGGAGACCATGAGCTCTCCAAATGTTAAATTAAGATCGAATGAAACTTCGTTTTCCCGGGAACCTCGTCTGGAGTGCGATATGAAACAAATTAGCGGTTATAACTTTAGCTGTTCTAGCTTGGCTCATATTAGGTAGGGTTTGCTATTTAAGTCCGGGGGCCTAACCCTCAACTATAAATAGCATCTTAGCAGTGTTCTTCTACCACAAACTCTATACAGAAAAACCAAAATAAGGTTACTATTATAAGAGATTATGGTTAGCCCCTTAAAAGGAAATTAGAACTAACTTGTAATTTTGAAAAACCCTATAATCATCTCTTTCTCCAAGCGGCCTTCGGACTTCCGTAACAGACAAGGGGACCAGACCATTAAGGTCATATGGCTATAAATAAAGTGTTACCCCTAAAAATAATAATTTCAACAAAGGTTAAGTCAACATAGTTTGATAACTTTGTTATGCATTCCTTCGAATTTCAAAATATGTAATAAAATTGAAGCGCCCGCTTTATCCTTTTTGAATGCCAAAAACACCTTTTCCGTCTATTTCCTTAATCAAACAACAAATATTTGGCGGTACACCTTCGACCGTCAGATGTTTTTTCGGGTAAAAACAAACATCTCAATTAGGTACTCAGCGGTCCGAAGTGTTTTTATATTTGTCAATTTGGGTGGAATCTCAAAAAGGGTTTGCTCGGCAACTGGAAAGAAAACAAATTTAAATAATCAAATAAAACTCTACTGACTATCGATTTATTTTTTTCTATCACTTTAGATATCATTATAAAAATAATGGTACACCTAACATAACAAATACAAAATTTGATATTAATATCTTGTGCCGTTTAAAAAATTACAGTGATTGGGACGAGATTGTATTCACAAAATTAAGTGTTTGTAACGTAGCCAAATTCTCAGCCAAATACATAATTATGTAGGTTAACCTTAAATTATTTATAATAAAATTATATCCAAAAAGCTACATTAAAAAAACAAAAAAGAAAATTACATTACAAGTTCGTTGGAAGTTTCTAAAAGAAAATTCATTTCGTCTTTTACTGCGACTATATCATAGGTATATCAATGTAAGTTGAAGGAGTCTGCATAATTCTGTATTTATATTAATGAAGACATCAAAACTTGGCAAAAGCGATTAGCAAGAAGAAACTACTAATGGCATAATAACAAAAGTGAGATCTGTAGTCAAATGAAGTCACGTATAATCCAGAAGGAAACACCGCTTGCAGAGCATTTGGATTTTAGGGTTGGCAGTCGGCATATTTTTTAAAATCATGTTAAATTCCTACATTTCCTACATTGAAAAAAGCAATAATTATGGGGCTGATTTAAACTAACATTTCCAAATATACTTAGCAGCAGATGGAGAGGTTAGATCAATCATAGAGGAACTAATATAACCTTATTCATCTATGGTTAGTAAGAGAAAACTATCATTTCTGTAATTGATCTTAAAAATTTACAAAAAAAAACTAGCATCCAAAAATAGAAGATAAAGGATACTGGAACGCTTAGTCTGGTTAACTGTATGACGACCTATTACAGAACATCATAAAATGTGAAATATACATTTAAATAGGTTAATGTAAAATTCAAACAAAAAGAAAGAAATTTTAGCCGAATGAATTTCAAAAATATTTGCGACAACCCTGCCCCAGAGACATTAGCATTCCCGGTCGCGCTTCCATAATTACAATCCGGGAACTTTCGCTTGCAACACTAGTCGACTCGCTGTCAAAGTGCGCCCGTCAGATTCTGCGATAGAGAAAATTGGCGCGGTCCATTATGGTCCATAACTTAGTGCATGGACGTAAAATTTTCTTATCCACGGGTCGGGATGATTTTGGTCAAGGGAAGTTTCTTAGACCAACTCATCAAGACTTTTACTTATCAGTAATACTTACATTTTATAATAATAGTTTTACTGTCCTGGAACGTTGACGACAGCAGAGTCTTAATTAAACGGGTATTTTTGTCCATAGCTGGATAGGTAAGATTGTGATCTTCAGTGTATTTCATTTAATTGCAATTAAATAAGTGTTGCTTCTTAGAAAGTACGAGTATAGACAGGTAATTACATCCGCAAAAAAAGTAAAAGAAAATAGGATACCGAAATTAAATAAAGTTAAGTTATTATTAGGTCTTCTTGTTGAAGGTAAACAACTGTTTAATAATTCCTAATTAATTATTTTTTAAGGTACATAATAATAATTAAATATTGATTATTATGACGGATTTGGAAAGCAAATATTATGTAATCAAGTAATTACAAAAGATTATTGTGTCCTATATCTTGTTTTTATGGATAATACATAGGCCATCTGTATTAAAATATAAATAGGTGACAACATCACATACATTGCTCTGATCCTATAGTAACTAGCCAAAGCACTTGTGTTACAGAAATCAGAAACATCGACCGCAACACCCAGACTCGAGACAATATAGAAAAGTTATTTTTTTACATTAAACAACCGGGAATCGCATCAGAGACCTCAGAGATAGCGACACCAAGTCCGGTATGCTGGCCTCTCGGCTAGGGAGATTGTCGTATTAGGTATCCTGTGTATATTTACTAAGCTATCACACATCGCATCTACACATAGTTTGTTGTAAGGATTCACCGTTAAGGATTATCGTCAGTCGATCCGATTGGTCTAACTGCAATAAGGGTGCGTTTCCACTGAGGAAGACAACTTGAGCGTAGTCCGCTAAGTCCAATCCATTTGTATGTATGACGTCTTATAGGTTGTTTTTATAATATGTTTAAGTACACCTCAAATGATTTTAATAATTTGTAAGCTCCGTTGTTACTATCGTCGTGACATTAACTTAACTGTAGTAGAAACTTGTGATTTCGGGATAAATACAAGACATCTTAACAATTAAGTTTATTTTGTATTGCAAGTTAATATCTCTTATGAGGCTATTTATGAGCTGGGTTGAAATGAAATAAGCAGAAGAAGATCTTGTAATTCTTGTATAATAAAATAAAAATAAAAATAAAATATTTATTTATTGCTCAGTAAATTTTACAAGTGGTTAGGTGAGACAGCTCCAGGAAGTAATTCGATACTTGTGTCGGAGTGACTCGCTCTTGACTTAGTGCTAGTACTTAGTTATTGAACTTTTACAAAACAATTGCATTAACTTAAATGTATAAAGCTCTATCTATTAGTATATAATCAATTCTTAAAGTTATCAATAAAGAAATAATTTGTTGATTTCTCACCACAAACGACATACCTACTCGTAGATATTTTACAATATTTGTCATTGAAAATCTAGTGTCCGTGTTAAGTCTGATCAGAGACCCACACAGGAGACAGGTAACCAGGCCCCGAATAGAAAACGTATCTTGAATTATTAAGGTGAGTAGTGCCCCTAAATTATTGCACGAAATGTTATTAAATATCGTTTATAACAGCGCGAAAAGAAATTTGGCTATTACGACAATCGCTGCGTTTTTAGGTAGAAAAAAATGGGGAAAATAATTACTTTTCGTATAGACGCCATTGTTATTGTTGCCAGTTTTATCATTCGCCGTACAAATAATTATTTCATCGGTCAAGCGGTAAAGAAGAAAAAAAATTTTTTTTTTTTTTTAATGATTAGTAGAGTTTATGTACTAGAAAAAAATGCTATGTTCAAAATGTTGGGGTTTTGTCAATTTTTCTGACAAAGTCAAAGTCAAAATCATTTATTTAATTTAGGACAGACAATTGCCACTTATGAATGTCAATAATAACATTATTGGCCCATATGGGGAGAACATATCTCCTTACTTTTTTGGTCGTACTATTTGGGCTTAAGTTGTAAGCTTTTTAAATCAGATGCTGTTTTAAATTTGGCGACCATACTCGCCTTAAACCTGAACGCACTGCTGCTCAGTCTCAAACTCAGGTATTTAAAGAAGGTGCCCACCTCCTTTTAAAGCTTGAGTTTACGCTCCAAGTCTACAAACGACCAAAAAAAAACAATTTTAAACTCGCTAAACCTACACGAAAAAAATATTGGCGCAAGCGCATAAAACCAACGCATTAGTGTAAGAGCAAGATCACGCGGTCATCGCCCCGCGTTTAGTTGCTATGCGTCATTCAATGCAGTTTTGAATTTATTCTTAGAAAATTAAGAAATAGAAACATGAGTCACACGACTTTAGCCAAGGACTCTGCAGCGTGCGCGTGCGACGGACACATGCTATTTTGATACGACATAGAAACACAATAATTTTTGTTACGACAAGCATAATGAGCGGGGTGTAAGATTTGTTGTTACAACATTAATATTTAACAAGTTTTTGTAGACTGTGTGTCTTAAGGCGACGGGAAATGAAAGTGACCTTGAGCGTCAACTTGCGCGACATCTATTACGTGCCTAAGATAGTGCAAATGCTTCTCGCAAACTTAAGATCCATCCGTTGCGCTCTTGTGAAAATATAAGTAGATTATCATTCCGAGCAAAACATCCGCTCATGGAAAAGTAGGCGCTAAGAGTGAAATCCAATAAAAATCCTTATAATTCTTAATTTGTAATCTATTTGACAAAAAAAACTAAAACCAAAAGGCACGAACGTTATAAATAACTAAACAAACTTTTAAACTAAACAAAAACGTCGTTTTAAATATAAATGTGTACAAGATCGCGGTTTTTTTGTAAATATTTCCGTGTTTTTTATAGTTATTCTGCTATTCGGGGTGGAGACAAATTCAACAAAACATAAATCATAAAAATCGGTTCAGCCGTTTTTGATTTATAAATGGTGTAACTAACCCGACTTTGTTTTATATATATATAGGTAGATTTTCCCACTAAAACATTAAATAAACTAAAATTTTAATCTAAAAGTTTCAAATAATAGAGCTTAGTTGAAAATTAGTTATCAGAGCAAAATCAAATATGTAGGGCACTAAGCCCAGGCGAGCTACATTTAAAGTCAAGGCGCTAAAGAATTAGAATACCTAATAATATCTGTTACATGTACAATGTACAGAGAATATTAGAATAGGTCTTACTAGAGCTTCAACAGATTACAGAAAGCTCAAGGCCTTACAAGAAACATATCCAGGTAATGATAATGCCAGCCGAGTCTATGGTCGCTCATGTAAAAAAGGTTTCCGTGTGACACCGCGCCCGTCCCGTGAAGAATCAGTAATGATGAGTAGGAGCAATTTTTTGTGACACTAACGGGAATAGACGTGCATTAGAGTATCTTGGATATAAATCCAATAGTTGCATGTGTGTACGAAAGACCGGAGAACTAAGAAAGTTAATGATAAAACTATTAAAGAGTAGTTTAATACAATGGCACTATATCTGCCAATATATATCTACTTCGTCAAAACTTTAAAATAGATTTTCTTCTGGGTCTTTTATTCTGGACCCAGAAGAAAAGTAATTGTTAGGTTGTCACACCAACTATAACTCAGTCAGTATTGTTCGTACATATTAAATTCAAAAGCGTATTCCAAATCGGCCAAGCTGGGAAATAAACTCCCAAACTTAGTTGGCGTTTGTGCCGCTCAGGAATAACGAGTTCATTATGACATTTGGCAGTGTGGTTAAAGACTCTTTTTATATTAATGGTTTGGTTTTAATGAAGGGGAGGTTTATATTTTTATTTTGAGCTATCGCACAGTGTAGGTAACATTTAAGACGTCACCTTGTTGAGCTCAACTGTAATCATCCTCAAAATGGTTGAATTGTGCCATGTTGTTGCCTAGAGCCAGATTAACAAAATACAGATACATACAATACATAGATTACCAGACTACGATTTTAATGTTGAGTTTGCCATTTCTCTGTGACTATGATATACATACCTATGTAGTTTTTTCAATCTTTTGTCGTTGTAAATCATCAAAATCCTGGTCTAAGTAAGCGACACCTTTAGTCAGTCAAACTCTAGCCTTCATTTGGTGAGTTTGATTTCCCGATTGTATGCAGTTCTGACTGCTATCTCTCTCTGCTTACAGCTAGTTCTGACTGTATTGTTAAGCGTTACCTAGAACTTAGCGATAAGTGACTTTCTGTGCTTTAGGCGATAATTCCTGAGGCAGGATAATAATTAGTGTCGTCACGCTTTGTAAAAAAAAAGGTTTCTTCTTGACTAGATGAAAAGTTAAAAATTGAAGTCAATGCAAACAGATATTTGTTAAATTTTTCTGACCATGACATCATCCGAAGTGCAAACAAAATAAAACTACGAGTAAAATCCGATGAAACATAAAGTTCCGTGAAATGCGGGTAATTTACAAAATGCTGAACAATGAAGAGCTTAATTATTTATTTTAATTTTGATTTTACTGTTCTATTCATTTTGTTTTTTTTTATGTTGCTGTTATTCCGTGACATCCAGGCCATGGGTTTTAAAACAATTGTATGGTCTTCCACTACGTTCTGTTGAGACAAACTCATCAGATAGATTTTTATTAGAACTATTGTATTATAAAATACCACGTAACGGTTTTCCGGTTGGGATTGAATTAAATTGTTATATTAAATTGGTAGGCAATTGGACTTGACATTCAGTAGCCCGTGCGAATGTGGTGCGGATATCGAGATGAATCGAAATCCGAGACGCAGCGGTGCGTAAGCGCGCGATCGGGTGTGGTGTCGTAGCCCAAAGACATCGGGTGACAGCCATAGGGTGCGGACATAAGATAGGGCTGCCCGAATTTCTAATAATTTGTTTTACCACTACACACCTGCAGATTATCTCTATTCAGAATAATTTTTAATTTACATGGGCTTGTTATAAACAGTACCTATTTCTTCAACTATGTTTTGTTTTCTCTGATCCGATTTAACGAAAAAGTACACTGTTTAGATGGTGACTCCTCTATGTTATATGGTAGAGCAAGTATGCCCAGAAAACATTCAACCGTGTCTTCAAGGTTTAAAATCAAACTTTGTGATAAACTCTTCCTGTGGGCACCAGCAGCTCTCGTGTACATCACACTAATACTAAATGTAGAGGTTAGAGGTTTCTTAATTTTTTGGAAATAGTGTAGATTTTAGTAAGGCTAATTTTGGTTCCTACGAGTATAATAGACCTTGAAGTGCCCTATCACACTGGTTTACGGGTCGGTCATTCATAATCAGGCACTTTGTTGTTATATTTTAATGCAAATGAAACGTTATCTAAGTAGTTGCTAAATTTGCTCAAAAATAAATGTTACCTCTTTTACTCGTTTGGGGTTAATTATCCTACACTGTGTCCATAATTTAGTCCGGGCTTCGCTTCGAGATTATATTTGAAAGGACCATCCCAAAATGTTTTATAGGTTATCCCAAAAAGTGTAGGTTGTCAATGATTAAAATCTACTAGTCCGATATAGTAAAATTTTCTACGAAGTTTTTTTATTTAAGGTGACAACCTTGCTCCGAAAAAGGCTTCCGGATATTTTTTATCGCTATCTGTTCGACTGAAAGGTTCGATGAGAGGTTGAATGGACTCATATTTACACTTCCAGTTCGAGAACTTCAAGCTACAATTGTCTTGTTGAGTTTCTGCGAAAATATCTGCTCATGTGTAAGATTTTTTCGAACTTTTTGAGAATTTTTACAAATTTAATTATAAAACCATCAGCGTTATAATTGTATTTAAATTCTACTAAGATAATATTTCACTCTTCTTCTTCCTATTGCTTTGCCCCGTATCTATTCGGGGTACGCTTTGACCATGATCCTAGAAGCGGCAAGGCTACATTTGGAGTGTGCCATCAGCCCCCCTAGCATGACCATATATATATATAGCATGATGCATATAGCGATTTATCGACACCAACTGTAAAAATATGAAAGATATAGCCGCCATGTTGAATCGCCGTGCCGGTGACGTGACATATTGTTATGATCGCTGTTTCGATAAAAATGGCGGCTATATCTATCGCATTAAAAAAATACAGTTGGTGTCGATAAATCGCTTTATCATATCGTGTTCTGGTAGTCATGCTATGGGGGCAGACCTGCGTAACCTTTAGGCAGGAAACCAGAGCATTTTTAGACCATAAATACTAAACATGCAGTGTTGTATTGTGAAAACCTTCACGATTTTTTCCCTTACCGCCGACCAAGTGGTAGTAAACCCCAAATTGATTTAAAAAATCCAGATATATCCAGAATAGGACTGCCGTGAACACTGTCAACAGTGTAGTGTTTAAAAAAAAACCAGCTAAGTGCGATTCGACCTCGCGCACCGAGGGTTCCGTACCAACTTAAAGTTAAGTAAATAATTCGTCTTTAACAGAAATCAAGTCTCGAAATTATTTACCAATTTACCGAGTTTATTTTTTTATGTACACAACTTTACGGTTTTTGGACTTTTGCCTTTACTTGTGATATGAGAATTGCTTGTTGCCAAATTTCATGATTCTAGGTCAACGGGAAGTATCCCATTAATTTTGATTCCCTAAGTGTCGAAAATTTACGTTTTGGCGGCATGAACGGCCGTATCCTTTTTTACGTTAACTTAGAAGTTTGATTTTTTTATAGTTTCAAGAAACTGTAGACTTGAGTATGTCGTTTTAATTTCAACTCGATACCTCCACGCGTTTCCGAGATAAAGGGTCTTGACAGACAGACGGACAGACAACAAAGTGATCCTATAAGGCTTTTAAGGTACGGAAAACTTAAAAACAACATATATACATATACATAATATAGGTATTAAAATAACTAGACCAGAGGGACAACTTAATGTTGAAGCGTATCATTAAGTTATCCCTCTACTTTATTTTAAACTTAATTAAGCCTAGAGTCAAAGTAAAGCAACGTTTTTTTAAATATCTTTCACTTTATTACATAAAAATGTAAAATAAAATATGAGCATGTTATTTTGCCATTAATTACATCTATTTCGATATAATATAAGTGGGTTTTTCGGTGCGTATCTCATCTCATTCATTCTGCCAGTGAACTTCAATTTGAACATTAAAATTAAAACAAGCAACATTTCTATGTTACCGAAGTAGAAAATTGCGACATATCAAGTCATAAGAAGCTAAGAGTTAATCGAGTTACACGTGTAAGGCAGGGCCGGACTAAGAGTAGGATTACGTAATAATAAGGAGACGGAGAGAGAATACGCAAAATAGTTTAATCATTAAATATATATTTTAGGCATTTACAAATTATGAGACATTAGGATTTTGAACTTATAAATTCAGCTGAATGAGCCCATATGCTAGTTATGTTTTTTGCCGCTATAATAATTAGTTTAAAACATCTAGTAAGAACGCTATCACGATCTTAAAGCTAAGATTTTGTAGCTATAAAATCGTCACGACTAGAACATACCCTTTGCTCTGATCATTACAGTGTTGTTTCATAGCTATCTTGAATTTAATTCGACGAGATTCGACTCTTAGATCATGTCCCCACTAATCAAGTTCGGCTCTGTGCTCAAACATGTCATGTTCATTTTCCATCACGCACGCACGTGACTCCAAGCGTGTATCTACACCAAAAGCCTTCCAATACTTTGAAGTTATAATGTCATGGGTCCTTCGACGATGCGTGAAAAACAGAATGTTATCAGATCAAACTACATGTTTTGATACGGTTTGATGTCTAATTTAAGATTTAATAATTTACCTTGTGCAGGTACACAAGTATACCTACACAAATTGCACTTCTAATTTTCTTAGAAAAGTAAATTAAAATAGTAAAGACAATAAATTATATTGATTAAGTGATTAACTGATGCCCACGACATGGATCGCGTGATCAGTGAGAAAAATTCGGCCTTCTATAGTTATATACTAAGTAGATAAATTGACCAGGCAGTTTGTTTGTAAAGTCATTAAATATTTCTTAATCATAGTTATTGACATATTTCGGCTAATGTTATTATGGCATCGTTGTTAATTTTTTTGTGCACAACCATATCCTGAAATGTGGCCAAACCTTTTGTTACAAATTAAAGTTTCGCATATACCTACCTGTATTTCACGAGTGGTCTTTGGTTATTTAAATTAAATTAAAAAAATATAAAGGATTTTTTTGTAGGTCAATGGCGGCAGCGATTTGGTAGTGATTACCAAAGTTAAGCTACCTACGTCGCGGTTGTGATTGGATGGGTGACCATTCCAACCATATTTAGTGACATTTATCACAAGCATCTCCGTGCTTCGGAAAGCACGTTAAAAGTTGGTCCCGGAATACAGTCGTGAAGCCTAGTCAGAGGCCTGAGGGCGCGGGCGGCTGAATAAAATCTGACAGTAAGGTTTAGTCACTGGCCTTACAACACAGGGGTGTTGTAAGGCCAGTGACTAAACACGCGGGCGGGCATCTATCGGATGCTGGCGGGCTACTTCGCTGGACGCCGGTACGGCCTGTTCGTCGGAAGCAAGGTATTGTGGAAAGTCTCCACCATGGGATGTCCGCAGGGATCCGTGCTTGGGCCAACGTTGTGAAACGTCTTGTTGGACGACTTGCTGAGATCACCGATGCTGGAGGGGGGTCGCATCCGATTGGTGGTTCTCCTCTGCCAAGTCATCCACGATGACGATCAGGGGAAAACTCCAGAGGCCCCCAATCATTAAACTTGATGGCGCCTCGATCCGTTCGGTGCACTCTACAACCGTGCTGGGCGTGGTGATCGACTCAAGTCTCCTTTTCTCGCAGCATGCACAGGGTATAGTAGAACGCGCGGCCAAATGCTTCGGGAAGGTGTCGCGTGTGTCGGCGTCTTCCTGGAGCATTCGATTTCCCGGCCTTCGTATCTTGCACCAGGGCACCTTTGTTGCCACCCTTGTGTATGCTGCGGCGTGCTGGTTTAAGCGCGTCAAGGTGCAGTCGATCGGTGGGGAACTCCTCAGGGGACAGAGGCCCGCACTTGTGCTGCTGACTAAGGCCTATAGGTCCGTCAGCACGGCCGCGCTCCCGGTACTGGCTGGAGTGTTGCCCGCCGACCTGGAGATTGAACGAGCTGGCAGGACGGAGGTGTCGTGACAGTACGCGGCCGAGGAGGAGATGAGCAGACGGAAACGCGATATACGGGACTCGGTAATCGTTGAGTGGCAACACCGCTGGGAGCAGGACACCAAGGGTCGTGAGCTCTTCCAGTTTTTCCCGGACATGGTTGGTAGAGTCGGCATGAGCTGGGTCAAACCAAATTATAAAACATCGCAGATGTTCACCGGACACGGATGTTTCAATAAAAGGCTGAGCGACATGAAGCTGCGAGAGGATAGTATGTGCGAGTGCGGACTGAGTGAGGAGGACAGACACCACGTACTGTGGTACTGCCCTCTGTATGATGGCCTTCGACGTAAGATGATGGATGGGATCACCTCGGAGAGTGTCGGCCCGGTGTGGTACCCCGATCTAGTCGCCTCGGAGGCGAACTTCAGCCGGCTGCAGGAGTTTGCGCACGGTTGATACAGAAGAAGGAATGGCTCGAGCTGCCCGGCACCGGACGGTGCCAGCGTAAGTGTGGCATCAAGCCCCAGAAGGGGGAGAGTTGAATAGAAGGGACAAGGAACAGAAGATAAAATACTTGTAGAGAGTCAAGAATTGCACGCGGTGGAGTGCATACTGCCTAGCAGACGCAAAATTCGCGTGCATCTCTTGCGATTCGGCCAGTATAACCGCGAGGTTGGTATGGCCATGGGTGGTTGGTGGGTTTGTCTATGCTGACAAACTGCAATTGTATCTACATTAAGGTAGTGCAATGTAAAGTCTCTTTTAAACTTTACTACTTTAAAACATACTGGTGATTATTTGCAGAAATTGTAAGCTACCACGAAATCATAACGTAGCATTTTGACATTTCAAATTGCCATCCAGTAATACTTTCATGAAATTGGGAATCACGTACGTAATTATCATAACAAGTGGCTTGTGTGCTCGTTTAGTTAATACGTGCGTTCTCGATGGGATTAGATTAGGAAATGAAACAACACAGTTCAAAGTGCTCACATAAATCGGGATTAATTAACTTGATGGAAAGTTCGTTGCGGAATGTTCTGTTTATTATTCGAAAAGGTAATGTACCCACGTCATTTAAAAGACTGATTTTAGTTCGTTTTTCCTTTTTTTCATAAAATAAATGATAAAATTATGTACCAAACAAGATCACAGACGATCTTCGTAGCCGAGAGACGAGTAAACCGGATACAATGAAGAAAACGAACTTTTTAATAATACCTCGAGTCTGGGTGGTATGGTACCGTCGTTGTTTCTGCTTTCTATACATAAGTGCTTTAGTTACTTACTTTAGAATCAGAGTAATGTATGTGATGTCCATTAAACTCAAATATTTAAAAAAATAACAGCGTAATTATTTAAAAATAGAGTAAAACATAAAAATAAAGTTTTTTTTTATAGTTAAAACCTCTTTCTATTGTTTACCTATTTTCCCATTTTGTTCACAGATACAGTGTTATCCTGACTATATCGACCAACGCTTCAGACGGGTTTGCTTTGATCAACGGTAAGTTCATACATCACGATATATTTTATACTAGCATTTGCCGTCGACGCTGCCCACGTTTTATTTATTGATATCTGAACAGCGTCAATGGGAAAGCACAGGCAAAGCTAATCGCAGATGGCGCTAGCGTGTTTGGTCTTATCAACTGTGGGTGACAGCTGTCACCCTCAAGACATGCCCGGCCTAGACGAGGGAGCGCAGTATCTCAGTCGTAGGACTTGACCTCTCCTTGACGGCCATTATGGCGAGGATAGTCTCTACCAAGGAAGCTTGGCAGGCGTTGCTCACCTTCTGCGAGACTACCATCTCGCAGAAAAAAGCAGCAGCGAGGGAGCGGGAGGCCTCGGCCGACGCACTGGACACCGGAGGGATTACATTCTTTACCTGCCTCTTCCAAATGGGGCCCAAACGACAGACACGGGGGTGTCTGCCGTTCGCTTAAGGGGGCCCGCGACGCCGCAGCGCGTTTGTTCCGTGCGCCACTCGCAGGAGACTTGGAGGAGGGGGTCCCCCTCTTCTCTAAATTGGGTGACGCTCGCCTTATTAGGCCTATGCTGAAACCCGTAGTCCTGACTCACGTGGTTCCGGAGTGACACCGTCAGGTTTGTAGTGGATATCGGACCTTACTACGAGGTCCGGAGACCCACATAACAACCGGCCGCCCCCGCGGCTGGTGTGGTAGGCGTAATGACTGGCGCCCTGGCGAAAAAAAATATTTAAAAAATGGTCTTGTCAAGTGTTGTAAACTTATGTCCACGCATATACCATACAACATATCCACGTTTGATGTTTTTCTGTGTTTACTAGTATGACGCAAGTTTGACAACGTATCATATCGTACTGATTATTTGATCAGTGGCAGCAGCAATAGGACAATTGACCAAAAATCCTCCATACACATTGCGACGCCTATCGGAATAAATGTGAAGTGTGGTTCTCCATTGGCGCCATCTGTATTGATATTTTTCTTGTATCCCTCGAAAATATACATTTTTTCGGTATAATAGATTAAAATATTAAACATAAAATTTATTAATATATCGGATATGTAGCTCTACAGAATGCCTCCTACATCCAAACAACGTTACTTCTTATAACATTAATATATACAAATATAGAAAAGCAAATTAATCTTATAATGATGAATGAATCGCAGTAAAGAAGGAAAATGCATTTGGGAATCATCGCCATCTTAAAGCTACACTCAAAATATTATATCTTGACAACTTTTTCATTGTTTGTCACTAATTCCCAACACTAAGACAAGTATCATAGTATCATTCCAAAATGACAATAGTACATAATATTGACTTTGATGATTAGTTGACATAAAATAATCGAGTTGAAATCACCATATTTACTGGCATTGTTAATTAATTTTATTAAATTAAAAACCTAATTTACATATGAGTTGTGGACTTAATAAAGATATATAGTAATTTGTTATTAAACTCAGTGTAAGGTGAAAATTTGCATGCTGTATTTTATAGCTAAATAGGTCTATAGGTGCCGTGTGAGGACGGCCGTAAAGAATACACTTCCCTACCACCAACAGGAGGCGTGTCGTAAGAGGTGACTAATTCCGGTAGCACGAGACGGGCAGCAGCGTCTTCGTGATAAATCTTATAATAACTGCGTTCGCCAACCCGCCTGCCAAGCGTGGCGAGTATTGGCAATCCCTCCAATGATAAGTCATTGGGGGAGGCCTTTGTTAAGCAGTGGACGTCCTATGGCTGACATGATGATGATGATGAGGTCTATCAGCTACATTAACTGTATTAGAACAACATTTACATACCATAATTATGGCGAATAAAGTATTTCATTGTTTGATAGTTATAAGGGGAAAGGCTTTTTGTGGGAATTGTACAAAAAATACTTGTTAAAAATGGTTCTATTATATAAAGCGGTAAGCCAAGGTAGCCAGATAATAAAACTTCTGAGGATTGATCAACTCACTTTTTAAAAGAAATATTAAAAGTTTTAGAAGATAAAATGGGCTCTAGAGCATAAATTGCTGAATATAAAGCCTCCTTCACAACATGTTTAATTTAACACAACCTTAAAAAAAACTATAGACAAGTTATCTTTCATAGAAAATTTATCTTTTAATGAATTCATATACTTTAATTTAACTCTTTTCTAAAACATTATTCGTGACTACCACCTATCGTAACATCGAATATTTATTTAATGATTATTCTATAAAAGAAGTTTTATACTTATAGGTATTTATAAAATATTTACTTTTAAATGTTTTAGGTACCAAACATTTTTATTTAAACTAATAATTACAAATCTATCCTCTAACAAGCGTGTGTTTGCCAATTTTGCTGTTTAAATGAAATATATATATTGGACAAAATATATAATAGTGCATTACTTAGTAATGCCTAACTAAATTCAACATTTGTACATGATTTATTTTAAAATACGTGTACTTAATAAAAACAAATAAAAAAATTAAATTCCTTCCACGCGAATGCAATTCAAAATAGCTCTAAAAATGTCCCAACCGTCATTTCTGAAGCTTATCTTAAAAATGTGTCAAAAATCGTAACACGCAACATCCGCAGCGCTGCAGCGTGGACGTGACCTTAGGCCGGGTACACACAGCGGGCGGCCAAGGGCGTGAAATGTCAGACAGTGTGTTCACCCGCGCTGGCCGCTAAACTAATTGCACTAAACAATACTGGGATTTTGGTAATACACAAATGGGATTACCGGTGATATTAACGTATATGAGTTTAGTATGATGACGTTTTTATAAGCGTACGTTGCGTGTGGATTAGAAAAATACTTTTTGCAATATACTGGCTGCCATACAGCCTGACGGATTAGCAAGCAATGGGGCAAAAAGGTTTTAGAATAGAGGCAACGTACCGACAAGCGCAGCGTAGGAAAGGTTGCAGGAAGTCGCTGTTTGGAAGGCCGCTTCCAACCGGCTAATCTGAAAGTCATTTGGGAAGGCCTATGTTTAGCAGTGGACGTCCTATGGCTGAAATAATGATGATGATGATAACTAGTTGTGAAGCCTAGTCGGTTTGATTACATCTGACAGTAAGGTTTGGTTTAGTCCTGGCCTTATAACACCTTTTCACCAATTCGCACTAGGCCCGCGTGATGGAGTATGCCATGGCCCAAACCACCTCATAGTTAAGGTGAGGCTATGAAGACATACTTTACTTTACTGTTTTTACTTGTTACTTTACTCCATGAAATATATAATGAGTTTGCAGAACTTCACCTGCTTGCATTGTGAAAAGCTATTATAGATCTTATAACCTCCTTGCATGTCTCGCCCATATTTGTTATGTTAACTTATACGGCATGCAAAAATAGGTCAAATGAAGCAAATGAACTAAGGATTCTCAATTCATATTTTCTAGTAATTTTTAGTTTAACATACCTTTGATACAATTGAAGGTAAAAATAAATTTAAAGACACGTAAACTTATTAACCATTGGAACAGACAACTTTTTACTCGTATGTTAAATATAATAAGGTACTATTTTACATTATTTAATTTCCTTCCTAAGAGGATGACTAACAGCTCTTATAGAGGGACCATAATTAAAAAGCACTTCCCTATAATTAAACAACCTATCAGCTTATACAGTTTAAATAAAATATTAAATATCTTTAAACTGGCAACGTTTGAGTCAGGCTCACGCACCAAGGGTTCCGTACAAACTTGTAGATACTCGTATTTAAATAGTTTATCCATGATGGGAATCGAGTCCCAAAATATATTATCACTTTTTTAGGATTGTTAAAAAAGAGAATGTGATATCACTACAAATATGCAGTTTTCCGACTATATATTTTACTAGTGTTAAAAGTATAAGACAATATTCTTGCCAAATTTCATGATTTTGATTTCTGTGCAATTATCAAAAATGCAGCCTTATCAAATGATTGCGTTGACTTCGAAGTATGATTTTTTTCTTTTCACAGCTTTAATCCTTTGTCGTTTCTGTTCTGTTGTTTATGGAGGATAAAATAAAATAAAATAATACTCAAGTCTGTAATTACAGACTTGAGTATTAATATTAATTTTATCTTTTACAGACTTGAGTATTGATATTAATTTTATCTTGATACCTCTATGCGTTCCTGTTAAAAACAGTTTTGTCAGACGGATATCGAAGTGATCATATATGGGTTCCTTTTCACCTTTTAAGTAACGGAACCCTGTAATGTAATACATAATAATAATGTAATGTAATACATTGTGAGTCTAAAACTTCCTTTTATACCTTCTATTAGTAAAAAAACATGTCATATTCTGCTTACAGAAATCTATTTTTAAACAATGTTTACCTAAATATGAAACCAAACAATAAAAAATAGTAGGCTCATTACTGCGACACATTATAGACAGATAGGTAGATACTCTTTATTGCACACCATACAAGTAAATTGTTACACATGATTTTTACAGAAAGACGTACAATTTAAGCGGTCTTATCGCTAATAGCGTTCTCTTCCAGACAACCTTCAGGTTATTAACGCTATCTCCAAACTATTTGCCGTCGTTTAATTCAGTCGACAGAACTTAGAACAAAGCCTTATCGTTATCATTTAACTGTCAGTAACAACAAATTGATTCTGAATTTTAAAAAATCTCTTCTGATATTAAACAACAGTAAATAAAAAAACATCCCACTCCCATCCGTCAACGTCAAACTCTTCCGTTTATTTTTTATTTCATTCGCCAATCATTACATCATTATAATTTTGAGAACAAGAACAAGCATTTGGTAAATTAAAAATTCTCGCCAACTGTGCTGTCGAAAATTGAAAACTACTTAATATTTATCTGCAAAAAGTAAAAACGGAGTTTTTTAGGGCTGCGACAAATTTGGGAATCAGTCACCGGTCTAACGAGCACGGGAAATGTTATGTCAAATACATACATAATATAATAATATATATAATATAATAATAATATAACATAATTAGGATAACATGATAGGTATAATTAAACTTAGCAAATACCTATTAAATAAGATAACAAAATATATAACAGTATCGAAAAAAAACTGTTTTAGCGAATACAAAACTTACCTACATTGTTTTACTTTTAAAATTTGTTAAAATACAAAACGTCGGGCTTTTTATCCATTCTGTCAACCCTGCCTGCTCTTCGAGCGTAAAAATACTCGTCCAAACCGAACTTACAAAGAAACTCGCATGGATTGTGCGTTTACACATGACGATATTCAAATACTATTAACACAGCTGCTAGGACATTCCTCAAATACTATAAATGTCGGTATATTTTTCTTTAAAGAAGAAACACGTTTCGTAATTCGGTTAAGTTCGTGAGAGATCTTTTTATTTTCTTTTCATCGTACGTAACATTACAACTGCACACCATTAAATAAACAGCTTTAAATCCAAATGAGCAAGCAAAGAGCTCGCTCGACTATCCGTAAAAAGTCGCCTTGTGTAAACGCCCGAAGCGATGTTTTTCACGCGTGCACCGAGAGGGGCGGGAGGGCGCAAACGCCTCAAGGTCATTGGTGACGTCATGCCGCGGGCACGTTGACCCCCGAAACGGTTCGCGGATCTCGATGACACTTGTCGGCTCGAGTCGACATTGCTGATCGAGTCCAATTGGGAATCGGAATTAAGAAGTTTGGATTGCGGAAACCGATAATATCGTTTGCATCTAGATAACATTTGATACGTCGATTACGGTTATGATGTTGCCTGTGCCAGCTGGAGTGTAAATAATGTTAAAATAAAATATATATTTATTTTTATTTGCGGTTTAATTTTATTTTCTAGTAGCAAATTATTTTTTGGAGTTGTTTTGATTTGGCCATAACCATAACCTTATTAATTTATTTTTTAAGTATTAAGATTAACGATAATTGTGTGTTATTACTCAATCATTTATTACATTTGTTAATTCATTTCATGAATCTCAGAAAGTAGGTAGGTCGGACCAGAACACATAATTCATGACTGCGCCAGTAGGAAGTAAAATGCAATTCAAGGATTTTCTTTTATGAATTACAAATTCGATTTCCGCACATTTTTACAGTTGTTTTTTTTGTGACGAACGAAAAGTTTTTATTTTTGTTTTAGTTTTTATATAGGTATATATTTTTTCACATCGATGTCATCGGGCATGATAATTACTTGAAGATATTGTATGAATAAATATATAATTACTTAGGTGACTTTTTAGACTTATAAGGTGTTACTAACTTATTGACGGTATCTTCAATGCATGTGGAACGTTATTTCTACTAGAACAGTACTTAAATAGGTAAGTTTACTTTTTATTTCAAACCATGCAAAGTAACAGTAAAAGATACACAATTACGGTGGTCTTATCGCGGTATTATTGTTATTATATTATTTTTTATATATTATAATTATTAGAATACTTACATTAGTATGAAAAAATTAACACAACCCTGCAAGGGTTTTCTTAATGTATACTAATATAATTAATGTTAATATTAATTACTTATTAAATCCTTAGTTAAAATACCTTCCTAGGCATTCTGTGCCATACATTTCGTGACGTCGGATACTCGTTTGACTTCTTGCGATTCAGAAAAAATATAACAAAAAATGCATAGGTATATAAAACATACATTATATATCAATGTAACAAAAGCCATTGTAAACGTACATCAGATAGCAAAGGAAACTTCCACAACTGCCGAGAGGCTATAAAATAACATTGTCAATTCACATGAGTTTATTATTCGAGTCTCACCTGTCCGCATATACAATAATTGCTTAGGGTTTTCACTATCGTTTTTACGACATTTTTATTGACCTATGTACCACTTTTGCATATCTAACAGAAAATCATATTTTGAATAAAGTCAATTAAAGGTTTCCTTTTATCGACGCCTTTGGATATCATCATAAATTTATTATATCTCATTAAAGAAACAAAATTCTGAAGCCTTATAAGTAATATAAGTCTAGTCTGGAGAGAAGTAACTAAGTAAAAACCTATTTTCAAAATTTCTAATAATTTATTTTGCTTTAGTCTACCAGAGTTTTTACTTGGAAATTCAAGTTATTAAGTAAGTTGTGTTTTCTATACGTCATTATTTATGTCCATGCAAATGACTTTCGTTTTTATAACGATAGAAATTAGTGAACGATGTTTTTACTCTTTTAAATTACTTTTATATATTACACAGCGATAAAATATATTATTGCCAACTGCGACGTGATAGTTAAAATAATTACTGGTGCAAAGAAGCAGTTTTATAAATGGTGGTCCAAAAGTGTCACCCTGAGGCAGGCCGCTCAGTATGGCTGTCACGTCAAGCAACTCGCCCGGTTAATCTGACACTAGCTGTCGCGAATATTGATGCTTCATCCATCACGGGGCGATTCATCCACTATCGCTCACTGTGACGCAAAGTTTTTGTGGACATAGCTCTGTGACATATAGTTAAACGGTTTCACCGAGGAGTAAAAGATTGCTTATAACTAAAACTTGTTTTAAACTTGGTTAGAACTTCCTATTAGCAAATAATATTTTATATTGATCTGCTATTAGTGAAACAAGTCTATTCAGTATCCAAAAAAAAATATGACTGATTTACCAACAGTTTCTTTACCAATACCTAAGTGATATTTCGTTTAGTACTTGTATTCAGCATTTATAGATAACTACTTATTTCCGTATGCCCTGATTGTTTTACAGTTCTTGCATCAACGTTGTCAATTTTATTAGTCATCGCTGTTATAATATTTTACTGCTGCTAACTTTATGGCCACTTCGCCTTGTTTTTTATTGTTTATTCTTCAAACGTTTTGTTTGTCCATCAACTTAGTGTCAATGATCTAACTAAACGATAACTATTAATCAATGACATGAATGTACTTTAATATTGAATCCAATCAATGTCGGCCAAGTGGGTGGCTCTATAGGCGGCTACCGACTACATTGTTAGAAATTTAATGAAGTCAGCCGTTGTTGTCGCTTTATAAAACAATTATAAAATTTAACTAAAAAATAAGTGCATGGAACATTTTTGATAATTCAATCCAAAAGAAATAAATATTATAGAAGCGAAAATAGCTCTATCTGTTAGTCTTCACGGCAAAACTATTGAATCGATTTTAATTCATTTTAGTAGAAAAAACTTTATTCCTAAAGCATACATTACATACAGCAACTGTTTTTAATTCACCCCCTAAGAAAGTCAAGCCAAATTAAACAAAAACGGAGCCGCAGGGCACAGTATTTATTAAAATAATATAAATACTCGTCTAGCAGTGCAACTGATTTAACTTGAATTATTATAGTATATTGCATTTCTTCCAATATTACTCCTTCTCAAATTGACCTGAAGTTCCTGAAATGCATAATACTCGTCATTTTCTGGTTCATCTGGCACAACTAAGTGCCCTTCGATATTTCTAGAAACATTCCCGTCCAAGCATATTTTCAGAAAATTTATCCAATATGCATTCATGGTTTTTGTAATTTTTTTGTAATTTTTTACAAGTTTAAGTAGTGGTTTTAGAAATAAATAAATTCTTATATCTTAGCCCCAAATTAAGCAAATCGTGTATCTTGAAGCCTTATAACGGATATACATACATAAATTCGTCTAAACATCAATGACTTAGCTAAAAATGTTCGGGCTTATCACACAAACATGTGCCCCTTGCGGGACCGAACCCGCAATTGCCAAGTTTTCTAATCTGGAGCGCGAACTACTACACTAAACGGTCTATGCTACGTTACCAGCTAAACGTCGTGGATTACAGTACTGTTAATGACCATGCAACGGCAGGTCAACCTACCCAAAAAGCTAAATGTCTCTGAACAGATTTTCAACTTTAAGCCCAACCAGAATATCTACCAATATCAATTGATATCTCTAAAATATTTGACGTTTTGAGGTAGGTTGACAAGCTGTTGTCTCTACCTACTGTTTGATTTTTGTTTCATGTCAACTTCAAGCGCTTTGTATAGGTCCTAGCCGGGGACGCTTAACCATGATCTGAAGTCCATATTACTTAGACAGGGGAACGAGAGCATTTTCGGACAATGGCTATATTTATTTTCATTTATTTATTGATACACATTATGTCGATAAATTAGGTCTTATAAATTTATATATTAGAGTGCCTAAAAAAGGCATTGCAATATTACAAACAACTATGTTTATAGGAAGTCAAATAAGGTCAAATAAAAAAAAGATGAGTAAATTAACAAAAAAATACATTACATGCATCTCAAGAACTGGTCGAAGAAGTATTAAAACGAAGTCACAACAATAACTAAATTAAATAAAATGTATTTATTTCCAAAATTATGTGTAACTAAATTAAATGCCACAGATTTAAAATCCCAACTCAAAATAGAAATGCACTGTAAGGATATAAAACATTTTCCAATCCCGTGATATCCCTATTAAGTTTTTAAAAAAATAGAATGGAAGGTAGATCATTGTTATATGAATGTGCAAGTCTCCTTGTTATGTTTTCCGTCACCAGTCACCACACCGCAAGTGGTATAAATCTGTAAATAGATCCTGAAATATGTAGGAGAGGGACGTACTTAGATGCGGACTTACTATTGAAACATTTAAGAATTACAAGCTTTACATGAAATGTACTGTAAGATTAAATTGAGTAGATCACCTTACCTTTAGAAAAGATTTCAAACGATAGATACAAATGAATCATTAATTTTGTCTTTAAATAACAGAAGTAGGTATTATGACTATCATTTCAGAGTTAACGTCCTCTAAAGCACCAATTTTCATTACAGTAATATCTGTAAACTGTAGAAGGCTGGGTTTTGTGGCGGCCAAGAATTTATCGGCTCATTTCTTACCACGGCCTGCCACTAATTGATTACTTTGTTTACTTTGGATTGGTTTATACCGTCAATTTGTGAAACAACTTGAGCCATTACGCTGTAATCGAGATTTATTTTACAAGTCAGAAGTGGTAAAGGTATTGGAAATGTTATTTTCAGAAACGACATTTTGGTAACACATATTATGTACTGCTGATATTTTGAATTAATCTGATGGAAACGACATCTTTTGGTCTTGATCATACTTCTAGCTGTTACATTCTGAAGATCATCATCATCATAATCAGCCCACGTCAGTACACTGCTGGATATTATGAGCCTTTCCTAATGCACTCATCCGATCTTTGGCTATTCTTTTCCATTCGCTGCCAGCAGCCTTCTATCATCTTAATGATCATCTTATTTATCGCTCCACCTTGCCGGAGAGCACTCTACGCTGCGTTTGCCAAGTCGTGATCTCCACTCAAAACAACGTCTATACCATCGGTTATCGGTTCTGTGGCAAGTGTGACCAGCCCACTGCCACTTTAGCCTGCTTATCCTGTGAGCTTTAACATTTTGAACATCCAGTATTATAAATATACTAGCGTTTGCCTGCAGCTTTACTGGCGTTAGGTAGATTAAAAAATAAGGATAAAATAAAATTTTACTCAGAACGGAGCCAATTTTGACAAGTTCGTTCTATAAATTGACCAAACCTGGAATAAAACTAGATATACTAAATAAACCCAGAGCATATTACGATTCAAACAAAACACACGTTAATTTTCTAACAAATAAGATGCATTTTAAAGTAATTGAAAGTAATACTAAAGCTATTCATAAATTGAATAATCTTAATATCTTAAAGCTATTCATAAATTGAATCCAGTATCAAGCGACTTAGGAGCTCCCCTAAAAGGCAAACGTGTTAAATTCATTACATCAATAGTTTTAGACAGGCTAGTTAGGCTATAAATTACAACAGCAGCAGCAAACTCGAAATTTGAGGTCAAAACAATAAGTCTGCAACAATGGATTTGCCCTCTTTCATTTTATATTAAAACATGTTACCTTGCACTCTATATCTAGTGTTGCTAGGTGTTTGAAGCTTAACCTTCTGCTATCCAAGGTCTTTCGACTGCACAGGGATGAAAAATGTAGAATTTAGTTACATAAAATGTAGGATTTAATCCAGACTAATGTGAACTTTTAAGAGACCAATTATAACTTTAATTCAATTTAACTTTTGTTTAAATTCATCTACTTCTGAAGTCATTTTGGCTGTGATTTTATTTCCAAAAATTTCACGCTCTTTAACACGCACTTGGAGTTATTTTTGGCTATTTGTATGGTCCGGAGCTTTTCAATGGCACGTACTTTTTAGTGATTTAGTCACGCAGACATTTGAATTTTAATAATAAATGCACGTAACGTCCCCGATGACCGATTAAGAGGTCGTCAGCAAAGTATGAGGTAATGCTTCAATGTTACATTCAACACCATCAATAACGTGAAGCCTACCTCGTTTATAATTCAGGGGTCGATAAAGGGCAGTTGCTAAAGACAACAGCCATCTCAGGCTGTACAAAACTATATGTATAAAATAATGCAAGCGCGTAAATGACTAGTGAAACTTTTTTAACTACGTTATTCCATAAACCTACGAGTAATAACCTTTTTGTGTCTTTTCTCTTTCAGCTACAATTCTTGCTTTTTACCACGGTTATGTTATTTATTGATTTGACGTACTATAACATGCATTACGTTAATGTGTGCCTGTCTCATGAGCAATACATATTGCACAGTGCACACTGCCTAAAAGTGCATTTATTTATTTTAAATTTATTGCATAGGCGTAAAAAAAAGTTGAATAGATGGCGGACCTAATGCCGAAAGCATTATCTACGGGGGCATGTAAATGACTACCACAATACAAGAACTGTACAATTGTGGAGTTTAATGGTACGTACGTCATGCCAACCCAAGGACATAAGTTGGTATCTACGTCTATGAAGCGTGCTAGCTGTATAATTTATCCTTCATTTAGGGGGCCGATGTGGGGCTAATGATAGCGTACGGGGTCAGGTCGATGACCGGCCTTGCGTCATTTTTTTTCTAAAATGCTCCTCTTAATTGCCACCGAAATGATGGTGTTCAGTCACGCATCGCTTCGCGCATTATACAAGCGCTTAATTGGTAGGTACATGCACGATAAAAGTATTAGCACACTTGCCAAATAGGTACTTTAGACTAAGAGATCGACATTTTAATTGCTTTTTAGAAGTTTCATACTGCGGACTCTTACACACTTGCTGACCAATTACAGTATTCAAATTTAAGGGGCCGAATGTGTTCTTCAATACAAAAGTATTTTTCTATTATATTAAAGAGCATGAACTTAAGAGCATGGTTCTTTAAATCTTGATATTCAGCACTAGCTCCTAAGAAGTCGACTAAAGTCGGTTAAATCAACAAATCTTTATAATTATAAGATTTAAAACTTAAGTAAGTTTTTGTATTTTATATTTTTAGGGTCCGTACCTCAAAAGGTAAAAACGGAACCCTTACAGGATCACTTTGTTGTCCGTCCGTCCGTCGGTCTATATGTTAAGACCCTTTATCTCGGGAACGCGTGGAGGTATCAAGTTGTAATTAAATTGGTATACTTAGGCCTACAGTCTCTTGAAACTGTAAAAAAATCAGTTCTAAGTTAACGCAAAAGAAACGTATATTTCAACACTCTCAAGGGAATCAACCGTGCCGTGTGGGGACGGCCGTAAAGAATACACTTCCCCACCGCCAACAGGAGGCGTGTCGTAAGAGACGACTAATTCCTGTAGCACCAGACGGGCAGCAGCGCTTTCGTGCGAAATCTTATAAAAAAACTGCGCTCGCCAACCCGCCTGCCAAGCGTGGTGAGTATTGGCAATCCCCCCCGATTATCAATCATTGGGGGAGGCCTTTGTTCCGCAGTGGACCTCCTATGGCTGGAATGATAATGGTGAAAAATGATGAAAGGAATCAAAATTAATAGGGTACTTCCCGCGGACCTAGAATCCTGAAATTTGCCAAGAGGCAATGTCTTATAGCACAAGTCCAAAAACCCTAAACCTAGATCTAAATGAATGATGTGGGTTTACCTGATGTTAGTAAATGAAATTGGATGAATATACAATTTGCTGGAATTGATAAAAGTAAATGGAACAGTGAAAAGAGAAATATTACATCTCATTCGACCGACTCGTTATTGTGAAATATGAAAATATTCGATTTTTTTATTTAAAATATGGTTCTTAGTAAACATATGAAAGACATGGAATAAAACTGAGTGCATTAACAATTAACTTATAATAAAACATGATAAACTAGGACCCTTTTCTTCTATAGATTCTGATAGTATGCAAAGATATAATATATGCAGATATGCAAATCACCATTTTTTTCTTTAAAAAAAACCTTGGAATCTGATACTTAGTGCATTGAAATATCAGAGAATAATTTCGACATATGAACATAGTACTTACTTTTAAATATTCTACTGTTAAATAACCGAGGTCTTCCTATTAATATCTTGCTTCTATAAATTACTGCTAACACTTTTCTTGCTAAATGGTTACTCCGACACGCAAGTCCCGATGAGGTCATAGTTGCATTTAGTATCCCTGGGTGCACCGAGGCAGACGCAGCAATTGAGCCGGCAGACATTACGTCGTGCCGCACCGCAATTGTCTCGGCAGTTATGTGCCGGTATCACGGCTGGATGGCTGAGCCACTATTATCCAATTTGATATTTGGAAAGGTGTTTGTCTGGCAAATATTTGGGAACCTAAACTTTGACATTTCTATAATGCGCAGATAAAAATTAACACAAATTTGCATTGGATATCTATCCATATCATCATCATCTATCATCTTGTACCAACCCTACCTTGCAAATCAAGTATAAAGATAAATTATTATTTTAAAAAAAATACATCTTATTAGAAAATAACAATAATATGACGAATTTTCTAATTTCCATACTTTCTCCGTTATTTGCATATAGCGAACCCTGACTTTGATAAAACAAAAAAAACACAGCATTTAAAACAAAAGGATACTAGGTAGCTATACGATTAACTCTGATCACTCACGTGCACACCATACAATCGAGCAAGAACACTCAAAGTCAGATGTGGTCAACCTTTGAATGTTTAAAACTTTACAATAATTTATTAATATTTAATTTTCATAATGTATTTAGTGAAGTAGGCCTTGAATATGAGAGCATTTAGTTATTTATAATAAGTTGGATATCTTTACATCAATTAACGTTAATAACCTCGTAAGGCCCACGCTTTAAATGACTTAGAATAAGTTATAACCTATTGTTTTTATCTGACAACATAAGTGTTAAACTAGTTACCGCCCACGACAACTAATCGTTAGAAAGAGGTAAATTGTGAGGTCTTCACACTTATTATTATTTTTGGCTATTCTATATTGTCTCTGGAACTTAGAATTTGGGCCAAGAAGTAGGTATTTTTTTGTCATCATATAATTACATTGGGCCAATGTTTCAAAAATGAACATTCTTAATTGTAATCATGTGATCACAGTGTGCCTAAGGGAATAAAAAAACGAATACAATTATTAAAAAAAAAATGTTTTAATTGAAAATAAACACAAAATAATCAATTTTCTTTAATCTTACACAAACTACAAACAATCAGTCTTTCTAGTGAGTAATTTTTATAACATTTGTTTAACAAATCATAATAAACTTAGAAAAGAGGCACATAATAAATTGTACCCTTGCTACATAATAATAATACTTTTTGCAAATCAGTCAGAAAATACTATCATCCTCCTAAGAACACAAAATAAACAAAACGAAACTCTTTTCAATACAATAATTATGTTGAATCTCTGGTAATTTCTAAGTAAGTAATTAAAACACTTCACTTTGGCACTAATCAACATTAACAACATAGAAAAGGAGTACTTATTAAATTATATTTGGTGGAAAAGCATATAACAATTCCTATTTTTTGTCAAACATAAATGTAAATTGCACGTTGTGCATTTAGTACGGCTCATATTATAGTGGCAGTGGCGACATCTCGACTGCTTATCTTCAAAAGATGGCAAATGTTTTGCACCTGTCGTCCTCTTCACTTTAGAAGGCATTGGTGTAGACGCTGGCCTTCCTATAGAGCGCTTCGGTGGAACGTCTTCTGTATCTGACTCAATGTCTTGCTCTTCTTCCATGGTATGCATTTCTATGAACGTCTCCCCGATTTCTAATTTGAATTGTCTCAATTGCTGCACTTTCTTCACTGGCACGCCTTTTTTGTTTGTTGTTTATATGTGATCCAAGAGTTCGAAATGGCCAAGTCTACCATATGACTAAAAAATCTATGAGTCCATTTTTTTGTTCGATATCTATTAGGGCATACTGACAGCATGCGGTCGGCTTGGTCCACACCACCCATATATTTATTATAATTTCGAACAGCTGCTGGTCTGTCCACTGATACATATTGGCGAGTGCTTTTGCACCACCTCTGGCACACATCCATGGGTTCTTGGCATTCGACTGTAGACAACAAGGTTACTGGTTTATTATCATACCATTTAATGACGGCAATCTTGCCTTCTTCGTTGACAACAGAATTGACACTACCTCTACCACGTTTTTTCAACAATTTGTCCTCTATTAGAACCGACCTAGCATCTACCGGTACCCTGTTACTTTTAATAGTACCAGTACAGCCAATCCCTTTTTTTGCCAGTTCTTTAGCTAGCTTCAAGCTAGTAAAGTATCTATCGAAGTATATTATATGACCCGGCACAAGAGAGTCAGTCAAGGACAATACTGCCTTATCTCCTAAACCCAAACCCGATGTCTCTAAGTCGGGGTAAGTGGTATTACCTTGATAAACATCAAAGTCAACAACCAGGCCATTTGGATTGGCTAAAACAAAGGCTTTAAGGCCTACAGGATTGGGTTTTCCTGGGCAATATTGTCTTATACCGCACGACCCAGTAAACGGAATCATCATCTCATCCAAAGACAGCCTTTGATCCTTTTCTTGCATTTTGCAACCTTGTTGAATCACTTTTATAAGCGGTCTCATTTTCCATAATTTATCAGCCTTTTTCACATCATCGCCAACGTCCTCATCATATACTACTTTGAGGGAGTTCCTCAAAAGCACAAATCTATTTCGCGACATATTATCAGCAATAATTGGTACTCTCCATTTAGCCTCCCAATACATCCTTATCCATGGATAATTAATTGCTGACATTATTAATGTTATTCCTAAATAAACATAAAACTCATGTTCCTCTAAATTCAGGGACCGCCCTTGTTTTGCAACAGACATCCGATTTGTACATTGCACAATTAAGCTAACAAAATTGTCATCCAAATATTGTTCGAATAAGTTAATTTTGCTGAAGCCTTCAGTATGATTTGGAAGATAAGATGGTTCTGATAAAGTGTATTCTATTGCATGAAAATCTTTGTTCACCCAAGAGCTAGTCGCAGAAACATTACGCTGCGTAGAAAAACTAGCGGACGATCCATTCGAATGCTGGATGCTTCCCCTACCTTGCCTACTTCCTCTTCCTCGTCCTCTTCCTTGTCTTCTTCCTTGTCCTCTTCCTACACCTCGAGCTCTACCTCTTCCTCGACCTCGTTCTTGATTTCTATCTTGACCATTACTAGTGTCTTCAGACGTAGAGCAAGGTTCAATTGATGCAACCGAAGTTCTGTCTGAATCAGTGTCCGTCTCAGTGTTATTTGTCGCAGCATCATAAGGAGGATCTCCCATATCTTCATCACTGGGAGTGAAGTCTTCCACATCAGAATCCATCAGACACTCAATGATTTGGTCGTTATCTACCACTGAAATAAACAAAATAAATTCATTTAAACAATAGCAAAAGCAAAATGTAAAGAAAAACGTATAAAACACTTTTCTCTAATATTCATACTCTTTCTTATGACTTTCAGCCAAATGTTATCAGATGAAAACAAATAAAAAAGGTTAAATTTTACAATAACCGCCCAATGTAGTTGACCAATAACATAATATTTCGACACAAATTTTACGTACTTTGAAGATCGAGTTCGCGAAAAATCTTTGCTAAATACAGTACTTTATATTATTATCTAATTAATTTTACACGTTGGTTTTTAAAAAACTAAAGTTTTACATTAATTATAATGGATTAATACTTACCACGCCTGCGTCGACCTGCCATTGTCGCCATTTTGACAGACTGAACAGATCGGATGTGATTGGTTTATTTTTGTCAGTACTCAAATTTGACGTCTAAAAGTCTAACCAATCGTGTTCATCGGAATTGCGTGAATTATGGCGCGTATTTTCAAAATTACAAACGAAAGTTTGATATGTTGTCGGATGACAACAGTGGTTCATAAATTTTTAACTTGAAATATTTCGTTGGGCTTGAATGGTGATGTTGATTATGTATTCATATAATGACAGTAGGCCTTACAAGGATAAAGAACATTTACAGAATAAATAAAATGGAGGGAAAAGAGAGAAAATTAAACTTTCAGTCACTCATGCTTGTTTTGGTTATTGGTAGGAGAATTATTAGGAATCTAGAAAAATTAATAAGTGTTTGAAAATATGTCATGTTATGTTAAAGTCAGACTCGTAGATTATAGAAGGTTGAGCACCCCTGGAAATTAGGAGAGTTCGGGTGTCAGCTTTTAAAACATGGGACGCGGGGGATAGATGATGGTTAAATAGGTTTAGCAGCTTGGTCTCGAGACAGTTGACCGTGAGTTTCGAATTCGATTACACCCTGATGGGTGGGTGACGCGAGTGTACGACGGCAGAGAGCGTATGAGTTTGTTTGATTCGTTAGAATACCTGTTGAGAAGTTATTTAATTAATACCTGAAGTCAAAGTTGTAAAAATTGTATTTAATAATACTTTTGAAAATGAATTACCATAATTTTCATGGATTTTGTTATTTACACCATTTCTTTCAACAGGATTTTAACAGTTTTATTATTTACTTACCATTAGAAAATGGAAAGAGGTATATTTGAAAACCTTTTAAACAATAAATGTAATATATATATTAATCTTTAACCACATATAACTCAGTTTAGTAAGTTAATTATTTAATTGAGATTTATTCTATAAATTGGTTGTTTTAACATTTTCTATGTATGATTGTATTAGATTTTGTACATTTTAGGTTACGAGTATAGTATTTGTTTAAAAGAACTCATTTCCATTTTCTGTTGATAGAATGCATGTTAATTTTACTTGTGTTTTACCTTTTTTAACATTTATTTATTGTACTCACTTGAGTGTATTTTACGTACTGAAATTCATTGATTTGTTTTATTTGACGGTTTTGATTACGGGTTACCGGTACCTGTACGGTTTTGATTACTATTTTAGCGTTTATTATTTTGTGACGTTTTATTTTTGAAATTGTTTTTTTTAGATTTCTAGGTTCGTAAATATGTAGTTTAGCTGGAGGTACTGTTAGGTAGGGAAACCCTTAATCCTATCCTAATCTCTGTCTTATCCCTTATTCTAAAGGTAGCTCCATTCATTTAGGTTTTTGGTGTAATTAGTAAGTAGGTAGTTAGCGAATGGGCTATTTTTAGGCTTCCATCCTTATTAAATCCTTTATACCATATTCCTATATCCACAGAACTGAGAAAAGAATTTAATATAAATTTTGTACGTTAAATTTTAAATATTTTAAAATAATTTTTGTCTCTTACTTCCGACTATCGTGAGAAGACTACCAAGGGTCAAGTAATTCTGAACGTTTTAAATCCATGCAATGAGTGTTGATGTAGGGATATCGATGGCTTTTTAGGTCACATCTCAAACACCCTATAAAGAAGTCATGGGTATCTTTGGATCGACTTGTATTATAAAAGGGTCATTAGTATATTATCAAAGTATAACTGAAAGTGTTGATTCCGGGTGATGCGGGTTGTTGTGGTAATACCGATGACATCACATAGGTCGAAGTCTTCAGGATAGATCTATAAGAGTTGTCATGGGTGTTGTTGGATCAACTTTGAATCATTTTGGATTTAACATTTTCAGTTAAGTAATTATCTTAGGGACCCCGTACCTTTGGTTGACTTTACATGAAGTCAGGTAGATTTTAAGTTTAAGTAGTTAGTATTTTATATTAAATATCTTTAGGCTCAGTTATTCCCTTTATTTGCGCATAATTTACGTTAAATGCGTTTTTCAGGTAGGTCCTATTCTCATGGAGGTGACAGATTGCTTTTGGGATAACGTTTATCATATGGTCACCACTCCTGAATATGAGCGTTTGGTGTGGGGCTCTTCAGGGCCCTTCGGGGCTTCACTTTCCTCTTCCTTGAATGCGCATACACCCAGGAAACTCTAGAGAAACTTAATTAAAGCATCCACGTACCTCTAAAAGAAGTTGGTTCACTACTATAATCACAACGCACGGTCCTACCATTTGAACTAGACGATCACACTGCCAATTTAGATTTCTAAAAGAAAGAACCAAATAGGTTAGTTAAGTATTTAATTATTTATATTCAGATTAAAAAAAATATTAAAGGGTAAAGGGGGAATTGTTACAATTGTTGCCGCGTGACCCAGGATCTTAAAAAACACTGGTTCATGTTTTTAGTAGGCTTATCAGCCTACAATTGTTGTCTGTGTAACGGAAAGAGGTTGAAAACGTGGATGTTTGATTTAAGGATATCTGAGTTTGTTGGTGTACGCATTTGAGGAATTTGGAATAGTGGGGGCGGGGTGTTTAGTAAAAATGTCACAATCATAGTAAGGGAGTAGAGATCATAAAACGAATAGTTTAAATCAATGAAAATAGATTCATTCATAGGTCCTGTTTATTTTACGGCATAGTTAAAGTTGAGATTTAGAAAAAAAACACAATAAGTATAAGTTACAGATTTGATTTAGCTTTCAAACCATAATTTGATATAACATTTTAATAGGTTCCGTACGTGTTGCAAAAGTAATGGGGGCGATATTGGATAGTTCAATGTACAAACATGTTCATATGCAGGGTCATAGGAACTACAATTAATTAAATTTTGTGCGACTATTGTTATATTATTAATTTATAATTATTACTTAATTGTAGGGGTTTTATATGTTCTACGGAAAATAATGTGTGAATGTTGATTACGTAATTTACGTAAATTAAATGTACAGAGGGCACAAATTACTTTGATGAAACAACACACCAAATACTAATAGGTAAAGCTATTTTTAGAATAGTCCAGTGCCAAAGAATGCGTATTGTATACAACAGAGGTTCTCAAACTTATTTTGCCTGCCGCCTATTTTAAATAACAATATTTTTTTAACGCCCAATCAAATAGGCTTTATCGCTTTATTTGGAAATGTTTTAGACAAAGAAGGCACAAAAGCGAAGAGGGATTTGTGGTATTTTCACTAAATTCATATTTAATTTATTTTACATTATATTGCGGTCTCTTCCTTTTGCTTCCGATATGGTTTTGTTTTCACAAATAAGTAATTAAAGTATTGAGCTATCCTACGAAACCTATGTTAAACATTATTAGTTTTATACAATCAAACAGGGCGGCGATACGAAATAATTAAATCGATGTGTTTAATTTTAATTTTGCTCCTCACCGCCCCTCTAGGCCTTCGGCACCCACAAAGAGGCGTTATCGCCCACTTTGAGAATAACTAGTATACATCAATGCAGGTGTTCTGTTAGTTATATCACATTTCATTTCAGTCAAATAAACATAACAAGATCACAGTTTAGTTCTTTGTTCAAGATTGTCGAATCAGTTAATAGCTTAAGTTCATATTTCTATTCTTTGTTTTGCTAGCTCGAGCTATCATATAAACACTCTGCGTATTTGATAAACAAAGATAACAATCTTGGTCCATAAGCAAAATTTGATAGCTTTAACTTAAACAACACTCGCTTTATCGTTTCGTAGTAGATCTTGAACGTGGGAGACCTTTTGTAACATTAGCGACAAATGTGTTGGAATTTCAAGTGCATCCATAAGTCCAAATGTTGCGTTGAAAAGTAATAAATTACAGTTTAGGGTTTGTCAAGTGTGAAATATGCTAATTGCGTAACAGGTTTTTTAGAAATTTGTTTTTTAAATTTACTATTAATAATAGCTTGTTAAATTATAGATTGATCACAATAGGACTATTCAGTAATTACGTGTTTTAATTTCTTACGTGTGTAGGTAATATTAATTAATAATAAATTATAGACTTGTCTGTATGACAATGGGCTCATTTTAATGTCATTCTAAATTGGCATTCCTAGCGGATCTATTTAACGTAAACTTACTAATATTAATTTTATTTAGGTCAATAGTTAGTTTAGGTACATAAAAAAATACCCTATAGTTTAGTGGTTAGAAAGTAAGTAGTTCCTAATTTAATAATATTAAGATTAATTACGATATAAGTTACCATATAATGGTTTATTGGTAGCAAATGCTTTGAAGCATTAAGTCCGCCATACGACAATTAGATTATAAGTCATAAAGATAAAAAAAAAACCTAACCAAAGTCTTACGTGAATTCCGTTCTATTTATAATCGATTGGTATTATAAACCCTACTTAGTATCCTATGACTTAGTGGTTGGAATACGAATATGGCCTCAAATTCGATTACGTGGGCAGATAGGTAACAGCAGATTAGCTGTGTTTCATGGTTTCATGGGGCGACTGATTATTTAAATGACGTTTATATTTTATTTTGTACAGATGGCTCATCGGTTGAAAGTGAATTTGATCCCTGGTTTAAATCCATTCCATGCTTAAATAGTTGTCTTTTTTATGGGGGCGTTTAATTAATTAAATATAGAAGATATATAGCTTAGTAGCTGAGGGAATGACAGGTTCTGGTTCGATTCCGGACAGAGTTATATAGATTTCGCTATCACGAAATAATGCTAATAGCTCAGTGGTTGGAAGACATACTAAATCCTTGGTTTGATTCCAGGACATGGTTAAATAGTTGAGATTTATGGGGGCGAATAATTAATTAGAAAAGTTATATATTACTCAATTTCTGGAACAATGACATAGTTTCTGGTTCAATCCCGGAAATATATTTAATAAATAACTGGTTTAAATCTAGCTTAAGGTCAGATGGTTGTTAGTTATTTCAAACGATTTAGTAGTCATAAAAGTTATACATATAGCTCAGTGGTTGGGAGAATAACATAGTCCATGGTTTGATTCCGGTATTATTTAATGATCAATGAAGCTGGTTCGACTCTAGCACAAGATCAGATAGTTTGTAAGGCAGTAGGTGTTACTGAGTAATAATAAAAGTTATATATAGCCCAGTGGTTGAAAGGTTAACATAGTCTCTGGTTCGATTCCAGTATATATTGATCAAGGGAGGCGATACGAGTTAAGCACAAGGTCAGATAGTTGTAAGTCATCACAGGTGATTGAGTAATTATAAAAGCTATACATAGCTTAATGGTTGGAAAGTTAACATAGTCTCTGGTTCGATTCCAGTATATATTGATCAAGGGAGGCGGTACAAGTTAAGCACAAGGTCAGATAATTGTAAGTCATCACGGGTGATTGAGTAATTATAAAAATTATACATAGCTTAGTGGTTGGGAAGTTAACATAGTCTCTGGGTCGATTCCGGAGCTATAAACAAATGGATGGTTGGCATAGAGAGTGTTTGTTTTATAATGATTTAGATATAAGGTAGTTATAATTTTGTGATAACAGTTTGGTGGTTAAAGATAACATAAGTCACAGGTTCGATTCCGTGACTAGTTATTTAAAAAATGACTGAATTTAGAAAAGGTTAAGAGGTATTTTAAGATTTATAGCTCATAGTAGCTGGTTGCTTAATAATGATTTAGATATAAGGTAGTTATAATTTTGTGATAAGAGTTCGGTGGGTGAAAAAAAAACATAAGTCAAAGGTCCGACTCCGGGAGGCTGATTGAAAGGATTATTTAATTTAGAAACGGTTAAGGGCCATTATAGATTCATAGTTCATAGTAATTATGGGTTCAACTCGCACTTTACCACTATCTTTAATTTAAATAAAATTACGTTTGATTGCATTGCAATTGACAATATTATTTAGGTTCTGTATTTATAGTATAGACTGATAGTTTAGGTTTGTGTTAAATGTTGCTAGGTGATTTATAGCAAGACTTATGTCACACTTAGGGTTGGGCTGTGGGGGTCGTCTTCGAGATTCGATAATATGAAGAATGAGTTAAAATGAAATACCATTACTTAAGAAAATTTAGAAATAATTGAATAAAAACTAAAAATAAAGAAACACAAAATATAAATGCGGAACGGGTGACAAACAAGTATATCCGTAGTTAGCGATCGAGTGATCTTGCAAGTCATAAGCGGCGGCCAGCGTGACGTCATAGCGCAGGTAAATATATGGGTGCTCGATTTCATAGACGGAGCGGAAAGTGGTACTGTGGATACAGAAAAAAAAAAAACAAAGTTTTATTGATTTGAAGGGTTTGGTTGCTTGGATTTTGAAAATTTATACTCTCATACGTACGTCTACGTATAAATTTTGGGGCGATTGTACCAACCCTACCTTGCAAATCAAGTATAAAGATAAATTATTATTTTAAAAAAAATACATCTTATTAGAAAATAACAATAATATGACGAATTTTCTAATTTCCATACTTTCTCCGTTATTTGCATATAGCGAACCCTGACTTTGATAAAACAAAAAAAAACACAGCATTTAAAACAAAAGGATACTAGGTAGCTATACGATTAACTCTGATCACTCACGTGCACACCATACAATCGAGCAAGAACACTCAAAGTCAGATGTGGTCAACCTTTGAATGTTTAAAACTTTACAATAATTTATTAATATTTAATTTTCATAATGTATTTAGTGAAGTAGGCCTTGAATATGAGAGCATTTAGTTATTTATAATAAGTTGGATATCTTTACATCAATTAACGTTATTAAAGAACATTTACAGAATAAATAAAATGGAGGGAAAAGAGAGAAAATTAAACTTTCAGTCACTCATGCTTGTTTTGGTTATTGGTAGGAGAATTATTAGGAATCTAGAAAAATTAATAAGTGTTTGAAAATATGTCATGTTATGTTAAAGTCAGACTCGTAGATTATAGAAGGTTGAGCACCCCTGGAAATTAGGAGAGTTCGGGTGTCAGCTTTTAAAACATGGGACGCGGGGGATAGATGATGGTTAAATAGGTTTAGCAGCTTGGTCTCGAGACAGTTGACCGTGAGTTTCGAATTCGATTACACCCTGATGGGTGGGTGACGCGAGTGTACGACGGCAGAGAGCGTATGAGTTTGTTTGATTCGTTAGAATACCTGTTGAGAAGTTATTTAATTAATACCTGAAGTCAAAGTTGTAAAAATTGTATTTAATAATACTTTTGAAAATGAATTACCATAATTTTCATGGATTTTGTTATTTACACCATTTCTTTCAACAGGATTTTAACAGTTTTATTATTTACTTACCATTAGAAAATGGAAAGAGGTATATTTGAAAACCTTTTAAACAATAAATGTAATATATATATTAATCTTTAACCACATATAACTCAGTTTAGTAAGTTAATTATTTAATTGAGATTTATTCTATAAATTGGTTGTTTTAACATTTTCTATGTATGATTGTATTAGATTTTGTACATTTTAGGTTACGAGTATAGTATTTGTTTAAAAGAACTCATTTCCATTTTCTGTTGATAGAATGCATGTTAATTTTACTTGTGTTTTACCTTTTTTAACATTTATTTATTGTACTCACTTGAGTGTATTTTACGTACTGAAATTCATTGATTTGTTTTATTTGACGGTTTTGATTACGGGTTACCGGTACCTGTACGGTTTTGATTACTATTTTAGCGTTTATTATTTTGTGACGTTTTATTTTTGAAATTGTTTTTTTTAGATTTCTAGGTTCGTAAATATGTAGTTTAGCTGGAGGTACTGTTAGGTAGGGAAACCCTTAATCCTATCCTAATCTCTGTCTTATCCCTTATTCTAAAGGTAGCTCCATTCATTTAGGTTTTTGGTGTAATTAGTAAGTAGGTAGTTAGCGAATGGGCTATTTTTAGGCTTCCATCCTTATTAAATCCTTTATACCATATTCCTATATCCACAGAACTGAGAAAAGAATTTAATATAAATTTTGTACGTTAAATTTTAAATATTTTAAAATAATTTTTGTCTCTTACTTCCGACTATCGTGAGAAGACTACCAAGGGTCAAGTAATTCTGAACGTTTTAAATCCATGCAATGAGTGTTGATGTAGGGATATCGATGGCTTTTTAGGTCACATCTCAAACACCCTATAAAGAAGTCATGGGTATCTTTGGATCGACTTGTATTATAAAAGGGTCATTAGTATATTATCAAAGTATAACTGAAAGTGTTGATTCCGGGTGATGCGGGTTGTTGTGGTAATACCGATGACATCACATAGGTCGAAGTCTTCAGGATAGATCTATAAGAGTTGTCATGGGTGTTGTTGGATCAACTTTGAATCATTTTGGATTTAACATTTTCAGTTAAGTAATTATCTTAGGGACCCCGTACCTTTGGTTGACTTTACATGAAGTCAGGTAGATTTTAAGTTTAAGTAGTTAGTATTTTATATTAAATATCTTTAGGCTCAGTTATTCCCTTTATTTGCGCATAATTTACGTTAAATGCGTTTTTCAGGTAGGTCCTATTCTCATGGAGGTGACAGATTGCTTTTGGGATAACGTTTATCATATGGTCACCACTCCTGAATATGAGCGTTTGGTGTGGGGCTCTTCAGGGCCCTTCGGGGCTTCACTTTCCTCTTCCTTGAATGCGCATACACCCAGGAAACTCTAGAGAAACTTAATTAAAGCATCCACGTACCTCTAAAAGAATTTGGTTCACTACTATAATCACAACGCACGGTCCTACCATTTGAACTAGACGATCACACTGCCAATTTAGATTTCTAAAAGAAAGAACCAAATAGGTTAGTTAAGTATTTAATTATTTATATTCAGATTAAAAAAAATATTAAAGGGTAAAGGGGGAATTGTTACAATCTGATAGTCAAACATTTAGTAAATTATAAAAGCAAGTAAATTAGTATGGCCTAACGAGGTTGTGAGTGTTGTGACTTGTAGCCCTAATGTATCGCGAAGCTAGGTAAGGGTCAAATGACTGCCCACAGTGCCCACACAAAGATCGATACTGATGATTATCGAAGGTTGTTCACCCCTAGTTGACAACTATGACCTTTTATGGTCTATAGTGGTACAAATATTCAGAGTTCAGTAATCCTAATGGAATAATGGAATAATAATGGAAAAGTTATCAATCTTGTCAGCCTAAGGTGTCGTAGTTAAAACTTTAAATTACACATAACAAATGAAGCATAAAAAATATTTGATTTTATCCTTAAGATAATTCTCGAGCTTATTACCTTATCCTTAGCACGCTGATCATGTTTTAAATTGGGTACGTAGTTGTACGGTAAGGCTTTGATATCCATAACAGGTGACACTGTAGCACTCACTCCTTTAAGTTTTCAAGAATTGGTGCGACGAAAAGATCTGCTGGCAGTGGATGAAAAAGAATAGCTGCGGATCGGGCTCAGGCGTAAATTGGGAGAGGCCTATGTCCACCAGTGGATCGATATGGGCTAAAGAATACATAAAATTAGTTTTTAGCAGGCCAATAAAGTTTTAAGAGTGTGTGATGCTGTTATCACATTCGATATTAAAACCGTATATACAATCGTTTTTACATTTAACAAAAATCACGCCGTTGGAAACTTTGAGTCTAGCGTTTTAAGTCACATCCAAGAATAAAATCAATTTCAGGATTTAAAGCACGCGCTTTGTATCGCTGAATAATTACGCCCACATTAATTAGCATGTATTGTGTAATCTGTTGCAAAAACGCCATCGACCATTCCGCCTGTGAAATACCTTGTTGACGTAACAACTAGCAACCTAAACGATAGCGTTGGCTCATATTACTGAAACAATTTGAATTGGCATCGGCATGACGGAGCAAAAATTGGATAGCGTTTTTCTAATGAACGATACTTTGTCTTTTCTCGAAGTTTAATTTGTTAATGACCAATTAACAGAAAAGTATCGTTGCATTTTCTAACCGACTTCAAAAAAAGAGGATGTTTTCAATTCGTTTTTTTTTAAGTTAGTTTATTAATCAATTTTGATGATAGAATCCATTAGAAATTGAGGGAACACCTCAAATATTATAGACATAGGTACTTACAGCGATTTTAGTATATTCAACAACAATTCAAACAGAAAGTATGTCAGAAAGTATCGTTTAGTGAGGTGGAATTAATGAAGACGACCATAGATGGTCACCATAGTATTTTACGAGTGGCGATAAGATCAAATTTCAATCGAAATGATTCTGGTAATTACCCAAAAGGGTCAGTCGGGCAAAAATGGTACCATCAAACTAATCTCATGATGACGAAGACGGATGTAAGGCAGTTAGGCTGGAATAAAGACTGGAATTCTGTAATGAAACAATGTATCAGTGCCGTGTTTGGATTTAATGGAATCGTCATGAGATGAGATGCAGATACATATATCGACCTCCGTAGCCGAGAGGCGAGCATACCGGACTTGGTGTCGCAATCTCTGAGGTTTCGGGTTCGATTCCCGGTCGGTCAATGTAGAAAAATAACTTTTCTACATATGTTTTCGGATCTGGTTGTTGTTGTACCGTTGTTGATTCTGATTTCTGTAATACAAGTGCTTTAACCTACCTATCATAGTATGTGATGTTGTCATTTACAAAAAAATAATCAATCCCCATTTTGGAAAAATAGATCAATGTCTTCTCTCATCATTCGTCTTGATGAGAATCTATCATTGAAAACAAACAAATATATCTATCAATTAGTTTTGGAGTCGGCGTCAGTCGTGGAGTGTTTGAATGTTTGTTTTTATAAAAACAATACTTTAAGTATCTAATTTGAAGCAAGTGCAATTAAATAACAAAATATTGGACAACATCACATACATTACTCTGATCATTTGTTACGTACCTAGCTTAAACACTTGTGTTACAGAAATCAGAAACAACAATAGTACTACAACACCCAGACCTGAGATTACTAAATTTACAAAAAGTAAATTGGCAAACACAAGAACTAGCATCCTGGGTATCTTTGCTATGGCAAAATAGCTGAGTGGCAAAAATTGTATTATTATATCATGGCAATTTCTGTTGTAGGATTAATTCATTGTAATAATTTTGTAATTAACGCGCTGAAAGTCTGGACTTTCTTTACGGTTTTTTTATTAGACCTAAAACAGGATCCAATTATCGCATGACTTCTCCACAGAACAACAAAACCGTGGTAAATACCCACCTACAAAATTCCAATCTCAACAAAGAATAATCATTATCAAGTATCCGAACAAACCGGTCGATGGTCAAATCTAAAGACCATTGGTCAATTCGATTACCTACTCGAATCAAATCTAGACCCGACCTCGTGTTGTTGTAGGTCAGTACCTATACCTACATTATTTTTTATCGCAATAAAAACAACAAATAAAAATCATGAATATTGACGTTTAAAGAACGCTTTATTCTTGTTTTTAGCCAATGTCTTGTGCAAATTAGAATTCGAATTCCGTTCCAATCAAGAGTAAAGACAACAATAAAGTTCAATGAACTCATTCTTGTTTAGGGTATTTGAATTTCTTTACAGACCTATTTGGTACACTGGAGACATGTAGCGATTCTAAGTTCTTCTCATTATGCTTACTATCCTGTCGCGCAAGTTTAACTACAGGTTCTTCTATAAATAGTATTGCCATCCGATAAAGAGCACACACCTCCTATTCTTTCAATGGAAAATCTACCTAGTTTAGTTGCGCAAAAAGTAGGTATTTCATCGTTAATTATTGTGTTTTTAAGTCGGTTAGCTAATCGATTTCTGTACACAGTGGCCCAGTCGCCACTCGCAACCGGTAGAAATGAATTTCGTAGACAGCTTGCACTTTCGATATGACTCTGTTTATGATTGGGCTCGTTATAAGCTCCTTGTATAACTCTAATGACGCAATAACATGGCTAACTGATATTCACACTCATTTTGCCTTTAGATGACAGTCATTCTTGCATATGACGAGATAATTTGGTAATTTTCAGATATTTACTATTTGTCAATTTAAATCCAGATTGGAGTAGTAGTGCGTTATTTAGTATTTAACTCAAAGGGACCAACAAAAATGGCGAAAGATTTCAATTTAAAATAAGTTGTGATAATCTTTTTTAACCCTTACCTTGTATAGTACATACTTTAAGTAGCTTTGTTTGTCAAAAATAATATAATATTGTTCAAGAAGCGAACGATCATAGTTTATGTCTCATAGACATAGTTAGTATATTTTTAAAATTAAAACTGAAACATTATCAGAGACAATCTGATGCTATGTGTATAAAAAATTACCATTCTATTCCAAATAACATTAAACAGTTGCCAAATAGATGCCTTATAAGAAGGCTTGTCAAATGGCTTAGTGATAAGTTACTGTAAGTATATTTACAAAAATTAACGTTTTGTCAATGTATAAAAGAATATTTACAGAGGCTTGTTAAAAATAAAATAAAAAAACCTAATTATTATGTACATTTTCTTAACCTAAACTATTTATATTAGCGCAGTCAGATATTTTATTAATAAGAAAGAAACTTTTAAATAAAATATCTGACTTAGATCGCTGTTTGTAGGAAAAGTGCCCAAAAGGTGGCAGGTGAAAGGTGGCTGGCTACATTACCACGCTGGATAGCTAGGCTAATCCGTTGGCCTAGGTATAAGCCAGCCTTAGTTTCAAGAGATGTCTCAACTAAACGCTTTGACATCTCACAATACAACTTGTGGGCACTCGGTCCCCACGGTCCCAGAGTTTCCACCCCAAATGGTTCAAATAAATAAGTCTCACCGAGACTTTCATACTTGCGCCGTTTGAGGTTCTCTGCAGAAGTGGCTGCAGAACCCGCCTTGTAAGTGATACTATTTTTTATAAGGTTAGTGACGTTTATAATAAAAATAAATCCTATACCGTCCTATATTATCTTAATCTTTTGCACATCCAGTATTCAAAATCGTTTTGCGAGCGCTCATTCTCTGTAAAGATAAAAGATTGTTGTCGACTATAGACAAAAAGTAAGAAAATACTTTTCTCTGTATAACAGATTTGATTATTGCTAAAATTTCATAAATGTTCGTAACGACAAAAAATCTGTCTTTGATATTAATTATCTAGTTTAAAGCACTTTGTACGAAACTCAGTTATTTCATTATCAATTTCTGGGAAAACGACAATCGACAATTTCGCGTGGTGAAGTGAAATTTAATATTGAGTGAATCTGAGAGATCTAACTATAATTTGTGTATAAAAAAGGCCGGTTTTGGTATAAGTATACTCAATAAATTCTTAAGCACATTTTCATAAAGTAAAAGTAATAATTAATACGAGTAACAATGAATTAGCATCTTGTGTAACAAAACACAATGTTTTTTTTTTGTGGGCGTCAAGCACACCCAGACGCAAACTAAATTAGAAACTTTCAATTTCTTAATCTTCCTAACTGGGAATCGAACCAGTGACTATTTGCACTCGAGGCGAAACACAGCACCATTGCTATTATCAGTTGTATTTTTTTTTTACTAATGTAATAAAAAAAGGGTTCATAATAATACAGTTCAGCTCATAAACTTACAACAAAACATCGAATTTTTACAAATAAAATTTAACTCTACTTGCTGAAGTTTAAATTCAAAATCGGTCTACAAAGTTTGACATTTTATAGTAGGAGGAAAAGTTCTGACTGTACAATATTTTCGGCTTTCTAAAAGTATTATTTTACGTGTAAGTTAAAATTAGACCCTTTATTATGGAACCTGGGTTACAGGGAAATAATAATGTTTTGTTGATGAATTTTTAATCATAATATAAGGCGGTCGTAACATAATTAGTAGAGTTTATGTTGAGTATAAATAAGTTGCCTTTAACCTAACTTATTAAAGGGGTACCTTTATATTGCTTATGTTTAAACTAGCTCCTGTCCGCGAGTTCATATGCGTAGGCTACAGAATTAAGGCAAATAAGAATAAATAATCCATATATAGTAATACGCTATAATACTATAGATTAATATCTACAACGTGTAACTTCAATAACACGTGAACCGATGGCCGATGGGGCAGAAAAGATTCTGGAATGGAGGCCACGTACCGGCAAACGCAGCTTGTCCTACGCTCCACCTCCACCCACATGGTGGAGAGACGACCTAGTAAAAGGTCGCATTAAGCTGCTGGATGCAGGCCGCTTCCAACCGGCTATCTGGAAGTCATTAATTCATTTTTTTTTTCCTTATTTGGAAAACAAACAGCTTACAAGGTAATACACATACATAAAAAAAAATAGTTTTACACTAGCCTAAAAGTTTTCACTACTAATTTAAAATTGAAAAGAAACTAAATAAGGTGAAAAATAAACAATCATATTTAGGTTACACTTATGCCTATAAAAGGCTACGAAAACGCGCAGGCCTTTCGTGAAATAAGTAGATGTGGTTATAATCACTATTATACTTTTTACAGGCTCTAATAACAAAGCAGTTACTTCTGTATTTAGACCGACTTAATGGTAGAACAAAAGTTTTCTTATGCCTCGCATTAGGTCTAGAGCACCCGAAAGATAACCTACTTACTAAATAAGGAGAATCAACAATATTATTTATGATTTTATATAAAAGAAATTGGTCCCTATGTTCCCGTCTAATGGTCAAAGGGGAGCCCTTTTGGTCGCATAATCTCTTTCGTCATAATGTAATTTGTCTTAACAGTTTCAGCATAAAGTTTTCTTGCATAAATTATGATAAGCAGAATATTATAAACCCATAATGGTTTCATCGGCATAATGTTAACTTACTATAATTGTCTTTATCATAATTTTAATTTGCATAAATGTAAAAAACATAATTGCAATACGTCTAAATTTAATTTATCATAAAATACGAAACGTATAATGGATGTATCCATAACATTTAAGGCATAAATGCTTGGTGGCGAAGTTGCATTTCCCTATACGTAGCTGTAACAACAAAAGAGTAAAAGTTTGTTTGGGTAAGCTTGCTTGGTCCCTCATTAGTTAGACCCCGACTTGCCGTGGTCTCTTCGCCGTGGTACTTGTCTGCCCAATACTAGAGTGTAATTTAAAAGCCGGAGGCGCGGAGGGAGAGCAGCCTCCGCCCGCTGTAACAAAGCGCAGACGCCCGTGCGAGCTGGAGCGGCTAAGGCTGGCTGATGGACCAGCAAGCCGAAGCTTCGGAAGTGAGCGTGGGCGCCTGCGATTTGTTACGTATGGGCGAAGAGGCTGCACTTCCCGCAGCGCCGGAGAAGAGGAAATCCGAGCAAGCATGCATCTGAGCATGCAAGCAAGCATGCATCTAAGCATGCAAGCAAGCAAATGCATGCATGCATGCATGCATGCAAGCATGCGTGCAAGCAAGCAAGTGCATGCATGCATACCTGCTTGTATAATGTTTTCGGAATAATAATATTAAATGTAATAAAAAAATACATACCTGCTTCTTTAGATATATTTTCTTTCCAATCATCAAATAAAACTGGTATTTCACAGTCTGGCAAAAAAGCTAATGCCAATAAACTATTATGGTATTCTATATATATGACTTGTGATCTTAATGCCGTAGTGTAAGATGCCAATAAATGTTATGACTAGTAATCGTTATTGTAAAAATATTTATGCTTGAACATTTGATGCCGATAAATCATTATTATAAAACAAGTTATGGGTAAATAAAGTATGCCTAATGATTTATTCCGAATGAACGTTATGCGAAACGAACGTAATGCCAAAAAACGTTATGCAGCCTTATAATATGCGTATTTCATTTATACAACCCAATACGGACCCTGGTCAAAGACTCAACTTTATCCAAGGAGGCATTCTTAAACCGATACCTCAAACGCTTGAGAAATTTATTCTGGATACTTTGCAACATGTTTATATACTTGGAGTACATGGGGTTCCACACAGTAGAAGTGTATTCCAATTGCGATCTGACATATGCATTATAAACAAGTTTTAATGTATTGATATTTTTGAAATCAGTGCTTTGTCGGAATTTAAATCCTAGCAATTTATATGCTTTAGCAACAACTTTATTAATAGGTGACTCAAAATATAGTCCACAATCCAAGACGACTCCCAGGTCTCGCACCTCATTAACTCTTTTTAATTCTTTCTTATTAAGTTTATAATCGTGATATATTATTTTCTTCTTTCTACTAAAGGTTATGGTATTACACTAATGGAGGCCTATATTCAGCAGTAGACGTCCTATGGCTGAAATGATGATGATGATGATGATGAATGCTATAAGCCAAAATATGCGAAAGCTCTTAAGGGGCTAATTCTGAAGCTCAAATACAACATGTTCTATAAAACCGATATCGAAAAAAAGGTGTCCCATATTAACTTCTTGGTGACGTTGTCATTTGTATGGGGAATCATTTAGATTTTTTAAATGTTGATCCCATATAAAAAGTTGTTGTACTTAATCTCCAAAGAGGTTTTACGTATTTGAAGTTACAAGTATATATTTGTGTCTTGCAGCTTATTCCTTTCAGTAGTTAAAATATGATCGACTAACAATCATCCAAACATACTTTTTACATTAATAATAGATATTGTTACAAATGAATACATTATTATTATAAAATATATAAATAGGCTTCAGCATTTTCAGCTGTTCTCAAGTCCAGCGCAACTGTCAATCAAGAACGGGTTAAGGACTGGTACATACATTAATAATTATGTCCGCACGTTTACCACAGCTTGTCCGTTACCCGAGCGCGTAATGTGTGTTACATAAGTAATTTTAATGTCGGCTGTGGTGGGCAAGCAAGCGCCATTTGAGCATGGGTAATTGTCCCACTTTTATTTTGCCGACCTCCGTAGCCGAAAAGACAATGCCAGACCTGGCGTCGCCATCCCTGAGTGTCACCCAGGACAATTCTCGTTCGGGTCAATTTAGAAAACAACATTTTCTATGTCTCAGGTCTATGGGTGTTGTGGTACCATCGTTGTGTCGGATGCGAATATAGAAAACACACCACGCTTGACGTGTAGGGGAGGTGTGTTATCTATATTAGCACACTTATTATACCTCACCGTCTGAAACGTATAAAAAAAGCGAAAAGTTCTTGAAGAGGCACACCAAGGCCCAGGCTATGGCATGTCCCCCCATTAATTAAGACCTGTCAGTGTTGCGGCATAAATTATAAACAATTCCGTTTCGTGCTTCGGTCCCTTTGCCGACCCATAAGGCAAGCTCTACAATGCTACCATCCATGTACACCGACACGCTATAATTACGTAAATAAGTTAGATACGATATGATACTACCGAGCTAAGTCATTTTATAACATATTACTAAGATATTTACATTACAATCCAACAAAAGAGCCACGTAGATCAAACAGATTTAATAAAAAATATCTTAGTTCTAAAAAAAAATACTGCTTCATTTATACCCACATATGTCATGTTAGTAAATGTAAATGAAAATTATGACGGAGAACTATGCAATGGTTTCACCCGTTTACTTGTAGTTGTCTTGTTTATAAATTTAGCTTAAATTTTCATGAGAACTGTATGGCGAGCGCCCACAAATATTTTTTCTTTTATAAACACTTTGGTACTCTTGGGGTTGTATATCAGTTCGGTGCCGGGTTATTACAATTTCTAAAAATACATAAAAAACAATGAAACACCCATTTACCCATCATCATTAATTTACCCATCTTAGACAAACAGACTGCGTGTGTCTAAGATGAGTAAAAAGAAATAACATTGACATTTGTTGCATAATCATTTTTGTTTTATAAAAACAATAGCAAAGATAAAAGTTTCTGAGCCTGACGATACCTTGATCTAAATAAACAAACCAATGCAATGAAAGTAATTACTTTGTTCTAATAACTACCTCTGTTATAGTTTTGGCAGAACGCCTATTCTATTAACTCACTCATAATATGTCAATTTAACAAGCAAACTTGCATTGTTGCAATGTTCTCTCTAATGTCTGTAATTGATCATTAATGTCAAGCACATTGTGTCGTGTGCGACAAATAACTGTAAAAAATCACAACAGGTGAATTCAAAATATAACTGACATAGATATTGTAGTCCATATAAATAAGTATTCATCATCAGCCTCTATAATCCCACTGCTGGATATACCTGCTCCATACGATGAAGTCTAGTAGTTCACGCTTTGGACTGCAAAAACAAGCAATCGCGGGTTCAAAATGTAGCGCACTATAGTGGGCTAGCCACATCTGTCGCATAACCGATGAAAGATCTACCTTTTATCAAGCGTGATCTCCACTCGAGAACTCGTTTACTGGAGTTCCCGAGGGTAGACCACGCCTTGGCAAACATAGTGTAGGACGCCCCCAGCTTGATGGACCGACGACCTTAGGAAGATGGCTGGCAGTGGATGAATGTGAAAAAAGCGGAATATCGTGCTCATTGCCCTCTTTGGCTTATTATTGTGATAAGCACAAGCATTTGTACCCAAGATATGTATTTCGTTATCTAGGCGCTATAGTTAGCAAGACCTGCTTAGTTTGGATTAGATAATAAATGGTAAGATTGTAAAAAAAATATTGTTGGTCGCCACCCAAAAACCTTTCTTCCCGAAAGGTTGTCAGTTCTGAGAGCGATTTGTCTTTCCCATTGCCAAATAGGAGTTAGATTAGTAAGCTTTTATTCTTAATTTGTATTCAAAATAGGGACAATAGATACATGAAAGAAACTAAAGAAGAAACAAAACTTGTTATAAGAAAACATAATAAATAAATAAGTAAGTCTGTATTATCGTATTATTCAGGATGTACAGACAAGTTAAAGGTCATTGAACCGATTTTTAACTTTAAACACAGAATATATAATAGGATAAATCCAGAAGTGTTACTTAAAGAAAGTTGCTAAAATAGATTATCTACTCTCACTGTGCGGCAACAAAGAGCAAATTAGCTTCCACCGGGCAAAGTACTCTAATTTTTTAATAGCCTACAAAGCGTTACTGCAAGCGATAATCCACCAAAACGCCACAAGCGAAAGCTCTTTTTACTTTGTCTTGTCAGCTACCGCTCTCTCACAAGGGCTGCAACTGCGACTTTTGTTTGTGAATTTAGCCGGTACCTACGCATAAAATAGGTGTGTAAATAATTATGTATGGCGCCTATGTTGCATACACGGACTGATTATCTGACTCTTCAGTCAAAAAACTAAAGTATGTTGTAGCTATAATAATGATGTTAACTTAATAATTATGTGTATATTCAGCTAGTAGATTTTACTTGTAGATGAATCAAATGAATAACAGTTATCATCGTTCCGTGAATGAGTTTGAATTTTATCTGGTAAGTTTTATCTAATTAAAATTTTTAAACACACTATTTAAATTTGTTTTAAATAGATATTTTACACCTGTATAAGTTTTACACATAATTTTCATAACTTCCTAAATAAATGAATTATAAATCTTACCTTTCAAGATCCTTAGGGAGTTTAAAAAGTGTCAATTTTGTATTTTTTCTAGTACTATTCGTACACCCAAATGCGCGCAATATTTTCGATGTTTTTTATTTTTATTATTCTTAATGAATAAAGTCGGAAGTGTAACGCGTACAAAAAATTACCTTCAATAGTAAGAGCGTGTAACAGCGCGCGTGCGTGACACTAAACTGATTTTAGCATCTTCGAAGGGACGCGTCGCGTAGGTATTTATCTCGATCGAAACGCGGAGTGTCGTAGGCCTGCTTTAAGTCCGACACGTAGAGATCAATAACAATTAAGAAAATTTGACGTATTGTGGTAGGTTGACGAGCGGTTGTCTGTACTTATTTAAACTTTCATGGTCACTGAATTGATTGATTATCGTGTATTACCTTTTTTATTAACTGTCATTAATTTCGATATGTTTCATGCGCGAACTAAGTTCTTCCGTGATTATGGCGCTTGCAACAGTTCCAAAATATCGAATAAGAAAAAAAGTTGGTATTTAATGCATTAAAGATAAAATAACTCAAGGGTAATAATTATGTAATGCCGTTCTACTTACATAAGGTCTAACCGAAATGGCGCTGAATATTTCTAAAGTTCAAGAGTACATGATAAGGATCTTCATTTTGAAAATAAAGCTTGTAATAAAAACATAAATAACTTAACAACATATTTTTATTAACTAATAATTATTCATTGTTGTAATGTTTTTTTTACGTATTAACGCCATTCGTCTATGAATAAAAATCTACGCCCAGACATTTGAGAACTATTTCGGTTAGACCTTAGATAAATATTATGGACCAAGTGATTAAATGGGCATCGTACATGTCCAGGGTATTTTGAAAACCGGCCAAGTGCGTGTCGGGCCACGCGCTCTGTAGGGTTTCGTAGTTTCCCGTCACAATATGTGGTATTTGCTACATGTTTTACGTAACTAACAAAAACATCTAAGTAATTATAATTGTCTTTCTACAGGATGTAGTTGTGAAAAGTATCCAAATTTATGGAGTTGAATGTATTCATCAATCAAATAATTCACTATTTTAAAGATGGCCCCATCGAAAAAGTTGTTTGTATTTAAGAACACAACCGCCTCCAACCTCATTGCCATACCTAAAGTTGCAAGTACATAAAATTAGGTTATTTTGGTGTACATCTATGAAACATACGCCAATCGACAGAAAAAATAAAAACAACAAATAATCTTTGACAAAATGTCTTGACTGATATACTTTTTTCAGAATTTCAGTTTGAATATGTAATATTTATTTTTAATGGTGTCAAAGCATATTGCATTATTATCTCTTGTGCTTCTACCTGAAATACTAAATATAAAGTCCGCAAATTAGGTACATTATTCAATGTTCCATTTGATTTTATACAGGGAAAACACTGTTTTTTCATCCGCCTGCGCCTCGCAACAGTCTGCCCAAATTGTCGTTCAGTGTATTGTATTGCTAATGATATGTACGGAAATGAACTATCCGTGTTTTTTGTTACGTACCATGACTATTTACTTATACAGACAATTAGAAATATTTATTTTAATTTGCTAAGTAAAACTAATTTATAGTAAAGCAGCAAATTACCATTACTTTATACATTTAGTTTTTAAGGTAATTTATGAGAAAAAACAAAAATCTGCAAACATGTCCCATACTAGGTTCTTCAGTAGACCAGCCGTAGAATGCTTGTAACATTTTTATGGTTTTTGACTTCTAAAACTAAGAACCCGCAAAAAGATATCATTTCATTCTCTATTATCTCTGTGGTGTGGTGTGTAGTTTTGACTATTGTACCTACTCATACTAAGGACATCCAAAGGGTTAAATTAACAAAGAAATCAGTTACATAAACCATTCCATTTACGAGCTATAATAACCTGTGACATACGCTTGAACACATAGAAGAGCGATAGCAACAGAGTTTTCATTTTGCCTTTTTAGGTCCGGTAGATCCATGAAACTACGTGAATAAATTCGTGACCTATTTTGAACCAAACATTTGATTGTTTTTTTATATTTAGGTCGTTCTTGAAAATTTCATGACTATGTTGAATTCTAATATTTCTAGTAGCTATATTAAAATAGTAGTAGAGCTATCGTACACTCTGTCATAAACTCGTGATGTAGGCAATATTTTAAATTTAAATTCCACTAAGGAATCAACAATTCAAGTTAGTTACTCATATAATGTAAAAGTAAACCCTGAAATTCAATCATCTAGATCTAAATATTCATTCCTAAACGTACACGTTATAATTTTAATGGCGGCAGTTGTAAACGCGCTAGTCGCGTATCTATCGGCGCTGGCGCAAGTAGGATTTCCTTTTTAGACCACACCCGTCCATCATTGGGTCAGTGTGCGACCGCCCCGATTGGAGAGATGCGATAGCTTCCTGCGCGCGAGCAGTTCATCAAGGTTTGCTTTCTAGCTTGTGTTAGAAAGTAAACGTGTTGTGTGAGATAATGCTTATTACATCGACGACCTAGAGAAGTGGCGCGGCGATCGGCCTTGGTCGCAAAGCGTCCCGGGTTCGATTCCCGGTTTGGGTCACTTCATAAAATGATTTTTACTAATTGGCTCGAGTTTGGGTGTGCCGGTAGATGCACCCGGCACAATTCATTGTATGGTATCTCGTAATATATCCCTTACTTTCAGACTATGACCAAATGTGTCTTGTCTGGTGCATATTGATTTATATTTACTTATTTGTAGTACAGTCAACGGCAGGTCAACCTACCCAAAAAGTTAAGTCATTGAACCGATTTTTAACTTTAACTCCGACACGTAGAGATCAATATCAATTGAGAAAATTTTGGCATTTTGTGGTAGGTTGATAAGCTGTTGTCTGTACAGTCAAAAGCATATTATAAACTTACGGTTAACCGATTTTCAACTTAAACTACAACATGAGTTTAATATCAATTGAGACAATTTGCAGTTTTTAATTAACTATTTTGTACTGGGATGAGTTATTTATTACTACGTAGGTCACACTATAAGTTTTGCGTAACTTAAAAAAAAAACATGTTATAACCAGAATATTATGTTTATTGCTTTTCAAAATACTCTCCTTTACTCCAACCAACATTTTTTCATGTGATCGAACCATTTTTTAAAACAGGAGGACCACAGATCTGAAGGCATGTTTTCTACGTGCTGATTGAACGCTATCACTGCCTCTTCGGAGTTGATAAAAGTAAAACCTCTCATCAAATCTTTGATTTTGGGGAAATACAGAAATCACAGGGTGCTAGGTCGGGGCTATACGCAGGATGGGTGACGAGTTGTACTTTTTCGGAAGCTAAAAATGACTTTGTTTTGTTGGCCGCGTGTTAAGAAGCGTTTTCATCCGCGTTTTCATCCGTGGTCGTACTTCAGTAGCATCTGTGAGCACCATTCCACGCGAGCCCGCTTCTGTTTCGCTGTCGGTTCATGAGGGATCCAACGACAGCAAAGTTTCCGAACTTTCAATTCTTCGTGTAAAATTTTCTGAATTTGGCTCATACCAATCCCCAATAGTTCTCAAATTGTCTCATAGGTAATGCGTGGGTTTTCTTCAATTAGCCGCTTAACAGCAGCCACATTATTTTCGTTGACGGCAGTTGAAGGCCGCCCTTCACGAAATTCGTCGTGTAAAGAAACTCGACCTCTCTCAAATTCAGTAAACAATCGCCTCATGGTGCTCAAACAAGGTGCTTCTCTTTCAAAAGCATTTTGAAGACAAGCGGCACAGTCTTGCGGAGAGAGAGAACTTTTAAAATCATAAAAAATCATCGCTCTAAAATATGTTCGACTTAATTCCATTTTCGTTGCGTACGTAGAACTTTGATGTGTGATAAAAAACAATTGACAAATCATTTCCCGCCAATTGTTTTTTTTTATTACTAAGAAGGTTGCAACGTTTAAAAAATATAACATTCGAAATTCAAATAATTCCGATTAGCTAGAAGTGCAAAACTGATAGTGTGGTATATGGTAATTTCAGGCGAATATGAAATCACATGTAATATAAATTTTAAAATTTTTTCAAATTTGCTTACTACGAGTATATGTATGTCACGTATGTATATAAAAATACGTATATGTTTTTGATCGAGTTTTTAAACGCCTAAATAAGTGCTATCTCTCTATCCAGTAAAATTCTAAAATAACTATAATGAAGCAATTCTCAGCACAAAATAGTGATAAAAACATGGTAAAGTTTATTAGCATCAGACTTCACCTGTCCATTAAAATCAGTCTATGATTCATACAGCCACTTCTCTTTTAAACGTCTTTAAGAGAGTCAAAATATCTGATTGCTAAAATTGATGTCTTAAATATTTCATGTCATTGATAGAAAAAAAATTACGCCTACATGTACGTTATCCGACGCAGATTAATGGTAGGAATTAGGAGAGATAGTAAGCATGTGGGTAGGTATTGTTATCTAATGATTAATACCAGTTATAGCGTAAACTTATTTATATGATCGGACTAACTTACCTAGTGACGTCCGATCCTCAATTATGTGAAGTAATCTCGTCCTCATTGTGTACAATGTAGTACGCACTTTTTGCTACTGCACTGATTACAATCTTCAAAGTTAGGCGCGTGCATGAACGCGTCAATAAACTAAAAAATAAATAACCGGAACGTGCCCGCACCGTCACCTATCAATGTCATCTGTCACCTGTCAATGTCATTATTTCAAAGGATAAAACTGGACACAACTTTCAAAAAGAAGGGAAACTAAATAGTATGTAGGTATTTATAGCATATAATCTTTTTTGTACTTTAAGGATTGATAAATACATACTAACTGGGTCGGGCTGGGGATAGGATGAGGACGAGATTACTTCACATAATTGAGGATCGGACGTCACTAGGTAAGTTAGTCCGATCATATAAATTATGTTCCATAATCTCGTCCTCATTGTGTACAATGTAGATGTTCAAAGAGGAAAGTTGTGTCGACAAAGCAATATAAACATTTATTATGATCATTTATATGATTTGCTAAAGTCTTCGCACATGATAAAACTTTATTTTATTAACTATCTATTGGTAGATGCTTAATTCAAGTTTTATCTAACAAGGATATAGTTGTTTGATTAATTCATTGGAATTAATCAACCAACCCTGTATATCGATACAACCCTGTATATCGATACAATCCTGTATGATGATACACCTTGTGTGATGATACACCCTGTATGATGATACACCCTGTATGATAATACAACCCTGTATGATGATATAACCCCGTATGCTAATACAACCATGTATATTGATACAGTCCCATCCCATTTGATGACACAAACTTGTACCTATTTTATACCATACAGGTGGGCCAAAAAATGTGTAGGAATTCTATAAAATCGAAAATTGCAAATTTTACTTTAATTGCAATACTCTTTTATTTTTGTTAAAACTGTAAGTCTTTATGAATTTATAGATTTGCTGGGACTGAGACTGATAATCCACCTGTTGTACACTTTTAAGTTTGTGCAATAAAGTTTTAAATAAATACCCCGCGCTATTAAGTAGGTATATTCTTTACGAATAAACGATCACGCAAACGAAATCGCGGGGCAACAGCTAGTTTAATAAGTTGTCATGGAAATGGAGCCAATGCTTTGAACTATTAATATCCGTCTCATTTATCCAGTAGTATGTAGTACATACTTAGTATATGGTTACCTAACAAGGTAAATTTATCGATGTGAAAGTAGGTAGTTAAGCTAGTATTTCTTCTGAAAAGACTTATTTTATTTTATATAAAAAGAAAATCTAGTAACCTTTTAAGTTATCATTGTCTGTAATACAGTTTTTTATGCAAATAAATTAGTCTTAGGTATTCTTAATAACTCCTGTTCAAGGTGTAGTTCCAAAGTAAAGGAAACTAAAATAAATAATATGGATGTTTACTATCGCAAATTTTTCATTAATTATATGTTATAAATAAGGAAATTATATACAAATACTACTAGTATTGTTCCAGTAGGGATCCTATTTTGTTGACAATAGTTTCAACATTATTTTACTGAGAAAGATTGATTTTTACTCATCTTCTTAGAAAACCGTTATATGTGTTACACTTGTATGGCTGGAAATCAGTATGAGACTTCCTGCACTTTATGTGTGGATCCCTGGTAGGGGATATTAATAAGTTAATGAAACAGTCTGAATACTTATTTATAAAAAGATTCAATGACTGGTCAATTCTTGTAAGCTAATAAAAAATAATAATTAAATAAGTAATAATTTACCAATACATCACATCGGATAAGATAGAAAGTTTACTCCGGCTCAAAATACTTGTAGCAGCCTTAGTCCAATAACAAGGTAAGGCAACATTTATTGCCTGCATTGCCTTAATTATTGCCACTGATCAATGCCTCTATCGTCTCATCCATTTTTTTTTTTTTTAATTTTTTTTTTTTTTTTTTTTTTCAATTAAGTTAAGTTAGAAATTTTCTGTCATTATTTATCATCTCCATTTTTGCTTTACATGGTAATTTAATATCTAATAAAATTATTTATACATAGACTTACATAGGTACTTGACAATCTTCAATTCATGCCTTAATTTAAATAATAATTTTAAGTCAGTAGTATATTTTTTATGAAGTTTATAGTTTCATGGATACAATTTTAATTTTTTAATTATGTTTTAATAAATCATATTTTATTATAATCATCTATTTAAATATGAACCTTTGTTATCCACCTGGGATAATTCAGTTTATTTACTATCTTTAGTATCTTGATAATTTAATGATTGGATGATTATTTATCTTTGTCTTCAATTTTTGGTATCAAACATTTTCACAAATAATAAAATGTCTAGAAATATATGGTTTATAACAAAAATATATTAAAAATATATTTAGGTCAGATTTGAAAATTCAAGTTATCATTGGAACTTTGTGTCTAGTTTTGAATTTCTCTTACTTTTCCAAAGGTAGCAGGTACCTACTTAAAAATTAAAATAATTGGTTTTCGACCTTATGACAAGTACATAAGGATCAATTATGGTGCGACATTTTTGCCTGTAAATAAAGCTGCATAAATCTTTCCATGGGTTTTTACTGACTGAAAATATTGGAATATAACATACAGTTACAGTTAAAAAAGTTTTTAATTATGGTAATTTTTATCTTGTTGATAACAAGGAGAATTATTTTTCCATTTCTGTAACAGTGATCTTCACTCACATTATTTGTAAGTAACACTCATCTTGAGTGTGTCTTTATTTCACTTGATGAAGACTAGAAATAATCTAACTAGCCATGGCGATCAGCTAGAATAATAACCTTAAGTCAGTAACAGTGTTAAATTTTAATTGCTTTCATAGATTATTATAGAATCTTGAGAATTAAGCTTGATACTATGAGAATTTAAGGTTTACCCGGTTGTAACCAGATCTAATATTATAAGTTACACAAATGGGATACCATATCAGTTGTATAGGAACATACAAACATGCACCAGCCAACATCAATTTGTCATGGTCTCCAAACAGGGAGTCAACTTCCCTGTATTATGAGGTACAAGACAATGTATCTCGCCAGGGTCATTCGACCAGAGTATCGAACCTGGGACCTTTTACGTTAAGGCACTTCACGAATCAAGTGGATTAATGATCTTTAAGTCACAGATATCAATTAGCAATGTCAAGTAATGTTTATTTATTTATTTAAGCTTTTTAGTAAAATATAAGAGAAAAAAAAAAAAAAAAAACTTAATATGGTCATAACTACATGAACTATTGGAGTAAACAGGTTGTTTTCTATGGTATGCTTTATAAAGTCTTGCCCTCTTGGGCCAACATCAAGAAGTATCTCAATTACTTGTGGTAAAAAACTTGTGGAAATCCACATCGAGATAAACCATAATTTGTAAAAGCGCTATTTATCATTGACTTGTATGTATATAAATGGGGCAGAATAAGACAAGCAGATCTGAGACCAACAGATTGTCTTGGTACCATTAATGGTTGCCAAAGGCCCAATTTGATAGTATGAAACTGATGAAATTATTAAAAACTTAAAATCTTTATAAACAGACAGACAGATTGTCTAGGTAAGTATATGACTTGTTTACACAAGACTCAGAATTCCTTAAGCCTTCAATATCAGCAGGCAAAGGAGCTTCTTTCATAGCCTCCTTAGAGTCAAAGTGTTAAGTTGAAAAAATTACTAAGACGGAGGGCATTACCTCATGGTCTCGGTACCCATATTCTCCCTCCTCTCTATTTTCTTCAGTGGCATTCGAAGATATGTATCGTCTTGATACTTTTGTGTTCGACTATATTTTCAACTTCAATTAATGAAGTCGGTCTCTGGTCAATCTTATAAGATTTGCAGACCCGCAATATTATAACAAAAATTTTAAGCCACAGGCTAACCCCTCGTGAAAGCAAGTGGAAGTGTTATAATTCTGCTGCGAGACAGAAAAGAGGAATAATTGTTCTCTCGGTACATATGATGCGCTAGAAGAATTTTATAATATTAATAACTTACCTTATGCTATTACAGATCCTTTGTAGTATATTTCTGGTGCAACATTGTATCGGTCTCAAGGTCAACTCTTCATGAAGACTAGAGCCATAATGTTACGTCTCAGGAGGAATCCCTCGAGGAGACGCTTCAGACTGAACAAAAACCCACTGGCCACTCCATCGTAAAGGCCAGTGCTTCTGTACAGAGCAGTTTCTGTGGAGTCATTCGGAGACATGACAGACAACTAGAATGAACATATTGATCACCAACGGCCAACCTCCCGTGAAGGCTCCGATGTCATTCATTCTGAGACATGAGAGACAACTAGAATGAACTTAATGATCACCACGGCCAACCTCCCGTGAAAGCTCCGATGTCATTCATTCTGTCTCGTTTGCGGGCTGAAGAATAACGCAACTCTGTCACACACACTCCTTGTTTTCATGATTAATTTCTGGCTGATTATGTTGTTGGAGTGGAGGCCACGTCTCGGCGAACGTAGTGTAGGACGCTTCTCAACTCGATGGGCCGACGAACTCGGGAATATGGCTAGATACATTTGTATCAAAGCAGGAGATCGTACTCCTTGGCGCTCTTTGCGTCCTTCCCGTACGTCCAGCAGTGGGCTGTAATAGGCTGAGATGATGGTGATGGTGATGATATTATAAATATAATAACACTAAAATTAGTGTGCTGTGTTGGTGATAGAAATCGTAGTAATCGTAATAATTGAGCCGAGGTATCGGTCCAACAATTTCACAAATTCAACTGACAAGTTTTGTTTTCCAGCCACCATACTTTTACACAAATATCACCGTATTTTCTTCTTGGTTTTTTGCATTTGTATGTAAGCTGTAAATCACTAATTAGTTTAAAAACTAATTTATTCTAATTATTTAAGTCTTCAGTGCTGTGTACAAAAAAGTACAATGACATTGACAGGTGACAGATGACATTGATAGGTGACGGTGCGGGCACGTTCCGGTTATTTATTTTTTAGTTTATTGACGCGTTCATGCACGCGCCTAACTTTGAAGATTGTAATCAGTGCAGTAGCAAAAAGTGCGTACTACATTGTACACAATGAGGACGAGATTATGGAACATAATTAATACGTAGGTAGGTAAAGTTATGCCAATATACGAACCGCAGCAGGGCATGTGCCCTGTCAGATGTTATAAGCTACCTTAAGGCCTCTAAGCTGACTAGGCTTCACAACTAACTATAGCCGGGACCAACTTTTAACGTGCCTTCTAAAACACGGAGATGCTTGATATAAATGTCACTTAATTAGGTTGGAATGGTCACCATCCAATCACAACCGCGGCGTGGCTTAACTTTGTAATCACTACCAAAGCGCTGTCATAACTCAGCAACAAGCACTTCTAATACGTAGGTATAAAATATAAAATGTTTTAAATTTTTACTGCTATGTTCTGCACTATTTCTGTATTTGACTCTTTAATTGATAGCGCCGACTCTACGTACATAAAAAAAAACATTATTGCCCTACTATAGTATGACTTTGTTACAGCAATAAATATTTAGGTAGGATATACTTACTATACAGGAACTATAAATCACAAAGTTCCCGGCGAGTTCCACTTACTAAGTAAGTATCATGAATATCATGATATAAAACAGTCGATAATAATATTTTACAAAATACAACAAACTGCTACATAATATATACAAGCTATCAAATATATTTTATTGATAGATTATGATCAATACATTATTTACAGACTAACAAACTTAGATAGAATATAACATGCAATATTCTAGACTGTAATTACTAGCTATGCATGTACTCACAACGCCAAAGAAAAAGTCATAAAATTACTAGTGTCTTGAAAGGCATTCAAAATTTTATGATACTTGGCGCCAACAACCATACTTTATAGACTAAAAATAACTAGCCAGTTAAAAGCTATTTAGTTGCAATAAAAAATATTTTAAAAAGTTTTACATAACCTACCGTAACACTTAACAGAAATTTAGAAACTGTGCCATCTTAATCTGTTCTAACAAGAATGAGTAAGACAGCGAAAATTCGAACGTGCTCGCGACCTAGAGAGGTGAACAAACGGCCGATATTTAGTTCAACCCAAATTTTTGACCTGATTCGACGTAAAAACGCGGTGTGGCGGGCGAACGACCGCGTGACGTCACGGCAGATAGACAAAACGACCCACGGAATGCAGTTTTGAGCCACTTCTTGGCCCATCTAACGGGAATGGGCCCGGGGTCGATATACTTGTCAGGCAACCATGACCCACGGAAATCGGTGTTCTAGTTTTGGGCATTGGATAAGCGGGGTCGTTGCCCCTAATTATGTTTAATTAAGAAGCTAAATGTTTAATACAAAAAGTTGAGTTAGGGACGCCTATTTTTTCTACTTCTGTCGTAAACAAACGTGCAGTGGTGGTTATGAAATTTAAACTAATGTAGTATTAGATGATAGATCCCTTCACTGCATCCAAGCCCAGTCAAAAATACCATCATGCATGAGTATAGGCACAGTTTCAATTTTTTTTGTAAAACTGGGGCCTAAGTAATTATAAACTCTAGAGAATACCTAATCCAGTGTGGTGGTGTGCAGTGTGGTTTTCCCATCAAAATCTACCTACACAAACAAAAGAAGGTTTATAACTATCGAAATGAAAACTGTTTCAAGATATCATGGTTACGCCCCTATAGTTGATAGCCTTACAAATAGTACATTAATCAAGAAGTTTTTCTTTGAATAAAAAAAAACTATTAGATGTACATTATCCTAGAACTAGAAATTGTTGTGATATGGTAGCCGTAACATTACTACTTGTGTTGTAATACATACTTGTACACTACTTAATTAATTCCCACACAACAAACAAAGAGCTTAATTACATACGCAATTTATTACACTGTTAATTTATTAGTAAGAAGTCAGTTTTTCTTGTTTGTTTTATTAAATCGGGTAGGTTTATGCATTTAAAGATTTTAAATTTAATAATTTTAATAGCAATAAGCTGATATGATGATGATGCTTAAACATTTACATTACATCCATGACTTATGTACAATGCTTGTGCTTATCACACAAACGTTTGACCCTTGCGGGAATCGAAATCACACCAAAGAAACAAAATAACAAAGATCATTAGATTATCCCATCCTATCATAATTGTTTATCTCTTTACCGGTTTCTTAAATATTAGCGAGAAATTTGAGAAAATTGTTTTAATCGACTTTTCGACTGATATTTATAAAAGGAACCGTTATACATTTTAAGATTCACATCAGTAAGATCTCTCTTTTTTATATACATGACACAGTATCTGTACATACAGATACTGTGTATTTTTTCCATTTACAATACAATAGCGTCGTATCTCATTTCCTACAAAAAATATCGTAAACCAGTCGAACTTATCGACCGGTACGGGGACTAATGTATTAATCTTGAAAACTAAAAACCGGTATCGAATAAAAAGGTTCGCGTTACAACACCCGATGTCAAAGATGTATCACGGTATTAATCAAACACCCTCATATTGTAGCGTTATTAAACATGTTAATAAGCTTGATGTGTAAAATTAAAAAATAAAATATTGATGTTTACAAAATTATTCTACATGGTATGATTTACGCTGTCGATGGCTTTGTAAAAAAACCGGTCAAGTGCGTGTCGGGCCACGTGCAATGTTAGATGTATGGTTCCGTAGTTGCCCGTCAGTCCTTCACAATATGTGTCATTTTATACATGTTTAACATAATTGGCATCTTCATTTAAGTAATTTTTGTCTAAGTATATTTTTAAGTTGACTCGGTGACTTGTAAAGCTTACTTTTCGTGTTTCGTGTTGACTACGAAACCTTAAAAAACAAAAAGCACTCCATTTTTTATCTACATAGTTTTAGAGTATGCCTATAAAAATAGTTTTAACAGTAAATTTCGTTACGATTGGACTTTAAAAAACTTTTATAATGAAGATTTTGCTGAAAAGTACATGCAACCTTCATAATGCAATGACACTAAACAAAAACGATATATCGATATTGTCGTGTGATAAATATCCGGCAACCCTAATTATTAGTTATTAAATTGCGTAGGTACGAATTCGTATATTGATTTATCTAAGTTCAACAATTGAGTTTGGCTGCGCGTGGGCAGAGCGTGGGCCGCGCAAGCGCCGACTACGAGGGTGCTCGTTAGAGCCGCAGCGACCTCTGCAAGCCTCAAATTTGCCTACCGTTTTATAAACAAGATAAGATGATCGTAAAAATAATATTACCTACACCGCATTTTCACAGGTAGAGATTGTACTAACTTTTATGATGCATAAATAAATATCTCAGGATCTACCTAAGTGAGTATCATAAATTTGTAAACCTATGCCAAAATGGTGACGTGAATCGCCTTTTTTGCAATATTAGTAATAAGGGGCAAGATGGTAAAACATGTAGGTTTCAGCACAGAATATACATAATAGGTTAAATGTTTCGGCTTGTAGGAGGTGTTTATATTGGCCACAGCATCTCTTTCAGATGATTGTTGCAGCGCTAGTAGGTTCAAGGGATTCCGCATTTCCGTTTGTGACTATTGAGTCCTATAGCAGCGCGGCACTTTTTGCCACAACGATTGCAGGTGTAATGCGAGTCTACAGAAGGTGGTACAGCACGGCGAAGACTTATCTGCTTCAAATTATCCAGCCAGTCTTCATCATGTTTTGATACTCCAATTTTAGTATCTTGGCGCCATTCGGGTCTCATTTCTGCGCGTTTCTCCCAATTATCGGTTTGAATTCCAAAGCTGCTCACGTCCCGCTTGCAAGAGTCCTTAAATCTTAAAATTGAGCGCCCAATCGGTCTACCTCGTCACGTTTGCTATTTGGCCCAGCATGACCTGCCTCCCTAGCATGAGCATATATCTATCATAATTTTTACAGTTGGTGTAGATATATCCTTGTATCATATCATATCGTGTTTTGGTGGTCATGCTAAGGGGGCTGACGTGGCAGTATTTCTGGCGGCATACGATAGACGTGACCAAGCCAACAGACGTCGTCTTCGGAATCTTGAATGTAAGTTGTACCTACCACGTCGCAGAAAAAGGTATTGTCAAAATTTTCGAAGTAACGTTACATCGGACCAACAATAGTTGGAGAAACAAGGTACCGAAGTAAGATGTTCGATGTTCAGATACATCGAAGAAAAAAACCTTCGGTGTAAGGTTTTTGCTGTATCAATTTTCGAAGAAAGGTGTTTCGAACACACGTAGGGAACCCTATCGGGGTACATTTCTATAAATAATTGATTTTAATATCATGTCTTCATCACAATGAAGTTGTCTCAATGAACCAAATGTTTTTGTTATATTTGTGGTGAAAATAAGCACTTTTTATAAAATCTGTTAAAAGTTTTCTATTTTTTTTACTTTACTGTGTATTATTCACCACAAATATAACAAATAAACATTTGGCTCGTTGAGACAACCTTCGTGATGAAGACATGATATTGAAATCAATTTATTTATAGAAATGTACCGATAATTTAGCAAACTGAGCACATGAAAGTACTGATTACAGTCAATATTCAAAACTGAGGGTAAATCCAAAACTACACGTAGGAAAAAAAATACATTCAGTGCCACTAATAAACACTCAAATAACAAACCACTCTACACCAATTTTTTATTTTATTTGTTGACCAGTGATAAACTAAATACTGTCCAAAAGTTTTTTGTGTAAAATCGGGTTAAACATAACCTTCTTAACAAGTAGCTATAATCAGCAAAATTCATAAGCCAACCGAAAAAGCCTCGGTAGCCGGGTGAAAATCATTATACTGATTATAGTTTTTATCTCCGATATTTTACAAGAGATTTCGATTTGTCGATCGTTCATTCTTGTAAGATTGCGGTTCTCCAATTTAGGATTGGGATGTTGATTCAACAAAAAACCCTGTGGTCATCGACCTGTTGGATGTCGTATAATTTTGACATTTCATAAATGTGATCATTAGCCAGTTTTTTGGTCTGACCCGAGGGCTTGACTCATATTTTGATACAAAACAAGCTCGCTAAATGCCATAACGATATAATTAATACATACACGTCATGTTTTCGGCACTCAATTATATTTAACAAAAGATAATAAAGACCACAAAATAAAACTTTAAAGTATAAATGCGGTAATCAATGTACAGAAAACAAAAGTATTTACTGTATACAATTAAATAATACTGTTTTCATTGAACAACTACTAAAACTGAAATAAACTTATGTTCTACGACCGAGTAGCACAACACAAAAGTACTCTCCATAAAAATAAATTTCTTATTATTATACGAGTAATGCCCATACGCGTATATAATTGAATCCCCTTGAAAATTAGACGACTACCTTACTTTGTATAAACAAAAACTAAAACGTTGACTTTTCAAATAGTGCTTTTATGATACGAAAGACAATTTTGACTTGAATAAACATACAGGGCATATTGATGCTGCTAGTCCTCACAAGTTCTTACTCTCACAATAGAAGTTTTTGGTAAAGAAAAACACAAATAAACTTTATTACCAGATTACCAGACCAGCATGGATTTATTATTCTATTATTTTAATATAACTTATGATTTCTAAATATATTATGTTGAATATCATTACATTTTGTAACGATAACACATTAGTGAATGACAAATCCTTTGCATGCCGACAATGCGGTAAAGCACACCTGTACCTCTATATGTGACCGCCCGAAATATTCTGAATATTCATGTTTTTTTATTTATTTTAAGGTATTTTTCCAAGAAGTCTATCTTATCTAGAAGTCTTTTCAAGAAGTCTAACGTTTTATTAAGCCTAATCTCCTAAGGTATTAATTAACACGATTTTGCAGTTTTCATGGATATTGTTTAAAGCTTATGAGTTACTTTATTAGGCAATTTTACATTTATATTCAGAAACTGTTGACTTTTTTTTCAAAAAGAGAATCACTGGCTCTTGGTTTTAAAAACTAAACCCAAATATACTCTTACGAGGGCTTTTTATTCTTTATTATTAATCTAGAGCTCAAACACTACAATAAGACAGTACCGACATACTTTTAGTCAATTTCAATTTCATTTATCCTACCCTAACTATAAAATAATTATAAACCCACAATCAATTTGTAGAGTTATCAAATAACTTTAATGTATCAACTAGTTTCTATCTGCATCATCATTTCAGCCATAATACGTCTACTGCTGAACATAGGCCTCCCCCAATGACTTATCATCGGGGAGGAATGCCAATACTCGCCACGCTTGGCAGGCGGGTTGGCGAGCTCAGTTTTTCATTAGATTCCGCACGAAGACGCTGCTGTCCGTCTCGGGCTACAGGAATTAGTCTACTACTACTACCTACTACCTACTACCTCCTGTTAGCGGTGGGAAAGTGTATTCTTTACAGCCGTCCCCACACGGCACGGCACGGCGGAATGTAGCCAACTAGGAATCAATAATATCCTCACGGAAAAACGAAAAAAATATCTGTGTTAAGCTAAATTAATATCTCTAAAGTGTGCCAAATTTCAGCTAATTCGTTACTATAGCTTTCGCATTTACGTAGGTCACACTATAAGTTTTGCATAACTTAAAAAAACAACATGTTATAACCAAAATATTATGTTTATTGCTTTTCAAAATACTCTCCTTTACATTTTAAATTTTTTTTCATGCGATCGAACCATTTTTTACCACAGATCTGAAGGCATGTTTTCTACGTGCCGATTGAACGCTATCACTGCCTCTTCGGAGTTGGTAAAAGTAAAACCTCTCATCAAATCTTTGATTTTGGGGAAAATACAGAAATCACAGGGTGCTAGGTCGGGGTTATGCGCAGGATGGGTGACGAGTTGTACTTTTTCGGAAGCTAAAAATGACTGTTTTGTTGGCCGTGTGTAAAGAAGTGTTGTCATAATGTAGGAGAACGCGGCTTTTGGGTCGTCTTTCGCAAACTTTTTCTAACACCCTGGGTAAACAAATGGTAGAATACCACTTGGCATTAACACTCTTTTGATCTTTAAGGAATTGTACAGATGGGACCCGTAGCTGAGAAAAAAAACGCGATAATTTTTTCACCAACGTTCTTGCCTGCCTTACTTTGGTTGGCCTGTTCTCATTTTCAAACACCCCTTTACAAGATTGCTGTTTTTTTTCGGGTTCAAAACAATAAATCCACGTTTTGTCTCCTGTGACAATAAACAGCATTAGAATGTCCGTGGTCGTACTTCAGTAGCATCTGTGAGCACCATTCCACGCGAGCCCGCTTCTGCTCCGCTGTCAGTTCATGAGGGATCCAACGACAGCAAAGTTTCTGAACTTTTAATTCTTTGTGTAAAATTTTCAGAATTTGGCTCATACCAATTCCCAATAATCCTCGAATTGTCTTATAGGTAATGCGCGGGTTTTCTTCAATTAGCCGCTTAACAGTAGCTACATTATTTTCGTTGACCTCAGTCAACGACGACGTTCACGAAATTCGTCATGTAAAGAAACTCACCTTTCTCAAATTCAGCAAACCATCTCCTCACGGTGCTGAAACAAGGTGCTTCTCTCCCAAAAGCATTTTGAAGACGAGCGTCACAGTCTTGCGGAGAGAGAGAACTTTTAAAATCATAAAAAATCATTGCTCTAAACTTTTCTAAACTCTCTTTTCGACTTAATTCCATTTTCGTTGTTTACGTAGAACTTTGATGTGTGATAAAAAACAATTGACAAATAAGAACTAAGAAGATTGCAACGTTTAAAAAAATATAACATTCGAAATTCAAATAATTCCGATTAGCTAGAAGTGCAAAACTTTTAGTGTGCCCAATGTATAATGTAGTAAGATCTTTCTAATGTAATAATATCTTTAGAAGTTCTTTAAGAATATTTGACACACCTTTACATTGTACCTTCATACATCATCATCTGTTGGTTATTGTGGGCAAACGTGCTAGTAACAGCTTCCCTGCTCATTTGTGCGGGTTACGACTGTTTGTTGCGTTTGCGCAGAATATTCCCTTGGGTAGAAATATGTACACTTTTATGTGCCATTGTCCAGCACGAGCCAATTGCGCCAGAAAGGAGTCGGCGCTTTCACAAAGGCTGCCACTTCTATAAACTAGTATAAACTGTCACTGCGCACTGAATGACACGATCCAAACTCGTTACATGGCCTATGTGTGGCCATGCGGTCGCACAACGTATATAAATTGCGGTATTAGGTAAGGCAGACTCAATTACCCGCGAGTTATGGAGCTTGCAAATTTAGGCGTAGATTGAAACAAATGTGTGAAAACCTTAAGATTTAATACGTCTGAATTATTTATAACCGACTTCAAAAAAAGAAGAGGTTCTCAATTCGTCGAAATCTTATTTAAATTTTTTTATATATTATGTTCAGCGATCATTCGTTACTACGTTGACCGATTTCGATAATATTTTTTTGTTTGAAAGGTAATACTTTCAGAATGGTCCAATATTAATTTGGTTTAATTCTGATGATGGGATCTATAAGAAAATCATCAAACATTGCATGAAGTCCGTACCACGCCAACTGATTTTAGTATCTATCTTACCTAATATCTTTGCCAAATATAGACCGATTTTGATGATTCTTTTTTTAATAAATAGCTTATACTTCAAAGATACTATAACAAAAAAAATCGGAAAAAATTTCACCCCTAAGAATGGAAAAATAGGAAATACATATTTACTAATACAAATACATAATTTACTGCTGAACACCGATTTCAATCGGTGTTCAGCAGTAAATTATGTTTGCACTCGTAAGATTTGTTTTGATTAGGATTTATCACTAAAATACTCGTAGATAAATTAAGTTAATTTTATTAAAAAATAAAAACCGACTAAAAAACTAAAACGCTAAAAATAATCTTAACATTTATGTACCTAATCAGTTACTTTTGGAATCGGTGCCAGTCGATGAGAGATTTTATGTTTTCGTTTGCTTGCACCGACTCCAAAAGTAACTGATTAGGTACTTAAGTGATTATTTTTAGCGTTTTAGTTTTTTGAAGTCGGTTTAAATTTTTTTTTTAATTAAAGAAAATATTTAAAAAATATGTTGAGTGACAGCATTCAGAAATGAAAAAAGTAATAATTTTCGAGACTTGCAAGCTTGAAGCTTAATCAAATTTGGAATTTGGATGATGCGAAGCACTCTTTGAAATTTATTTCGTTTGTTTAATCACCTTGGCACGAATAGCACTTACACTTTGGTCTTTGTAATGAAAAATTAATGCATGATTCGTCATTTTGCCGGTGAAATGGTCCGGCTTTTTTTAGTTTAGTTAATAAAATTATCAATTACAGTCGGAAATCAAACATTTTTCGTCAAAGCGGCGTAAATTATAAAAGTTAATGAGGTATCCCAAGTGTTTGCCGTGGAAGCTCGCCTTTTTCGCTAAGTGTTTTTGGCAATGATCCGGGCGCCGGCGGAAGTCGAGAATGGCACCGAAGCGACCACCTCCTTTGGCTAGGGTTGCTTGTTTTACCATTTACCCTGCATATGGGGTAACATTACCACATCTGCGTGTTATAAAATAAAATAGAGACATCTCAATAACTTTAGGAACATAAAGGAAATTGTTTCGCGCGCTTTCATCTCCGCGCTTTTCTTATTGTTTGTCTCGCCCTGCTAGTAGTGTCAGAAAAAGAGACGTGACGTACAAATTCTTGACAACTTATTACTTTTTTTTAAAATTATTTTGACGTTAATAATGCCCTACATTGTTTTTTAGGATACTGTGGTCAAATAGAAAAAAAGGAAAGGATCACTTTGTTGTTTATCAATACATTAAAAAGTGGTTTAAAGTTTTCTTATCTATAATACTAATTATAGGTACTTAGTGGCCATCTACATATTACTCGTACGTTACGCAAAATATCGACATTTGGACCTACCCGTCTACGTCACGTTTTGTTCACATCTCTTAACATGCAATGTCAGTTTTTTAGACAAGAGGTACAGTATATAACTGTATATGTGTATATAACATAGTTTATAAGAGAAAATTATAATACGAGTATATTTAAATGAATGTATGTTTAATTTAATAATAGCAGGTATAGATCTACTGTGACTTCGTCGTATTCCAAATAAATAATAATTGAAATTGAATGCGCGAGAATACGAATTAAAGGTAAATAATAATTAATATCGTTATAAGTTAATTTACCAATGGCCTTCCCAGACAAACCGAAAGGTTAATTAATGTTACATTGGTTTGGATGGATCATATAATTACAAAAATAATTATCTTTAGTGTAATATTATTGTTTTATTATGTTAATGGTTGTGAACTCACGATGAAAATCAATGCAGTGGGCTTACTTCCAAGCCGTGTTTGTTGTGTCAAGACAAGATCAAGACAAATGATCTCAGGGGTATCAGAAAGCCTGATGTAGCTTTAGAAGTTTTGGCGCATCTGTGTTATTTACCCACAGCACTATACCGTTTTGCAGCCACGTGTGCGTATAGGCCTTATATGCAATTGTGGCAGTAGTTGTGTCTAATATGCACTTAATGTGGATTTTCCAATTTAAAGTTAACCTTTTTAATGAGTGGGTATAGTTGTCACCAATACCTCTCAACTCAAATGTGAATAATGTAGTATAATCGATGAGGTATTTCACAATTAACTCAATTTATGATAGCTAAGTTAGTACATAAATATAGTAAAAGATCTAATTTCTCGATACCGTAGACTAAAGACTACGGACCGACACTTTAATTAGCAGACCTTTTATCAGCTCTAATAGGCCGCTTTTAATTTTAAGAATGCTATATCAGTTTTATAGAAAAAGTTGTAGCATGTTTGTTTTTCAATTACATGTCAACTATGTGTGACATGTTTTACTTTCTTAGTGACTACTGTGCCTACTGCATTGAATACACATTACATACATTCTGTGGTAGTCAAAGGTGGGAGTGCTGGATGAAAATTTTTGTCTAACTAAATAGATTGTGATTTATACTATGGCTCGAAGAAATAAATTGCGATGTAGATTTATAGGTCTTCATTTAAATCCACAAAATGTAGTCTAGCTTTATTTACATAGTTGTCGCTGATGTCTCGCAATTTGTTTTTGGCAGTGACAAAGAGCCAACACTGTCGTTATCGTTATTTTATTTAAATGTGTACTCAATACTTTATTGCAACCTTATTTTACATTTACAATAGGTATTTAAGGTCCTAATTTATTAGTTAACTTTCTTCTTGGGAGTGATACTACTGCCTAAATAATTACAACGAATTTTTAATGGGACCAATATTGAATTTTGATCCTGTACAAAAAGTTGCTGTATTTGAGCATTAGAATCAACCCCTAGCTAGAAATGAGTTTACTAATAAATTAGAGCCTTATACTTAAAACATTATTTAGAACCAGTTAACACAAGAATATGGTTCGTGATTATGTTTAGTTTAGTTAATATAAAGTAACGTTGACTCTACCTTCTTAAAACTAAAAGAAAAAAATACTTATTAATCATACTACTCTACTACACTACCATTAAATTTATTTAAAAATAAACTATTTAACTGGCTCAAGATAAAATGTTTCTACTCAGTTAATAATTATCTAGATTGTAAAATTGACATTACCTAATAATTAATAACTGACATAACTGGCGTTTTATCAAAACTGTATGTATAAATTTGATTAATAACTTTTAAATTGTTTGGAGGCGTCTTGTCTCTGACTTATTTGTTGTTTGTTGATATATTTCAATGCTATTCACTATGTCTGAATAAGTGAAACCTATATATGTTTGTAACCTTATGATGTACCCTATTCAATAACCAAATAAATTATTCTTGATAAAATAAAAATATATTCACTTCAAAAAAATTTAACTGCCTCTGGTGAGATTCGGACCTACGACCTTTCGCTATCTGGGCGATTGCTCTTTTCAATTATCTTTAAACTTTTAACTATAATCCTTGATCTAATAAACTAGCATTGTTGTAAATTTTAAAAAAAGTTTTCAGTAAACAATCGTTCTTCAATTATTTGTTGTAAAACAAGTCTCTATAACTTTGCTAGAATCTGTACTTAACATGATTGTGTTTTTCTTCCATAAATAGCAATTACTAGTAGAAGATCAGTTCACATGAAATTTATTTTAACGTTGTCGGATTTTTTATTTATTGTTACTAGTTCGGAACCGTTGCCTAGAACATAATAGTCATTTTCACAGTCCTATATGTGACAAAAATCCTTTTTTTACATTGAAGTCAATATTTGAACCCTCAATAGTTATTATAAATTTAATAATGTATCTTTTACAAATTAAAATGTTGTTCGTTGCTAGGCGTAAAACTTAAGAACAGCTAGGCCTAAGAGTTAGCTTTTTATGGAAAGAAAAGTATAAGAAAAAAAGTTAAATCCGGGAAATCTGAACTCTGGCTTTTTTCTACGGGATTTTTGCTACTACGTTACGCAAATGTCGTGTCACAAATCTATATATATATAAGTAAAACAAATCCGGGTTAGTTACACCATTATAAGTCGAGAATGGCTGGACCGATTTTTATGATCTTTGGTTTGTTGAATTTTTCTCTGCCCCGAATAACAGAATAACTGTATAAACCACGGAAAAATATGAAGGGGCGGTACGAAGATCGCCGGGATAGCTAGTCTAATATATGTATAAGGTGCTTCATAAATATCTGCAACGGCTGAAATGAGAAAAAGTATTGCCTATATAGATTACGATAGTGAAGGAATTACGTGCCCCGGATCGGTAATTAATTATTTGCGAAAAGACAGTAAATAAATGGTTACTTGCTTCAATTTGCATAACACACTTCGTTATCCGCCCTTGACTCTGCGCGGGAGCGGTATAATGTGAAACGGTAGCATTTTTGGACAGATGTGGACGGTTTGAGACAGAATAAAGCCTAATCTTTATTTTATTTAATTTTTTTAATGAAAAAATTAATAATGTTCTGGACATCAAATTTCTTTACTATCGTAATATAAGCAATACTTTTACCCATTTCAGCCGTTGCAGATATTTATGAAGCACCTTATATATAAAACAAAGTCGGGTTAGTAACACCGTTTATAAGTCAAGAACGGCTGGACCGATTTTTATGATCTTTGATTTGTTGAATATTTCTCCACCCCGAAAAGCAGAATAAATATTAAAATTTCGGAAAAATTTACAAAAGAAATGTATATAGGGGCGGTACGAAGTTCGCCGGGATAGCTAGTCTTTATATATAAAACAAAGTCGGGTTAGTTATACCATTTATAAGTCAAGAACGGCTGGACCGATTTTTATGATCTTTAGATTTGTTAAATATTTCTACGCCCCAAAAAGCAGAATAAATATTAAAACTTCGGAAATGTTTAAAAAAAATACGCGGTACGCAGTTCGCCGACACAGCTAGTGATTGATAAATCAGAACAGGACAACGTTCTTTGTTGGGTCAGCTAACATTGCTCGTAATAAAACAAGGCCTGCTAATTATAGACTCTCCTTTTGATTTTTGTGTAGTCGGGTAATAAAAATGCGCTAGACAATACACTAACAAGATTTGCTTGTCCAATGCACATCAACTGTATTAATTAAAATATGTTGATTAATTATTACCCGTCGTCGTATCATCAAATAAGTTAGCTCTGAAATTAAAAATGCATGTGGGTTTGTAAACATTTGCATTTTAGAATATAAAATTTGAAGTGATTTGCAATAATTTCAGTGGTAATTCAAATGATCATTGTCACTGATGTTCCTCGGTAAAGCGATAATTGCCAATACTACCAACATTAATATCGTATTGATTCTTTAGTGTTTCGTCACCAGACTGATGGATGTTCTGGTTCTATCCAAATCGTCACGCTGTAAATCTTTACTATTAAAGTACACGTTAAAATGATGATAGCGGGTTCAAACATAAAGTTTGGGAATTTCTTAAAGGATTTTTAAGATATGAAAACAAATTGTACTTTCTCCGACACTTTTTCTTGACATGTACTTGACTTTCTAATTTTTATTTGCTCTTAACAATAATTTCAGTTTCTTTTTGTTTATCAGTTCCAAACCGAAAGAAAACTACTTACTAAAATGTTATCCGAATACTGCAATGACCGAGGGCACATCCTACAAAAAAAGTTGGATAAGAGCAGGATTGATGTAAATTTAGTACGTGTTGACTGTACTTCTGAAATTTTTACACTTCTAACATTTGAAATCCCAAACCATTTATTTTTTATTCTTGTTTCATGTCTGAGGGTGACTAATGAGCCGCTTTTTACCTCCTTTAATTTTTCAATGTCACTTTTAATTGCGTCGGTATCAAAACAGAAGTCACGTGGTGTAAAATGAATGGTTTCATCATTAACCAAATGTACGACCGAAGAGTATAAAGATTTATCTCAAACCAGACCTTGGAGTGTTCAACTTAAATCGTTCCGCCTAGAATTCTAATCGGATCGGATTCAAATATTTATTTTATTACTTAAATTATACAAATTCAGAGAGTACCTATATTTTACACCAGACTGACTAACTAAACAAAAACGATAAATTGTAATCAATAAAATTAAAGTAATTACTATTACTATTATTAAAAAGCAAATTCAAAATATATTTAATTTTTAACCTTTTAAAAAACAGACTAAAACAGAAAGACAGAAGAGTAAGGCCACAATACTGTTTGTGCTTACGAAATAATTCATTTACTTATGAGAACCAAAGCGGAATTTAGATTTAAATACACGCCAGTTGTACACAATTTTCCTAACAGATATTCTCATTTAAACTAAGTATTGGTAAGTATGCCGCATGTTTAACCTTGAGAATGTTTCTAGCGACGCCGAACGAGTGCTATTCTGTTCTGCGACGCCTTCACTACGCCCGCTATTATTAAACGAGTTCATTTGAACATCTATTTGCGCAATTTATAGCATCGCTGCTAAATCATCACGATGACCTTACTCTGCCTCCGCGCTGCGCTTACTTACTTACACAAATGCAGCGCGCCGTTTTGTTACTGCTAGTTTTTTTCATATACATATTTTGTATTAGGTAATTTAAAATTTTCTTACTTCTCTTTTGAGAATAGCTGACTAGCTAACAAAGAATTCAATCTATTGTTTTCTTCTTCAGTTATGATTCCCAGACTCAACAGTTTCAATCCAGATTCTTTACCAGGTTGCAAAGGCTTATTTTTCAATTTGCCAGACTCATTTTAGACAGTCTAAACCTTGCTGCTCACTACAGACACATGTCTACGTCAAATTTTAAGTTTGAGGCACCTCAGGGGAGTGTGCGTGGCGCATGCGCTCTCGGCGTTTCTACACGCGCTGCTCATTCACTGCGCAACGAATGCGTCCAGTGAGACACCGCAGTATTATTTAGGTAAATATTCAGCTCGGGCTCGCGTCGTTTGGACGGACTCGATGAGATTTTAAAGTCAAATTGGGTATGAAACTTTAAAATATCGGCAGATCTCCGCGTCCGGCGAGGCGCGGAGTGTCGGTGTAGCGTTGTGGTGGTGTGAGGCAACGCAGGCGAGGTGGCTGCGGGCAAGTGTGCGCGAATGCGCGTGTGGTGGTGCGGCCGAGCCTCGTCGCGGCGCGCCCCGTCAGTCGGCGGCGGCGAGTCACGCGCGTCGTCTCGTACACTTTCCGTGCTGCCCTCTCGCGGCCAAACTGCCACCAGGCTTCGGCGGTCTCACGCTCCGAGCGTGGAGGTCGCAACGGCCTAGTATACTCTCGGTACTCTTACGCGTCTGTGCTGGTGACTCCCGGCCGGTCGGCCGTCGCGTGCTGTGACAGTGAAATCGTGAGGCCGTATCGTGCGGATGTGCAGTGAACAGTGATGGATAAGTAGACAGGCAGTGTATGCGCGGGCCACGGTGTCGACTGTTTTTCTGTTGGAGTGCGAAAGCGGGCCGTCAAAATTGAGTCCAAACTGTATTTAGGTGGGTATTTTAGACGGAGGTGAGGTGTAAAAAGTCTGTTGGACAGATCTAGTTGAATATTTATAGCGCCGGTTAGAAAGTATCGGCTATTAAAAAGGAAACCAGCGATGCCTCTCACCGACCGCCACAGCTGATTTGTTGGGTCATCAAAGCATATCACACAGTTCGATTGAGCATATTGCGGTCATTCATTTGTTGATATTTTGGTTGTGTGATTCACATTTATTTTGCACGTGCAGCTCTGTTTCGTAATAACGACGCGTGGTAAGAAAAGCCGATTAATGTCACGATACAAAAATTAAGTAAGTAGGTGAGGAGGACTGAGGTATTCGTACCATCGGTGTCAGGTCTCTGTGTATTTGGTTTGTTAGCAAATGGCGATTGTATTTTGAAGCATTTTTATTGTTGCTTACTTCAAGCACAACTTTACATTGTTTAGATAGCATCTAGACTGAAAGGAAAAAGGGTTATCCAACAAATGTGTTAGGTCAACAACATGCAACGTCTGGGGCGTAAACAGCTTAGGCTTACTTAACAAATTGAATTAAGTAAGCGTATCATCCTTGGGCATTAGTAGTAGAAACATAAATACGTTTAAATTATGAAACAATGACATAGCTATAAGTGGTTAAAGTTGTTAACAAATATTTTAAAGAAAGACTGTCACTTCGGTGCTGAGTTCTTTAACTTTGGGAGTTTTATCATTTGTTGCTATTTTCCGTACTAAATCATCATTTTTATGGATGATTAAACTTTCTTATTATATTGTCTGCTGAAGCCTAAACATTGGTTGCAAAACAACATAGCGGTTGTTGGTAAATTATCACAATTATTGAAGGTATAAAAGTTTCCCTCATTCTACAAACCATCCAATCCCTGATAAAATCAAAATCTGAGAGTAGTCGTTACTTTTTTAGGCTAGTATAGACAACAGCACGTCAACCTACCACAAAATGTTGAATTTGCTCAATTGATAATGATCTCTAAATGTTGGACATAAAGTTGAAAATCGGTTAAATGACCTTTAACTTTTTGGGTAGGTTGACCTGCCGTTGTCTGTACCTAGTTCTTTGTTTGATAATATATCTAGAAAAAATTTGGAAGCATCAAGAATGAACAGCAAATTCTCATCATCATCATTTCAGCCATAGGACGTCCACTGCTGAACATAGGCCTCCCCCATTGACTTCCAGATTGGCCGGTTGGAAGCGGCCTGCATCCAGCGTCTTGCTGCGACCTTTACCAGGTCGTCTGACCACCTTGTGAGTGGACGTCCTACGCTGCGCTTGCCGGTACGCGGCCTCCATTCTAGAACCTTTCTGCCCCATCGGCCATCAGTTCTTCGTGCTACTGCCACTTCAGCTTGCTAATCCGTTGGGCTATGTCAGCGACTTTTGTTCGTTTACGGATCTCTTCATTTCTGATTTGATCTCGCAAGGAAACACCAAGCATAGCCTTTTCCATAGCACGCTGTGCGACCTTGAGCTTTCTTATGAGGCCCATAGTGAGAGGCCACGTTTCAGTTCCATATGTCATCAATGAAGACAGCAAATTCTAATTTGTTTTAATTAAACAACCCGTCTAGTACTTCTACCCAATAAAGCAATAACCTAAGCTAGGCCTGTATATTTATCAAACACCGCTCCTACTTCTACTTACTAACTAGTGCTGGCAATTTCAATTCCTTTGGCTGTGTCTGACTTTAAATACTTGACAATTCCAATCGATACACCCTACAAACCTATTGATAGTGAGTAGTAAGAAATAGAAAGATGACAGGTAAATTATTGTAAAACGCAAAGTTACGATCAATAGTTGCAGAACCCAGTCTCTACCCAACAGTAAGAATTAAAAATATGTTAGGAAGTTTTGAATATCAGTTGAAACACTATGGTTCACACAGACGGAAAACACGAATGTGCAGCACGCAGCACAACACAAAGTATGCCCTAACGAGAGACAGATTAGTAGATCTAATATGGTTACATAAACTTCGACTTTTGCATTAATTGCTCTCGAAGGGGGAAATTTATGAGATCAGATTGTATAAACAAATATTTCTTTGAATTAGCTAGAAACTAAACTTTCTCTGTCTGCCTCTACCATTTTACTATCATTTTTCACTTAAGTTAGGAGGTGGAGGAGGAAGTGAGGAGAGTTAGGGCATAGAATATGAAAAAGTTAACTGACTGTTGGGGTAACTTATGATAATTATGTATGTTTGATGTTCAATTTTATTAATGTTGACGAAAATACTGTGCCAACTTTTTTTTTGGAACACTGCAAGAATATACAAAGTGTATCTCTGCGGTATCAGTGACTTCTCGTACTAGTTCCTCGGTGCCAATGACTCCGAAGGGATGGTCCATCAATCAAATAGACTTCGGTTTGGCCGTGTTTCAAGCAAGAGATAAAATGTGCCAATCTTCAGAAGCGGGGCAAGGCTGCGGCCCCGATTCCCGCGGTGCTGAAGTTCGCGTTATAAAACTGCAATTGTGGTAACTTGATATGAGCTATTTTGAAAGTCTAAAAATAACTTTTTACGTCAAACTCTAGACACCGAAAAAAGGAAATAGTGAAGCTCTATAAAATTGTCCAGAGTCTTGAGAAGCTGAAAGGAATGGTGTCTCGTTTCTCGTCGCCAAGTCTGTCACTAACAACATCGTTACCATCGAAAGTATGTCGAGCAGAGTTGATGTCTACCTGACAAATAAAAATAGACAATGAACAAATATTTAAGTTAAATTTATTAAAAATTACAAATTAAGTAGAAAAGACAGCCAGATTTCTAAAAAATACAGTTATTAACTAAAAAACTTAACAAGATTGGGGGGGTCTGATCGAATATTTAGGCAATAAAAGGGGGTGAAGAGGAGGTGGAACTAGGCTGGTATGTTCCGCTACCGTGGTGGTGATCCCAGGCGAGTCAGAGATCAGCACTGAGATGTGCGTTCAAGAGTAGTGCAGGACCGCGTCAGAGCATCGGCGATCCTGAGTTCACTCACGTAGGGTTTCTTCTGTCAGGACAGGACTCCACAAGCAAGCGCTAGGTCCCGTTAGGGCGTCGGTGCTCCTGAGCTGTCTCCCTGGCGTGACTCCGGTACACTGACTACTTACAGACTTATATAAATGCAAAAGATTCCAGATAAAATAAATGCAACTTCTTCAAGTTTTCGTTCCCTTGTACTCCCTTTGCAAAAAAATTATAGACTGTCCCATATCCCATACTGGGCGACTGTATTTTTATATGGAAATCTGGGCATTCTAGAAGCTTCAATTCCTTGTACGAGTATGATTTGAAAAGTGTGATCGCCCGACTTGATAAGTATAGACGGCCAGGATATTTACAACCTCCTTGTCAAGATAAAATCCGGGAGTGTGACAAGAACTTATAATTATGTTCCATAATCTCGTCCTCATTGTGTACAATGTAGTACGCACTTTTTGCTACTGCACTGATTACAATCTTCAAAGTTAGGCGCGTGCATGAACGCGTCAATAAACTAAAAAATAAATAACCGGAACGTGCCCGCACCGTCACCTATCAATGTCATCTGTCACCTGTCAATGTCATTGTACTTTTTTGTACACAGCACTGAAGACATAAATATTTAGAATAAATTAGTTTTTAAACTAATTAGTGATTTACAGCTTACATACAAATGCAAAAAACCAAGGAGAAAATACGGTGATGTTTGTGTAAAAGTATGGTGGCTGGAAAACAAAACTTGTCAGTTGAATTTGTGAAATTGTTGGACCGATACCTCGGCTCAATTATTACGATTACTACGATTTCTATCACCACCACAGCACACTAATTTTAGTTATTATATTTATAATATCATCACCATCACCATCATCTCAGCCTATTACAGCCCACTGCTGGACGTACGGGAAGGACGCAAAGAGCGCCAAGGAGTACGATCTCCTGCTTTGATACAAATGTATCTAGCCATATTCCCGAGTTCGTCGGCCCATCGAGTTGAGAAGCGTTCTACACTACGTTCGCCGAGACGTGGCCTCCACTCCAACAACATAATCAGCAAGAAATTAATCATGAAAACAAGGAGTGTGTGTGACAGAGTTGCGTTATGCTTCAGCCCGCAAACGAGACAGAATGAATGACATCGGAGCTTTCACGGGAGGTTGGCCGTGGTGATCATTAAGTTCATTCTAGTTGTCTCTCATGTCTCAGAATGAATGACATCGGAGCCTTCACGGGAGGTTGGCCGTTGGTGATCAATATGTTCATTCTAGTTGTCTGTCATGTCTCCGAATGACTCCACAGAAACTGCTCTGTACAGAAGCACTGGCCTTTACGATGGAGTAGCCAGTGGGTTTTTGTTCAGTCTGAAGCGTCTCCTCGAGGGATTCCTCCTGAGACGTAACATTATGGCTCTAGTCTTCATGAAGAGTTGACCATGAGACCGATACAATGTTGCACCAGAAATATACTACAAAGGATCTGTAATAGCATAAGGTAAGTTATTAATATTATAAAATTCTTCTAGCGCATCATATGTACCGAGAGAACAATTATTCCTCTTTTCTGTCTCGCAGCAGAATTATAACACTTCCACTTGCTTTCACGAGGGGTTAGCCTGTGGCTTAAAATTTTTGTTATAATATTGCGGGTCTGCAAATCTTATAAGGTTGACCAGAGACCGACTTCAATAATTGAAGTTGAAAATATAGTCGAACACAAAAGTATCAAGACGATACACATCTTCGAATGCCACTGAAGAAAAAAAGAGAGGAGGGAGAATATGGGTACCGAGACCATGAGGTAATGCCCTCCGTCTTAGTAATTTTTTCAACTTAACACTTTGACTTTAAGGAGGCTATGAAAGAAGCTCCTTTGCCTGCTGATATTGAAGACTTAAGGAATTCTGAGTCTTGTGTAAACAAGTCATATACTTACCTAGACAATTTCAGTCTGTTTATAAAGATTTTAAGTTTTTAATAATTTCATCAGTTGTTACTATCAAATTGGGCCTTTGGCAACCATTAATGGTACCAAGACAATCTGTTGGTCTCAGATCTGCTTGTCTTATTCTGCCCCATTTATATACATACAAGTCAATGATAAATAGCGCTTTTACAAATTATGGTTTATCTCGGTGTGGATTTCCACAAGTTTTTTACCACAAGTAATTGAGATACTTCTTGATGTTGGCCCAAGAGGGCAAGACTTTATAAAGCATACCATAGAAAACAACCTGTTTACTCCAATAGTTCATGTAGTTATGACCATATTAAGTTTTTTTTTTTTTTCTCTTATATTTTACTAAAAAGCTTAAATAAATAAATAAACATTACTTGACATTGCTAATTGATATCTGTGACTTAAAGATCATTAGTCCACTTGATTCGTGAAGTGCCTTAACGTAAAAGGTCCCAGGTTCGATACTCTGGTCGAATGACCCTGGCGAGATACATTGTCTTGTACCTCATAATACAGGAAGGTTGACTTCCTGTTTGGAGACCATGACAAATTGATGTTGGCTGGTGCATGTTTGTATGTTCCTATACAACTGATATGGTATCCCATTTGTGTAACTTATAATATTAGATCTGGTTACAACCGGGTAAACCTTAAATTCTCATAGTATCAAGCTTAATTCTCAAGATTCTATAATAATCTATGAAAGCAATTAAAATTTAACACTGTTACTGACTTAAGGTTATTATTCTAGCTGATCGCCATGGCTAGTTAGATTATTTCTAGTCTTCATCAAGTGAAATAAAGACACACTCAAGATGAGTGTTACTTACAAATAATGTGAGTGAAGATCACTGTTACAGAAATGGAAAAATAATTCTCCTTGTTATTAACAAGATAAAAATTACCATAATTAAAAACTTTTTTAACTGTAACTGTATGTTATATTCCAATATTTTCAGTCAGTAAAAACCCATGGAAAGATTTATGCAGCTTTATTTACAGGCAAAAATGTCGCACCATAATTGATCCTTATGTACTTGTCATAAGGTCGAAAACCAATTATTTTAATTTTTAAGTAGGTACCTGCTACCTTTGGAAAAGTAAGAGAAATTCAAAACTAGACACAAAGTTCCAATGATAACTTAAATTTTCAAATCTGACCTAAATATATTTTTAATATATTTTTGTTATAAACCATATATGTTTGATACCAAAAATTGAAGACAAAGATAAATAATCATCCAATCATTAAATTATCAAGATACTAAAGATAGTAAATAAACTGAATTATCCCAGGTGGATAACAAAGGTTCATATTTAAATAGATGATTATAATAAAATATGATTTATTAAAACATAATTAAAAAATTTAAAATTGTATCCATGAAACTATAAACTTCATAAAAAATATACTACTGACTTAAAATCATTATTTAAATTAAGGCATGAATCTTACAATTATAATTGAAGATTGTCAAGTACCTATGTAAGTCTATGTATAAATAATTTTATTAGATATTAAATTACCATGTAAAGCAAAAATGGAGATGATAAATAATGACAGAAAATTTCTAACTTAATTAAAAAAAAAAAAAAAAAAAAAAAAAAAAAAAAAAATGGATGAGACGATAGAGGCATTGATCAGTGGCAATAATTAAGGCAATGCAGGCAATAAATGTCGCCTTACCTCGTTATTGGACTAAGGCTGTAAGGCTGCTACAAGTATTTTGAGCCGGAGTAAACTTTCTATCTTATCCGATGTGATGTATTGGTAAATTATTACTTATATAATTATTATTTTTTATTAGCTTACAAGAATTGACCAGTCATTGAATCTTTTTATAAATAAATATTCAGACTGTTTCATTAACTTATTAATATCCCCTACCAGGGATCCACACATAAAGTGCAGGAAGTCTCATACTGATTTCCAGCCATACAAGTGTAACACATATAACGGTTTTCTAAGAAGATGAGTAAAAATCAATCTTTCTCAGTAAAATAATGTTGAATCTATTGTCAACAAAATAGGATCCCTACTGGAACAATACTAGTAGTATTTGTATATAATTTCCTTATTTATAACATATAATTAATGAAAAATTTGCGATAGTAAACATCCATATTATTTATTTTAGTTTCCTTTACTTTGGAACTACACCTTGAACAGGAGTTATTAAGAATACCTAAGACTAATTTATTTGCATAAAATATTGTATTACAGACAATGATAACTTAAAAGGTTACTAGATTTTCTTATTATATAAAATAAAATTAGTCTTTTCAGAAGAAATACTAGCTTAACTACCTACTTGCACATCGATAAATTTACCTTGTTAGGTAACCATATACTAAGTATGTACTACATACTACTGGATAAATGAGACGGATATTAATAGTTCAAAGCATTGGCTCCATTTCCATGACAACTTATTAAACTAGCTGTTGCCCCGCGATTTCGTTTGCGTGATCTCTAGTTTATTCGTAAAGAATATACCTACTTAATAGCGCGGGGTATTTATTTAAAACTTTATTGCACAAACTTAAAAGTGTACAACAGGTGGATTATCAGTCTCAGTCCCAGCAAATCTATAAATTCATAAAGACTTACAGTTTTAACAAAAATAAAAGAGTATTGCAATTAAAGTAAAATTTGCTATTTTCGATTTTATAGAATTCCTACACATTTTTTGGCCCACCTGTATGGTATAAAATAGGTACAGGTTTGTGTCATCAAATGGGATGGGACTGTATCAATATACATGGTTGTATTAGCATACGGGGTTATATCATCATACAGGGTTGTATTATCATACAGGGTGTATCATCATACAGGGTGTATCATCACACAAGGTGTATCATCATACAGGATTGTATCGATATACAGGGTTGTATCGATATACAGGGTTGTATCGATATACAGGGTTGTATCGATATACAGGGTTGGTTGATTAATTCCAATGAATTAATCAAACAACTATATCCATGTTAGATAAAACTTGAATTAAGCATCTACCAATAGATAGTTAATAAAATAAAGTTTTATCATGTGCGAAGACTTTAGCAAATCATATAAATGATCATAATAAATGTTTATATTGCTTTGTCGACACAACTTTCCTCTTTGAACATCTACATTGTACACAATGAGGACGAGATTATGGAACATAATTTATATGATCGGACTAACTTACCTAGTGACGTCCGATCCTCAATTATGTGAAGTAATCTCGTCCTCATTCTATCCCCAGCCCGACCCAGTTAGTATGTATTTATCAATCCTTAAAGTACAAAAAAGATTATATGCTATAAATACCTACATACTACTTAGTTTCCCTTCTTTTTGAAAGTTGTGTCCAGTTTTATCCTTTGAAATAATGACATTGACAGGTGACAGATGACATTGATAGGTGACGGTGCGGGCACGTTCCGGTTATTTATTTTTTAGTTTATTGACGCGTTCATGCACGCGCCTAACTTTGAAGATTGTAATCAGTGCAGTAGCAAAAAGTGCGTACTACATTGTACACAATGAGGACGAGATTACTTCACATAATTGAGGATCGGACGTCACTAGGTAAGTTAGTCCGATCATATAAATTATAATTTAGATATCAGACAAACATAAATAGATATAAAAATCCAGAATTACGCTAGCCGAAACATTATAAGCTATTAGCGATAAGACCGCCTAAATTGTACATCTTTCTGTAAAAATCATGTGTATTTTACTTGTATGGTGTGCAATAAAGAGTATCTATCTATCTATCTATAAATGATTATTAAAAAAATACAATTATAGTACAAACTTCTTGAATAGACGGTATAGAAAAACTATGATAGAAAAAGAAAGAATACGTAGACATGAATTGTCAACTAATTGCAAAAGTCAAATTAAATAAATGTTTACGATTTTCTGTGAAATTTCAGGTTTATTATAAAAATAACCAAGATTACATAAATAAGGTCTCTCTTAAGATGTGGAAAGGATAAAGAAGCAAAATTAAAAAGTGAGTAGAAAGTAATATAGAATACTACAGGTTGCATACTTACCTGATACTCAGAGTACCCAATAGATATTTGCTGATGAGGAAGTGGAAGCTATGTTTGTAGACATTAAAACAACTAAAACCTACTTCAGTGTTGTTATGGGGGGCTTAAACGCGAAACTAGGCAAGCAAGGCTATAATGAGTTGAGAGTGGGGCAATTTATGTATGGGCAACGAAACCCTTGGGACAGAGGCTGGCCGAACTTCTGAAGAAGAATGACCTCTTTGTCATCAATTCCTTCTTTCGGAAGTCGCCTCACAGGAAGTGGGCCTGCAGGAGTCCGGAGCATTCCACAAACAATGAGATTGACTTCATCATGATCACAAAGAGACAAGTAGGTATTAAATGTTGTCTCCGTGTCGTGATTAACAGGGTAAAAACCAAAAGTGATCACTGAATGGTCAGAAGCACATTGAGCATTAACGTCAAGCTGGAAAGATCCCACGCTCCGACCTTATAATGCCCATATCTACTGCCCCAAAAGCTTTCAGCTTCGAGTGGTCAAATATCACACCTGATTAAGAAATTCATTAAATTGATTCTTAAACAATAACTCATTTTGTCAACTAAAAAACAGTTTCTTTTGATTTTCACACTTGGCAATATAATTTTCAATGTAGAGAATTTGGAAAAAGGAGATACAATTTGGAAATAAATATCTTCCCAACAAAAAAAAAATGTTTCAAATTAGTGAATAAATGCTGTACATTATGCGTTTAATCGAAAAACAGGTAAAAAATGCACCTGCCGTAGCAACAAATGAAGCAGCATTCTGTTTAATGTTTCGTTCAATAAAGCTTTTATTACCATGTCAGTACTATTAATTTCTAGTTTATTAAAATAACGTTTTATGTTAATCCCCAAAATAACGTAAAATTAATTGAAAAAGTCTCGTAATCCTCAGAAAACACGTATGAATCTGAATCGAAAATAGCAACTCTAATTCAGGATGGAATCCTTTATCCATTCGCGAAAGCGCGTGAAATCTCAAGTACATTGCACTGACACTCATTATCACTCGAGTATGTCACTCAGTAGTTGTATCAACACAGCCGATTGCAGGTACGCGGTCGTTCACCCCACCAATGATATTTGGGTACACAATACCATAGCTAAGGAAGAAAAGAAATGTAAGCGCAAGATTCTCCCAACGACATTGTATAACTCTTTGGAAGTCTATATATTAAGGTAAAGTACACACTTTATTTATCTAAAATTATGAGATTACCTTCATCTACCACGGGTGCCTTTAAAAGATCAAAGTTTATGCCAAAACATAATAATAGGCATAATAAATAAAATAAAAAAAACATATATTTAAGGCAACTGAGCCCATAAAATTCTAGCCAAAGCCTCCTAAGAACAATAACGATCAACCAAACAGATAATTTTCCTTACTCAGTCTTTAGATTTAGAACTCTACATGGAATGTCATATATAATGTGTTCCTTTTGATTTCCCATAAATTGAGGATATAAGTTGACCCGCATCAACGAACGACATGTTATAAAAGTTTTTTTCTAAATGATCACTTTTTTTCTTATTTTTTGATTTCATAAAAATATTTCTCTGATGTCTTATGACAAGTGGCCATTTATACTGTCTAAATATGCGTAAAATTTAAAGCGCTGTCTGACATGCTAGCAATAACTCCATACAATATTGTATACTTGTACATTCCAACACAGTGCAACTAAGACATATTTTTCTTTTCACAGACACATTATTTTACGCTATAGCATCGTTGGTTAAAGTTATGGGAAATTAAAAAGAACACGTTGTATAAGAATTATTACTTACAAAGACTAGTTTTCTTATTCTGGAAGTCGATAATAACATCAAGGACCGAACTGTTCTATTTTAACTATGGCCATACCATGCCATACGATAACGGGTCTGACAGACCGACAGACGACAGACACGTGTACGGACTCTTGCCTACGCGTTCGGGATCATAATGGAAACAGGAATGACGTCATCTTATCAAATTCACAAATTTGCGCTTGCGCTGCCGTTTCAAAGATTGTTAAATATCACTATAAGGTGGCGTGACCGATTACCATTTTTATAGCAACAACATAAAGACTTGAACATAAGTTCAAGTCTTTATGTTGTTAGTATATACTGCAAAGTGCTTATTCCCATGTATGTTAGATCTACATCAAGGCTGAAATTGCGATGTGAGTTAAATTGTTGACACTGGAATTCAAGCCGAACTTTTTTTCATTTGCCTAATATGCTAGCCTAAAGTTAACACAAAAAAAATATTTAAGGCAGTTAAAATAGACAAAATACAAGCATGCGTAAAAATAAATACAGACAAATACAGTATTCAGCACAGTAGATAAAGTCTAAGACTAATAATTAAAAATTGAATTATTGAAGTCACCAGGAGGTTTTGCGGTTTAGGTATGTACAGAATAACAAGTAAAAAACCTTCGAAAGAAATTTTTTCTCTGATTAAAACTTTACGAAATAGATACTACAAAAATAAATCTGTAACTTTTTTATCTGACTTTGAAATGTTTTTTCTTTCATGAATAATAATAAATAAAATAATAATTAAAAAAACATTTATTTCAAGAAACCAGTTTACAATACTTTGCAGAGTTTTCCCGGTTGAATGAATGAATGAATATCGCCAAAATTGATAAAACAAAGTACCTAAATGGTAGGTAAGGATAGAAGCAGATGTGGTACCTACGCCCAAACATTTATACAGGAACAGTTTTTAACAAATAAAAGACTGTCAAGACTGAAGAAAAATAAGTTTATTCTCATCCTAGTAATCAATTATTATAGATAGATAAATATCTTTGGGGGGCTTACGTCCAGCTGTGGACTGCCATAGGCTGACATGATGATGATGATGATAGATAGCAATCGGTCATACTTTGTTTTCACATTGTGGTGATACTAAGATAGAAAGAGAATATTAAATGTATGTATCAAAAGTAAAACAATGAAAACGTCATAATGTCAAATTGGGCAAGGTAAGTGTGATTAACTAACTTATAAGTTATTAAAGTGAACTAGGTGACAGTTTCATCTAACACACTATATTTTTTTTATTTTTTTTATTTAAAACTTTATTGCACTAATAGTGTACAAAGGGTGGACTTAATGCTAATAGCATTCTCTGCCAGTCATATTGACAGCACACAGACAATTTGGATACTTACTTGAACTGAATGAAATTTCTTGCAAGCTTTTAAAGATTTTTTTTGGCTTATAATCAATGACCAAAAGTCTAAAATCAAAGTGTCTTCTGACAGCCATTCCAAGCGTATCGCACGAATCAGTCGGGGGAGGGGACAAAAGTGGGACAGTGCGCGGGTTATTTCGGGACTTGAATTGGGACGGCCCGTTAAACATCGGGGTTTCCGAGCCAGTCGCGGGGACGATGAAAACAAATAGTTTGTTATGCCACACCTGAGTGGGCGGTACGGTGGTAGGGTTACCGTACGGCAGGGTTTGAGCTGATATGTCAGCGTTTTCGGTGCCTCGTCAGAATTTTCAAATGGTCAGAATATTTAGAAAGAGCTTCCCAACTATTATTCTATTTCATAGTATTAATGGAAGTTATTTTCGACCCTTGTCATTTAAAACATCATTAGTAAAGAAACACAACGGTGATGCATTTTACGTTAAAAGTTTTAATGAGATACGAGAAGACGTTTATAGGAATTAGAGTTGTTATCAGGATCCGTCATTTCAAAACTAGGTAACCCTATTTAACGAACTAACGCATAATGGACTCTGGGGCCGTGGGCGTAGGTCCGACACAGCACACTGACGCTTGGCCGACGTTGATAAAATGTTTGGAATTGCAAAGGTGGTCCGAGGATACGATAATGATCTGTTTTTCTATTTTTTGACACAAACCGTGCGGTGTGAAGATTGTAGCAATTGTGTAAGGCTTTTGACGACTATATTTTTAAAAAGATATTATGATTGAACAGACGAGACAACACAATGCAACTATTCTTTTGATAAAATGTAAGTGCTTAGTACTTTAGATCTAGGTGTGTAAAGCACTAATACTTATTGAGTCACCTAAAGCCTGATTCAGAAGTATTCAAGAAGTGGGTATAAATAAACACCGTTTTGTTTTGTCAAATATGAACAATTTCTAATTAAACTAGATGGAATATATGAAAAATGGTTTTATAATGCACATCTAAAACTCACCTAGATACCAAAATGTAATGTAATATAATCAAGACAAATATTTATCATGTATTTCCATTTACATAACCAAAGATTTTGTTTAGAAGTAGTGTAATCGTCTATGGAGTGAGTTTGTGGAAAGTGCCATCATTTATTTTATCTCCATCGTTCCTGACACGGCCATTTAGGAATTAGGGCGGCTTCACATTTACAAAAACCAATTTACTTACAATTTAGTAAGACCCTTCTCCGTCCTCTTTGCTCTACAAATTAAAGCCATTTTTAGAATAATTCAGAGGCCTACATAAACTGGACACATGTTCAAATATTTCACTCGATGCTGAAGCAGACTGAATATTTGGGCCATAAATCAGTTTCAATTGAACAAGAGTGAAAGTTAGTGTCATAATTACAGTTGCTGCTATAAGCATCTTGATTAAGTACTCAAATGCTGGTATGACTAAAATGCCATTTCTATTCTGAAATGTAGGCTGTTAAAGCACTTTAGTCGTGCTAATAAATACACATTTACTTGTATAAAGTAAAAATTAACACTAAATATTTTCCAATATTCTTAATATGTCTTTTTTTTAAATAAATAGTTATGTAACAAGATAAAAATGTTCCTTACCTTATAAACTGTATACCAGAGTTTATGACAATTAGACAACTATTACGTAACTTGTATTTACGTTTGCGTAAAGTATAGGGCTCAATGAGCTTACCTAGAATTATTATAGGATGACTGTGCAACAATAGCCAAGTACAAATTACATCGTATCTATGTCAACAAAGATAAACAATTCTCATTAGCTTTCAGGAAGTTAATAAAATTACTTTTAAATTAACTGTCATTCCTAATAAGATAATGACGGTCGGTTTTTAGACGGCGCCATTAAAATCTTAATTAATAAATTTTGGCTATTTTAATAATTTTAATTAAAATACTAAAAATTCTAAGATCAATGCTTTGTTACATAAACATGTTTTCTTCAAAGAATTTAAAAAGTGTGTTAACAACTGGTAACCCACCTATTTTACAAATCTTTTTTTACTTTATATTTAATAATGTTTTTATAAGTCACACTAGGAGTGCGAAAGAGTGTTTATGCATAAAATATGATAATTTGATTGCCTACCAACAGTAATGATGTAAAGCCGACCCATTATATAAGATTGCAGTGTATGATTACAGGCAATTTAGGATTGCCAAACAATTGCTTGCTTAAAATTGAATGGGTTAAAAAAACAGCCCACGCTAAAGAACTATTTATTAGAACAGCAGTTTTTACAGTTAAGAGTCAGGATGTTGGCAGAAATTAAAATCGTCGTGAGAATATCAATTGATTTAGCATCGAAAATATTCGTAAGTCGATAGCCACTCGTACACTTTCAAATCACGCCGTCTCAGTCCGTCCGCGCATTCCACGACTCGCTCACCCACAGCCGACCGGTCCTCGAGCATTGTACCAAACGATACAACCCAACCAACTCGAGTGGAATCCAAGCCGGTTTGCACCGAGAACCAGCCTGCAACATTCCGATTTCCTCCGTTTATATGAAGCAAGGTGCGGTCTCAAGGTGAATTACCCGGTCAACACACGCTGGCCGATCGAATGCCTAGACCAAACATTACAGCGTGACCTAACTACAAATATATATTAACATGTTACAAATTTTTGTAGCGGCTTCTGTATTGTTTCAAAGATTTTGGAACAAAGTGTGGCTACAGCTTTAAACTCGTGTTGCTCGTTTTCTAAAATAAACGTCCTCGGCTGTCAAATCGCCGGTTTCAGTAGAGATAAATAATAAAACAGACGTAATAGTAAATCGAGTTAATGGTTTCCGGATGGAGGTAAAGCTATTTTTTGTTATTAACTCCTAGTAATAACGAATAGAAAAACTTTAATGAAACTTTAAATACTAATAGCACATAGTAGAAGAGTAATTTGGTGAAATAAATTAATAAAAAATGGGAGAGATGATTGTTAATCTGATGATTTCTCTTACAATGGAAAAATAATCATATAATTAAGCAAAATTAAAAATCCAAACTTGTACTTACATATTTTAGAAGTGTTTTTTGTCGATCGGCTGCTAAAACTTATCAGATTAAACTGCTGAGCTCTGATCCGTATAAAAAGCCTTGATAAACAAGAACAGCGAGCGTAGGTTTGGAAATCTGCATGCTTATAAGAATAATGTAGCAGTTTGCGTTAAATTAATAATCGTTTATGCGGGACGGTACACTGTTGCTGCTATTGATGATACATGAGTTTTTATATATCATAAAGAGACTGCTTTGTCGCTATTTATGGGACCGTATTTTAGATTCGCACGTGCGCAGATTAGAATAATAGAAGAAGGTTAGTGCCTAGTCGGCTATGAGCGAGTTCTTTTTGTGTTTGCTTTAAAGAGCTGTTTAAATCTAACCCTAAATTGATGTCAATGGAGCGCGCACATTGGTACCGCATACGGCCGTTGACCGAAATAAAAAATAAACAAGAGAAGCCAGTCGCTAAGGAATTGAGAACTACAACGTGATTCATAGCTGTATGAAAATCGTAATAGCTTATTTACGCTTTGAGTTTAATGGACGCGAATGGGATCGTTCATCTTTTATAGAACATGTACTAGTAATAAGTAAGTTACGTACATAAATGCTAATCTTGGATGAAGGCCAACGTTTTTGTGAGTTCCAATTCAAGACACAATATAACTAAATAAAGACATGTTATTTCATTGAATCGGTACACTTTCAAAATAGGTAAGGATATACCTGTAGCATATAAAGGTAAGTTACTCGGGCAGCACGCAGGCAACTGTGCCGCGACTTTGGTCGCGAGATGTATGGCTCTATGCAGTGTTGCGATGGCTGGCGACTTAAAACAAGTTGCACGATAGGTATAACTTGACATTGATGTCGCGCGATAATGCCGCAGCCCGAGTAATAACTCGTTAGTTTCATAAAATCAATGTTAGTTAATTTGAAATCAAACGCAATGATTACATTCTGGACTCATTACAATACCAGATTGGCTGAAAATAGAATCGTTCTAATTCCACTGAATACGCTTTACAATCAATTGGATGTTTGTTTGTCATGTCGAATTACTTATCAATGTTGTACATGCACAAGTAACAATGGCTCATTGAGTTGAATGTTTTTTGCCTTTCATTTGATATTCAATATTTTTCCGTAGCATTTTATTGTTTTGGGATAACGCAGAATGTGTAACCTATATGCTTGTTTGTCTACGTAAATGTTTGTCAGCCTCTAGCAATCATTTTATGTGTGCATTTTTTATATTTAGTGATCCGATGATAGAAAAATAGACAACTACATTTGGTTTTATTTGTCTCACACACAGCTCTATCGTTTTAAATGTATAATTATTAATTCTAAAATATTCATTACTCGTTTTGTCGATTAATTTAAAACATAAAATTCATTCATTTAATTTTCATAAATTATATTTACAGTATGTCTTGTAAAAACCTGTAACCGGGTTTTCAGAAGGTACTTTCTTCTGTGCTACAAATTTTTTTTACCGCATCGCATACATCACACGATGAAACTAGGTCGCGCTGAACAAAGATTTATATTACTGCCAAACGTACAGTTAACATCGAAAACAGATGTCAATTTTTGATCCTTATTGTACTACAATTACAATTTGGTAAAAATGACTCTAACTACTTTTTCTGTTGGCTGTATTATCAAAACACGATCACGCTGCGATTCTGACTTGAACGAACAATGATGGCCAAGAACTATGCTTGTAGCGCCTGCGCAATAAGTTTGACAATGGACAGCACGGCCTACTTGCCCACCGGACCGGCAACCGGCAGATGTGAAAACCGGTCAAGGTGATTTTAGGTTACGACTCGAAATCAGATACGAATATATTTTCTCTAGGTTTCCTGGCAGGAATCTTTTGCTCTGATTAATTGTCTTGGGATGGGAACAATCTCGTTGAGCAGACGTTGCGTAAGATAGACTGATATTAGAAATTATAATCTAGAAAGATATTTCTATGTTAATAATATATTATATGTGCCTAAAAAAGTCACGAATCTACCAATTTTGTAGTTCTCGTATGATCTTTAAACGTCTTTAATACAATCACAAGAAGTTTTCTTTGCTACTTCAAAAATACGATAAAAACTAGCCTACGCCAGCCTACTGACTGGACTCTCCTAATACACGCCACTGAGCCCGATTTTTTTTTTCGGCTTTTGCGGCTTTTTCCCGCTTTTCTTTTCCATACGCTGCCAGCAGCTTTTGACATATCATTGCTATACCTTGCCGGAGAGCAAACTATACGGTTTGCCAAGTCACGGTCTCCGCGCAAGAACACGTCTACCCATCGGTTTTACGGCAAATGTGACCGGCCCGCTGCCACTTCAGTGTGCTTAGCCTGCAAGCTATTAAGTCCTTACTATAAAATTGCCGATACTCAATACTGGCAACTTTAACATCAAATATTTTGCGTTTGATTAGGGTTGCTCAATTGAAAGAATAGAAAAGATAAAAATTACATCTTTTATTTCCCATAATCATTTGATTGCGCCAATTAAGGCGCGAAGGAGTTTATTTTGCAGAATCACGTTTTTATTCAAATACGGATTATTCAGGTTGGCTCACTTAGTGAAATCTCTGTTTCAAAATCTAATGTTGGCAGGAGTGCAAAAGGCGCTTATTACTCAAGTGTGTACCACTGCAAAATGCAATATACTTAACAAATACCTACTTACCGTCGTAAAAAACCCCTATTTATACCTTTCGTAGGTTACGTACACTGTTTATGAAAAAAATGGTTCGAAACCAAGTATGTTACACGTGTAACTTTAAATAAAGCATTATGTCTTTTTTTAGTTTACGTCATTAGCCCGACAGACAGCCATTAGTCACTAATTCAGGAACTGGTTTCTAATGTGTTGACCTGTATATTTTATAAGTTGTAAGTGCTAGACCCAGTATTTTTGCATAAAATAAAAATGCGATTATTTACGCATGCGTGTTTGTTTTTAGTCGCTTCTTTTAGATCGAAAATTGATTTAATTTTATTTTAACCTTGGTATTTACAAATGCCATTATTTCCTGAAGTGATGTCGTAAATATAAAGAAGGGGTATGTAGATCTAAATGACAAGCATAGTAGAAGCCGGTGGTTTATTGATCGGTCAACTAACCGCCGCCGATCAACACTTAGCAACCGACTCACCTAACCAAAGAATAACTAGAAGGCCGCTATGATGCGGAAAAAAACGAAAACTTTAGACCGCTATAAATCTGAATTCAAAGTTTTTCTAATACAAGATCATTAGGCAAAGATTTCTCTTAAACGACCGTCATTTAACAATGTTTTCATAGACATCTTTGCATTTCTAAGATTGATTATTCTTCTTTTTCCTAGAATATATCTCGTTTTGTAACAGGATTTTCCTACTCTTTCTCCTCCACTTCGCTCTATCTTAAGGCCTAACCATAAACTCTAACAGTACCTAAAATGTTTTATCGTCAAACTCCAATCAGAAGAACAAAAAAAGGTTAAATTAATACTCTCTTAAGATCTCATGGCTAGGCCGCAGCTCTGTCTTCGTTCTTCAACTTGATATGAAGTCATTTGTTATTTCCAAAGTACGTAATAAACAACTATTACTGCAGCAGATTTATAAGCCATCGAAATCGCGCAGTGAAATTTGGCTACTCCATACTTTTTCAGTTTGTGAAATTAAGTAAACTTGTTGATCTTTATATTTTGCGTGCCGGTGCCGGCGTTTCATTGGTAGCTAGTGGAAACGCACATTGTCGGCCAGTAGTTACCTACTTATCGATCGGTCAACTGACCACGGGATTAACGCATAGCAACCGCAAGCGCAATTAAAACACACATTTCAACAGTGGTAATAAAAATAGTATTTATACTTTTGTATTATTAGAAACTGTAGAACAAGGTTTACAGACTCCTGCTGTTTCAATAACATTTGAAATTAAGGCTGTAATGTATGCAGTTACGCATCAGTAAAGTTTTATTATGCTATTTCTTAAATGGAAACCTTAGGTAAACGTAATTGCTGCCTGTAACTAGTATAGTAGGTATCTTTTGATCGGTCAAATAACCACGAACTAAGCACTTAGCAACCAAGCATACGAGTGACGATGCATTACAAATGCAAACACTTCAAAGAAACGCTAAAGTCGGTTTATTGGTTTCAACAATTGTGTTGATTTAAAAATATACGTATTGTTCTCGTTAACTTTAAATTGTTTAGACACATCTAAAGCCAATGCTAAAATGAGTTTGATTTAGCGTTATGTGTTACAAACTCAATTACCAATTTTCTCGACTATGTGTACTGTTAAGCGTTTTGCCAGTACTATTTGAACATAGTAGCCAAAATAACCTCAATCTTAATTTGTTGGTCAGTTATTGACTCTGGGTTGCTAAATATTTCGACTTTTCTTTTTAATAACAAATGCATGTTCAGTTGAGTTTATAAAAATACCGATATTAAAACCGGCATTTTCAGCCCTATGCTCAAGTATGCGGTGTTCGCGTGACTACGTTTTGCCTCGTGGCCGTTCTACGTCGGAAATGGATATCTTTCTTTTTTTAAGATATTCAAGTGTTCGTGAGAAAATAATCCGATTTACTTCGATTGTTTAGCATAGCAGCGAGGAATGCAAGAAAAAGTAAACTTTGAAATGTGACCATTCATAGCAACGAAATATTGCTGGTATTTTCTGAACGAAACATAAAAAGATAATCCGTACTAAAACATTTGAATAAAAGTAAATAATAATAAAAACTACTAACTAATGAAAAAACAAACAGAAGAGCTGAAACTGGGAAAACTTCAGTACTTTTTCTTCGGAAATGAGTTCAATAGGCTTAGCTGTTACATAAGCGCACCCACATAAGTCTTCCGTAGCGTTATTTACTAAACAACAAACTACAAATACCCAGCTATACCTCTAATTACCTACCTACATTTTTATACAGGGTCAATTTAATTCTCTGGTTCTCCCGCTTAAATACAACAAAAATTTGAGAGTTGTATAAATATATACAACATAAGTTCCAACTTTAGAAATTGTTTCCCCTGATAAACCTATTATGTTAATGTTAGTAATACTAAACATAAAGAAAATAACAGATAACTAGATTTATTATTAAACGTTTAGTTTTTAATTTTTACCTTTTTTATTGAGCTTTAGACTGGTTTGTAAACATTTACCCTTTTAGAAACAAATTAAATAGAAATTGTTGATAGATAACATTCACATCGTTAAATCACAACTACCGATTTCAACTAACAAGACAGCATGTCATAGTGAGCACACTCCGGTGTTGGGCTATTGATTAGGGGGGCGGCTTTTGGGGTGAAAGAGGGCGAAAAGGGGCTTGCCGTTTTGGGCGGACGGTGCGTGCCGCGTGCGTTCCGGGTTCAAGGGCAAGGCAGCGCCCATTCAGGCCCGAACACGTGCCCAAAGTAAATATAGTACTCGTTCGGTTACGCGGCAGCCGTAACAGCCGCTGGATGCCCGTAATCGCACATTGCCGGTTACGCCCCAATTTCAGCAGTCGTCATCGCGTTTCGCGTTGACAGCTCGCGACGCGGAAACAAAAGTGAACGTCTTTTGAAATAAGTAATGTATCGATCGCGGTTCGAGGCGATATTCATTTGTTTTACATTCACATTTCAATTGGTTGAGTTAAAAAATTGTTCGCAATTGTTTGTTTGTTGTTTTTATGAGACTTCAAATACAGTCGTTTGCAACTGTTTTTTTTGTCGTTGTCAGGTAATTTGAGTTTTAAAATTAGGTAAAATCACTTTCTCCATACGTCGAATTTCTAAGGCCCGCTATAAGTTAAGTCAACTAACCTAACGAATACCTGTGAAGCCTAATTTAGAGTAAAATTGCCTTGACCGCCTATGTGTTAGGGGAAGAATTGCTTATCGCCGCGACCCCTATTTTAGAGCCTGAGGTCAATAGTCTGGGTTAAAGAATGTGGAAAAAGAAAACAAAATATGGGTAACATATGGCTTTGACAGATGGCGTTTTTTGATATATTGTTTATATTTGAATCAACTAATATTCATATTGCATCTTGAGGTCTGTATTTTTTTACAGTTTCGTAGTCAAAAAAATGTGTCCTCTGTCTTGTTGTCTGTCTTCGCTCGTATATTACTGATATTTTTTTCTTTTTCGACTCGCCCTAACGCTGAAATTAGTACACGTAATGTAAATTAAAATATACCATCTAGAAAGGTAATTTTGGATGGTCATTATTTATCTAATTATTATACTTAAATAAATTCAACATTAACTATTTTAGAACCTTTCTATCGTTTTTCTAGAAGGAAAGATAAGCGTTAAATTACCTTTATATCAGTGTTAGGTACTTAAAGGACTTTTCACTTGTACTTGTTTGCTTTTATCTCTACAAGTTACTATCGACCTGTTTTCATTTGTGAATCACACTACCAATACGTAAAGCAATTCTCTTGAAAAGAAAACATTTGCAATCATCATATTGATTGCAAATGTTTCCTTTTCAATATAATGCCTATAAAATTGTATTGATTACGAACAAATACAGTTAGAGTATCTTTAACTTATCTTATTTTTTTCCCTTAACTATGTTGTTAGTGTTAACGATTAGTCGCTTAAGAACAAAACATCGCAGTAAATTAAGTAATATTGAAATATCAAAATACCAACTAGGCCGCTTTTCACAATGAAGTTATGTGAGGTCGTTAAATAGTATCATAAAATGTTATCACGAATTTATCAGCTGTATACGCAAAGGTCAGCACAATAAAATTTACATTACCGCACGCAACACATCCTAGCTTAGCAGCCGCCGTGCAAAATACATAGGCTTCAGAATAAAAACAAAACAGTCGCGGAATTTATACCTACACGCAGCAACCGCCGTTCAAAGCACCCCTTGTACGTGAGTTTGTATAAACATAAACATGGAAAACGCACAAAAGCCTCTCGGGCGTCGCGTCGCGTCGCTGTCAGATAGAGTTGTAGCGTTTCTTTTGCTATCCGGCGTGGGCACGGGAGCGAGCGGGACGGACGAGCACGCCGATCGTTAGCCCTGATCTTCAGCACGCCACAAACACAGAGCCCGACCGAGAGCGAAATTGCAGCGAAAATGCACCTAGCTGTGTTATTACCGCGGCGCTGCATTGCGAAACGGCCTTCTTCCACCGGCCCGCCGATCGAAAAACGTTCCAATTTATTCTGAATAAGGTTTTAAATTGTCGGGTAGGGTGTGGAAACTGGTTATTTTCTCCGGACAAGCAATTGTGGACGTTGTCGTTGCGACATAAGTTCCGTTCGGCGTGGTGCAACGCGGGAACGCAGCGGGTCCTGTATATTTAGCCCGCATGCATCGTAGTGGTGTATTAGGTCGCCCTCACGCACTGCTGAACTAGTCGGAGGGCTTCCTACTATCGATTTATGTTATTGTGTTGGCGGTGCGATGTGGCGCGATCTTTACACGTTTTTATGCAACTTTTTCTCAGTTTCCCGCTCGTTTCTCCTTCTCAGAAAAGTTGCAGTGAAACTTGTTGGAAAATGTGCTTTCACTGTATTGTTCCACTTATCTTATTAAGCAATTACGGTTCATTACTTTTTATTGTGGCGAACCGAGAATGTTCCGATATTAATGTGACTTATTTTTCTTGTATTAAAACTGGTATCTGGAGCATAAGTTCGTGCTTAATTATTATCAGTCATGTTTCAATGTTGACGGCATGAAATATGGCCATGGAAACCATATTAAAATGACTTGCCATATATTTTATGTTATTCTGTGCTCATAAATTATTGCTAAATCAGATAATTTAAGCAATTATTTTGAAACAGGATCATTAAATCCCACCAGTTTAGATGTTTATCTGCTGCAAACTGCGTAGTACTATTTATTTGTTCTGCAACATAATTTATATTTCATAAATTTACCTTAAAATGACTATGTTATTTATGTGATATATAAAACTTAAGTATCTTTAAATTATTAAGAAATACCATAACCTCCATCACTTTTTCCATTAAAATGTCCGCGCACATTCTTATGCGGGTAAGTTACCTACATTACTTAGCTACATTGTCGTGACTTTAATACATGGTGGCTATTACTCCGCAGGCTTCTCAGAAGGTTGCACGGAGCATAGGGGGGAAGTGAAAAGAGGGGAGAGGCAGGGGTCAATGGTTACGCCCACGTGTGACCACAGCCTTCGATCATGGCTATCAGAGTTGCATGCTAAACAAAATTGGCCCAGGAAAATTTACGACAATGAGTTCGGAACATTGTAACGAAAGTCAAGAATTAACGCGAACACCAAATTAACGGTCTGTATCGGAGTGCTGATCTCTATATAATTTACTGCTTTAAAATTACTTAACCATTAAGTTTGATGCTTGGCACACTTTGAGTAAGTGCAAAGGACTAAGATTAAATATTTTGCCTTTATTTTTGTGTACTATACAATATTTTTACGACGAAGAAGATGAGAATGGAGAAGAAATGAAGATTATACGAAGAGATGGAGGGATTATAGCTAAGAAGGCAGCAGATGGGTGGAACGAAGACGTCTCCTAGAAAACTATAGAAAAGTCTAATTTTTGAACTGACTCAACTGAGAAACGACCCCGGGAAACTTGCACTCGAGGAAAATCACTGTACTGCAACTAATTGGATCTACTTGTATTTTCTTGGAAGTGAGTGAATTAACAATGAGAATAATGAAGTCTTTACATAACTTAAATCATAGTTCACCATCAGCAAAGCTTTAATAGCCTCTTTCGAAAACAATTTACAAACTTCCATTTTCCTCATTGAATGGGTGCCTAACTATGAAAACAGAAAACAGGCACATTATTATTAAGGCTCTTGCTGAATAGCCTCATAAGAACACAGTGTCACGACTTTACCCCATGAATGTTCCAAGAAATATAATCACATACGCTTCAAGAGTGTATTTCGTAAAGGAAATGGACGTAGGTTCTCACAGTTCAATGTCATTGGTGACAGTAACAATGTTGTATTCTTGTAATTAGGGATGCCCGTATTGAAAATAATCATAATAATTAAAACTGTGTTTAGATGGTTATTAGCTAGTTTAAAAAAGTAAATATAAGGGTGAATTCAGTGTACATTTATTTAAAACTTTCGAACAACGATACATAAAACCGGCCCAATAGTTGAAGTAAGAAGCATAATGTGAAACGCACGGACCATTGTGCAAGGCTAATCAAGAGGCTAATCATAATCTTCGCTGTTACTTTTCATATAATAAAAAAGTACTGTAAAATAACCTTTACATTTTCTATTTCTAACCAAAACTGCCAACCCTATCACTGCCAATATGCTATTTGTCTGCCTCTTCATCAATGCCCTACACAAAAGGACCCTCATTCTTCACTGTAATCAAAAAGACACAAAGGGGTCGTCGAACCAAGAAATCAGTGTGCGGTAATTTTGATATGTTTTCTGTATTTAATTTAATACTATTCGTCACGGTCGTAGAACTGTTTTTTTTAACACGCCTTACATTTAAGTTTAAAATGGCATGTGTTTTTATGGGTCAATAAATGCTTGTAGATGTAGTTAGTTGTCTTAATTTAGACAGCACGAGTTTATTTTGCAATTTATTTTCAGAATATTATAAGTAGTAGAAGTCAGGTCACATAATATGCAGAATCTCTTTTTATTCAGACAGACTCTAAAATTGGCATTAATGTTTGTAAGTGCATTATAAACACAAGTTACACCGGCTCAATATTTGCAAGACTTGTCGGTGGTCACGTCCCTATCCTGAACCTTCGCAGCTCACCAGGGAAGTCACAACAAAAATAATAACCCTCCTAGTTGCTGTTGCATAGGTGCATAATATTATAATCACGGGCTATCTAGACCCCAATACACACAAATTGCAATTCTAATCCTGCGAAACTGGGGATAATGTCCAAAGTTGGAGCATGCGTTCGTTCAATAAACATCACGTACGTTGAAATGCATCGCTAAATATAGGCCGCTGGTGCAGCGGCACTCGGTTGTACGTGGTCAGGACTCGCTCCCTCCCCTCTGCCCCCTCTTTAGTGCGTCTAGGGCTGCCTAAAGCTGCGTCCACAACAAGAGGCCTAAGCAATTTGCGTGTAATTATCACATCTAGCATTCTAAGAGTATGGACGTTCAGTCATCACAAATTCCAAATTTTAATACACTAGATAGTTCTTGTTGACTAACGTTTTGAAACAAGAAATAACCTTGGGTAACTTTTGTTACGTTATTTATTTTATTTCCTTTTGAATGTTGTCCCTTATTACTTAGTTCCTCTTCAAGAAGTAAATGCGGTGTGGTTGGACTATACAACTGAGTCTGCTTGCAAAATAATATTTACATGATTCATTGACGTAAATTCAAGGCTAATAGCAATTGCCCACAAATAAATGCTCATGCTCGGACGCACCTTTACGTACATAGCCTGTCTCTCTCGCCCAGTGCGTCTAGGGCTACCTACCATCCTTAACATAACCAGTTCCAAGTTTTCTTGTACGCAAATTGAGGTGATGTCGTCCTAAGGAAAGCGATAACATTCCTTTGCCACGCATAATATGTACTCTCACTTTGAAGAATACCAGACTATTTTTAGATTTTTAGAGAAAACGTTATTTATAGTTCGATGATATAATTTAAACTGATGAGGATATTGATTTGCATGTTTCGGTAATAGTTTTTCTTCCATCTAAACTTACATAAATTTGTCGAACTAATGAAATCAGATACAACAAAAACAAAATCAAAACCGATGCATACAAATTTCAATCCAAAATGTATTTTCAATTGTAAGAGCCTCTCTTTGAAAGTATTAAAAACGTATATTGGCTTTAAAAGTAGGTAGCCCTATGAATGCCTACCCCCTGTTTAAGTCAGCCAGGAGACAGCCAGGAGCCAGCTCCCAAGGGCACAAGTTTCGCATCGTCCTTTCTGGAATATGGTTGAGGTAGGCTCACCGATCAATACATCGTGCCGGGCTAGCAATTTACATTTCTAGAGCGAAGGGCTTGTTAAAAATTAAGAACGTAATAGATGAGTAATAACATTGTATCACATAGCTAATAATACAAAAATAATTTACGTTTTCTGCGCGTATTATTGAAAATGCAGGTCTTCGTATTACATACTAACAAATGTTTACCTCAAAAGCATACCGGCGTAAGTTGTAGGTATAAAGTCAATGCAACATACACCCGAATGCTTCTGAGCTGAAGAAATATCACAATATGTTACACTATTCAAACTGAATTTTTAAACTAACAACAACTTTCATAAACTAGTAGAATCATTTGTTTTTAAAACCTTTACAAGGGTTGCCATTAAATATAACCGTAAAATAAACTAGCATATCTCTCTTAAATCTACATAGACCTAAACTTAACCTAGATAATTAAATAAAATCTAAAAAATACCCACAGGAATGTCAGTTTACGTTAATCTAGGTTTCTCAGTAGACTGTAAGCCCTAGCTCTACATAAGGGGAGGTGTACATAAGGGCGTGCGTACATGGTGCACACTTGTGCAGTTGCACGCCACACATGCCCAAGCGGTCACTTGGGCGAGATATGGATATTTCAGTGGTGTAGGTCAGGATCATTGAAACAGGGCTTGCGTTCGGAAGATAGTATTCGAATTTGAGTTCAATTCAAAGGTTTCTTTGTGTTGCTGTCGTTTACAAATAAAGCGCAGCATAAGAAATAAATTAAACCGGTCGGTACCGGCAAGTGCAGCGTAGGACGTCCAACCACAAGGTAGACAGACCTTATAAAGGTTACAGGAAGCCGCTTGATGCAGGCCGCTTCCAACCAGCCAATCTTGGAGTCATTAGCAGTGTTGCCGCAATTGAGTTCCCAAAAGGTACATAGTCAGCGCTAAAAAGGTACATTTTGGGGTAAAAAGGTACACAAGCAGGGCGGCTCTAGCCTTCGAGTCTGGTCCGGAGGGGGGGGGGGGGATGGTTCGCATAATCCAGGTGCTGTCAGGATAGACTCCAAATCGATTACAGTAATCATTGTAATATATTTTTTAACGATTTAAAAAACCCTTGCTGCTAAAATTACATAAAAAATTGATTATTAAAATTTTCAACGATTAATGGGACTTAAGTAAACAAAGGGAATCCGTTCGCATTCTCTACCCTATGAATAAGAATAGTAAATTTAAATAAAACACTACTATTATTTATCTATGTAACCCATCATAATTGGACTCAGTGTACAAATTACAATCAGCGCGAGCGCAAAGAGCGCGAAATTTTTTTGCGCTTTAAAAATAAATAAAAAACTCTTAGTGGTGAAAAGTACTATTTTAATGTATCATCATCGCCCGTAATATCGTTTTACACAGATATTGAGTAGGTTCAATAGGTACGTAAATGGACAAAATTACACATTACACATGAGAAGCTAAAAATTACATGATATATTATATTGATTTGAATTTAGAATTGAATTGGATTGAATTAATTAATGTTTCTTATGTCACTTATATGGACTCTGTCTGAAATAAGCTGATTAATTTTTATTTTTTTTTAAAAAAGGTACGTCATATTTGTAAAATGTACGCTAACGGCAACGCTGGTCATTAGGGGAGGCCTATGTTCAGCAGTGGACGTCCTATTGCTAAAATGATGATGATGGTGATGAAGAAATTAAACACGAGAACGCATACATATGCATACTTATGGATCAAAATATTTGATATTTTTTTGGTAATTTTAATATCGTAGCTTTCTATTAGCCTTTTTCTCTCCTTTGTTCTTCTTGTCACCACACAATATCAACAATCAGCCTATGTACAAGATTACACCATATTATTACTGTAGGTTCATTTTAAAAAAATGCAGCAAAACTAAAGCATTATTAAAGGCCCTGATTTTGTTTATGGAAATTCCGAACATAGTCTCAAATCCGAATTTAATCCAAATGAGTTATTTTAACCGAGTGGCTACCTATGTAGTGTAGTGTTATTTATGACTTCTTTTTAAGCATGCGTTTTTGTGAAGCTGAAAGCCGGCATATTTATTAAGTATGTCAATCATCAGACAGTTTCAGTTACAGAACCTTGAAAAATCGTTTAAAATTCACACAACGAATCGTTTATCACTGCATAATAACTGCAGAGTGCACCCAACCTTGGTCAGAGTCGCCTTTGTCTGTAAAGCCGTAATAAAATTTTATTTTCGCGTAAACAACTGGCTTTACTAGGGCCGTCGCCTCATTATTCACCGATGACTGGGATAACGAGTAAGTTGAAAATGAATAGTGAGTATACAATTTCGAGGGGTCACCTTGTCCAAGATAATTATCAAGACCATAAAAATACGCTTTGTCTTCTAAAACAGGGCTTTCGTCAGTTGCCTTCTTTTTCCGGCTCAACAACCGTTTACTTAGTTTTCAAATAAAATCTTTCGTAGCTTTTTGATTTACTAAAAATTCAGAATGATTTTCTTTTAAAATTAAGCAAATGCACGCACCGATATGTAACGGATAGGAAGTACAAGTAAAGGTTTCAAAATTGTATTGTGTCCTTTTTTGTTTCTATTTTAAATATTGAAGAAATTTTTTACACAGATGTTTTTACAATTTTTAATGTGGAACGAGGATTCGTGCGGCGGTTGCTTCTGTAAGCTACGCATCAAACACAACACACCAAAAAATTACTTCAGCGCTCCCTGACGAGTTACATCATAACACCTATTTAAGAACCATCCCTGTTGACTTACCAACCCTTTACAGAGAACTGTATTTGAATCGTCAAAAAAACAAACATTATCACACCCTAAACGCTATCTATCTATTTACCTTCTCCGTTTCGTCGTGGGTAAAAAGGATTATGTTTTTTCCATTTGTTACGAAACCCTAAAACGTATACATTTCGAAAATGGCAGCGATTTCTCGTAGTCCGATAGACGCTTATTCTTGTCCATGAATAGACATAATGGGCATGGGTAATTCAGTAGGTATCTATTTTACCGAATTACACATCTCTATGTGTTTGATTATATATAACCTTAGGGCTTTATTAAGCTGGGATGACAGGGCTATATTGAGAAGTCACCTTGTGGCGAATATTTTTGCCTGACCGAGCTGACATTCACAACTTTTTAGCGTGTAAAAAACGATAGCGTCGCGTCCTGAACGTCGACAGGTTTCAGATTCAATGTCAGTTTATTTTCCACTTCGAAATTAACTTTTCAGTTTGGGGATTATAGGGACAGTAGCGGTAGAACTAGAGCCGTAGATATGACTTAAATCTCTATGACAGAATTTCCAGTCGTTAGAATACAAAACTGGAAATATCTTAAAAAGATCCGATGAATGTTAGCGTAAAATATTAAATTTATTATCTTTGTTAAAATAATATTGTATTATCTCAGTAAAATTGTCCAAGGATATTTTGTGACTGCTACCAATATTGGATACTATCCTTAGCCAAACTGGCTGTAAAAGACCCTTATAATTTCATTCAGCTGTCTTGGCAAGCAATCGCAAAAATATTTATTTTTCTCTTAAATGAAGACTACGGACTAACGTTTTCTGCTAGGTACTCGTTAGATATGATTGTTGTAAATACAATTATAGATATACAATTCCTGCTAAATGTTATAATGTTTTTCAATTTAATTTGTTTCAGTAACACTGCCTCTTGATATTTTTTTACAAGTTGATCCTTTTAATCCGAACTTGTAAGGTAATTAATCTTATTCATTCCTATCATTTCTCCTTCTATTCATTATCCTTAGAGTATCCTGTTACAGTGTTCTGTTTCGACAAAATTACAAAGTAATGAGCGTCCTTATAAAAAATATCATCAATTAAGAAAAACTTCTCATAAAAACATCCATTTGTCATTTTAATTACACACACGTAATTAAGTTCTTATCTCAAGAGAGCAATGCCCAACAGCAATAACATTTAATTTTATTTTTCGTAGTAAGTAATTCTAGAAGAGATTTCTCTACAACTGCTACGCAACAATGATATTAATTAGAGGATTTGCTGTCAATGAACTGAGTATCTACATTTGAGAGTGCTACTGTTTTTTTTGTGAAATACACTGAAAGAGACTAATAGCGTGTGTATGAAGCGAAGTTCGAAAATAGAGGCCTCTTGCTCGCTCATAGGTAGACTAAACTCACGTGTGTGTGCATACGGCCGAAACGGCTAAGCTACGTATGTGTGGACCGACTGACGACTGCTGTACGTGTGTGCGTCTCAGTTAAGTATTTGCATGCTCTATGTAGGCAGTATGGCTGACGGCGATCCACTGAATACTCGATCAGTATGTCACTATATTTGATTCTATGTAAAGTTAGAAACGGGCAGTTTCTGCTTCTGTTATCTAGGTTCGATGTAATAGGTTTTAAACATTGCTGACCTAAATTAGCATCGATACAGAGGTTAATTTTGTTGAACAAAGTTTTAGCTAGTGACTTTGTTTTCATTCAATAGACAACAGTGCTAGGGAATATAATATACATATTAGGTATGACAGTGCTTTACTTTTTCAAGATAAAATATACGAACTGAATGCACCTAATTCGAAATATGAATAAGACGAAAATAATAAAATAATAATAAGACAGTTGTTTTTTTATAGCTGCCCGGCAAATAGCTGCCCGGTCAGACGTTGTCTTGTTCAACTTTGACAATGTAAAATGACATTCGCATCCGTAGTAGCAAAAATCTCATAGAAAAAGGATGTTCAGTTTTTTCTGAATTTGAAAATGTTTTCAGAAAACTTTTGCAGTTTTTCTTTTCTCACAAACCTTTTCCTTTCAAAGTTGAATACAACAGAAAGAACAACAAAAAGAATTAGCCATATAGGTGCAGCCGTTCTGAAGTGATACGCTTACATATTACATTCGGCAGTTGATTTTTATTTATATAGAAGATATATAAAATAAAATAAAATATTTTAACTATATAGGTATTTGTCGCGGGCAACGTTATTGTCCATTTTAGAAACCTGCACGGGTAAGTAAATAAATAATATATCTACGATTACAAAACTTTTACTTATACATTTTTTTCTCGGAAATTAGTCGATTAGTGAAGATGGAATCAAAGTAGTCGTTTAGAAAATTAGCGTACATACAAACATACATAATTGACTACATAAGTACTTACTATATGCATTACAATTTATATACATAAAATGAGGTACATATATATTGTTAACTATTATATGGTGGGTCGTAGCTCCCGTACTACGGTACGACTACGATTTGAACGAATACTTGAATGAATATTGCATTGTTTTGTGTAAGTACAAGAGCGGTAACACAATAAAATGATAAAAGCAAATCAGCAAAGCATGGACACTCTTGAAAATCAATCACACTCAATATATCTGGCTGAGTATAAAATTAAAACGTTCGTTGCCAAAATGTCACTCGTTTATCTAAAGGTCGACACCTTCGTTATAATGTTTCTTAATTATTTTTAGCGCGATGCAACAAGATTTCCCTTTGTTAAACAACACTGACAGATGATTGATGTGACAGCTTTCTTTCTGGTGACAATTTGCTGTAGGTCATTGACATTCCTTATAATTTAAAATAAATTATCCAAAAGCTGAAAGTTACTGGTTGAAGGCAAAAAGTAACATAACGAAACGCTTTTAAAAGATATTAAAAATATATATTTTAAAAATAATAATTTTCGTCACTTTTTCTTTTCTTTTCTTTTTCGTTTGATGATATTTTTCATATTAGAGAGTTAAAATCTTCAAACCAAGATGACTTTTTGTGAGTACCTAACCTTTTTTAAGTATTTTTTGCTTGAAATTACATATGGAAATATTTTAATTCCATATGTAATTATGATTCGTTTCATCGTCGGCGCGTCGCGTCATTAGTTATTGCAGACATTTTATCTGTTTAGACAACTGACACGAATAACTAAGGTTTTTGCCAAAAGAGCTCTTAGAATTGCCAACTTCAAGTTGCAATAGCAGGCCACATCCTTCGTTGAGCTAACAACCATTGAAAAATATTTTTTTCGAGTGGCATAGTTGCTGGAAGCCATAAATGCAAGCAGCGCGTAGTTGATTGCTAATAGGGCTTATAAAAGAGGGCCCATCTCTAGTAGTGGACAAGTCCACTGTCACTCTAGAAATATTCTCTAGAGGTAGAGCCTGATGATGGTGATAATATGAGGCCCGGTATTTTGTTCAGAAGAGCTGATTATGCTGTACCTACTCGAACGTGTCTCGCCTGTTGTCTTCGTAGAACGTCCACAGTTCCAAATAGCATCTGTTTATTTCGGTTAGCCCCTAAAAGACATTGTCCGAAATTTCTAGAACATAAACGCATAGGTACATAGTTGATAGTCATTTGTCGCTATCAAAGCTAGGACGTCCAACAGCTCTAAATAGCATAACCTTTATTTCGACTGCGCGCATATTTGTTACTGGTGTAACATCAGTAGCTAGTTTATTTTCAACGTTTTGATGACGTCAAAAGTTTATTTTATTTAGCACTTTATTCTATATCGTCACAGTAGTCATTTATCTTCCATATCTATTGCTATTGTTGATTGTTTACATTAAAATATTTTTAAACGTTATTATAGCCAGCGCAAATACTAGGAATATGAACAGAAAATCTGACAAATCAGGTCAACATTTTGGATTATTGCCAACTGATCTAATGGTGAAGACAAATAATATAAATCTATCGAGATTTTCTAAATAAAATCGATTCTGATTGGCTTTTTTCTTTTAATATAAACAAAAAAAAGAAACGATTGAAATGTTTAACCAACGAAATAACGTAGATAAGTTAAAATCACCACAAAATAGTTTTCATCGACAATACTTTTCGCAAAATATTTACTTAGTCGTGCTACAGGCACTCTCAGTATTTCTACATGAGTCTTGACATAGATTTATAGCCACAGTACTAGGAACTCCTTTTAGTAAAAACACAGATTATGTCAAACGCGCAAATTGGCGGGTACTAAAGACGCCATTATCATGCGTCATCAGCCGGTCAAGTTGACCCATGTGTCGCTAAGACAGTAATAGCAATAGCGTGTCAGTTTACACTGGTGTCTGTCTAGCGTGTTGCGTAAACGCGAGTGTCGTTTACCCCGCGGCCTTCGCACTCGTAATGCTTCCCGCTTGACAGAACGCTGGTAGTTGTAGGGATGTGTATAAAACATGCATACTGCAAATGCAGCAAAACAAATGTTTTGAGATAGGTATCTTTAATAGGTACTTTCTTTTATTTTTTTAAAGCATTTCTTATTATCGTTACCTTTAGTAACCTAAGTTGCAGTCACAAACAAGTTGCAGTCACAAACAAGTTGCACTCTACAGTCGCATGATCGCGATTAAATAATGTAATTTGTTTATGTATAGTGAGCCCTTAACATTAAACTTTCTTTTATCATTAATCGAGTGCAGGGGTGCGTTTGCCGAGGCGAAGAGCTATTAAATAATTTTATCAAACCGACATACTGTATAAAAATAACTTTATTTAATTTTGAAGTTTTTAGTATTCTGCATTTAAAGTAGTTTACTGATTTTATAATGGGCGTTAAACCTAAAACGCTTCTCTTTTTACACCGGGGGTTAAAAAAAGGTCCTCAGACCTCACTAGTCCTCCCGTCTCCCTCAGCGAAAACGTAATTTAAGTGCTAATAATCTTTCACAATGAAAGATGTCTACCTACTTCCTAAATTATAGATAGACTGTGTCATCTCATCAATTATGTTTACAATTAATCTGTTGCTAAAGTGACGTCAAATTATGATTTAGTATTTCCTTCTCGATGTCACATCCCTAACTAGTAATACCATCCGTTCCAGTTTAAACTCATTCGATACAATCTTGAACTCTATTTCTGAACAAATAAAGATCGTTGAAACCGTAACTATACGACATAGAAGCTATCGTACAATTCTGCAATACACGCGACATATGCCAGTAATCTGTTCTATTTTCATCTTATTTGTAAATATTTACATAGAGAAAATAATGCTAGATAACATGTAGATGTGTGTAGTGTCCTTATAAAGAGCAGGGTTTTTTTTCTATTATTTCCCGTAATATTTTTAGATAGATAATGAATGGGTAGTAAGTTATTCAATTAGTAGGTACAGTCCAAATTAGGTTTATTTGTTAAAAAATTCAATAGTTTCAACAAAACCCATAATAACTATTTACTTATACCGGATGTCCCGTAACTCAAGGATAACACTGTAACCACATTCTAAACATCATAGTAAACAAATATTGTTCTGTCTTTAAAAATCCGCTTATAATTTTTTAGTTTTTCTATACACAAATTCAATCGGCTATTCGGAAATTTTGTATGGGAAGACAATACATTTTCATGCTTAATTGCAAAAGACATAGAACAAAAGTTGTTAACCATGATGTATAGAATATGTGGTTACATGGTTATCCGTCAGGTACTAGACAACCTGCATAAACATAATTGCACAAATTACAAGTAAAATGTACCAAAGGTGGACTAATGCCATGAAACATTATCTGCCAGGTGACTATGATATAGCTATAATAGTAATCAATCCAGATCAAAACAATAACATTCTAAACTGTCATCATTCCCTTTAAGTGTTGTAACTTTGTATTTATCGATAATCAGATATCGATATTAATTGTTTTTTTTTCTGTTTAATGGTTATTACAACTTTAATTATAGGTAGCGAATGAAATTCAAACCAAGTTATAAATAAAGACGTTTTAAAAATGTTAACTCGTTTGTTTCAGATTACAACGCCGCCCCGCTGTTCGCCTCGGAAAACGCCTCCAGTGGTAAGCGGATTTATGCATTTAAATAATAATGAATTATTAATTAATAGCGTCAATATTCGTTACTAAATAAAAGTTCAGGCACTCTACGCTACGCCAACCAAACATGCCTTAGGTATTTGGATTTTTAGAGTTTTACTTGTGTAAATTTACTTGCCAGAAGTTGAATAGTAAATGTGTATGTGTAGTTGACATTATGTATCAAATCGCCTTTAATTTCTTAGCAGCTGATTACAGTACTTCCTAGGAAATAAACATTATATTTGACCAAAAAACTGTATTCATATTTCTGATTTTAAAAAACTATTGATTTTCATTTAATGTTCGAATTTATATTAGGAGCTAGTACGGTACGGTTTCCTTAGTGCGAGATCCGACTCGCTCTTGGCCGGTTTTTATTTAAAGGTATGTATTTTTTTTAATTTAAATCAAACAGCAATAACGTTGTCTCGAGCTAGAGAAACTAGTCTAGTACAAGATAAGTTCTTTGCTGAATACCTGTCATGTATGAATCACCATCTTGTAAATACCTAATTGTATGGTTTAGTCATATAAATGTTTTAGACTGAGTTAAGCGGTCATTGACTGTTAACTCTAAATAATATATATCGTTCTACGAGTAATCTAACATGATCACTGTTTTTACAAATTAGATGATAAAAGGTAGAAGGCATTGAATTTCTTAAGCACTTAATTATGGGGAGGCCAACGATCTACACTTAACTTAAAACAGATTTTTGTAGATAAAATCGGTAATTACAAGCTTTTTTACGCTGGAAATACCGTAATTAACTGCATTACCTTTTTGTAGAGTTTTCGTAAACCATAAATATTGGTGTTTATTGAAACTAACAAAGCAAGGTGATCTTTTGAGTACGTGAGATGCATCAATTTTTACAAATCATTGTAAAAAACTTAGCCAGTAATTTGTAATTTGCTGGAATCTTCGTGACAAATAATATTTTTGTTTATATCACAATTAACGTTTTTTAAATGATATTGAATAAAAAGATAAAATGCAAAGTAAATTGAAAGTGAATTGAAAGTGAATTGAAGTTATTTTCAGACTTTTTCGCCCATTATATAAAGATAACAGAGAAATCAAAGCTTCAGTAAAGGCCTACTGAAATATAGCAGCCCATAGTTCAAGATTTGTCGTAATCCTGGACAGACGTCGAAAGCTTTTAACTGCCAATCGATTTTGAGTAAACAAAATAAACATCTATTGTTTCTGAACGGCTATGTTGCAAATCGCTCCAGTAAATATTGGGTGGGCCTTTAACTCCTTGGCTGTTCGCCAAAGAAACCGAGAAACTGTTAGCTTATTTCACTTCTTTTAATTTAATTTAAAGAAGGCCTGTGATGTAACATTTTTGTTGATATTCCTATATCAAAAATGCGTTTAAATAAAGTTTCGTCTGTAATCAGATAAATAAATACTACCTGTGTAGGTAAATATTTTAAAATGCTTTTACCACTTATAGTTACTTCTATGTGACAGGTTGTAGAAGTTGGTTGTGTGATAGTTGACTCTATTTATCGATGCGTTTTGCAGAGGTTGCTTTATTTTACTGTTCTGGTGATTAATCAAACAAATAATATGTAAAATATAATTTTGGTAGATCCTTTAGTAAGTGCGATTTTCATATCCATCTGTAGCATTAGATTTACCTAGTAGCTTTGAATCGTTAATACCATAATTGAGAAAGAAACATATAAGGTTTACTTTAAACTTATACTACCTTCTGCTGACATCAAACTCCTTATTTAGTCACGCTGCAAACAAAACCATAAAATAGCGGCTTCTTTGATACACTCCGCAATAAATAGGCCGTATAGAAGGTCCACGATTAAATTTATAGGAACACGACCGATTGATCTCGGGAATCGTGAATTACCCCAAGCGATAGTATTTTATTACGTCGGCCATACCACGCCCCAGCAATACTTATCTCTCGCCTTAAGTTTTCGAACAAGTTTAAATGCACATTTTGACAGCAAATATCAGCAAAATAATGCAAAACTAAGTCCAGCTGCTAGGTTGTTATATTTACAGCGTGGTGTAATGATTATGTTCAGTTTTTGTTTGTACTTGTAAACGTGCAGTGTAGCACAATAAGTTTACTATTTCTATGAACTGATAGACGATCGTCATTAATAAATAAATATTATTTATTTTTGCAAATAGGCCATTAACAGCACTTTTACACGACCCAATATTATATTTTCTGCCCTACCAATGCTTCGGGATAATTGGTGGGCTAGTGCCGAGAATAACTCATTGATCCGTAAAATAAACTAAAATAACAAAAATTCCGGTATACTTGACCGACTATTAAGGTTACTTTTACTACTTATATCTTGAACTCAGATTGACAGTAAAATTCACTGACAATGCTGGACGGCATCTGACTTCTCTTCTAAACTCGACAGCCCTAGTAACAGCGCATTGTATTCACATGACGTTTATATTTTAGCTAAAATATATATTGCTTGTTTATACGGCAACCCTTGAGGCATTCTGTAATTGCTGGCAAGTTATGGAATGAGCAATCAGAACTGATATATTGCTGTAAGCTGTATATTGCTAATAATAATTCATCAAAGTGTCCAAAACGTTAAAACAGAAATCGGCGTCGTGTGTATGAAAATATTGCTATGTGCGAATGCTGGGTGAAATATGGCGTACGTGTCGTAGTCAGGCTATGAATTATGCTGTTAGTTATACTGTCGTTATATTCAGTGTTGGCTCCAGATTGCTTAGTCCTAAAAACTACCCCGCTTAAATCAAACTTGTATTTTCTAATAGGTTTTTTTTTTACAATATCAACTAAAACAGTAGATAACTAAAATTAATAACACATGATGAGTAAATCATTCCTAGGTAAATTGTTTTTATTGTTAATACTGTAGTAAACACATAATTGTAAATTATAAATGAACGAATATAAGATAAATTAAAGATAAATGCATCTGATTCAATAAACAAAATAATCCCTGATAATAATTGTTAATTATATATATTTTCGCAGTTATGTCATGCCACGGGTCGATTAATTAACAATCATAATAAATTAATATCTAGACTCATTAATGATCATTTCTTTATTTAAGGTGCGAGGTCCAATATTTACTGCGCACTGGCACGCAATTATGACCATTCTTTTCTGTAGTCCGCTTGGTATAGTCAAAGCAAACTTTGAGGTTACTATTTTCCCTAGGCTACGGGAGCCAATTAGCAAATTGTAGTTTTGTGTTTGTATAAAGAGTTTCTTTAAATATAGACAATTCAATGTTACTTCAATGCACATAGTTTTTGATTGTTAGTCCCGTATTGTCCTGAATAACTTTGCGATTGTACCTAACTGTATAAAATCCGAGATTTTGGGTTACTTGTCATTTGAAATTAAATTATTTATGGGCAATAGGACTAACCAAAAGCCTTCATCGAGTTGTTATGCAGTCACTCTGATAGATAAAAACTAGATCAGCCTCCGTGGCATGACCACCAAAACACGATATGATATGATATAGTATAGCGATTTATCGACACAAACGGTATTGACCGTATTTACCGGTATTTTGAAAAATTTGATAAATGTAGCCGCCATGTTGAATTTTTATCGAAAGAGCGATCATAAAAATTTTACATGGCGTCTATTATCTTTCATATTTAAAAAAAAGACTGTCTGTGTCATCGTGATTTGGTGGTCATGTTAGGGGGGCAGGAAAACATGGAATTATAAAAAGTAAATAATTCCTATTTATTTTGATCACATTGTATTTTAATCGTCCATTTAACACTAGAAACCAAGTATGTAGGTACTTAAAAAGTAATAATTTCAGGCTTTAAAATTGTGATATTTTATGTGTTTATATTTTATTTTACTTGAGAACTAATTTCAACTTATATGTTGGCCTTGTACTCGTATTATGCATGCATACTAAGATTAATGATGTAGTAAAATGAAAATGCCGTGACCAGTCTAAGTGTTTGGCCATTTGCTAATATATGTTAGGATATAACATTAATTTTGTAATAGCACAGAGTTCTGAAAGTAATTATGAAAACCGATATATTTAGTTCACACTAATGAAATCGATGGAGAAGGGTTAGTTTTTTACTGTTGACACAAAGCACAAATAAACGCTTTAGCATCAGATAAATTTGCAGGTAACGCTATAAAGTTATCTAAATTACCTATACTTACCTAATACTAGTACTAAACTCACACGAAGACCCCTAAAATAAACAATAACAGCTACTGTTTGTATTTAACTTGCAAACTATGTATGTAATAAATCTGACACTTTACCTATAATATTTCAAACAACCAGCAAGCATAACAACAAAACATCTTGAGCTCCTACGAAGATGTGAAGCGGCGCGATAACAGCCGTGATTGGACTGATACTGCCAATGCGCCGATAGGTTGTTAACCCAGTAAGATAAGCTATCGCTCCGACGGCCGGCCTACATACTTCCGCGCCGGTCTCTATGTATTGGAGCTAGATTTTGCATGCACTTTCAGTTGGTCTGAATTTGATACTTTGTACTAATGTTTGTAAAGTTTCGCCTAATAAAAATATAGACTAAATTTAAACCAGGACTATTATAAACAGCCCACCTCATTCCACTGCTGGATATAGGCCTCTTCCAATGCACGCCACTGCGCCCGATCCTCGGCTTTTTTTCCATTCACTTTTTATGATGATAAACACTATCAAAACCGTTATAATTGTACTATATAATAAAGATTTAATTAGTTTGATTGTTTAAAATTGTATTTAGTTACCAAACAAACAATAAGAGCTTATAATAAAGAAAGTATAGAGAACAAGTCTACCTTGTTCAGTACCCAAAAAATGCCTCTTGTGAGATTCAAACCCGTAACTCCTAGTTTAGCAGGCAGAAGCTTAAAACACTAATCGCTAGAAATGCCATCTTAACTGTTATTTCAATGGAATCATAACAGTGATCAATTAATTACGATAATTAATTATTTTATAAACTTTATTTGACTACCTATACACAGAATTGTTTATAATATTACAGTGCTTTCTGGGCCCATATGTACTCCAAAATATAGAACCTAATGTACAGACAACGGCAGGTTAACCTACCCAAAAAGTTAAAGGTCATTGAAATTATTTTCAACTTAAGTCCGACTTGTAGAGATCAATATCAATTGAGAAAATTTTACGTTTTGTAGTAGGTTCACGTGCTGCTGTCTGTACTGTATTATATGTGGCCATAAATAAATAAAATGAAATAAATTGCCATAGAAAATTCCAAATGGAATAACAAACACTTAAAGGTTATCATGCGCTTGGCAAACGATGCATTCTCAGAGATTGCCATATAATTAAGTACCGATAAACATGTACATTACGGTACACCCAATTACGAAGAATTTCACCTTCCGATTTAGGGAGTTGAACAATGCAGGGCCGATTTCTCCAGTGGAATGGCCGGGGGAGATAATATTTTTTCCGCTGTACGTAGAATCTGCTTTTTTGTGTGTACATGTTGGAAACGATAATCAGTAGGTTTAACAACATTATGTACCTCAATTACTAAAATTTCTAAAAATTAAACACAAACAGAAAACAGCGAGTGTTTTTAAAATACCTATTATATACTTTCCTTGTTTTAGCTGCAATCCGTCTCTGTGTTTAAACGTTAATGTAATTGTGATATTTAAAAACCGGGATTATGTATGTAGCAAAAATATTACTTACATCATTGTGTTCGCAATTGACGATGCAACGTAATTTCGAAATAAATTTTATAGATTGTAACTTTTTACTGTTTTAATAAAAAAGCTTCACCGTGTATAGGAAGAGGTTCAAAAGCTATGAATAATTATTGTGTGGTACATTTCCAAGGGTTATCTTGTACAGAATTGCTTCATTCTCCGGGACGCGGATGGTACATTGATTGGGTGCGCATAGATCGGAGAAAATGCCGGCCGGAATGCGTTTCGACGCGACGCTCGAGCATGTGCTGTGTGACCAAGATTTGGATAGAAAAAATAATAAGAAATGATTTAGTATGTGTTTCTGCATTATTTATCTTTTTTCTCATTAAACCGACTTCAAAAAGGAGGCGTTTCTCATATCGTCTATTTGTTTTTTTTTGTGGCTATGATATTATGATTCTAGTTTTTAACATAATTTACTTTAAACAAAATAACTTAAATCTAAAAATATTATTTTAAACATAATCAGTAATATTTTGGCTTGTGGCACGAGAAAAAAAGAGCATCATTCTGGAAGAACCGTGTCGTTTCCTTCATTAGGAATCAGTGCCTGCTATAACAAAGAATATAAACGTTTCCATTCTCAACGATTCTTTAAATAACTGATTAAATAATAAATCAATCAATCTTTTCCACAATAACACAAATTTATCTAGCCCCAAACTAAGCAAAGCTTGTAATATGGCGACTTGATAACGGATAAACATACTTGAATACGTTAATAAACATCCATGACTTAATTGGATACAAATGCTTGTGCTCACACAAACATTTCCTACTTGCGTGCTGGGAACTGTATGTTTATAGCAGTTTTAGTAAAACATATTTTGTTTTTAAGTTTTTTCAAAACACACTACTCCTCAAAATTCCTGGTTACCCCAAACGCAAGCCAGAGAAATCCGCAACTGGTTTGCGCAAGCGCAGCCTCATTAGCGGCATGTTTATCATCCACGGACTAGCTACCAGGTTATTAAACGAAAGTGGACGCGAACTCTGCTGTGCTTTATTGTCTGAGTTTACTTTCTAGAGACCTGAATACTATGATCTCTTCTTCACGGCAATCTAGATTTCAAACAAAAATAACAACCTTTGTGATTAACTAATAAGTAACTATCTTATTAGTAAGTAACTAATAAGTATAGTAAGCCGTTCACCAAACGTCAAATTTTCTCAATTCGTATTTTTTCAATTAGCTTTATATGTTGTACCTATATTTTAAATTGATTAAAGAAATATGTCATTTTTGTGTGGGTTCACTTACAGTTGACTGTATTTGCAAACCCTTTCGTTAAAGTTTTAATACAGACTTTAATCAAACTATGAAAAAGAAAAGAATAGACTATAATAGACTGACGTGGATTGATTATGGTATGTTTTATTTCACAAAATTGAATTGTGAACAAGAAGTCCTTTAATTGAATCCTAACTTTTGCAGCGCTCACAGGGCTTTAAATAATAAGTATACTAGTTTAGACTTTGTAACTTAAGTTCTAGGTTACTGTAATCTTTCACACGGAATAGCCTTGGCAACACCGAATTTCCTTGTGTAAAACAGTAACAAACTTATCGATGATACAACACCATTAAGATAATATATCAGATAAGTGTTGCATCACAAGAAAACAAACAATTAGGTACTTATACCCACTCGAAAACGAAAATGGTCGTATAATAGATTCCGTTCTGGTTTCTTCAATAACAAAAGAGTTATCTATTTATAGATCAATTTACATTTAACCGTTTCATGTGGCTTTAAATTTTAAATCACGCACGTATGTTACTATGTAATACAAAACTTGTTTTGTTAGAGTCTAATCAATGAGCTTGAACTTCATTAGAATCCCAAAATAATGTAAAAGTCGAAGTAAGAGAAACTGTATTCTATGCAGAATGCGTCAGAAACCTTTGATAGACTCAATAATTCATAACTTGATCCTTTACAGCCCATTTGACTTTGAAAACATCCATCCAGGTGTTACTTGCTAAGAGTTTATATCATACGTCCCACACGGCGCCTACGTGTAACCTGTAAGTTTAAGTTCGAAATTGAATAATAATGGTTGTCATATGCTGCACATAGAAAATATAGCCATTAAAGATTAAAGCAGCTTGATAAGCTGTAAGAACGTCGCAAAATTTACTATTATACGACTGTAGCTACTACTACTACTAATCAATCCACAGATCATTGATCTGAGAATCAACTGACTTCAAAAACTGGTACCTAATTTGCAACTCTTAAAAAACACATTTTAATGGTTCCGTAAATCAAATCTAGTTTTCTATTGTAACACAATAATCTGATTTAGATCTATGCCGATACATAAATTAAACATTTGCGCAAAACGCGCTAAACGCTCGTTTTGTTTTGGCAGAGGTCATTTCCGCAGATACAATGTGTTTTTATTGTTGCTTTTGTGTACAGTTAAATAAAGCACAGCTTTCTATATTCTTTCATTTAAAAAAAATATTAAATCCCTCAATTATTTTCTGTTATGTACTCATACTCTTAAAAGCGCAACTATGTAGGTAAAGTATTTAATTGTAAGATCTTATATGAAAACTAAAGAATAAATAAATAAACTGTGCTTACTTAACCTTTTTTAGGGCCAAAGATTTCTTGACAATTATTGGACCTTTGCAAATAGTCCTGTAAAGTTTTTGGTTTATGTATTTAGGAAAGGCTTATTTTGCCATAGGATGTTAAAAGGAGGGTCCAAAAACGATTGTGTAAAGCAAATATTTAATTATATTGATTAGCAATGAGAGGACTCTTTAAACTGAGGACAGAATTTTAATTTTTTTTTTCTTAGGGTGTCCATCTTGATGAAAATCTTAACTTTATCTGCTGCTGCCTTGGACCTGTTAGCTAAGACAGACAAGCAGACAGGTTAAGACTTAACTATTGTCTGACATTATTGAGCCAAAAGGTTTTTCCCTTGCATGATCAGTTGAAGAAGTTAATATTTTAAATAATAATTTATTTTAAATAGTAAAAATATTTTAATTGCAGCCTTGTCGCCCGCTGTGCTCAGACTCGAATAGTGCATTCCAACGTCCAATAGACGTAGCTACCGGTCCGGCATTGGCAATGTAACAGCGTGTTCCTATCAGACAGGTCTTACTTTATCAGCATTGAATAATGACGGTCGCTCCGTGCATTAGCCGAAGTCCGAACACTCAGCATGTTTGCGGCCTCTCCCACCAATTTTATCGCATGACACATTAGCAAGTCTGTCTTAAAGGTACTCATGTTTGTCAATGACAACGATAATGTTGTTTGAACAATGTTTGTTTGGATGTTTACCAGTATCGTAGACGCTTAACGGGAATCTTTGTTTCATTGTTAAAAGTTCTTTGTCTTATCGCACTCGTTGGAGAATAATATTAAGCAATATTAAACTGTGATCTGTTATCAATGTCAAATTAACGATACGTGCTGGTATTCGCTAGGTACGAGTTACATTACCAACATTTTTTTTTAAACTTCGTGGCACAAAATAAAAGTGTACAATAAATATACTTGCATTTTTTCATTTACATTTCTACTGCCTTAGTACGATAGAAGGTTCAAGGAATATTTAACGGTAGTGTAGATTCTATTCATAGGTACTTTTAGCATAATAAATCTTTCTCCAAAAAATAACTATCTTTATCCATAATTTTCTGCTTCAGCTACATGAGCATTAAAACGATTTTTTAAATCTGAGTCAGAGTTTCGTCTTGAATAGTAATTAATGTTTATTGCGATTTTCGCCTTTTATTTTTTATTTAAAAAAAGTTAACGGAAAAATACAACGAAAATTTAATAAAAATCTCCAATCTAACATCAAAAGGTTGTTAACATTTACAATGCCTCAGAAAAATGATTTATAATTCTCAGAATAAAATTTTCACATCTTACATATTTCATTGTTTGCGTCCAGTTGAAGTTCAAGCTAATTAATTATGCTAAAACGTTTTTAATGAAACGTTCTGAGCGGAAACAAAATGAAATTAAAAGTTTCCGCCGTCAACGAATAAATTAAAATTGATGGCAGTAAACCTCCTTCAGTTAGGCTCAGATGTTTAGCTGCTGAATACACTTTCAACTACCTTACTAAAATATTTGTATTTGTATAACTTAATCATCATCATCATTCGCCTGCCCCGTTCCTAGATTATCTGGGGTCGGCGCAGTATGTCTTTCTCTTCCATGCAATCCAGTCACTCGACATTGAGTCATTCACTTCCTTTTCAGTCATATCATATATTCAGTTCCTCACACAATCCATCCATCTCTTCTTAGGTCGTCCTCTACCTCTCCACCACCATCAATACTCATACCCATCACGCTCCTTGTTACGTGCTCCTCTTCCCTTCTGATTACATGTCCATACAAAGACAAACGGTTTCCTTTTATCTTGTCTGCTACAGATGCCACTGTAATACTTCTTATAATATATTAATTCCTTATCTTGTCCATTCTCGTCACCCCATATATCTACCTTAACATTCCCATTTCTGCTGCATGCAATCGCTTCTCATCTACTTTCTTAATAGCCCAGCATTTAGAGCCATATAGTAAAACATGGCAAAATTTAGCTTTAAGGGCAACCGTGAGTCGTATGTTGTTGCTGTGATCTGTCGCCATTTCATCCAACTTAAGTTAATCCGATACTGAACGTCCCTGTCAATATCACCGTCGCTCTGAACGAGAGACCCAAGGTACCAAAAGTTGGAACAGACCGGCAAAGACATTCCGGCAAGTGGGCAAAGGGCTGGAGAGACCGCCGAAGTCACAACAACAGATATTCTGTTTTACTTCTAATGACTTTTAGGCTCACGTTCTCCAGTCGTTGCAGCCACTCCTCAAATCTGTTTTGGACCTCTTAAGCGTTTTCCAAAATCAGCACTATGTCGTCGGCGAACAACTTACACCAAGAGGCCATGTCCGACGTCAGAGCATCCATTATCATAAGAAAGAGGTACGAGCTAAGTGCCAACCCTTGGTGCAAGCCCACATTGAAGCTAGTACTTGTGCCGACCACGGACCGGACTTGAGTAGGTACTATACCTACTATACATAGCTTGCATTATCGACTGCAGTTACCTTCCAGGCACACCTTTTCGTATAATTTTATGGAAATTAATATTTTACACAAACCAAATGTTCCCATTTTGCATAACGTCTATTAGAAAGCTTACTGTTAATACAAGTACTAAATTTTACTATCAATCAGATATTTATGGTCATTACCTACACGTGTTTCCTATCATAACAGCATCCATCTCTTACACGCTTATACTCCTCAGCTTTTTGTTCTTACTATCCGAATAACGACCAAAAGACATCCATCTTGGGAAACCCGATATGATTCGCATCAAGGGAGACGTTACACGTGTATCGTCGCGATTGACAAATTCGCATCAAAACTGAGACCTGTGACTTCGAAACTTTTAACCTAAGTTCGGAATTTGGTTTTATTTTGTGTTGAAAATTATCTTTATTTTACATTTTCAAAACCCAAGTCACGCCACCTAAAACTGGCATTTGATTACGACAATACTATATTTTATTAGCCATACTCATTTACGTATAATTTTAAACGATACAGGATCAACTTTTAACTTACCGAAGCACGGACATGCTTGTGATAAATTAACGTGATTTCAATCGTCTCTCATGTATGTTGTTCTAAGGTTGTGCTCAGATCTGCGCAGCCGCAGTGCACGCGCCTTTTGCGAGGCTTGCATGAGTTGCGTTAAGTGCACGTGATTTGCAATATTATAATTATGATAATAGTTAGTTAACCGTTACGATCCATTCGTCCATTTTATTGTGTTAGGCGTTTATCTCCACTTTGAGAACCACTTGCTCTATCCTTTTATGATGCATGACAAGGCGACAATAAGGGTGACAGGTGACGGGTGTCAATTACGAGAAAGCCGCCTGAGGTTACGTATCAGGTGACACCCAGACGTATTTGTGTGGCTATATTTGTAACAAAGAGGTGATAATATATTTTCACCAGAATTTCGGGTGGGCAAACAAGTCAGATTACATGGAGTTGGCATGTTATTTTCTAATCATCTTCATTTGTGGCCAATGAAGCCAATTCCACGAAATCATTTTCTTTTCTACCAGTTTCTTCCAATCTTACGTACAGGTACGGTTGCTGATTATCTTTAATAATGAATGATTCAAAATAATACGATACTAATACGAATACACGATAAAAATATAACGTACAGTTAGCATCACTGTAAGCTGCATATTTTCATTATAGGCTCTGTCTAAAGGGACGGCCAAGAAATCTTTCAATTGAAATGTGCAGTAAAAAGTTAAAGGTCTGTTACCTATTTTTTTATTTTATTTGATTTAAATAAACACAAAACGTTGTATCATTTAGATCTAAAAGTGATTCTAGTACCTACTAGAAAAAATTATAAAAAAACAATATTAAAACAAACAATTCATTGTTTACCGTCACAATTTGTACGAAACTTTCCTTTTACTTCTCCAAGTACAGACAACGGCTCGCCAACCTACCACAAAACGACAAATTTTCTCAATTGATTCAATCTCATCTCTATCTCTATCGCTACATGTCGGACTTAAAATTGAAAATCGGTTCAATGACCTTTAACTTTTTGGGTAAGTTGACTTGCCGTTGACTGTAGATTTTATAAGTAGCTCGACTATTAATCGTGAACTTGTTAAGCCTACCTAGCTGTAATAGTTTCTTTTTTGGGCTGTCGTAGTCAAAACGGAACCCTTATACTTTCGCCATGTCCGTCTGTCCGTCCATCTGTCTTTCTGTCTGTGCGCGACTAAGTGCAGAGATTCTTAGTACTAGAAGACCGTAATTTCGCAAGGCTTTACGTACATACTAATAATTCCGACAAAGTGGTATAATAAAATTTGTCGCATGGTGTGGCACCCTAATCAATTTTGCTTTATTGGTGTGATACCAGATATGTAGTGCCTAATTACAGTTTCCTAGTACTAAGTGCCTCTGAGCTATGCTGTAGACAGACGAACAGACGGACAAGGCGAAACTATAAAGGTTCCGTGTTGACTACGGAACCCTAAAAAGAATCATCAAATTGAACCTTCTTCTTGAAGGTTTTCCGAAGCCAGTTGAACATAATAAAAAGGTTACACGAGAAATGTAGTTAGTTACATGATATTTGAGGAATCCAACTCAATTGCCTCCCACATACATAAAACTCGTTTTATATTACAGGAAGAGATGTCTCGCAAACAAATACTCACCCTATGGCTACAGATTGGTACAAATTGACTTTTTTTCTAACAAATAATTTTCCTCGTAGCAATCTTCATAGCGTTGGCAATGTTCATGTGTTTTATCGTAATTTTGTTTGTGATAATGCAAATAACTATCAAGAGTCTAAGGAACAAACATTTTCCATTTAAACGTATTTTATTGAGCTAGAAACACGTTTCTGAGACAAGAAAATACCCATAAGATCTATATGGTAAGTGATTTTGTGCCCTAATTTAGCAGCAAACCAGTGTCCCTAATAGCTCTCAAAGTTATATCTATGGCAACTTACTTTTGGAGTCGGTGCCAGTGGATGAGAGATTCTATGTTTTCGTTTGCACCGACTCCAAAAGTAACTGATTAGGTACTTAAGTGTTAAGATTATTTTTAGTGTTTTAGTTTTTTGAAGTCGGTTTTTTTTTAAAATTAATAGTGATTGTATTGCATAATTAATGGGCACGCTTACAGCTCCTTAATTTACCTTTTTCTGATGTTAACAGGTACATAAAACATTAAATAAATTGTTTGCAATTTGGTTTTTATGTTTTATTCTGTCTTGTTATTGCTTATTTTATTTATCTCTATCTAATTTAAATTACGCAGTTATTAAAATTTAGGCGCGTATCCTTTCCCGTTATCCCAGCCGTTCCCGCGTATCCGGGATCCCGTGACCGGGTCACGTCCTTTGCACTTGAACCGTGCACTTTCGGTTTCTCGCCGAGAAACGATGCTGCCTGACCTACCCGACGTGCGTCTTGCGCATGGTCGATAGCACGGGATTGTCGATTCTAGTTTACACGTCTCATCACTAGTGCTAAAGCTGCTTTTGTTTGTAACTTAAGCGTATGTGTAAAATAAACGAGTTTGTTTTGGTTCTAAATGCTTTATGTTTCTTTTCGGCACATTGAGACGCAGAAATAATTTGAAAAAGAGATTGCAAATTTTTCCATTGCTGTTGTTGACTGAGCTTTATATTTGCGTGTTTTTTTTGAGGCTCTTAAATTGTTATTCTTGAATTTGTAAAGCAATACATTTTGTCGTTTCGTCTATCAATCTGAAAAATGCAATTAGTTTTTCCTTGGTTTTTGTTATTGTGTTAAGTCTCTCACTGTCAATGCACTAGGTAATTCTATTTACGATTGCGATAATATATTAATTAAGTAGGCAAGCGGTTACAAAACATTAATTTTGCTACATTCGACCGCAAAATACGATCACAACAACACCATTTCACCGAATAAAACGAGCGGAATTAGCATTTTTAGCCACAAGCGAGCGAGAAACTTGATTGGTCGGCAACAAGAAAAATGTATTAAGGAAAACGAGAACTTGTCTGACTGCTTCTCAGTGCTATGACTCACAGGGGCCCCGTGATCATATAGTTTCAAAACAAGTAAGACATGACACTTCATAAAGTCCACTTTAGAAATTTACTAAATATCGACGTAGTGGCACAGTGAAAGGGACAAGCAACTAGGACTTTCATAATAAACCCTAGACCCCTGAACTCGGTACTGTCGCAAAGAACCCGTATACCTTGCTACCCCCCATATTTCAGCTTCATAGGTCTAGTAGTTTTTGAGATTTCGCTGTTGTACAAAAAAAAGTTTATATCTACTAAAATCATAGAATCAGTAATAAACATAGACAGATAATTTTCTTCTACGGGTTTGTGTTTATGGGATGTAGGTACTAAAAAGTACTATTTTAGGTACCAAAATAATAGACCCGTGTTTGTTGTTACTCAATTCTCTAAGCGATCCTTTGCAACCTTGACCCGACCTTTCAGATACTAAAACTGAATAGAATTATGAATAAAATTATGCTGGTACTGTTTTGTGGTTTGGTCCAATAAATTAGTAAATACTTACCTGTAGAGTATGACTTCAAAAAAACTCTGCTTGCGTACTCTTTGGCGTTCAATGTAGGTGCTAGGACTTATCTATGAGCTCTCAAAACAGCATTGCCTATAAGTATAATAATTTTAAAACTAAAAGGCCTTAGAATTTCTTTACCTGTTATAGAGGGTTTTTTAACTTTCAATTTATTTTAAATGCATAGATTCCAATCTCGTTTCCAACCATCTAGAAATAATCCGTTCGAGGCTTCCCGTAAAAAAATAATTGCTTACATTTAAAAACTTAATTACACGCTTTAAAATTAAACACATTTACAAGTATACTCCAGGTATAACAGATACTATCTAAGTTTTAGCTCATACCTTGTTCTAGTCTGCTGGTTATTTAGATGAAAAACAATAAAGGTTGAACTAAACTTAATTAACTCGTTAGGGGCTAGAGGGTATGGTTATTTTGTTATTAAATAAAGAAACTACAGAAGCCTTAATTAGTTTAGGATGTTTGTTCATCCATTAGCTGTCTTTAAACAAGCAAAATAGAAATTAAATCGTCGCGCATCATCGGTTTTTAAACATGCAAATCGGAAACGCTTTTACAATGTTACATGGTTACTTTTTCAATTACAACAATAGGTATCTGCAAATATGAATGAGCTATTACTCGCTCATACACCTTATACTGTTTCGTAAGCCCTCGTGTGAATGTTCTATAAAATTATTTGCAGACAAATTACATAACTTAATTTATTGTCGGTTATTAAAAGAACAAGTGCGAAACGCCACACGCGGTATCCATTGCCGCTTTATCAGGGAACAACAGCACGCGCCCCAATCAAAACTTTTAATGAACATCGTCCTTATCAGAAACACTCAGCGTGCGTATCGATTTGTCCTGATGTAGGTCACCCGGGTCAAAGGTCACGGGTAGGTCACCCAGAGTCGTCACCGTAAATAGTCTAAGGATTCTCTCCTTCAAGGAGACACGACTTTTGCCTGCCCTCTACTCTTTCTGCCTCTCGCTCGTAAAGTGAGGCCGTAATATACAATGTTGAAGAGCAAGCGGATTCTTTTTGTTTTGAATGCGGGCCTGAATGTTGTCAGTGCTGTACTTAATACTTATTGCAAAATTAAAAACAAATTTTCATCAACGCAGGTTGAGAAACAATTGAACGTAGGGAACGTTCCCATACTAGGTGATGATGGCATAAAATATTTTTTAATAGAGATTATTAGATTTAATGCCATCATCACCTAGTATGGGAACAGGTACGTATACATCAGGTTAGACAGTATGAAATTTTGTGCTAATCATTACATTTGTAAGTGAGATAGTTCGTAATGATCGTCAAAAATAAATATCAGTATATTGCAAAAAAAACAAAGTTAAATTCTTTATTTCATTAGTAAGTGTTGCGCGAGAAAAAAAGAAACAAATATTTTCCAAAAGTAAAGGCCAGACATAGACTGAAGCGTATAGACCTTGGAAGGTTGCACAAGACAAACTGTCATTTATTTGTGTGATTATGATAAGAAAACGGTTACCGTTAAACTAAATTGCTTTGTTTTGACATCTGGGGCTTACCATGACCTCTTAAGCCTAGTTCAGCCCAGCACTTCAGACGAGCTAATTTTGTATCTAAATCATTCACTCGACTAAATTACTAAAATAGTGTAACTACTACTAAGATATATCAGTATTACCTACTTAATTGAAACCTTGTAGGGTGCAACATCCATAACATCAACGCTAAACTGTGCGTTAGCATTGTTGTTCATAATCTTAATAAAAACAAAACAAAGTTAAAGTAATATTAATATTACTATAAAAGCTCGTTGTAAAACACTGTTTACCAGTCGAAATTGATCGGGCTGTCTTAACCAATTTGATTGGTTCTTTTGCATGACTTGTAATGCAATCGATCATTTGTTACAAGCATATGAAATGATGTAAATAATAATAAACTATCCTCCTATAAATAAACGCTGCGAACCATCTCGGCATGACACCAACCACGTTTTGTTTTCTACTGCCAAATGTCTAATTACTGATAGAAAGAGAGTACGCACAGAATAAATATTCACACAAATAATTAACAAAACGCAATTTGACATTTTAATTATATAATTTTGTATAGCAATCGCGTGCTATGGCGTCACTATTTTATTAGTTACTTCTCTACAATAATTACAATCACTAAATCTCTTATATAGAAATCATGTTTCTTAAATTATTAACGTTTCTTGTTTACATTCCCTTTCAGTGTTCTATTGTACGTTATACGTTAATACACATTTATTTATTTATTATTATCATCATTTCAGACACACGACGTCCACTGCTGAACATAGGCCTCCCCCATTGACTTTCAGATTGGCCGGTTGAAAGCGGCCTGCATCCAGCGTCTTCCTGCCTTCCTTTCCTTCCTTTATTTATTAAAGATCAGAAATTGAAAGCAAAGCGTTACAAGTAAACAAATTGCGCAAACTTTTACAATAACCTTTTTCCTAAAGAAAACAATTCCTAACTAGATATTTTCTCTACGGTTAAAATACAGCACGACCGATTGCTATGAAAATTTATATTCATTTTATAAGTAAGACGCTGGCAAATATTCTTGTTGTAAAGCTAAACTCACACCAGACGGTTAAGAATACATTATTGGCCGCTTTACTGCTTTGCCGGGTAGAGGTAGAGTATTTTAATAATTCACTTTTGCCGCAATAGCTCACGCTATACTGTTTTACGCTTCTCCTCATTTGATTTCTAATTTTGTGGTCTAGTTAGTTCTAGAAGCAGAACCTATGCAAAAAGTACCTACTCAGTAAGAAAAGATACTCCATTATTATCTGTCATCGCAACATAATTTTAACATATTCGTAGACAGTATATTTTAAACAGTAACAAAATTGTCATGTATCATCGATACCCACAGGTCTAGGTGGGTTACGGTGAAACCTGAATACAGGTATTGTTATTTATAAACACAAAGATGAGTTACGTTATTTTATGGTCACATTATTTGTATTACATCACGATTACACGCATGTTCTCATGATAGAACAGAGCCAGCTGACGTAGCAGTGTTTGGTCGTTACTCAACATGGGGTCCCACTACCAAACCCAACCATGCGCCGAATAGTGTGGCCCTACCCTAACCGTCTATGCATTTTCTCACGCTCGCGCTTTGAATGCACAAAGCCAATTTTCCACAAGAGCAAAAACAACACAAATTCAATTAGGAAAATGGTTTCTGTTTTGCAAAACAGAAGGGAGTAATTTATAGATTTAACATAAACAGTGACGTGGAACAACAATCACCAGATGGGGTTTATTTGTTTAGTGAACAAGAAGTTCTTGTGTAGTTGTACTAGTTGATCAATTAAATAAATTCATTCAACACTAGCGACCCGCCCTGATTTCGCATAGTCTTCCGGTGCTTAGATTTGTAATTATAATCTATTATAGACCTACTTGGTCTTATGACTGTCTGTAGGTTAAATATCTTTTAAGTTGTTGGTCGTCGAAAGTTGCTCGAATATCGTGTAATTTAAGTGACAGACAGCTGTTGCGTCGTCCGTTCTCTTTTTTCGAACTTTGCTTTTGACACATAGCTGTGTGTGTAGATAAACAAACCTTTCTCGTGGATCAGTACATTTGTTGACATTGAAACAGAGGATAAAAGTTTGTGTGCAATTGAAAATTTGCGTTACAAAGTATGGCATTGGTATGTAGTACGCATATGTATTTAAGAATGCACTAAACTAGACATTCATAGTTTTGTGATTTATTGTGCTTCAAACACTTTCCGAGCTCTATAATAATCTAAATATAGATAAACATACTTTCGAAGTTCTAGATAGAAGCCAGCAAATCTTTGATTTCATAACAACTACCTTTAATATATTTTCTGGTATCGTCGGAAATCGTGAAAGTATAAATAATCCAAAGGAAATTGGAAACCGAACAGTTGTAAACGAAATCGAAGTAGGTACTGGCACTTAAATGTTTTCAGACCGCGAAGCACACGTATTGACTTGAGATATTCGAGAAATAACAAAGGCTACGCGGTGCTGTATTGATTTAGATCGACTGTCGGTATCTATTGACTTTGTAAATCAGTCAAACTATCAATCCTACAGTCCTGATGATGATTTAATCGTTATCGCTATTAACCAGAATAATATTTATTAAACACATTCAATAGGTAATATATTAATGATGAATGTAATTTATGTTTCCAATCGATAGCAAGCAATGGTCGCTAGTGATGCTGTTTTAAATATTTTATCATTGCAATTTTGACAGTCTATGTTTTCCAGAATAAATAAATAATTGGCATTCCAGTGGAAACCAATCAATATGCAATCCATGTTACGAAGTTGACCAAGTATACAGGGGAATATGAATTCGTGCTTTCTTTCAAGCTTAATTCGCATCGCGAAGAAAATATCACCCACATTTTACCATCGAGGTAATGTCAATTTTTACTCATAGCAAAGGTGTCTTTTAATAGTATACAGATTACACACAAGATACATGAATTCGTATTAATAACTAGGTATGTGGTGTTCGTATTACATGTGTAAGGTGCTTGTAGTTTAGTGACGGCACCTTTTTGGTAGTGGTGATTACCAAAATTAAGCAACCCACGCCGCGGTTGTGACTTGATGGGTGACCATTTCAAAAATATTTTGTGAATTTATCACAACCACCTCGGTGCTTCGGTAGGCACGTTAAAAAAGTTGCCTAGTCAGGAGCTTAGGGCGGCTTGATTACATCTGACAGTAAGGTCTGACATTGACCTAACAACAACCCTCCACCAATCCAAACTAGGCCTGTGTATTGGAGTATAGCCTAAAATACCTCATATGTTACTTTACTTTTACTTTAATTCTGAGTGTAGTATCGACAAAATATCGATTGTATAGTTTGCCACAGCACTAGAAGAAAGTAATATATCGTGAAATGCGATAGCGATGACTACTCGATGTTTGTGTATGAGATAGATGTTATTTCTGTTTGTCTCACTACACATAATGGGTGCGGAATGAATTGCGTTTGATTAAGTCACAACATCTCAATTATCCTCACTTATTGAATGTGATTTTCAATGAGAATATTAGACATCATTACTTGTCTGAAAGTTTTATGTAGAAGCCTAGACAATAGCAAATCGCGTTGTAATGGAATGATTAATAAATAAACGGTATCGTATTTTTAACAGAGACAAAACCCATAATCAGTAAAGTAAAACGTAGATTGGTAGAATAGTTAATTCTATAAAATAAGGGAACAGCAAAATACGTTGGTAATTACCATTTTATGAATGACTCGCATTGTACAAATTAGTATCAAAACAGTCACAACTTACCCAATTATTAGTATACTGTGTCAATCAAACTATATTTTGTGGATAAGTCGTATGACTTACCCACAAATTCATTCATATTATTACTCGATATTAAAAAACAATAGAAGTATTTCTATTGTTTTTTACCTACGAGTAATAATATGAATGAATTCTTAAATTATAAGGACTGGTTTGTTGTTTGCAATTATATAATTTTGTATAATTTTGAATTGATTTGTACAACATATCTTTGACTAACTAGGTATAACCCTTTAACATGTTTGCATGCTATTGTCCATAGCTAGATAAGTTAACTAATTTGAAATTGTGATTTCCATATTATCTTGTTCAATAGCATTATTTATAGAGGTTATAATGTAATTATTTTATTACCATCTTTTTATGCCTATTAACTGTACTGCTATTGGTTTACATTATAAAGTGAATAAATGAATGAATATGAATATGAATATATGATTCTGATTCTGAATGTTATTACTCGTAGGTCATTATCACTAATCTAAATAAATAAATGTAAATATTAAACAACATCACATACATTGCTCTGATCCTATGATAAGTAGCTTAAGCACTTGTGTTACAGATATCAGAAACAACGATGGTACCACAATACCCAGACCCGAGACAATAAAGAAAAGTTATTTTTCCACATTGACCAGCCGGGAATCGAACCCGGGACCTCAGAGATAGCGACACCATGCTCGCCTCTCGGCTACGGAGGTCGTCAAGCTCATTCATATCTACAAAGTTCACAACGAGCTTGATAAATTGAATGTTAAAAAACTTATATTGATAACTTAAATTTAACTGCAAACTTAGAGCTAATTGATGAATTCTACCATATCCGTTTCATTATTTTATAAAAATTAATATAAAGCTATGCGCATGTTCTACTGCAGTGAACGTTGTTTATCGACTGTCTGTCTTGCAGTAGGCTGGCAGCTGGAGTTGCCTGCCGCGTGTCCTAGATAACACCGATCTAAGGAATCTGGAATAGACAAAAGTGAAATGAAGAAAGTTGTTAATTTACATAAGCGCTAGTGCACTGACCTTCTATGAGTATATTACATGGAGCACACTAAAAGTTTTGCACTTCTAGCTAATCGGAACTATTTGAATTTCGAATGTTATATATTTTTAAACGTTGCAACCTCCTTAGTAATAAAAAAAAAACAATTGGCGGGAAATGATTTGTCAATTGTTTTTTATCACACATCAAAGTTCTACGTACGCAACGAAAATGGAATTAAGTCGAAAAGATTTTAGAGCGATGATTTTTTATGATTTTAACAGTTCTCTCTCTCCGCAAGACTGTGCCGCTCGTCTTCATCACCAATTCTTTTGGGAGAGAAGCACCTTGTTTGAGCACCGTGGGGCAATGGTTTGCTGAATTTGAGAGAGGTCGTGTTTCTTTACATGACGAATTTCGTGAAGGGCGGCCTTCAACTGCCGTCAACGAAAATAATGTGGCTACTGTTAAGCGGCTAATTGAAGAAAACCCGCGGATTACCTATGAGACAATTCGAGGACTATTGTGGATTGGTATGAGCCAAATTCAGAAAATTTTACACGAAGAATTGAAAGTTCGGAAACTTTGCTGTCGTTGGATCTCTCATGAACTGACAGCGGAGCAGAAGCGGGCTCGCGTGTAATGGTGCTCACAGATGCTACTGAAGTACGACCACGGACATTCTAATGTCGTTTATGACATTGTCACAGGAGACGAAACGTGAATTTATTGTTTTGAACCTGAAATGACAACAGGCCAACAAAAGTGAGGCAGACGAGAAAAAATGACCGCGTTTTTTTTTCTCAGCTACGGTTCCCATCTGTACAATTCCACTTGAAGATCAAAAGACTGTTAATGCCCAGTGGTATTCTACCATTTATTTATCCAGGGTGTTAGAAAGAGTTCGCGAATGACGACCCAAAAGCCGCGTTCTCCTACATCATGTCAACGCTTCTTCACACCCGGCCAACAAAACAAAGTCATTTTTAGCTTACGAAAAAGTACAACTCGTCACCCATCCTGCGCATAGCCCGGACCTAGCACCCTGTGATTTCTGTATTTTCCCCAAAATCAAAGATTTGATGAGAGGTTTTACTTTTATCAACTCCGAAGAGGCAGTGATAGCGTTCAATCAGCACGTAGAAAACAAGCCTTCAGATCTGTGGTCCTCCTGTTTAAAAAAATGGTTCGATCGCATGAAAAAATGTTTAAAATGTAAAGGAGAGTATTTTGAAAAGCAATAAACATAATATTTTGGTTATAACATGTTGTTTTTTAAGTTACGCAAAACTTATAGTGTGACCTACGTATAACGTTGATTTTATGTAAGCATTCGTACATTTACTCTGCGTATTTACTGGTACATTCTTAGTTTAATATTAAGTTTTTTTTAAATAAGATTATGGTTCGGTTTAAAATATTACAATCTATAATAGCAAAGCAACATTATTTACTTTAGAGTTGTAAAGTGTCCGTCACGTTATAAATGTCTAACCAATACGACCGAGTAAATTGGTCATTTTCGCAATGTGACCGGACATTTTGGACATTTATTGTCACTAACGTCACAATCAATTCTATTGAAAAAATATGAAAAAAAAAATTGTTCACAAATAAGTGCATTATTATAAGAAAGACAGGTTTTAGTAGTAATGATCTATAACGAAATGAAATTTCTAGAATTAATTTATCTTTCTGCACGAACAAGCTAAAAAGCGTCGTATCGTTACGCGCGAGTTTTTTTTTATAGTTCAGTCCAGATCCAATTACATGTTTTATTGTATGTTTTTATTGTCAAATACTTAACATTTAAAACTTACTTGAGAGGAATTCTTCTTTTTTTAAATTTATACTAAAAAAAAATATGTGACCATCGTGACAATAAATGTCCTATGTGACCAAGCATTTATCATAAATGACGGACGCTTATAGCATATGACCGTCAATTTACAACTCTATACCTGACCATTCGTTCGGAAATATTATTTTGTGGCACTTCTACGCCATCAGGTTTTCACGGCGATAAAATCAGAAGGCATTAATGTTTCTATCGTATTGCTTTGTTATATGTATACAACAATTACATTCCTTGACAGTAAAGTTAAAAATTTTTTGGGCAACACAAGCAAATCGACACACTTTTTAATTGATTTATATTTTCTTCTCTTCGTATTAGTAGTAGGTACGGTAATGTCTTACTACTAATATTGCCGAAGGCTTCAACAATTAAATATTTTATTTTTTTCGGTCTTACCTAACCTTGTATTGTTAAACTATCCGATTAGCTTTCTTTTAAAGGCGCTTCCATTGATAGCTAAGTCCTTATTATGGGCGCAGTCGGCTCGGTGGAAACGAGGGCGCCGGATCGATACCACCAGACTAGCAGACACAACACCGAGGAGCGCCTCATTCACGCCTCGAATCGCTTCGCCTCACTCAGGCTCATGCCACAACAAAGACGTGTCGGGCCTGAGAAATAGCCCACGATTTGATCCATCAAACTGATATATGTATTAGTCCCATACAATGCAAAATCAAAAGAATTAATACCAGTTACGACTACAGAGTTTCATCAAAAGCAAGTGTTAATCTAATAGGAGTAAAGCTAAGTACACAGCCTCAGGCAAAGGATATTTTGGATGCATCTTCGCGTGATGTAAATTAGCAAAGTGCGCCATTTCAATTAATTTAATGAAACGCATTGACCCAAATATTATCCGCGATAGTAACCAACAAAATGTTTACCCAATATCAGCGAAGTAAATGCAAGTTATTGATAATGCAACAATGCAGCGTATTGGGGCCGCACAGACGGCCTCGCCGCGGGGACGCGACGTGACTCGAAAACGAGAAACTGAATGATAAAATTAACGTTTTCGCACCATTGAGCAGGTGGAAAATGGTTTTTCCAATGATGCAACGTCATTGTGCCCTTATGGATTAGTAGATACTACTAAGAGTGTGTTGAAATATGGCAAATGTACCGCAGCACGCACGCCGCTCACATGTAGCGCACTCGCCAGATTTAACTTACTCTGTGGTCCTATTCTTTGTCATGACATGACTTCTATATTATTTTTTCTACTAGTGCATATTGTATCAATATATGCCAATAAGCTTTACTAATATTGATCCCAACAGCCCAAAACTCTTTTCTCAGAAGTTCATCATAGATGTTCTTAGAATCTACTAATTTAATCAACTCCAAAAGTTAATATCTATAAATAAGTGACGTATTTTTTAAACATAGAAATCAGAGATTTACTCAATGTAAATTCTTTCGTAAATAAAACAGTCCATCAATCATTTCACAAAATCGATAGCCTGATATATACTTACCAAAGTATCTAACATTTTAGACGTAGTATATATGAAGTACCTAGGTTCGTTGTCCTGCCTGGTAATCATTACGGCCTTGATTGTGTCAATTGGATAGTTCATTGGTTCTTGTTGTATGGCCAAGACTAAATTTAGACCTGAACTTATCTGAATGTCTTTTGTTCATTTGTTGCATATAAGCCGCCATAGATTTAGCATAAGTAAGATTATTCTCCACTGTTTTTTCTACTTTCGGCATGAGAATTATCAGGAGATCTTAAGAGATAGATGAATCTGATTATATTTGATTCTTTGTCAAATAATAATGTAAAAATTAACATTAATTATGTAAGAATTCTAAACGTACGTAAATAATAATAACACTAAAATTTAAATTTGTGTAATATACACATTATTGGTTTGTTACTGAGCTTGCACGAAAAAAAAAAACTAAGTGATCAAGCAATTTTTCGATACTGAGTAAAACGCTTCATTAGGTAGGAAAATCAAATTTTTATGAGAACAATAAGGCCAAGAAGAATGTGCGGAACTTGTGATATTTCGGTTATTACAGTCACGGGCGTGTTCCAATATTATGTTAATAAAAATATTACAGAAGTGTTTTATTTTTAGGGTTAATATTTCGTCTAATTGTTCCTTAAGTTTAAAGATATTACAATTTTTAAATCAGTTTTAGTCAGCAGACAAAAAAAATAAATAAAAATAATTTTCATTACATAAAATATAGTAATACAGGTGGTCCAAGTAATAATGTCCGCATATTTTACGGCATGTTTTTTTTTTACATTTTACCCCTTGCAATCAAATTTACAAATTAATAATCGATAGTTGAATGACATAAAATTAGAGCAATACCAAGTAATAATTTAGTTCTATAAATAAAATAAGTAAAATGTCAAAAACAAAAAAATCCAACGGTCATTAAATAATTATAAAAATGACAAAAATAATAAATTTAAAAAACATAATTAAAAAAACTAATAAGTACATAACATTAGTTATTACCTTGGATATTTGATTACATTGGGGTATTGAGAATTCGAAATGTTATACAACTTGTATACGACTTGTTAGCAAAACATGTCAATATCTGGATTTACAAGTTACGATATACAATCGATTATTTTACGTGACCTATTTATTTTACCTGATTATTGTGGCCTGACTAGGTTATAATAATAATACTGATTTAAAAAAAAAATATTCAATTATTCTGTTTTTTATGTAGCTAAAATGTTTACACTCCCAAATTATAATTAGCCTTTATCAAACCTTTGTATGTCACAATATTTTTTTCACTGTCCAAGTTATTAAATATTATGTATCGCCTCGCTTTTATCGGAATCTAATATCTTTGTATACACGACGTTGTGAACAGGTATGTAAACTAAACACCGATGTGACTTGTTTGATCAATCATCAATCATTCGGCATGACCAAATTACTATTTTTCTAAAAGGAAATTTTAAGGGCTGACTCGCAAACCTTGGCCACACAGCCGACGGGGCCCGTGCGTGCCTACAAACGGGACCGAGCGCGTCGCGACGCTCTGCCGTTTTGCGCAAGCGGGACGGTTAAATGTTGTTTTGCATGGTAAACGTACTTAGTAGTCACGTAGCGTTCTGTATTTGTTTATTTTTACAACTTTTTAGTGATTTAATAATGAATAGTGGAAAAATTGAACTACTTATTAGGAACGTCAACGAAACCTTCCCTTCCGCAGTGTGAGGTGCACGCCACGCTGCTGCTTCGTCGCCGTCCCGTCGCCATCACGCCCCGCCAGCTATGTGGCCAGGCTTAATAGAAACCTTTTGCTGTGATAACAACATAGTTTTTTTTTTAAAGGAGGAGAGATGTCTTGATTGACACTAAGCGATTTGTCCGCGCTGTTCCGCACTATTTACGCGCATAAATCGTGCCGATGTAGCGCAGAATCCGCGCAAACCAATCGCTTGGTATTACATTGCTTTGACGATTGATCTACTTAATTAGTATGGGTTTCAATGTTGTATTCTCGTAGGAAGTTATTATATTCGAGCAGCTCCTTAAAATATCTTTACGGAAACATAACGCACTATAGTTAAATAAGATGTCTATCAAATTACTACTATAATACTATTTAGATAATTATTTTTCAGTCGTCATTTAATGACTTTACTTACAAGTTTGTCATAAACTTAAATTGATTTTCGTGACAACAAACATGCTATTGAATGATTATATTGTTCTGACAGTCCGAGAAACCCAGGCTTTGAAGTCGTTTGTGTCGTCACTATCGTAGTTGTATGGTCGTCTCATACAAATTCACCTTTTCCCCTAGAGGTCAACAGTCTGCGAAGGCCACCGCATCGACTATTTGTTTGTTTAGGTGTTTCAGTAATTTTCCGAAAAACTCTTTGCTGCTTAGCCAATCAATTGCGTAACGAAGCAAGCTCTTCTTTGAACTGTTAAATTATTGCGTAACGATTCGTTAAGTTACAATTTCTATTTTCCTTAATTAAAAGGAATATTAAATATTTTCCATAAAATTTTCTTATTAAGTACTTCACAGATTTTTTGATTTAAGTAATATGAACGTCAATCAGATGTGTGAAAACGATAAAGATATTGTTAAAGCTAAATTAACTGCTTATTCAGATATTAGAAAAGACCATTGACCGATAACAATAGAATGCTAATGGTGGAAAATATAAATATAACGTCAGTAAAATATATCCTGTGAAGAAGTCAAAACATCCGCTCAAGGATAATACTCGTATATTATACGTTGTAAGTCATTCATGATGAATGCTAAACGCCTAGAATGTTTGTTTCCAGATGTCGTCAACATAAAAACAAAGAAGTAGAGCTTATTTATATTAAGTAATGAAACAGCAGTTTTTATAACGATACCCTTGGACAGAGGGATGCAGAATAAACTAATGCTTTTGTAAAGTATACGATTACCCAGAGTAAAAAGAATAGCTAATTCATGAGATCGTCAACCCAAATGCATGTAACCTGCAACTCTTGTTTGCGCAATGGCTGACCGGCTTCCATTTAGACAAGAGACTATCTAAGTTGCGCGTGGCAATGTTAACAACACACATTTGAATGCAAACTGTAGTGTTCTGACGGCGTCACCGAGTCGCGTTGGTCTTTGTGAAATTCACCTTGTAGTGTTAGATAAGGAGTGTATAAATGTTGGATGAGGTGTACGGGTACTTAAATAAAACGAAGTTGTTATTTCAAAACAAGATGAGAGAATACTTGCTATTTGATGTAAAAGAAACTATAACTTCAGCAAATAAAAGTTACTTAGTAACTGGCTACACTTTAATTAGTTATTACTTTTTGGAATATTAATGATTTATAAAATCTTTAAAAAGGATTTTAAAAAAAGATCTTGTATTGAAACATCAGCGTAGAAATTGTAGTTACTTAATTCAAATGTTACCATCACGCAGAGATCATGATCAAGTTCATATCTAATATTTCTTTGAAGACATTTTACTAGCCTACAAGGTCTATTTTCCTTTTTAAACTTCCATTAAATTACCAGGTTTCAAGCAATATTGCTCACCAGGTGCAACATGACGTGGGTCGTACTCATATTCAGTATTACGTTCGTAATTAAATTTCTAAGCAGTAAATCCACTTCGAGTGACGTGGGTGGTTATTTATGTACCCATAAAAAGATGCACAAAGGACGAAAGCGAGATAGCATCATGATGCCGATCGAAAAAATATTATTAATAATTTACAGTTTTTTGTGTGATATTTGGGCATGCAGTAATCCTGTTAACAACTTACTCAGTAACCTTATCAGTGCCAAAGTTTATTCTTATACCCTTTACCTTCTTTATTTCGATAATTGTACTATCATCGTCTATCTGTACTATAAATACATAGTCTTTATTACTACATATAGTTATCGTTTATGCAAAAATAAAAGTTAGATTTATACAACGTACCAACGGCTTCGCGTTTTTAAATTAAATCTTTGATTCAGACACAATTTCAATTATTCTCTTCGTGACAGATAAAGCCCCTACGAGTATATCACTTTCTTGTTTAACTACTTATTTTTCACGTTAATTCATTAAACCGTGTTCTTTGTCTGAAGGTTATGTTGAGTTGAAACGATCAATGAACGCCTAATAGGCTATTTGCCTTGTACCAAAATTTACTTAACTAATTATTTAGTTTAATAGATTGCACCATATGGAACCGAAACATATTAATAGTTATTAAAAATAATTTATGATTACTGTAAAAAATACATTTTCGAATGTTATATTTTTATCGGTATTTTACATTGTCAAAAACGCCAGCAACAATGACAGGCACGTCACCATTGACTAACTTTGTACTAGAACTGACATCCCAAAGCTAGATTATGCGCTACGCTCGCACATTGTATGAGTAGTGTGACCGTCGACGAAGGTTTTTAACATGCCTGTTCTAGTACGTTATAACGCAATGGGTATGTAAAGGCTCGTGACGTCACGAACAAGTACATCGACGACCGACGGCGTTTTCGCTGGCTTTTAAAAACATAAAGAATGAAATACAATTTTTTATTATTTTCAAAGGTTTAAAAATTAAAATAAAATTGTTGACGCTTTATTTAAATATTACCAACAATAATAACTCTATTCCAGAAAATAGTCAAATAGCCTATTGCCATTACTTTATTAGAATGATGATTATAACACTTTTATTTTGCCTTCTCTTTTTCTTTCGCACATAATTGACATTTATTATTCCTTTATTCATAAGTCAAAATGGCGTCATGAATTTTCATATAACCTGAACCGATTCCGGGGTCCATTAATGGGCTAGTTACTTTATCCCTTCAAGGGGTCGTTAAGCTGCATCTGTATTATGTAAAGTTAAAGTAACCAGTTGCCATGTAATCGCTATAAGGTTTGGCCACTCTCCCCTACTGTGTAAAATTGATAAAAAAGATTGTACGACCAGATTCCATGTAATCCAAAATGATCACTAGTCGTATTGGGATATTCACCGTCACGAGACGTTAATAATTTAAAAGGTTAATTAAAACTTTTTGTTATTTGTGTTGAAGTAAACAACTATTATTCGATAAGATAATATTTTTTTGATAAAAGTTTTTACGAACCTCTTCGTTAAGTCAAGTAGAATTATAATATAATTTCGAACTTTCCTACTTGTAGTAAAACACAGAATAAAATAAAATGTACAGGTATTCGTCCTGCTTATTTAAGGTATGTACATTAGTTAGGTATGTACTTTAACGTTTGCAAACTCATTTCGCAATGTATTTAACGAGAATTAGTTGCAGTAGGTTTTGCATTCGTATGTAAATTCTACACACTACCTACTCAAGAACATGGGCCACATGTTTATCTATTACATAACCAAACAGAAATTTTAGGTTATCGTATTTCCTAAGATTTTTTTCTAGGACTGTTAAAGACTATAACTGATAGTTAAAGAATTTAAAAGTAGTCTAGATCAAACAGATAGAGAATATAAAATTTAAATATTGTCCGATTGTTCCAATAAAATATTGAAGATCGGTAAAATTGGAACAAAACCATTATGTGAACAATGCAAGTCGCACTTGAGCAAACTGCGCTGTGAAGTTTAAGCTATGAATGGTTTATAAACTCCTACGAGCAGCGTTTGTTCAAATTCATGGGTCAGAGGAAAAATTATTGTCTTGTCTGCTTAGTTGATGCTTCTGCGCATTTTTGTTTTTGGATTGGGTAAAACATAGCACAGGTTCACTTGTCACTACAATACAATATAGGTTTTTAGTAAAGATTATAGAGTGGTTACACTACTTAGTTTAATTCAAATCCCACAAGGACTGGTTGTGTTATAGGTTCGAGCATCTTGCACCTAAGTCATAATAGCTTAAATGTCATAAAATGAATCAAAGTATGTCTTTTTTACTTATAAGTTGCCAGTACAAGCTTTTTATTTAAGGCTAAATAATTATTGTAATTGGAATATATAAATATTTCTATACTAATATTTTAAAAGTAAAAGTAACTCCGTTAGTTAAGCTTTCATGGCCAAATCACTAAAACAGTTTTAATGAAATTCGATGGAAAGACATGGGCTTTTTTATCCTTCTTCTAAGGGAGTAAATTTGATGAGGACAAAGCGTATTCCAGACGGGTTTGACCACAAGCACAGCTAGTTATTAAAAATATATTATATTAGCTCTTCGGAAAAATTAAGATTTTCTATAAATTACCTTATGCCTTGTCGAGATTTATAAAAACTTACATTTGCCTTAGATTTATAGTATTTTTATTTTAAATTATTGCATAATAAAACCACCACTGTAAAAAAATCTTAAAGAAAACCCAACCGAAAGCAACTCCTATTCAACAATAGAAAATATTGGAAAAGAGGACAAAGACGACTCCGAATAAATGGCTCAGAAAAAGGATTCATGAATGAAGATTTATTACACAAAATGTATTCAACGTTGAAAAAATGGAACGTTTAGCAATAAAGAACAATTTATGTCGATGATATGCTGGTAACAGTTTAATTTTCCTCAGCATAAATGACTTTGAAGTGAATTTACATTCCAAGTACTCGCAAGTTACGGTCATTAATTCGCATCGCTTGGGCCTTGTAAAAATTCAAGCAAATCGCAGTTTATAGATTCCCTAGACGATAATATCCAGCGAGCTTTTTGTTAAACCACTAGCCGGTAAACTTGACAAAATATTTCAGTGTTTCCATCGCGTGATTCAGCTGTGTAATAAGAATCGCAAGTTTCTTGATTTTACCTTTGATATACCACAATACGGTTCACTGTGTTGTATCCCCCTGTCCATAACCTAGGCTACTGTTACGAGGTTACCTGATGCCCTTGTTTTGGTAACCTTAAGTCTATTGAACACGAATTACTTACTAAACATGCATTTCGAAGAAATAAAACGCAACGGTAATTGTAAAGATATCGTTTGTACTCGTACAAAAACAAAAGACAGCGGACTACTCGTTTTAGAAATAGTCTGTCTATTGTCAAAAAGCTTTCATTTTCATATTTCTTAAGCTGGATCTGAATCATCTTGATATTCTAAATTTCAAGTATTTTCTCTTCTTCCAAATTCTCTTGTGTCTTCCGTATTGTCTCTTTATCACTCTTGCAAGCTACAGAATTGGCCATAATTTCAATGACAGTTCCAAATTAGTCACATTTACTCTATCGTTGCCCGCATCGTGTGCTCGCATAGGCGAGTCAACGGCCAGCGAATTCGCAAGGTGACCGTGTCCGGTCGTCTAAAGGTCTCGCTGCGTTCCGGAACGTACTCGTAAACGGAACAATAAGTTTGCCTAGCTGTCTGCAGGACATGTGCTTGTCATTACCAAGAGGTGTATTAACAGTGTGTGTATTTACGACGGGTTTCTTTGTTCACTTAATTGGTGCTTGTGTAGAGGACGATCTATCATGCATAAATTAAATCTTGTTCTTATATTACAGGTTTCATGTGCCGTCGTATCAATTTTAGTAAAAAAAATATACATGTTGAAATGATTCTTCTATCACCGGTCAAGAAATGTATCGATATTGTGTTATCATTAATAATACTTTAAAGAAATATACCTTTTTATAGCAGTGTCATTAATTCGCCTGCCCTGTTCCCAGGACATCTGGCGCAGTATGTTTTTGTCTTCCATGCAATCTGATCACTCGTCATCGAGTCATTCACTCCCTTCTGAGTCATATCACTCCTCACACAATCCACCCATCTCTTCTTAGGTTCGTCTTCTACCGCTCCACCCATCAATACTCATACCCATCACTCTCCTCGTTAAGTGCTCCTCTTCCCTTCTTATCACATGTCAATACCAATACCAAGTCAAATGGTTTCCTTTTATCTTTTCTGCTACAGGTGCCACTTTCAAACTTCCTCTAATATATTCATTTCTTATCCATTCTCGTTACCCCACACATCCACCTTAACACTCTCATTTCTGCTGCATGCAACTGCTTTTCATCTATCTTCTTAACGGCCAAGCATTCAGAGCCGTATAATAAAACAGGTCTTATAACGGTTTTGTAAATTTTGCCCTTTAGCTTTATAGCAGTGTACAAAGCCAAATGCATAACATTTGGAGAAAGGGTTAAAAGAATGAGTTCAAGTAATGCTTGAGCAATAAAAAGTATAAAGTACAATTTACGGCTACGACCTCATATTTTAGTATCACAGCTAAAGGAAGTAAGCATGGACCGTAACTTAAGAATATCTACTCCAAACATGTAAATAATAAAATTTTATGACTCAGTTTCCCCGTAGTCATTTTACATTTTGCGAAAGGAAAACTGCGCTATTCACTGTCGAGTAAGTAATATTTGAGGTAATACATGATATCGGAATCCCCTAACCTTTCTGTATTATCTTCCTGTACGAACTGTGAGTTTCACGAAAGGAGTTTAAACCTGCGTGGGAACATTCGAATGTTTCCTGACCGGGGCAGATATGAAATGAGCTTAGACCTTTATTACTTGAGGCGTAATATAAAGACCTAAAACAGTTTCAAATACCTATTATTTACGATAGCTGTGCGTTTTGTATCCTGTTAGTTTATCAACATTCTTAGTTATGTTATTTAATTGCTTAGACAAACTTATTCGATTTTTCGAGCACAATTTTGTGCTCTTGCTGTAGTAACTACCTAAGCCAGTGTGCTGTATCAGATAAATAGGCTAGTTTAGATATAAATCAGATTGACATTTAAATTTTGTCCATCATTAGAAGCCTATTTATTCAATATGATGCAATCCAACACAAATTTAGATCATCATTGAGACACGAAGCTCTGTTTATAGTTATCTTTCGACACAATCCGATTAACAATGAACACAAAATGATATCGGCATTAGCAGTCATAGTCAAAGACAATATTTCGCAATTCTTAACGAAGCGACCGACGTCAGACGTAATCAAACTGGTCTCCAGTGATAAATCGTGCCCATGTATGGTGAAGACTTTTGAGCGCCACTTACTGTTGAGCAAATTGTCATTGCGTAAAAAACATTAATTTCCTGCTTAAGAAATAATCGGTAGGTGGTCATAATGGCTTCATGCGAGTTATTGCAAATGTGTAAAAACGACCAAATTTCAATACTAAATATAATAAATAAATATTGGACAACATCACATATATTGCTCTGATCCTATGATAAGTAGCTTAATCACTTGTGTCACAGAAATCAGAAACAACGACGGTACCACCATTATTACTGACATTTTATTTGTCATTTTAGGCAATAAACAGGTTATATATTTTATATATTCGACGATCACGACGACGATTATTTTATGTAGTGGTTCGCTCTCCAGACACCAAAGCCCGGTGGTTGCGGTTTCGAATCCCGCAAGGGGCAAATGTTAATGTGATGAGTACGAGTATTTGTACCTAAGTCATGGATGTTTATAAACGTACTAGCTTTTGCCCGCGGCTTCGCTCGTGTTAGATTTGATTTTAAGTGAAGTATGAATGTCAAACTCAGTAAATTAAAAAAAACTACAAACCTTTATAGACAGTATTTTTTAATAATACAGCCCCCCTTGCATGACCATCAAAACACGATATGATATGATATAATATAGCGATTTATCAATTTTAGGATAACGCAGGTCTCGTTCTATACATCAAATGCAAAAATAGAACCTTTGTGTTGGGATCACGTATGGCTGTCTGTCAGTCCGTCAGTTACAACCGATTAGCTCCGAAATTACTGGACCGATTGAATTGCAATTTGGCACAAATAATTTCAAGAATTTTCATGTTCACAATATTCAATTTTAAAACCAAAGTTCCAAAAAACCATAAAATCTACACCCATATTGATAGACATTTCAACCCCATCGCATCCCAACAGGGGAGATGGAATTTCACGTCCGCAACGTTGTATTTTAAAATTGTTGTTGTTTTCGTAATCAGCGACCCGATAAACCATAGAAACAATACCCATGTTGATTTTCAGACTTTGTCACCCTTTAGGGGTGAATTTCGCAAAAAACCTGAAACACGTGTTTAATCATTTATTGTTAGGAATACTCCTGTGAAGTTTCGAATAAAATAGTTTAACTAATCTTGTTTCCCCATACAAACTTTGGGCCCCCATTTCACCCCTTTAGAGGGTGAATTTTGAAAAACCCTTTCTTAGTGCACCCCTAGACCTTATATGAAACCTACATGCCAAATTTGGAATCTCTAGCACCAGCGGTTTGGGCTGTGCGTTGATATGTCAGTCAGTCAGTCAGTCAGTCAGTCAGTTTCTTCTTTTATATATATAGATTTAAGTATCTGTATCGGTTATTGCCATGGTACAAGCTTCGCTTAGTTTGGGGCTAGATAATTGGTGTGATTGTAGAAACAATTTCATTTTATTTTTATTAAGGTAGCCTGTATTGCACATTATTCAACAATTTATGAGACAAGAGAGATGTACAATTAAGACAGTCTTATCGCTGCAACCGATTTCTTCAACAAACTTCAGAAACTTTCACATTGAATCCATAATACTTTCAATGGACCAGCTGAAAAGAAGCTAGCTTTTTATTTTACAAAAATGCACTTTCCTTTTCATACTAAGATAGAAGCAAACATACTCGTACATGTCCCAAGAATCAGAATCGTCAAACCCACGCGCACCCAACAACGTTGCCCATCAAGACTCGGGAGATGCTATAAAATAGCTACGTGATTTCCCCTCACGGATTCCAGCAATCTTTTCATCTTCCCCTTTTTCCGATCTGTAAGATCTAGGACAGTTGTTTCTAAAAGGCGGAATTTGCTCCCCAGTGGAATACCTATTTTGCGGAGTTTTCTGGGTACAAAGACAGACTAAATGAACAACTAGCGTGCGGCCACTAAAATGATCGAATTATCTTTCAATGTTCTCCAGTAATTTGTGAAAAAGTTATAACCAATAAGTTATTCTTAACGGAATGTAAATATTTATCATTATACTATTATCAATTACCCTTTGCGATCCACTTACCTGTGGTAGACCGGAAAAACAATAGGCAATTTTTTTTGTGGCACGCGAAGGGATTTATGAAAGTTCAAATTAAAGAGAAATATCGTTAAGATAACATCAATGTCGTCACCATTGCCTTTGACTTGCCGTCTAGTCGGAAAGTGCCCTTAATATAAGATAATAATGCTAATTTATCTTATAATTCTTAACTTTAACTTCTAATAACTTTAGATCATACATACTTATGTATGATCTAAAGTTTAGGAATATTTATACCTAAACAATTAAAATTATTTAATCAGTCCAAAAAAAACACTATTTTAAGATGATATTATTATTTTGAATATCTTTTATTTCCATAAGCAAGTCTTGGAGTTGGAAGTAATTCGTATTAATAAAAGTAGGTGAAAATCCAAGAAGTTTTAGAACCACACGACGCGCGCAGTAAGCACGAGCTGTCATCTGGTGGAAATAGCCAAGGACTTAACATTCGGATCTAGTTTTGAAATCGCATTATTGAAGCACTCCCGAGGGAGGATGCAGGAGCGTCTGCTTTAGATTTCCTTTAACCTTGATATTGATAAAGGACACTTTCATTCGTTTCAACGCTATACCGTGGGTGGATGTGTGAACGGTTCTGTAAATCTATCGTAAAACCTTGTTGGTAAAGATTTTTCTGCGAGGTAGAGACTCAATAGTTTTTTTTTTCTTTATGCTTTATGCGATTAGGATGTCATGAGTAACATACTCGACTTGATAGTAATTTATATAATTACTAACTTTAATAGTTCCGTGTGGGGAACGGCCGCGCCGTAAAGAATACACAAAAAACTACGCGCGCCAACCCGCCTGCCAAGCGTGGCGAGTATTGGCAAGCCCCCTATGATGGGACATTGGGGGAAGGCCTATGTTAAGCAGTGGACTTCTTATGGCTGAAATGATAATGATGATGAACTTTAATAATTAATAATCTTTATTTTACATATAAAAATATGGCCTGGCCTTGAAAAAATAATTTTACAAACTATCTGAGAGTAAAAGTTTTTATTTTATAATTTAAAATAATAATTCTACACTTACAAAACAATGAAAATGAAATCCTTGATTTCGAGGATAAACACTAGAGATGCATTTGCTAAATGTAGGTTGTTAATTTTAATTATCTTAATGGAAAACACTTCGTTAATTACAATTTTGAAACAATGAGAATCTACATTGCTTTTTATCTTGATTAAACTTGTACATTTATGGTTTTATGATAATTATATTTTACGAACAATAATTTGAAGTCGAACTGATGACCAGCTTGGTGTAGTGGCGTGGCGATCTGCTTTGAAAGAAAGGGTCCTGGGTTCGATTCTTGGCTCGGGTCAGTTTATAAAACTTACTAATCACACAGGTCTGAGCGTGACAGGAGACTCCCAGCAAAATTTCACTGTCTGGTACCTCGTAACACAATGAAGTTAATTTCTTACTTCCAAACTATAGTAATTGGTGTGTTATCTGAGGCATATAAAAAAATAGATAATAATAATATTCGTTAATGCCTATTGGCCTGGCCCTTAAATATGCTTCTAAGGAGAGACAAAACTCTTATCTTATACTTCTTACTAATATTATAATGAGAAAAATTCAATGGATATTTGAAACTCAATCACGCCAGAACGGCTGAACGGATATAGATGAAATTTGCCATAGTTCCTGAGAGATGCAGAAAAACTGTCACAATAAATAGTGCTTCTTAACATTAGATTTCGCTGTTCAGTTTGCAAACAATTTTGAATGTGAAAAAAATATGTAACACTAGCTGTTGCCTGCGACTTCGTTCGCTTGGTCTTTAGTTTTGAATAACTAACAACTAGTTGTTCAATAAAATCAATAAAAATAATGCTTTCTTATTGATTCCGAACTATATAAACATGACATAACTCCCGTGGGAACTATAACAATTTGCCGACAATCACCTGAGTCGGCCACGTTACGGTTTAACTCAATAATGCATGAGCCATGAAGCCGTCTGGATGTCTATGCACCGAACCAACTCTCTAATTACGGTACAATCGGTCTATTCCCACCTCGCACGGTTATCGAACCTAGAAAATGATTGTATCCACGTAAATTACGACAAGGCCGCCGTCCGACATAACGCAACGAATAATACCGCACGCGAGGTCGCTCGCTGAATATCCATACATTCCGCTCTAGGGTCGACTTGCGACACTCGTAAATTCTATTTCCGCGTCATCGACAATCCTTTATGTCGATGTCGAGGACCAAGTTTTGCATTTAGATTGCGACAAACCTGCATCGGTCACAAACGACGCGCCACGCTGGCTGCGCCACTACATCACCACCGACGACGCTTTATGCATTCCGGAACATTCTCAGGACACCGACACGTTCTATAATACTCTTTATACGACTCCAGCAAATACTGACTGCAGAGATACTTTATACGCGCATTCTACGCGAACCGCACTGGATTTATTTCACTGAATATCCCCGGTGTATGGGTTGCATATATAAATCAGGCGATCGCAATCGCGTCGTCTTTGAATATTTCTGAAAACAAGACGACGGTGCTGGCGAAACGAGCTGGCACTTACATTCTTTCGATTGCTCTTGGCGTATTTTACTCTAACGTTATCGTAATGAGTAATAAAAGTTTATGGCTCGCGTCGTAAAAGCGAATCCTCGGTTCGGTCGCGCTGGTGGAGGTTCGGTGAGATGAGGCGGTAACGTGGATGTTACGACGTGCCGGACAACTGCCAGCATTGTTGGCTCAGAAACCAATAGTATCATATTCGGATGCTGCAAGTAAAAATTAAAGAGCACATTCGTTTTTATCGATGGCGCCGGTTCTTCGTACCGTCTCATGCATAACCATCAAACTTAGTAACTTCAGCACCTTCAAAAGATAAACTACACACTTACCAACACCCTTCCGGGGAAGTTGACAGAGACTTGAAAGTTATCGTTTAAATAATTATGTCATGTGCATTAAAGTTATTACAAGCGAAAGTCGTAGAAGCGGTTGTACTAACGCGACGTTTCGTTGCTAGCCTTGAGAGAAACTAGTTATTAATATTACGAGAATAACTCGTTGATGACATATCGATAAATAAATCTAATACACTCTACCTATATATTTCGTTAGAACATGATTCGTAAAAATGAAAAATGCTGCCATATTTTTTTCCGGCTTGTCTTTAAGATCTTTACGTGTCATCATCATTTCAACCATAGAACGTCCACTGCTAAACATGGACCCAATAACTTCCAGATTGGCCACATTATCTTTACGCTCTCCGAGTATAGGATTGTTACATCAAAACGTAACCGCCGCGTGAATCATTGTAATGTTACTTAGGTAATAAACTACTTTGTCATCCCGAGTCAGACTATGGACGCCATGTGTGAGAGGTATAACCACTGCTTATATTTTTGTTTCGCCAAACTAACCTTTTTGTGCCCTCGACCTACCATCTCGAACATTCAGCGCCGTGAGGGCCGCCAACACGAAGGCAGAGAAAGCTCGACATTAAAGTGGGTTAGCTAAGAAATGCTATGAAATATCAAACGATAACTGACGTTAATCATGATAACATCTTCAAAAAAGACTGTCCGTCTTTTGATTTACCCAACATTCAAACATATTCAAACTTTATATATTTCGTCGATAAAGGATGAAAGTCATTTTAGGTTATTGGAGATAAGGTAAAGAAATTGTTGAAAGAGAAAACCTTTTCCATTTTTGTAATTTTAAATTTTATAAAAGCTAGAGACTGGTAGTGGTGGCTCTTGTATCCTGCGTGAAGCATACAAACAATAATAACAGTACGATGGATCGGCAAAGGCAGCTATGAATGCCAAATTGACTGTTATAATGTGACACTGACTTGACCTTAGTCTCTCCATCTGGAACATTCCGTGAGAAACTGCACGTACGCAGAGAAAGTCCAGTAAACGTCAAGCAACATAACACACCCAACTGACCAGTAAAGCTATTCTTTGATCAATTAAACTTTACCCTATTCGGCATGATAGGATCGAGATTTGCCGAATAGGATATTCGGCGAATCTCAGGATAAAATTGTATCGTTCCCCGGGTTCCCATGTCGTAGGTAGGCGTACTTTTGATATATTTAATACCTTGTGCCAAGCAACCCTAAAGGGTATGCGTGCGTGGCTTAAATCTTCCTGGCACGACCTAATTTTTTCTGTGATTACAAGACTCTAGAACAAAGATAACTAACCCGTAGTACAGAAGACTTCCTCCTCTGATCGATCATACCAAGTTGTTGTAGGATGATCCCGCTTAAGGGTGTTACTCCCTAAATCCTTATTCCTTAACTTCTACATGGTGTAGCTTGCTTTGCATAATAATCTTGTCTAAAACTTGCACAGGGTAGAGAACAGAGAAAGCCTGCCGACATTGGCTGGAAGTGGGTTGGTGCAGGCGCGCGCAAGTAGGTGAGCGTGTCGAGGTCGTGACGTCACGCGCTTTCTCTGCGCTCGCGCAACGCGACCACGCGCAGCCGGTTATGTTCGTTATGGAATAGATGATTCACTGACAGCTATGATCGATTGTTTATACTAGAATTGATATTTTATTATTACAGCTACAATCTGTTTTAAAAACTAAAGGTTTAGTGGTGATTCATTTCTTTTTTCTGTAACTTCAAAAGTTCCAAGTCATTGCTGTTTATAAGGGAATATGAAAAAGCAATGATTTTGTGGATTTGAAAAACTCTTGCTTTTCTTAGCTCTTAATATATATAATATCTTAATATATACCATACGAGTATTTACACTAGAAGTTTCAGGGCCCAAAACATAACGTGAATAAACTAGCGTAACCTTTTTAACCTACTTAATGCTACCCTTATACAATAAAGCCCTTTATAAAGGTTAAGGTTGTTACTTACCTTTCCTACAGTGGGTGTTGCTCTAATAACGTAACATTTAGTCACTCTTAAGGCGATGACATACACATGAGTGTATATTTGCAACACATATTTGATTTAGGATTCGGATGGGCTATTTAACTTTCGGATCTCTCTGATTGTAGCGGCTACTAATGGAAATAAAGAACGAGCGTCTTCTGTCTGTACTGTTATTGTATTTAACGCGCAGCCTTAACTTTAATCAGACTTATTTATTATACATTGTACATATTTTAAAAAAACGAATGGCAGACTTAATGCCAAGAAGCATTCTCTCCCAGTCAACTGTTGTCCAACCAGCGAAGTTTAAGCGGTTCAGTAATAAAGGAATTTAGATTGAATAAAATCCAACGATGTCCCAACAATTTTAAGTTTCATTTGTAATTACTTCTATTTTCATTACGATTTTTAATTTCCGAGCCCTCAGAATACACCGATAGCAGACAACATTTACAAAATGTTATTTCTTGTATAAACAGTAGAGTTTTAAAAGCGTTTCAACTCTGATTGAAAGGATTAAAGGCTTCCGTGATGACCGGGAGTTGACTATGGTTAAGACGCAGTAGCTCTAACAACGTAACATTTTAGTCACTCTGAAGGCTGTTGGATCCCCATAGACTGTGACGGCTTACCCATGGAAATAAAGAAGTCTCTACCTTTACAATTCTCGCATTCAACTTGACTCAGACTTGAAGTAGGTAAGTGCAACGATGGTTATGATGCAGTTTAAATAGAAACAGTAAATCTATTCCTAAATAAGTACACAAAGCGTGTAAGAATTGATAATTACTCGTACGTTATAATCATTTCCCATGTAAGATCGCCTGGCACGACGCTTTATGCAAGTCTACGTTGCGTGACACACTTCATGGGCTCTTCAGCATAGATAAGTTTGGAGGTCTACGTTAAATATTAGACAAATAATAATAGGGATGACGACTAACTTTTTTTTATTCGTCTATCAGGTAGATTATCAAAATATTACTAAGATATATTGATCTGAAATGTAGCATGACGTCACGTCTAGGTACAATTTTCTTAGAAGTGACGTCACTCGAACTTTGACGCGTTGTATCTTTGTAATTTTTTGGTTGATTGACAAAAGAAAAAATAAGAATCCATTATTTTTGATAATCTAACTGATGGACTAAATAGAAACGCATTTTCTTTACCTACTCGTCATCCCTATTATACTCGTAATAATAAAAAAAGGCCTACTGATCTACGTCGATTGTGGTTAAGCGAGAAAAGCTTATAAAAGTGACCGAAAAGCAAAATAATGTAACACCATTACCGTTCCATGGCGGACCCTAGAACGAAATCGCATGTTTTGCATATTATTATTATATTTTATGTTTGTCGTAAAATGTTTAAAGTAACAAAGTTTATTGTGTAGCTCATAAAACTCTGCAAACATACCTATATGTTACTGTACGAATTACTTATAACATGTAATGCAAAGACGTCAGCGTTAAAATGTTTTTGAAAATTCTTGTTAGTAAAGTTGTGAGCTTGAACAAAAAACTAGAGAAGCTATCTGAACTGTTTGTTAGAAGTGTAATTAATAAAGATAGTTTCCAAAAACACTTAATATACTGAATAATTAAAATAATGTGTTAGCCTTATCTCTATAAAATTTCACATTTTAGGATAAAAAATTAAAGACATTATCGGCTTGTTCAACGACGGCTATTTCAGCGTAAAAATCTATTAGGTATTTATTAATATTGAGACAAATTTGGAAAATAAGAAAAGAAAATTAGTTGGGCCCTGTTTTATAGCACTCCGATTTAGTTTTCTCAATAAAGTTGACTCACTCTCTATTTGCACAAGTAGTACGTCTCAAAAATGTTGGTACAGAGCAATGTTTCTCGTTTTACGAGGGGCAAACAATGCTGAGCCAATTGCTAACGTTCCGGGCTCCCTTATCCCGCGATCCTGAGTCCCGGTATAAGATCCCGGTTAATCCCACGACGTTATACTTTACGACCGCTGCTCGGGGATTTTAACGGTTCCCTTTGAAACTTGCGTGCTTATAAAATGATAGATATAATGTTTTGGATCGCAAACATGCAAGTAATAAATAAACACAAATGGTCAAATGCACTTAAAAAGTACCACTTTATAGTAAAAATAGAATACTTATTTGTAATAAGAAATACCCTATTGAGTATACGATATCGATAAAAAGTCGCATATCATCAAGAGTGATACCAAGTTTTGGATATTTGATTTCACAATTCATTTTCTTAATAATAGCAACATTTTGAAAGCTATTGTAAATAAACGAAGTTAAGAAAAATAACCGTTACATATCTATGGTGCCATATATATATATATATATATATATATATATATTCTTGCATATGAACGGCATTGTGGACTCCAACCATAAACTGGCGACCCACATCATTGTTCGTTGTCATATCGTCCTCTTCTTACTTGTACTTTTTAATTAACCTGGATTTTCCCACTGCAGTGCAAAGGTCTCTCTCAAATCCTTTCAACCATCTCTTTCTATTGCTAATCCTTGGAGTACCTACTTATCCAGATCGTTTAGATAGCTATTTCTTGGCCTACCTCTTATCCGGCTTCCCACCGGATTGTTAAAATGATCATTATTCATCAGTTCAGCCATACGACGTCCACAGCTGCTGCCTTAACGTATTATTCATTAAATTACCTAAAACAATCTAATAAAGTCATTGAAATGTAGGTGAATCACAAGATAAACAAATGGAAATATTCCAAACCTTGTGCAATATCCATCTCATCATTGGATTTAGAAGTTCTAAAGCCTTTGTTCTTTAATTCCAAAAGCACACATTGAACTGATTGTTTGTAATCAGCCGATGGAATCAAAGATTATACAACGCCATGAGAATTGTTCTTTGTTCGGCCAGTTGGATCATGTTAACAATACGACCACTGTATATAGCTACAATACTAACAATTATTTTACCAGTTGATTATTTAAAATTGAAGAATTTTACGTCTTTCAAAATAAAGTAGTACTTTAATTTCATCACTATTCCTTTCGGCTATAAAACTACATCAACAATACAGTAAACGTTGTAACGTCATATACATTGGGTCATTCTGCTACTGAAATTGAATAACTTTAACTAAATAAAGGACCAACATTCATATCCCAAAACAAAAAATCTAATTTCGAGAGCAGCCGTGTAGATTATCTACAATGAATAGAGAATAAAACTACAAGTTTACAACAGATTATCTCTAATAATTTATCTCTAAGTAAAACAATATCTATTCAGACTCTATCAAAGAGACATAAAAATATCCAGGCCGCATTTTTCGCTTGAAAACTTCATCCTCTTCTTTCCAGTTAGCTAAATATAAGATGCCCTTTTATATCACTTTCTTTGGTCGTGTGCCAATTGTATCCAACTTCAATACTGTTGAAATAAAAGCGTTTGCGACGACTCGTCTTTTGTCTGGTCATTTCTATTCTTTTTGCCTTTCAATTGATATCTTTTTACGGCGTAAGCTAGATATTGGAGACTCATTCATAGGTTATCGAAGATATTGAAACACATGACAGCTGTTTGTTCAATGTCAGTTTCAAAAGAATAGAGACCATCTTTCATACCATAGTCAAAGCGTTGTAATACCTATTTATATTTCTGCTTTAACTCATTGAGGATTTCTTAAAGAAACTGACTGTCTTGTAGTGTTTAAAACACAAATGGGGCTTGAGCAGATGCATATTTTTTAGATTTAGATGCTGATTGCATTTATTTGAAGTATCAAATCAGCAAAATCAGCTCCGGTTAGTAGCATTAAAGGTTTTGTTTTATTGTAAAAAATACACTATTTGTATAATTTGTAACTAAGTAAAAAAAGTGTAGGGTAAATTTTGCGAAAAATGATGAATGTTCTTGAAGCTAGTGTCTATGCGTTCCGTACCCATCAATATGATTGTAATAAAACTTTGATGAGTTGTGGGCACGTGAAAGACCACGCTAACGAAGCCTAGCCCTAGAAGCTCTGCACAGTACTTAAATAGTGTTGTTGCAAAAGCTAGTGCTGTGCTAGTAGCACACACTACACACAGCCTCCCTAGCATGACCACAAAAACACAATATGATATACCGATATATCGACACCAACTGTCAAAATATGATAGATATAGCCGCCAGTTGGTGTCGCTACATCATATCATATCGTCTTTTAATGCTTATGCTAGGAAGGCAGGTAACCGCGAACTCTATACAGTACTTAAATAGTGTTGTTTACACGTCAAACTCTTTATAGAAAATAAAAACAAGGTTGGAGTAATGCTGTTTAAAGTGCTTACATGATCTGTAAATATTAAGGCCAATTATTTTGCATCTTCGCTTACATATTCATCTCTTTGTCCAACAGAAGTGTGGAGCGCGGGCGGCGGGGCCGGCGGCACGTCAGCATGCGGTAGCGGCGGGATGGATCTGAAGCACGAGGTGGCATATCGCGGCCTGCCCAGCCAGGTGAAGGCCGAGCCCGGCGTCAGCCACAACGGGCACCCTGTCAACGGGCACGTGCGCGAGTGGATGGCCGGCACCACCGGGGGCGGGTCGCCGTCGCCCGGCGCCGCGGTGCAGCCACAGCCTAACAACGGGTACTCATCGCCGCTGTCATCAAGCAGCTACGGGCCGTATAGTCCGAATGGCAAAATAGGTCAGTGTCTTTTGTTTTTAGGCTATTCAATATGAAAAGGTCTCCCCCAGACGCTTCTATCGATCTCTATCTATCGCCAATGACTCCCAATCCCTCGTCAGGTTAACCAAATCGTCACACCACCTTTTTTTTGGACTACTCTCTTCGGCGATAGCCGTCAGTAGGTACCCATTGACTCCTAGATTATTTTACTTTTTTTTTATATAGTCGGTCATTTTGTATTGAAACTTACAATCATAATAAAATATGAGAAACAAGATAATAAACATACCTACAATACAAACCCTATTTATATGAAAAAAGGAAAGGATATTTAAAGGCTTATCTAACCTCATAAGGTAAGTCTAGGCTTTGTACCCTAATAAGGCAAGGGATGGATTGGCATGAGCATGTTAATAAATTTTAATCAGGACTTATCTTAACACAATCTGCCTACAAGTAAGTTAAGCCTAATGTTAAGAAATACGGTAACTTAAGGCTTTATCACAGAATACCTACAGGTATATGTATAAGTACAAAGGCTTGCTTTGCGAAGAGTGTAATTATGTACGGACCGCCAGCCTAGAGCGGCTAGAGATATAGTTGGGTCGAGCAAGATTGATGAAGAAATTATGTAAACAAAGCGCTGAATAAGACATTTTAAGATTTTTGACGGTTTTAGTCAAATTTAAGGAGGCTAATATTAATATGGATTGAACATCGTCACAAAAAAAAAAAATTTGCTGCTCTATTACATTAACATCGAGGTAAAGCGTTTGTTTGTATGGAGAAATAAATAAAAATCGCGATTTCGATATGGACCATATAGAATAAGTTGTTAGTTTTGATGAATACTTCGCCTTCCTTAATTTGGCCACTACTTGCAACCACACCCTGTATTTCGTAGCTCACTTTACTAACAGCTTTACGACCCAATGGCGTAGTAGCGCTGTGATTCGCTTTGAACGCAAAGAGTCCTGGGTTCGATTCCCAGTTCGGACCAATATAAAAAAGGACTTTTTCTGAGTTAGCTCCGGTCTAGTTGTGGGATTACGACCCGGCCCAAAAAAATTTGTCGTATCGTACTAATCATAATCGTACAACACATAATACCTAATGATGGTAATTTATCTTTTAGTTGAAGTGTGAAGAGGGCCAGCTATAGCTTAATATTCATAAACAAACGAAGTATTAACCAATATTATAAATTTACATAAAGAAACATGTAATGTTACGATGACAATGCAATGTAACTCAGTGTTGTTCCAATATTGGGGCAAGTTTTATTACACGGGCAAAAAACAGATAATTAACGAACGTATAAAGTAGGTGCATACATTTATATGTAAGCCGGTATTCATTTTCATAACAATACTTATATACTCGTAACAACTAGGTAAAAGTTACCAAAATGTCTTACTTAGTAAATAAACCATATTAGGTACTGTAAGCAATACATACGTTGACAAAATAAAAAAATAATAATTGTTATTATTTTTATGATTAACCTTTCTTATATTATCCTTAACAACTCATAAGATTACTATCTCGACAACAGAACCTTCGTCAAGTAACAAAACAATACAGGGTTCCTATAAACATTCTTCCCGATCGACCCACATGCATTAACACAATACTACATAATCACATGCCTAACAGTGGGGGGTACCGTCGTGACCCACATGCTGACAAAGAACTGCGTAGGTCCATTTTCTAACCTTCACTTAAGGCCTCCAACTTAGCGGGATGCTAGCCTGATATTAGCAATTCCATGAACAATGGAAAAGAATTGTACTAATACTCAATGGGAGTAGCAATTGCACAGATTGCATGGGAAATATGGAAATTCAATAGTCACAATACTCACCCTGTATCAATTATGCAAGTATGCATATAATTTGAGTAAGATGGAATTGAATTGAAGTTCTGTTATTATTTTGTAGTGAAATACAGTTAGATAGTGTTGTAGTCTGTTTAAATAAAACAAAACGTCTTATATGTAGTTTTTATTCTTCTGTTCAAATAAATCAACTGTTTATGTTGGAACAACCTTAAAAAGGGGCTGTTAAGTGACAATAGGAAAGTGATTTCTTTTAGGTTTTGATATTAACCTCATAGGAAAAGTTACTGTCTTTGGTTGGTGGGGTTGCTGTTTTTGCGTTACCAATTGCACCTTGTATCTGCACAGATAAAAATACTGATGTCATCAGAAACACAGCCATCCTAAGGAAAAGAAAATGTATTATAATTATACCTACAAGGAAAACGACTGCTATTAGGTACTAAAGTATGTACCTCACATCACAAGTAAACGGGTCGCACTTTTCGTCATAAAAAATAAATCCTATCACTACGTAGCAACGTATAAAACTTTACAAATAAAATTCCCAGCCGGTGCATTAACATTACAAATAAAACAATCTAACGCTTCATGGTTGTCAGGTAAAAATAATGACGCGACAATACTTTGAAAATAACCTGTTTAATGTTTACAACAAGTAGCGACCTCTGCCGACCTCGGCGCGGTACTGACGAGGCAACCAAGGACACCAATGTTTGTCAGAGCAATTCGCGCGATCATAGCATGAACCAGTAGAAATTGATCTGCCGCATTCCAAATTCTAATCTAATTTTCAGGCGTAGTAGCATTTCGGAAGGCCTTATTACACTGGCCTGTTTTATCAGGATGAATTTTTCCGTGTTTCATGTTATCGTGCAAAGTGATAATGAGGACGTCGACCCGGCTATTGCGTGATTTAGGCACATTCACCGAAATAGAGATTAGAAGAGATGCAATGAGATTTGGTTAAAACTCTACTTGAAATGAAACTTAAATTGGAGATTTTTCTGGTGTTTTATATGAAGAGTTTGTAGGATAGGATTGTGTTTACCCTTGGATTACGTCACTGTCCTAGTTTTCTTACACGTGTATGATACTGTTGGCGCCTAAAATAGTGACGTAACGTTTATTTTGAGAAATGAAAGTTGGGTTTGCATTCTGGGAATTTTTGGATTTAAAATAACACTAACCTTCAAAGTTCGTTGGCTTATATTATTACCGTCCGTAGATCGTTAACGTCAAAGCCGACATTTTCCATAGCTGTGTGAGTCAAATTAGTAAAGTTAGGCAAGGGTTGCCATCGTAGAGTTTTTTTGTAATAGATGTATAGTTTTACACATATATTATTTCTATCAATCAAAATAAGCAGCATCAAGTTATAGATAAGAATTAATAATTGCTACTGTTACCATTACATACTAACGCAGGGCAGAAAGGTCAAGTGAAGCCTTGACCACAATCTGCTCCAGAAGAGTTGAATTTTGGTGTTGCTTATGTTATCACACTGCTTTGCTAAGCAAAGGTATTTTCCGAAACTTCCATCGATCTCTCTTTATTATCAACGTCTCTTCTTCTTCTCTATCTTAAAGAATCAATAATATGTCTTTTTTTATTAATAGTTAATTAAAACAAGGTGTGATTCTACCGCTCAAATACAAACTATCTATGGTGCCAACATTGAATTGCAAAAAAACTTATGAATTGCAAAATAACCGATTAGCTGTTTTATGTTTTATTTATATTACATCCTTTTGTTTCATGTCACATGGGGTAAATTGGCTATCTTAAGGCTAAAGTGCACTGTTATGGGTTGTACGCGAAAATTGTGCTATTTCTTTAACTTCGATGTTGAACATAGTGAAAGTTTGTATTTAAGTAGTAGAATAGTTTCCTTAAAGAAAATAAACTGATAAAGATGGACCCCAAATATAAGTAAATAAATATTATGGTAAACTTTTCAAGAGGTGGCAACCCTTGGTTAGTCGCAATTCGCGTGCCTCTGCTAACAAAACATGTAAAAATACGTAACTCGACGTCTGACCGGCAAAGGCTAATGCAAGATAGATGTTGCCAAGATTTAAAAATCATTTTCTGTCTTAATATACGATGTTCCCAGATAATTAGGCAATTAAATATTTATACCAATTTATTGAAGACGAAAAAATACTCAAAAAATATAATAATAACATATTATAATATAATATACAAGCAACACATCGACCAAAATATTTATGATCTATCCCGCTCTAGAAAAAAACGATTCATCATCATCCGTCTTTGGCCTCCCATAGAACGCCATAGAAAACGACTTTTGACCGTTGGCATCCAGCGACTAGGTCGTCAGTCCACCGGGAAAGAAGATTTCAGAATCAAAAATGATTATATAAAGTATCTAGTTCGCTGAATGCTTGTTTGTAATATCGCTGTGTCAACAGTATGAAAGAGAAAACAAAATAATACATCACCACTCACAGATCCTACATCCGTTCTCATTCAATATTTTCCACAAACCAATTACGAATAACTTATCCTACCGAAAAACATGTGCGGATGTGATCCGCTAAAATCGTTGTGTTGCATTGCAGGCTAGGGGTGCACCACATTAAATTCATTTAACTCCAACTTTAAATATATGGTTTGTAACACTAAACTATCCTATATTTTTGTCATATAAATATGTCTTAAATGTAGCTATCAATATAATTTTAGATGCGCTTAAAAAAACATTTAAACAATAGTATATACTTAGTTGTATTGTATATGTATTATGGACGATTGACTTTTAAAATACGCTTTGAAATATTTTCATATTATAAAGAATTAATAGTACTTTAGTTAACTATTAATGACGAGCGATTAAGTCTGTCAGTCAATCAAATGATAATACTACATTTTACAGTTCTTGACAGACACAGAGAATTGGGATTAACGTATCGTAGTACGATATCCGAAAATACAAGTTTTATGCTTTTTTATAAGATTGTCTTATCGATAACATTTGCCTTTTATCGATAAATCAGATCGTAGCTCTAATGAGGTATTAAGTGATTCTAACGCTAAGAAATCACGGGGCGATTTTCACTCGCGCCCGCCGCGGCGGCGGAACATCTGTATTATTTCAAAACTCACGAGACCGGAGTTTTTGCGGTTACGCAGCCGCCGCGGCTGCGATTATCTCCCGCAAACTTGGCGGGCGATGATCGCAAGACCGCCCCGCCGGCTACTGCGGTCTGCGCAACAAACCGCTGCGGCGACGCGGCGGGTGACTGCCGCCCGCGCGATTTTACAAGTCACCCGCAGGTGCCGCGGGACCCGCGAGCAACCGCGCGCGCCGCGGGTGTAAAACGTGTCGATAAATGTGCTCTTACTTTTTGCATATAAATCTACATTCTACAGAAGCTACGGGCCCGCAAACGCGGCGGGCGTGGGTGAAAACCGCTCCGTAAGTTCTTAGCCTAAATTGGACCACACACAAACATGGCACACCCCTATACGCCCTCATTAATTGCTCGTTAACATTAAACTTTTATTGGAAGGCATTTCCGCTGCCCAATAAAGCTTTTACAAGAAACAAGCCGACATAAATGGCGTGATTTAACAAAAATAAATTTAACTTGGATATTTGCTTCGCGAAGTGTGTCATGCACAAGAAAAAATTATTAATAATGTTTTAACACAGAGAGAAAGGTGCAGATTAGCACATGCTATAAACTACACTACACTATAAACATAGTCTAAAGAAAGCATTGTTAACAATTTTTAGTTTACATCTTTGATCTTAAAGTTTAAATCACGTTTTAAAGTTTACAGATCCACATGGAATAATGTAATAAACCTCAAAACCAAGACAGATCACAATTATTATTCTCGTAATGTATGAAGGTATTCACATTTAGTCATAGATTTCAATTTATTTTAGTCATAGATTTCATTATATAAGAAATCTAAAGGTATAGTAGAAGAAAGTCAGCTTCCTGCTGACTATGACTGATACTATTTATTGCACATTTAAATAACAACAATAAAGAAATAACAGTGTATAAATTAAACTGAGACTAAGTAAATGTCATAGTTGTCACTTGTCAAAACCACTCTTGTCACCTAGAAACTGTCAAGTTGTTTAATCTACCAATGGGCATTCTGTTATCCTACAAAATTTTATTGTTGTGGCAATTGATGACAACCTAGAAGAAATAGATGACATGGATTTTAGTAGGTTTATCCATTCGTTCATCATTCACGATAAAATAAAACTGAGTATAGTGTATTCCTGAAGTAAGTTGGAAAAACGCAAACGAAGTTATCAAAAAGTAAATTCAAGAAGTAAAGTTATTCCTGTTATGGTTTAATTTTGTGTTTGTTCGAATCGGGCCTTAGTCTAATATCACACAAAAGCATTTTCCAACTCCACATCTACATAAAGTATGGTCCCAAAAAGTCGTTAATTGACGTAGTTCACAAATCCGCTGCAAACTCCGCTGATTAGTCCGGCAAACGCCAAGCAATCCTTTGCTAATAACACCAGTTTCTTTTTGCCGAGAGCCGAATCGTGGCGTCCAAAAAATGAAAAAAACAACAAGAGCCATATCTCACAGGTCGTTTGAGAGCGCAATCGGGTATTTAAAGAATTCTAATTTGATTTTTAAAACGGACGCGACAAAATGAATCGGACCAGGCGTGGGATGCACCGAACCCCTGATTTACGTTTTGTGTCTTGCGAATTTGTTTTTAAAGTATCACAATAAGAATCTTTCTTAATTTATCTGCCGTGTGGAAATGTTGATTGCGCTCGTAAATATACTGGGGATAAGCAGCGTGAGTGACTTCAAGCGACTTCGCTGCATTTTAAATTTGCAGTCGTTAAAATTTATCCTCCTACATTACACCTAATTTTGCTTTCACATACAGACGTTATGAACCTGCTTCGTAATAGTTTTCTGATTGCTTACAGTTAAATTATCGTGCGCTACTGCGTCTACTGCATACTGCGTAATGAGGACATTTTAATATTTCCCTTCTAGATAACTGTACGATTCATTTGCTAATGAATATTTTGATCATTTTAGCAAACTCAATCTCAAAAGTTTCACTAGTAGCCATTAAAGCGCTCCACTATCCACCTTATGGCTCTATCATCAGATCAGTTCGATATTTTCGAATCATTGTATTGTCATTCAGATTTCATATTCTTACAAAACTTCGAATCGATACAACAATAATTAGAAGTATGTTCAAATCGAAACAAGATTTGATAACATAGTTAGCGACAAGCTAATAAAAGCATGTTAAAAAGAAAGATTTCTACCTCGTCAAACTGGAATCTCATAAAATTAAAATATGATTAAAAAGTTACTTTTAGTAACGATCCAGCTGTGACCACTAATAACTATGCAAACCTATTACAGCGAATCGAACTCTTGGTCGCATCAAACCAAAATATGCAGTCTCTGCTTAATAAATCTTGCAGTGCAAGTGCCCGGCCAAGCTGACAGCGACGAGCCGCATAAAATCAAACCGATACACACGACGAGACAAATTTCCAATAGCTATAACTTTCCTTGGCTTTACACCACAGATAAAATATTTCAGTGGTGTTATTTTACGGCGTCGTGGCAAGTGTTGCACTATGCAGACGTTACATTGCTTTTCGTGGGCACGCCAATATTTCTCGAATATTTATTGAAACTTCACTTTACTTGTATTTTAATTAGTTCGGGTAATGGAAAATAGTGCAATTGTTTTATTACTCGTTACGTTTGATTTGTTATTAGTTTTCTTCATCCAGTATAATATAAATTACATGAACTATGTGAGCATGCAGGTAATAATTGATAATTGTAACCCCAGATATGGGACCTAACTAACCATTAGCTACTATACTGTTTAAGAGTTTATTGTTACGCCCCTATGCTTAATTGCCCATCTTCTGACTCAGAGAAGAAAATCGATCAACACTATCTTAATAAAAATAACTATCAAAAACAGAAGCTTAGTTTTTCCAATTATTTAGCTATGCTTTCTATTTATTCCTTTTAAATGCATTACGCTCGTTGGAAGGCCAATTGAGCACAAGGTTTGAAATAATACTCCTCTTATGATATTTTCCAACTCCCACTACATGTATATTGTTATCATGCAAGTGAAGTTCGATTCTATTAGCATTTCTGCAAAAGGGACTATTCGCTTTTCTCTTGAGAGCTGTTATAAATTCAACGACTCTTATTTCTGCATGTATTATTTCTAATAATATTATCATAAGACCAAGTTAATGGAAACTTAATAATAATTTCAACGTAATAGGTATGTTTTGAATAATGTAAAACAGTAACGAAAATAAAACTATGTTTGAAAGTCAAGTTCGAAAATATTTGTACTTTTAACAAAAAACACTAAATGAACATTTTCACAAAGGTAGGTAAAGGTGGATTTAACTTTATAAACTAAATTAAACAAACTTATGCTGTAAGCAAAAGTAATGATAACTTCATTAATTTTATTTGTAAGCTCTCACACATTTCTACAAAAGATTGTTTAATCTTTAAGACTAGGCAGGCACGCACTCCGACTTAATAGTAAAAAAAAATGGAAAACTGTGTTTCATCGTTCTTTAAGAATCGTTCTTTATCGTCCTATAAGATAGATGATCAATTTAGTAGTCTTAATGGTACCACCCCGTGGTTTTCGAAACAGAAACTAATAAAACATAAATTTACAAATTAGAACAGATTTTCTATCTTACAAGAACTTGAATAAGGCCGATTTTCCAAACGCCAGATAACTTTTATCTGACGAATAAAATTGTCGTTTTCACATATTTTTTATACGAAAACTAGTAACATGTTAAACTTATTCTTTATATAAAAGTTATCTAGCTATTGAAAAATCGGCTCTTATTGAAATAGGTACCTCTGCTCTCGCTAAAAGCAGTGCTTCAAGGCAGGACACTGATTATTAATCTATCTAACTGAAGTCTACTAAAATCTTACAGATTTTTTGTAGCATACAAATTTATGCGTAAATTTTACGGTATTTTTTTATATAAAGCTAAATTTGATACCATTTTATCACTAGTAGAAAGTATGCTACTCTAAGAGTATTTCCAAGATCATCTTAAAATATTACATAATTACATAATTTAAATTGCTAGCTTGGTAGCTAGTCGCAAGTGTTGACTTATAAAAAGCACCATGATTCAAAGGGCTCCGAGAATAGGTCAAAATACTTAGAACTATGCTATTGCAGTGCGCAGTGCCAACTCGCACTGGCAACTTGGCAGAGATTTCTCATTGAGCTGCTTTATTACATAATCAGGAATACAACAAATAACAGTTATAACATTTAGAGTACACTATTATTCATGCTGTTTGTCACCGTTGTTTATCTTTCACATCCGAGACGAGATGAAAGAGACGGATATGTTCTCCGTTACACAAAATTTGAATAGCATTTGGTTTCTCAAACGTCACGAAATCTTTCTTTCTCCTACGCTTGACCATAGTCTTGCGCTAGTTTAGTTATTACATTTAGAGAGATTACCTACCACCAAACCTCCATGTGCCGTGTGGGGATGGCCGTAAAGAATACACTTCTCTACCGCCAACAGGAGGCGTGTCGTAAAAGACGACTAATTCCTGTAGCACGAGACGGGCAGCAGCATCTGCGTGCGAAATGTTATAAAAACTGCGCTCGCCAACCCGCCTGCCAAGGGTGGAGTATTGGCAATCCCCCCCCGATGAAAGTCATTAGGGGAGGCCTGTGTTCAGCAGTGGACGTTCTATGGCTGAAATGATGATGAAGATAAAGCCTCCGTAGCACTAAAACAGGCGATTTAAACCATTTTGACTATTAGCATAGCAGTTTCCTGACTCAAGTCACTGCAGAGCTCCTTCATGTTGAAACAGTTTAACCGTCATGAACCATTAGTATTAAATCGCTACGATATTAAGTTACAAAACTGTGTGTCTAGTGTTTATTATATTTATTCACAAACTACCCCAACTAACGGCTCAATTTAAATTTTTAGAGTATCTTATAAACCTTAAAAGGAAACCACTTTTTAGGGTTTCGTAGTCAAAAGGTAAACCTTATAGTTTCGTCGTGTCCATCCGTCTCTCTGTCTGTCTATCTGTCCGTGGCTCAGCTTAGGGACTCTTAGTACTAAAAAGCCGTTATTTCGCAAGTGAAATGCATATTAATCACGCCGAGCAAATCGTAGGTGTGTCGCAATACTTCTATAACGTCTTTAAATAATTTTTTTAGAGTACCTCCCCTACACGTCATTGGGGATGATTTATTATTTTTTTGTCTATCTATCGCATAATGTGGGTGTCGTTGGATAGGTATTTTAAATTGTTTTTTTTGTGCATACACGTCATCCGTTCGCGTGATTTTTTGTTAGGTGTCGAAACATCATTATGGCTCTTTAACCTTTAAACGAAGTGATAAAAAACGGAGCTTTAGTTAAATCGCGATATTAGGATGATATGCAAGTAAGCTATTACTTATTGTTTTCAAAAGAGAAAAGTTTTAATAATATCGACAAAATAGACAAATAATTTCCTGACGGCGCATGCAATAAAATCTCTTTTGTCCATGACTCAATAACGTCACTAATGAAATGCACTGCAGTGTATCACCCCTCTTCACGCAACCGCCACTTCAACAATGACGTCATCGAGCATGACTCATAATTATAAGGGCACGATCATATTTTTGAAAATGTTCCAAATGCGCGTATTTTTTAAATTCTTTTATTATTGGATAACATCACACACATTGCTCTGATCCTATGATAAGTAGTATATTAAGCACTTGTGTTACAGAAATCAGAAACAACGACAGAACTACAACACCCAGACCCAACAAGGAAAGTTATTTTTCTACATTAACCGACCGGGAATCGAACCCGGGACTTCAGAGATAGCGACACCAAGTCCAGTTTACTCGCCTCTTGGCTACGGCGGTCGTCGAACGCATATTAGAATGCGAATCTCATAATCGTTTTGTTTCGCCAAAATAGAAACATTTAACCATTCTGTGATGGTATAAATCATGAATACGGTGATAAACTATTTACTGCAATACATTTTACAGTTTCCGCCTGCAAAGTGGTTTTTTACACTAGTGTTATCTTTACTAAAATTAGCGAATGCTTATTTTTGACATCGTAATTTTAACAGCTTCAGACATTAAGAGACTTAGTAAAAAATACGCAATAGCTTTTTTGTTACATAAATCTTGATTCGCAATTTAATGCTAATTGCACTTAAATGTAGAATTGCGCTCGCTTATTAGTAGGCTTGGTTATAACTAGATAAATCTTAGTAAATGACGTTTTATTTCATATTTTATTAATGTACTCTAAGCTGAACACACTATAATAATACTAGCGAAACTACCGGGTTTGCAAAAAAGTATTTTATGTGTAACGCCACTTCGTTACGAGTATTGCTTGTATGTATTCTTAACAGATAGGTATTTATTTAGTGGTTATGGTTGAGAGGAGCCTTTGGAAAAAAATGACTGAGAACAGCTCTTTATGAAGTAATAAGGAGGTATTAAATGCTTTGTGTCCAGCAGTGGGCTTCTAGACAATGATGATAACGACTCATTGAGTGCTACTGTATGAATAATTACATGAATAATCTATCTATAAACCTGGTCTTGGAGTCGCCATCTTTAAGGTCCCGGGTTCAATTCCCGGTCGGGTGAATGAAGAAAACGAACTTTCTATGTTGGGTCGGCTCTGGGTGTTGTGGTAGTCGTTGTTTCTGATTTCTATAACATAAGTGCTTTACCTATTTACGTTAGGATCAGAGCAATGTATGTGATGATGTCCATTATGAGGGGCTGATTCTGGTGCTCAAATACAAGAAGTTTTTCTATGGGACCAACCTCGTAATCTAAAAAAAAATGATACTGCTTCATACAAACTTATGTCAGCTGGTTGTCGGCTTAGTATGGGGAAGTGAACTTTTGTTTGCGATTTCGATATCGGTCCCATAGAAAAACTTGTCGTATTTGAGCTCCAGAATCAGCCCCTTGAAGGTTGTTGATGTTTTAAAAATGACCCTGTTATAAAAAAATATAAATAAAAATATATTGCCATATTTATGAAAAGTCACTTGAGAACGGTTTTATTAATTTAGCAATTTTATTAAACAAACTATTATTAGCTTCAATTGTAACTAACTAACTATATAAGTAATCAAATCTTAGAAGTAGTGGACATTCGGATGACAATACAAATTTTACACCATCTGATGATGGATCCAGGAGGTGGATAGTGGAACTCTTTAATAGCTTCTAATAAAACATTCATGTTTAGACTCATTTGATTTATAATCCAATACAGTATATATATTTTTCAAACTAGGTATATCAATTATTTTATTTTTAATTGTCAGGACAAAGTTTATGTATGGACAGAAAAATTCGAACTGTTTCTCTTTTCAAATTCGGGAAAAACTGAACGTCTTTTTTTCATGGGATTTTATAAGTTTGACAGCAGCAGATTATCTTTGCACAAGACAACCTGTTAGATTGCTAGTATAACAATAATGTAATCTATTTACCTTCGATAAAAATAGCAAAAATATAAACCGCCTCCGCAACGGGACAAATGTGTAACACAATTTTACCATTGTTTTATTGAGGGTACACACACAAAGGGTAACGCGTTATGTGTTACATATTTGGGTAGCCCAAATACTGTTGTTGTTCGTTTTTATAGAACCAGGTCAAGCAGTCAGCCGCTGGGTACCGGTACTTAACTATTTAAGTTACAATTATAATCAACCATTCTATAGTGGAGTAAAAATATACACGTAAAGCTATCGACAGAGGATGAAGTGAAATAGCTGAGGATCAGATGATCAGGCTCCAATGGTGGGTCAACCGTGGACTGACGTGAACTGGTGGTGAATTATGATGATTATATTATACGTTGGATACGCTCTTACTAAAAATCAAAGTAAGAGGCTACATTAACTATAACAGTAAAAAAATACACGGAAAAGAAGTCGAACACTTTCATTACCTGCATAAACACAATATTGATTTTAATGCTTGTTGAAACTTACGAAACCTTTTGGTGCAACATGGGGGTATAATCAGTATAACGAGTGAGATCGGCCGATACAGAACCGCGCGATTGCGCCACGAGTTCACACGGGTTCAGGCGTGCGATAACGCCGGCCTTGGCCCCAGCTCTGGTAAACAAAAAGATTGCGAAATGGGGAAAGTGCGCCAACAGTGCACATCTCGTAGCACTAGGGTTACTCAACTAAATGTTATTATACAATCGGTATAAATTCAACCGCGAATAGCGCTACATGTTTTCGCCGGCCTTGGCACTAGGTGATTATAATAGGTAAATTTAATTTAAAAAAATAAAACCGACTTCAAAACACCAAAATGCTAAAAATAATCCTAACACTTAAGTACCTAATCAGTTACTTTTGGAGTCGGTGCAAACAAAAACATTGAATCTCCCATCGGCTGGCACCGACTCCAAAAGTAACTGATTAGGTACTTAAGTGTTAGGATTATTTTTAGCATTTTAGTGTTTTGAAGACGGTTTTATTTTTTTAAATTAAATTTACTTATTTCTTCTATTTTTAGTGATAAATCCTAATCTAACTGCTGAACACCGATTTCATCCCCTATTTTCCTACCCTTAGGGGTGATTTTCATTTTGTAAACTTTTATCATAGCATCTTTGAAGTATAAGCTATTCAATAAAACAAAAATCATCAAAATCGGCTCATATTTGTCGAAGATAGGTAACAAGAACCACAACCAAAATATTATCTGGGTATATAGTTGTTGATTTTCTCAAAAAGTTCTAAATCAATTTCGATAAAATTTATGTGGGACCACCTCTGAAGTATGATCTACCAAACAAAAAAAGAATCATTAAAATCGATTCATAATTGGCGGAGTAATCGCGTAACATACATACAAAAAAAAAAAAACATACAGTCGAATTTAGAACCTCCTCCTTTTTTAAAGTCGGTTGAAAATAATAAAAAGCATTAACATCAAAAAGTTTTTTTTTTTTTTAATTTAAGAATTTTGTAAGATCTGCGCCTACCATGTCTTGCAAATCTCGCATGTGGTAACTAAAAAAATATGATTGCTAAAAAAGATTTTTTTAAGTTATTACAGTGTGAGCGCTGATTTTTTTTTTTACTATTCGAAGAACTGTTAGATTCCTATAGTAAAAAAACTTATTTCAACCGACTTATAAGAGAGGAGGTTCTCAGTTCGACTACGTTTTTTGTAATCCGCTGAGTAAAAACTGACAACCCTAATGGGGCGCCATATGAGTTCGAAAACCTTCATAAACTTTTAAAACTATTTTGCATACAAAAGCATATTTTCAACAATAACCATTGGGTTCTCGCACGTTATTTATTCTATATCTTTTGTGTGGCAAATCTTCGCGTTGAGCAGAAACTACCTAACTGTAAAACAAAAGTAATTAGTATTCTGTGGCTAAAATAAGTTAAACGTAACAATATTAGAGTAAAGTTCCGCTCTGTGTCTATTCTGGCGAATATTATGTGTGTTTAAACCTTTAGCCCAGTAAAACGAGTTTTTTTTTGTTACCCGGTCTCATGCGACCTTACCTTAGTGAAAAACTGTATTTAGTTTTATTACTTTCTAATATGAATGTTAGAATATTAAAGTAAGGAATTAACATTCTCGTGTTACGAGGTAATGGACAGTGAATTTTTCCAGCGGCGTCACCCAGCACACTCAGACCCAAGTCAATTTAGAAAATTTTGTTTTCTGAATTGACCCGAACCGGGAATAGAATCCGGGACCATTTGCGTTCGAGGCACTGTCCCGCTACGCCATCAAGTCGTCTAACACATGAACAGGGAAGGTTAAACTCAGAGTCAACGAACGAACGAGTCAAACGTACCCCGGATAGGAATGAGACAAAGCGCCAGGAAGAAGAAACACATGAGTACAATTTAGGTGCAATTGTTTCATAGTAGATACACAATTGTACTATGAAACATGAATGAGCCTGACAATGCCGTGTAGGAGGTACCGGTACGTGTAATCAGCGCGATCGCCGTTCGACCTTGCGCCGAGGATGCACGGTACATTACACGTACAGTTTGTGCCATAATGAGCTCACCTCGTGCCAAGGGATTGCATTTACGTGGCCGAATCTAATTAAATGACATACTTTTTAGTTGTAGGTACTTGCGTGACTTTAATTTTGGTGTTTTTTAGGGTTCCACAACTTAAAAGGGAAAATGGAACCCTTATAGGATCACTTTGTTGTCCGTCTGTCTGTCTGTCCGTATGTCTGTCAAGACCCTTCATCTCGAGAACGCGTGGAGGTATCAAGTTGAAGTTGAAACCATATACTCAGATCTACGGCCCTTTAAAGCTGAGAGAGAAAACATCAAAACTCTAAGTTAAAAAAATAGATACGGCCGTATATGCCGCAAAAAAATATTTCGACATTCTCAAAGGAATCAAAATTTATATTACTACTTACTTTCTGCTGACCTAGAACTAAAATTCAGCATGTAATATCGTCTTTATTTATTTAGACTTTATTGCACAGATTTAAAAATCATACAAAAGGTGAATTTAATACAAGTACACGGAAAAGTCTGAAAACTATACATTTGTAATTATTTTTTGTTAAACCGTGAGACTTGATTACTGAACTATTTATAATATGTACCTACTTTGTACGGAAAAATGTTGATCCCAGGTCAAGTGTGTGAAAGTCTCCTTTAACCCAGAGATTTACGACGACACTAGGCCAATTAGGTGATGACCTGATGAATGTTAAAAATAGCTCTTTGATTTCATTGTTTTAATACCAAATGACGGACATGTATTATTTTCCATTTATTCCTACAACCCTAAATCATAGTCCACACCGTATAGCTTGCAAGTATTTTATTTATTATATAGCCATAATTACCGGGGTAGCAATAAAGCTTTTAGTGTCACTATTAGCTTATTGGTGTGCACGTAATAGTGAAAATGATGGCTGCAGTAATGATTATTATGGTGGGAAATCAGTACGTCTTGCTCAACTCAAGCGTAATATTTAAATGCTTAATACCTGTAACTTTCTCGTCTAACGAGTTTTGTAATTTCATATGTTACTGCGAAAGTCAATTTTGCTGCGAACTGCGAAAGAAAATTCCAGTGTGGCAACATTTAAAAAATTATTGAACAAGAACTCTTTAATGAATAGGATATTTTTATGTTTTAACGGTGCTTCAGTGATCTAGTTTATTGAATTTTTATATTGGTAGCAGGAAATACTATTGCAGTAATGTTTGATTGAGGTGTAATGAAACAAAATAAATTACCTAAATATCTTCAAACGTAATTCGAACAAATTTTTTTCGTTCAAGGATAATTGCTACAAGTATTTTAAAAAAAGTAAACCAATTTACCTTTTTTTTCATTTTAAAATTCAATTGTACTAGTGCGCAAAATTTAAAAATGGCGGTGATAACTAACCATGTTTCCACAATGTTTGGATTCGCAAATTGTCGCCGAGGCCGTTAACGTGAGAACTTCCTCGTTACAATTGCGTGGGTCATCGTAATATAGTATGTGCTCTGAATGTGCTAATGTGCCTTTTAGGTAAACTGCTATTTGCTTCAAACTTATTTGAGCTCTTGAATAAGTTTTTGAACTGAGTTCAGTGTAGCCAGTAAAAAAAGAAATTTAAAAACAAAAAAAGAAATTTCTATTACAACGTAAGAACAAAAAGACAAATAATCATTTAAATATTCTGTGTCGTGTTAAGTTAAACACTACAAACAGGTGTCTCAAAGTTCGAATAATAGGGTGCACAGTACAGACGCATAAACAAAAACGCCCCCCTTGCTTCATTTTTTAGCAAACAATACATACCAGAGTAGATTTTGGATACTATCACTACTAATCACTGGCACACTACTAATTTGATTTACAAGATTTTATAAAATTAACCTCTTTACCATCTCCATAAGATCGTGTCCCTTAAACACGCACATTGCAGCATTTTTAGGTGTTAAAAAATTGGGCTTTTTTTTCTAAACAGTAAACAACAGTCTAGAAAAAACATTTCTGGAGTAAAATGGCTCTATAATTTTCAAGACACCCACACGTAACTAAGTTACTGGGCTTCCAACTTAAATGCGGTCAGCCAAGTACTTCATTACAAGCTAGGAGCTAACAAGATTTATACTGATTGCTTTAGTGCAAATACGTTATTTTCAGTGTTCAACGAACAAGGGCAGATAAAACTTCACCCATTGTACAAGCAATTTGCATACATGGAGTTGTTTGGTATATTATGTTTATCAGTAACGAAAATAATGCTCAATCGGAGTCGTTCTTTGTCTTCAAGAAGCCAGCCGTGAAATTAACTCAGTTTAGTACTAGTGCTGGGGTGGACAATGACTGTAATGTGGCGGATCTAGGACAAACGTTATTCTGGGCCTAACCATCAACGCTAAACAGTACCTAAACATATTTTTTTCACGTCAAACTCTATACAGAACAGACAAAACATGGTGAGAGTAACATAGTTTCAAGAGCGTAGAGCTCCTACCTTACCACCATGTATTTGAATAGTAGTAGTAGCTAGATAATATTAAAATAAATAGGCTTGAAAAATACTCGACAAATTAATTATCTAAGTATACACAAAAAAGCGATGACATCCTACGCAAGGCTGCTGATTGTGTATGGAAAAAAAGAGCCGAGGATCGGGCTTAGTGGTGTGCGTTAGGAGAGGTATATGTCCAGCATTGGAATGACGTGGGCTGACTATGATGATGATATATATATATACAAAATGTAGGTAAGGTATCAAAAATAGATACAAAATCTAGGTAAAATTGATGTTTTATCAGTCTTAAGATTGTTCTAATCAGAAAAAGCTTCTGTATCATTTATTTCAAGTCTGATTAAAAACAAGTTGATACTAATGACATACATATTAATATTACATATTAATTGACTATATGTCATAAGTAAATGTTTTTAGGATAGGAAATATGCATGAAAAAAATATATTGCTTTTACTATATTTATAAGAAAATATATGAAATTATAATTAATAGTGAAAACAAAATTGATTTTAGGTAAAAAATAACCGTAATATAGTAATTAGAAATTTTGGTATACGTATCTCTTCCTAAAACAACTTTTACTATGAAAAATGTGACTACTTGTCTAACACGCGACTTTAATGGGCTAAAAGTCAGGTATTAATCAATATTTTTCGAAAATTCTTAATGTTTTATTAACTATAATTAAGTACAATTTATTTTAGGACCAAATAAAAAAACGTGCATATTCCCCATTGAAAATAAAACAAAACTTATTGTAATTATATATTCAATCGATTCACTGATACATTGTTCAAAGTTTCAATCTCAGTTTGACGTTCATTATCGAGGATATAAATAGCTTTCATGTCGATAGCAAATCCGAATTTCGCCGAAAAGGCGTATAGTATATAACAATTAGGTCGTGGGGCAGGTCGCGCTGCGACCCATCCGGGAATGTGGGGCACCCGCACTCGCGTGCCCTACTTTCGTCGGGGTACGAACACTAGCACTTGTCTCCTCGATTGCACATCGTTTAATTAGGAATGGCGGTGTCAGCACCTTTTAGCATTTTCGATGATTAAGATGGCGTTGTCCTTGGTAAAAAATAAAATCGTCATTTTTACGATGGGTTAACTGGTGTATGAAATATTCAAAGAGATAATTAACTATCTTTGAAAATAGTGGATATTTAAAAGCGTAACATTACTATCGACCTTTGCTTTGGAAGTCCACTGCTGTTTCTCCCATAGAATGCCGCAGGGAGCGGTTCTGGGCCATTTGCATCTACCGGCTTCAGGTCATCAGTCCACGGGTGGAAGAGAGAATGTATAAGGACCCATCTCACCCATACTAACTTATTTCTACAACGGCAATAGTTTATGATGAAAGTACTTCTTCTGTCATGTAATCAGTGACACATAACATCTTTTTTTCTTTAATTAGTCTAACAAAACCCAACAAGTAGGTGTTGCTTTCATTTGTGGTATGATGCCCTTAGGCTAGATTCTACCTATGTTTAACATAATATAATATGTTCCTAGTCACGCTCTTGCTGGCTGTGCGTGCTGCAATTTTCATTTCAAACATTTTGATTCGTACAAGATGTTACTTTCTCTCTGTTACGTAATACATCATTCAAACATGTCTCAATTTTATCAGTCAATTAACGTTTCTTTTCTATACTCTTCAATCTTGATGAAGTTTTGTTCTGCCCACATTTTAGGCTGGACTTTGTAAATGGTTATTTATGAACTTGAAAATATAATTCTACCTAATTACTACCATCACCATTATATTTTTTCTATTTTCTGAAGTCTCTGCGGGTATAAAATTGGTAAATCTTTGTGTGGCTAATACATAGTAGCTACTTGATGAGGTCATCTTAGCTCTTATGTTCTGCTGCGCTGTGAACAGTTCTTGTCTTTTTCAGTTATAGGTTAAATATTTTACTAATAACTTTTTAAACGACTTCAAAAAAGGAGGAGGTTCTCAATTCGTCGGAATCTGTTTTTTTTATGTATGTTCAGCGATCATTCGTTACTACGATTACCGATTTCGATAATTATTTGTTTGAGAGGTAATACTTTCAGAATGGTCCTATATAAATTTGGTTAAATTCTGATGATGGGATCGATAAGAAAATCATCAAACATTGCATGAACTCCGTACCACGCTAACTGATTTTAGTATCTATCATACCTAATATCTTTGCCAAATGTGGACCGATTTTGATGATTCTTTTTTTAATGAATAGCTTATACTTCAAAGATACTATAATAAAACAGTTTCGGTGGAAAAATAGGAAATGAAATCGGTGTTCAGTAGTTAAATTATGTTTGCACTCGTAAGATTTGTTTTGATTAGGATTTATCACTAAAATATATGAAATAAGTTAATTTTATTTTAAAAAAAAATCGTTGCCAGTCGATGAGAGATTCTATGTTTTCGTTTGCACCGACTCCAAAAAGAACTGATAAGGTACTTAAGTATTATGATTATTTTTAGCGTTTTAGTTTTTGAATTCGGTTTTAAATTTTTTTATTTAGCTGTATAAACAGCATACAGTAAAAAACATAACTGAAAAAGATTACCGTGATACGTATAGCTATTTTTAATAAGCATATACCTTTAATTGTACCTACTATCGTTTCTCATTAAGTACTTTCTTTAAATGTGTACGTGATGTTACCTTATTCTAACTTTTGTTTTTGCTTAATATTGACCTAGTAAAAAATATCTCGTACTCGGTATATGGTATTATAGGTAATGTGTAATCTATTCGACTTCGACGTTGTACCTATGACACATAGTTCGAACCTAAACTCTATTGACCACATCACAGTTTTCTACGTTCCGGGCCGGTCGCTCGGGTCAGTGTGCCGTTGCCATGGAAACCACGGCAAACCAGGTCAAAGCCCGGCTCTACAGGTGGCTGAAAATAACTCTTAGATGTTTGAGAAGGAAATCTAAGAATAAAAGGCTTATGTAATAAAGAGACGGCCCAAAGAACACGTAACAAAAGGTACGGATGCCTCAGTTCAAGTTGTTTCGAGAAAAAAACGGAAAATTTGATACGATTAAATGCTTCAGTGTGTTATATAGCTTTAAAATTCGTAAATGCAGATGTGAAGGAACAGACTGTAATGTTTACTAAAAATAATGTAGTACCTATCCGTTCTAAAGATGTTTCATTTATTACTTACTGTATATTGCAAATATGTTACACAGTTTACAAGTGTCTGTGTTTTAATGTTCGTAACTTCGCTTCGTTTACAGAAATAGACTTTGAAAATAATAGCACCAATTTTCAGTAAATGTATCTGAATATCGAGTTTTTTCACGGATACATTAATTTTCAGGATATATAGCTTTTATATAAGGTGTTAAAAAATCAATGTCAAATATTTTAAGGGGTAACTGAGACTACCACATGGATCATATTTAAGAGAAATTTAAAACTATAGAACGGATTTGAATAAATCGAAAAAAGAAAATGTTTATTGATATAAATAATTTATATCATCCTGTACATGATCGCAAACTCCCACAAACGCAAACAAACACTCTCGCACGATGCTAATACTAGTCAAAACCCATTCATAATCCCTAGGATCTCATTCATGCGCACATAAAATCATACGACACACAAGCTCATGCTAGACATTGGGTGTGTGTGTATGAATGAATTTTCTTTGAGATAGAAACACTGTTATCATTTCTGTCTCACTCGTTTCATGTCATTGTGTGTGTGTGTGTGTGTGTGTGCATGTGCGACGTACCTACTCCTTTTAGATAATTGCCGCGAGTTGCAGAAAGGCTTAAGAAAGCTAATTGTATGGGTTATCTGTCAAAACAAGTGCCAGATAGGTTATCCAGAACTTATCAGCAAGTATTGAAACTGGGCCTTATTATCTTTAAAGACGACTTATAGCTATAATGCAGGTCTGTAACATAACGTTCGTACACAAAATAGAAAAATAAGTGTTAATGCTGTCTTTAAAGATAATACATTCTTCAGCAACTGACAGTTTGTCACTTTATGTTGTAATTTTAATGTTAATTACTTCTATCAGTTCTTACGGTAAAATAAAAATACAGTTAAATTGAAAAAATCATTTTTAATTAAATTACACATGTTGACAATTAATAAATACACTTATTACTAAAAATATCACTTTTATTTTAAGAACACAAAACAAATAAAGAATTTCCACCTCCCATCACACTTTTCCAGGCTTTGGACTAGCAAGTAAGCGTAAAATAATTTATTACTCATCACCTGATTTAATGCAACATAATTCTATGGAGATAGGTACTACTAGGCTATTTCTATCAGTCAATGCAGATAACAAGGTTTACTTACTCTTACTTGGCGTGTTTAAAGGTAGTTCATTATTATGTACAAAATCACAGTCACTTATTTACAAAATTATTTACAATAGTTGTTGGAAGTGCCCCCCATTCTCCTGATTGCAAAGCGCAGCCCTTTTTAAAATATGCCTATGCACACGCACTAAACTTTCACTGTCGCCGCGCATTGTTTCAAAAGCACTAATGATTCGTGCTTTTAATTGCTCGGCACTGGTGATGGTGTGGCCATCTTGACCATACACGAGATCCTTAGCACGGCCCCAGACGTGGAAGTCCAGCGGCGTCAGGTCTGGCGAGCGTGCTGGCCAAGCAATAGGCCCACCGCGTCCGAACCACCGATCCTGAAAACGTGCCGTCAGGTACTCGCGGACATGGCGGTCGTAATGCGCGGGCGCGCCGTCGTGTTGGTAGTGCATCTGCTGCATAAGATTTAGCGGCACATCTTCTAACAACTCCTCCAACTCTCTTTCAAGGAATTCCAAGTAAACGGCGCCATTCAGCCGATTAAAAAATATTTTAAAATTATGCCCCGTTTGAGTGTTTGGGAGACGAATAACAGTTTCGTTGTACAGGGTATACCCCAGTTTAACCTTATTGATACCTATAAATTATTGCGTACCTACGCAACGTCTGGCTCATTGACTTTACTTTTAGTTCTTAGTAAATAAACCAACGCACAACACAAAGCATAAAAAATCATCTAAAAAGCAGGTTCAAATTAATTGTTATTTATTTTAGATAAGCGTACTCGTCCTTAACCTTAGATCAAGGTCAGTAAGAGTACTCCGAAACATAACTAGTTTGCCGGGGATCGGATCCAAGACCTTAACCTTACCCTAAAAGCACTTTGCCATCAATCCTTTTTTAATTCATAAGAAATGTAAAATAAGAAACTGTTTTTGTTAACAGTACTTTCTCGGTCTTTCGGCATTTCCTAAATCGTGTGTGTTCCGCCGCCCTCAGAAACTTAAAAAATAAAATCAACCTTATGATAACGAATTAGAATCTAAAATTGAATATCGACTGTTTTTAAAGCGGTATCTTTGACTCGCATTTGGACAAATGCCGCCTTTACACTAAAATTTTGAAATTTAAATCGATTTACATCGATTTAGAGTTTATAATTGAATAAAAGTCGTTCGTCCTTCGGCAGATTTTGGCAATAAATCATAGTAGCACGCACACAAGCGAGCGTTACTTGCTGTACGGAGTAGTTTGTCCGTAGTAGTGATCAGGTGTTATAGGATGTTGATATTTGAGTTTATTATCAAACTTTCGATCGTGTTTTTCTCGAAAACTAAGGCTTAAATTAAAAAAAAATTCATACAAAAATTGTTAGTCACAACGTAAACTCATTACCCTTAAAATATTTGACACTGATTTTTTAACACCTTATATAGTAGAACTTGCAACGCCAGGAATAAGTTTTGTTTTCGTAGGTTTTTAGTTACGTATAACTTTATTTTGCGTTTTATCAAACGATTCATATTAAGAGTTTCATGTGTAACAGTTACTTAGGTAATTTTATGTATCTTCCTAGTCCACCGATATAGTACAAAGGACTTAGCTTACTAAGTGAAGTAGCAATGGGCTGGTCATATTTGCTTTAGAACCGATATGTAACCAATAGGGTAAATAAACATTTTCTTGAATAGAGACCGCGACTTGACAAACGCAGCATAGCAACGCCCTCTAACAAGTTGGATTGATGATGTAGTATGCCATGACAATCTGCTGACAGCGGATGAAATAAATAGTTGATTATCGACTGCAGCAGTGGTCTGATTATGATGATGGTGATGACAATGTTCCGTATGAAATGAATCACTAACATTGTTAACTTAGTCTCTCTTCTTCTTAACAGGTCCTATGATGCTTCGTAAATCATTTTCATTATTTCTTTCATTTGTTTCAGTATTCCTGCGTAAATTGTGAACCTTTTATGTGCCGTACCTATTGTCCATTAACTCTTTATTGTCAATTACAACTTCGCTGATCTGATCTCACATTGCGTCAGCTTTAATGTGCCTGTAATTTAGCTGTTTCTGTGTGACCCTCGTTTAACCCTAGTATAGTTTGTATGACAGACAATATTTATTACATGTTAATTGAAAAAAATAAAAAACTGAATCATCAACTAAATTGTACTGTGCATACCTTAATCTATGTTGAGCAATATTCCTAAATCTATTAAAAGAGTATTTTTATAGTTTATTGTCTTCTTTTTGTTATGTAAAATTATTTACTTATATTTTCGGTGACCTTAATCAAATGGAAGAAGAAGAAATAGGTATATCTTAATGTATAGCTTATAATTTACTAGTTTTTCTTATATATTTCCGAGTTATCGTAACAAACTTTTTAAAGCCCTAACTAAACTGTATTTAATTTTGGGAAAAAAATTGTTTTACCATAACATAAGAAAACAGTAATATATTGAAACCTTGACAGCCATAAATCCAAACTAATGTAGTTATTAGTTGAAAGCACTAAACCGTACCCGGACAGATGTTCTATATTGGCATATTTGCAAGTAACGAGTGCGCAGGCTTCAATTTGACTGGCGTATTACTTCCGGCCGTAAAGAATACTGCCTTTGCCACAACTGCTTATTAGGGAGCAATTCTGCTTAATAAACTCCGAGACTAGAAGCCTCCATTAGACGGTAGTTCAGTTTTCTATCAAAGGTTTTTAGAGAGATCTTGAAGTTGTCTCGAGCTTGATTGGCAATTCGATGGAAAAATACGTTCTGATAAGTTATTTAGAAAAGTACCAATCTGAAATATCTTGTAGACGAATATTTAGGTGTCTAGAAATATGAAAATTTGTTTTGTAATAGATGGGCTTTTGCATAAACATAACTCAAAACCTTACTCATATTATAATGTGAAAGTTTGTTTTTTGGATGTTTTTTACTAATAACGTTTTAACGGCTGAACTGATTGTATAAGAACACGTATAAATATTAATCTCGAAGAACAAGTATAAATTTTATTCCTGTATTATAACTATTTATTCGTCTTTATTCTAAAGTCAAAATATAGTATTATAATATATCTACAGAGTGAACATGTCAGAACATTTTTACAGTAAAAAGATTGTTAAATCTCGATTTAAAAGTAACTACGAAACCACGTTTTTTTAAAATGTACTTAATTTCTTTTTTAAATAAAAGCTTGTAACCTATAAATCCTTCTATGGAAATATTTTTTACGGAAATGTAGAATTATCATTAATTATAAGTACGTGCATTAGAATTACGTGTACGCACCTAAACGGGTTAACCGTGGTCGGGTTTATCCTGAAACCATAAAAGGATGTAATGTCCTATCGAAATCTAAAATATAGATACAAATATCATAATTTGATCATGCTATCGGGTCAGCTGGAGTCAAACTATTTAGCTTATAATGAAAAAATACTGAATTTAATTCGAATAAAAATAAATCTCTTTATTGTGTTGCTGCCTGAAGAGTCTCTATGTTATCTGATTTCATGTTTTATGAGCTGGTATTATCTATCAAATAACGCAATCTTCGTCTTAATGTTGTGATACTCGCTCTCAGCAAATAATAACGTGTTCGGATATTTACTAGCTAGTAATTTTCTGTGAAATTAACACATGAGAATTAAGTTTCATGTTTTACGATTGCGTATTTTTACTACCATCTTCTAGACGAGGAATAAGTCATTAACAGGTATTCTTGTTCGAAAAATATATTTTAGTTTTTTGTACTAACCCAGGCTTCAAGTAATTTTCCTCATACCAAATTAATTTAATTAAAATCGGTTCAACGGATTAGCCTCGAAAACATAATAGACAGACGTTACAGTTATATTGTTTGCGCGTGTATACCCATAATCATATTATTATGAAATAACTGTATATAAATTGTTTTTAAAGCATTTGGCAGCTACGTACCTAAGCCTAAATATTTCGTGTTGTTTATGGGATAGATTTATTAAATTTAAGGATCCGGGACATTAGCTGAATACATCACGGCACTTACTATTACTATCACAGCTACGCAATCAATAAAACAAAACGACTCGATCCCAATTAAATTCCGAAAACAGATCGCATCGAATAGCATACATAAGGAATCAGTGAAACCGTGGCTTGTAGTGTTTTCAATTCATCGATATACTTAAAATAATCGATAAAAAACTATCGGTAATATGGGACACAGTAGCACCTCTGACATCAACGGTCTTGTAATAGAGTTAGCTTTATCTCACCACACACTAATTGTAATTTTCTCTATTTGAGATTTTTTATCGACATTTTGTTTTAATATTATTTAAAAAAATATATCCATACCAGCTTATTGGTTATGCGTTCAAGTGTCAAACATTGATTGATAATTCTTTTTTATTGCTACTTGAAATTTGTCTATAAATTAGCTCGTCTTAATGGACTAATTATTTACCAAAAGTCGATAAAACTATCGATATTTTAGCAACTCTCTGCTCATCCGTATTCAAGGGCGCGGCCGGCTGCATCGGCGATACTGCGCACCGGAATGCTCTAGATGCACTGACGTAATCCAACGATAAAATAATATTTATTTACCAGATTTTCGGATAGTGTTTGTTCAGAAAGACTCAACTTGGTACAACGAGACTTAATATTATTGCATTTGTTTTATGTTTAATTTTTAGAAATTTTTATTACGCGGTCTCAAGCGACCGTTCGGGATCCAATAAGTTAAATTATTCAAAAATTATAATCATCATCATTATGTCCGCCTATTGCGGTCCACTGCTGGACGTAAGCCTCCCAAGCAGCGCCAAAGAGCACGATCTCCTGCTCTTTTTATCCATCCATTGACTGCCATCTTTCTAAGGTAAATAAGTTTAAAAAAAAACAATTACCAGATAGAGTTTAACAACATATATATCAAGGATTTAAATATGCAATTAAAATATATTTTCTGAAGTAAGACTTCATGGGTCTCATATTTTAAAAAAATATTATTATTATTTAATTTGATTCTAAAATAAGTATTGCATGCGCAGTAAACTATGTACACGAAACACATAAGATGTGACCTTTTATGCTGAAAATAATGTCATGTATTTCTTGGAAACAGCTTGCTAAACAGCTAATGATCTTTGAAAATGTCACTAAAATTATATTAAAACAGCGCATTTCGAAAGTCTATTTGAAATGCAAATCTCAAGAGCACCGATCTTACTCGTAGTGTTAGTTCTCGCAATGTACAGTCAGGTTTAAAAAAAATACTCAAAAATTTACCTTTGGAGCTAAGTACTTCGTAGCTTTCACTTGTGCATAGAACCGCGTACAGCGTTTGGTGTTATAACCGAAGTTAAGGCTCTAGAGTACTCTCAGTGTGTCAGAGTGCTCAAATATAACCTTTTTCTTCTTCCTTTTATCATCAGAAATATCATCACGATCCACAGCTGACGCGAACGAAGAGCCCGCAAAGTTTCTTAAAAATATATATTGAATCGAAATCGATATAACTTTGTGGAATTCCGTACGATTAAGATAATAAACAGTAAAAAAATATGTGAAATAGACCGACAACATGCCAACCCCCACAGGACCCTGTCATGAACGCTAAAGAGTGTGAAGGTTGCTTTTACATCAAACTTTATTTAAAAAAAGTTTTGAATAATACTACTTTAAGAGATTATGGTAAGCCCCCTTGGTAAAGTTAGCGGGAATGAGTTAAATTCAAAATCCTTCTTGAGATGAATATAGTTTGAAGATGTATTTAAAGTTTAAAGATGTAGGTATATGAACTAAATGTATTTAAAGTTTGTTCAAGGTATTAGGTGTATCATGTACCTAAATAAGCTTACTTTATATCTTGCTGAACCTCACTGTACCAGGTTTAATTACCCATAAAATAAAGAGAACCATTAACGACCGCGTTAGATCGAGGCCGTTCTAATTTAAAGGACAGAAGAAACCTTGGATACAACTGAAATCACTGGCATGGCTTTATAGCAAGTCATACGTTGTATGATATATTTATTTTGTAAAATAACTTGGCAATTACGAGTCGGACTGACGCTTCTAGGATACCCATTTAGGTAGGGTATATCTAATATTCAGTTCTTTAACGTAAGTGACACAGTTATACTTAACTGGTTTATACTAATCCATTTGCAGCATTTATTTTTTTGCGATTTGTGCGACATAAAATAGAGATTTTGTGATCGATCTCAAAGTCTCTACTCTGTCTGATTTCTGGCTCAACTGATTGCCAGTTCCTAGATGGATATGGCTAGCTAACATAAATTGACAAACAATAGTTAAGAATTGATGAAATATCACTTTTTACTTTACTAGCATAGTGAGTACAAAAAAAACATTTAAAGTTAAGAATTTTGTTCTTAATAACTTTATTATATTCGTAAAGTTGAGTTCATCAATTTTTTTAAAAATAGCTATTAAAAATGGCATAAATTTACTCAACTCCATCAGAAGTGCAGTATTCTCTTAATCAATTTTACAATTATAGCTATTTAATTTCTCAATAACGACTGTCGTTGGTAGTTTGTACATAACATCAATAATAATATATTTTCCAAATGTTCAATGCTAAATAATTATCACCGGAGACACCGCTCGTAGTCAAGTCACGGCTTTATCATCCGCTATCCAGAAATGCAAAGTTGATAAAAGTTAATGGCAAGAGTCTTACTTGGTTATACAATTAGCTCAATTACTTATTCTAACTGGGATAACTTGGAAACTTAATTTCCATTGCGACTGACTCCTGAGACTCGTCGTAGATTCAATGCTGATCTCTCTCAAGACTTTTAGTAGATTAGATATAAATTGAAACACAATTTTATTAAGGTAGGTTACATTTGAATACGTAAACTTTAAGTAGGAAGTCGAAGTAACTGAAACTCGATGCCAGAAGTAATTTTGTTAGTAATTTAAAATAAAGTACAACGGTGTAGCTACATGTTTCACTATAAATATGTTCGCAGTTGTGGCACGCACAAAGAATAACTAATAAAATAGTATGTTTGCTAAATGCAATATTCCTTACACATTTTACTTTTGTGGTCACTCCCAACTCCGGCCATATTTTGTATTGGTCTTGAATTTATTAAAATACACAAAGTAAAAGCTCACCAGCTATGTATTTTATATTGACTGGAGTAAGTACAAAGCCAATGAAAAGGACAGTCTCCCAGATTCCAAATATAGTACTGAATTTATCCGTCGCCAGCAAATTCTCGGTACCCGGGAGCCATTTTTAAAGTCCTTGCGAGTTACGATAGGTAGGTACCGTTCTTTGTTCGTTGGTACAGCGACTGCTCGCTTGGGACCTGTCCACTTCTATTCTATTCTGTACATAGAATAGGGTTACTATCATGAAAACTAAGTATTCAAATATTCTTGCACGTTACTTAGGTAGTTTATTTTTAGTATCACTCATAACTTGATTAAAGTTATGCAGTGATGAGTGGCGACTAATTTTAAAATAATATTACATAACAGAGTAAATGCCAATTAAAATATAATTCAACAGCACACCTGTCAATTTTAAAACATCGACTAATTAATTACTTAGTGAAAAAAATCCCTATATATGTAAAACAAAGTCGGGTTAGTTACACCATTTTTAAGTCAAGAACGGCTGGACCGATTCGATTTTTATGTTTTGTTGAATTTGTAGAGACAATTTTTATAAAAAATACGAAAATTTTACAAAAATAAATGTGTGGCGGTACGAAGTACGCTGGGACAGCTAGTATATATATAAAAATTAATCCCTTTTTTCTTTGGTCACGCCATAGCTTGAGAACGACTTAACCGATTTCATTAATGTATCATCATATATCATCTATTTTTTTTTTGTTTTTGAATACTTTTTAGAAGGTTCTTACGGAAAAAAATGAAGTTTCTCAGAAAATTCTTTAAAAAGACCACGCGAACGAAGTTGCGGGCAACAGCTAGTTGACAATATCATTGACAGGTGTATGTATCGATAGTATTGATAGTTTATCAATATTGGAAGAGCAACTATCGATGGTATCGATCATCATCATCACCATTTTAGCCATAAAACGTCTACTGCTGAACACAGGCCTCCCCCAATGACTTTCATCGGTGGGGATTGCCAATACTCACCACCTCAATTTTGCAGGCAGACGCTGCTGCCCGTCTCGTGCTACTGGAATTAGTCGCCTCTTACGACACGCCTCCTGTTGGCGGTCGGGAAGCGTATTCTTTATACGGCTGTCGCCACACGGCACCTAGTATCGATACTGATAGTTTATTAGTTCTAATGGATCAATACTATCGATAGTATTGGGTTTGATTAATACTATTATTGTAATTTAACAATCGATTGACAGGGATACGCCATGGTAAATTCGTTGGCCACTACCCTGTAACACAAGAGTGTTAATTAGGCAAAATATAATTTGTTAGTAAATAAGTTAATACAGTAATTCAACTATGACATAATATCGCAAAAGACCACGAAACATTAAGATTCTGATAGTGTCTTGTTTCGATGGACTAGGGGGACAGTATTAACAGACAGCCCTGTGTACTAAAGTAGAGAATCAATTCTGATGCCTTTGGGAGCCGTCGAGCTGCAGCTTACTGATCCGTGGAGAGTTCTATTGTTCTGCCAGCTCTATATTCTATACTCTATGTCGTCTGTTATGTTATAGAGCTTAGCGACACGCAGTACGGCGCAGTATATGCTAACAATATAAACTACATAAATAGCTACTAACACCACTGCGGGAATAGCTACGTAACATAAAAAAATATTTAATTGCTTAAAACATGGTTATACAAATATGTCAAAAATATTAAGTATTTTTTGTGTATATCAAGAAGTTAATTTAAATAATTATGAGGTTCAGTTTTTTAAAAATATAGCAATCACCTTCTTTTGTATTAAAAATCTCAATATCATACCACACAATATTTTGTTTAATAAATGCGTTGTTTAAACAGCTGACTGTTAGTAGCAAACAAAATGAAAAACGAATGTGCATAATTAACAAAAACTGTGATAAATCTTTAGGTATAACTTTCTTCAATCACAAACACGGAGTCAATGGCCGCTTAACAAACACGCTGGGGTTTATACAAATATAATATTGTGGTCATCTTGCTCATTACGTATTTATTGAAGACAAGAATTATAAAAACGCATTTTTTGGACTCTACTGGTCATAGAGAAAGCCTGGACACTGTTTTTAATTTTTTCTAGTCAATGTACAGGAATCGACTTTTTACAGTTTTAATATATTAGATGGCCAACTAATCGCCGACTAGTAGCAGATTACAAAAATACCCGAATGGTCCATATTCTCGACTTGACGTAGGACCTATTTACCTTATTGTTTTTGATTTCCAGACAAAAAAGTGTTTCATATTATTTATGTTTTAGACTTATTTCACTGTGCTCCTTGAAAGTTAAATAAAGCCCTGTTAGTATTGTGTCAGTTTAGGAACTTAAATTATGACAGGTTGATGATTATTCCGAGCTCACTAGTAGCCGACTAGTCGCCGTTAGTCAGTACATCTCTAAATATTAATTCCGCCAATATTTGCTACGATCATGTACAAAGAGAAGCAAAACTAACTTGCTGCTAGATTTTTGTAAATTTGGGTTTTAAGTTAAATATTTGGTTAATGTTGATTTCGTGTAAACAAAATATTAGTTTACATACCTAAACGGGTTTCCGAACTGGGGATAAAGTAACTGATGTGGATTCCAAGTTAGGAATAGACGAAGGTGATAGACGTTAGGAAGGGAATTGTGGCACTAAGGTGGCAGTGACGGGACATGGGTTATACGTGGTGATGGCAGATAAAGCATTAAGCTTATATTTTAAATAGGGGCCGCGGTAGTGTAAAAGAAGTTGGACCGCCCTTCTACTAGGTACTATAGGCAATATTATATTCATTGTGAAGAATATTACAAATAGCAGGAGTAACTGCAATAAATCCAGCTTTTTTTAAAACAAGCCAATAGTACAGGTACTAAGATGAAAAATTAGATAAATGACGATGATGGTAAACCTGTAATATGTAAATCTACTAATTTGAATTTGTTTATTGTTTCAGGTAAGAGTACCCAAGGCATGATAGTATAAATATTACGGTTTATGTATCATCACATAATAGTAAGTTTGACTTAAATTATTACTAAGTTGTAATCTGAGGATCATCAAATGATTAAGCAGATATAGGTAGATATCATTAATTTTTGATCCTTTGGCTGACTCGTAAATTTTAAAGATAAGGGTGAGTTTATAAAGATACTTGATTACCATCCACCGATGAAACAAGTGTCTTGTATCATACTGACAACCAAACGTAGGTAGATATTTTTGTTTTTGTGTTTAATGTTTACATTTTTACATTTCATTCATATCAACGCACACTACCTAAGAAAATTACAAACCCTTGCGTGAATATCGCTGTTAAAAAATTCAGCCTGTAAACTATTTCATAATAAAAATGGCTGCACTGTACTAATGCGACGGCCACAGGCGGCGCAGGCGCAGTGAAATCGCATAGAAAGTGTCGCGGTTAGCCGCGGCCCGCCCGCCCTCTTATTTAAACTAGGCATCTGCTAACTTCTTATTACTTTCCAATTCAATTGCACCCTGTTTCTTGTTTTGTGCAACTGGGGTTAGGTAATTTATGGTTGGTTAATTTCCATTGCATGTCCTTATGCTGTTTGTATTAAAATTATTATTTCTTAAACTAATATTTACTTTTTTATGGTTCCGCAGCCAAATGGCAAAAAACGGAACCCTTATGGATTCGACATGTCTGTCTGTCTGTCAGTCCGTATGTCACAGCCACTTTTTTCCGAAACTGTAAGAACAATACTGTTGAAACTTGGTAAATAGTTGTATTCTGTGAACCGCATTAAGATTTTCACACAAAAATAGAAAAAATAAAACAATAAGTTTTGGGGGTTATACTTAGAAATGAAACTCAAAAATTATTTTTCATCAAACCCATACGAGTGGTGGTGCATCTATGGATAAGTCTTCAAAAATGATATTGAGGTTTCTAATATTTTTTTCTAAACTAAATAGTTTGCGCGAGAGACACTTCCAAAGTGGTAAAATGTGTCCCCCCCCCCCCCCGTAACTTCTAAAATAAGAGAATGATAAAACTAAAAAATATATATGATGTACATTACCACGCAAACTTTACCGAAAATTGGTTTTAACGAGATCTAGTAAGTAGTTTTTTTTTTATACGTCATAAATCGTAAACCGCAATTTACCTTTCGTAATATTATGGATTTCATTTTGCAATAAAAATACCATAACTATGACTCGATTGTCGTGATGGGTGAACTTTTACTTATTTAGGTACCTACAGGTTTGTACGGAACCCTCGGTGCGCAAGTCCGACTCACACTTGGCCGGTTTTTGTATACTCTTGCTTTCATGAGAGATTGTTCTAGATTGTTGTAGGTATTATGCATTTTGAAGTTTGTTACCGAAGGTAAATAACATTCACTTTAGTGAGTCGGCTAGACGAGGTGTTAACAGGTAGAGCAAGTTATTGACCGTTACTGTTGACCAAGTAACTGATCGTGACTTGGAAAATGGTATCGGGGGCATCTTCAAGATGCTGGGTGATATCACAAGAAGGACGGGAATCGAATGGACTATATTAGCACGTAACCGGTAACCGTATTATGCAGCAATGGTACCAAAATAGCCGAGCTGAGTATGATGATGATGAGAAAAGAATTTTTTTATTATTCTCGCCTTCCTTGCCTGACAGAAATGCTTTTATTTTTGAGTAAGTAGATTTTAGTTTTAGGTTAGTTTATTTCAATTGTTTCTCATAATTTATGTTTGCAATATTATAATTATAACTAAATCCAATCGTCAAAAAATATATATTGAAGTATTTTTCTTTTGATATCTTGTCTGCTCTGATTTCTTAGTTTGTCTTGCCGTGTCTTAATTTTCTTGCCTAACTAGTTTGTTATTAAAAGGTGACTAATTACGTCGATCCTCGCTCCGGCGCGTCCAAGGCGCGGTTCCGACCTAACAATGGCTTCGACTCGCCCTCCATTGTGCACTGACCTTTACTTGCATTTTGACGACCAATATCATCGTCACGCAAATCTGCACTTAGGCACTATCAGAGAATAAAGAAGCCATTTTAAATTCTGCCTCATCGGTCTTATTGCTCATTGTGCTCAAATAACTTCATGTCACGCTACATGCTTGACAGATATCGTTTAGTTTTTTGGAGAAATTGCGAATGATTTACGCGGCAAAAATGTTAGCGCATAAAGTAAGCTAGTTTCAGTAATCAATATGCTCCTTTCAATACATAAATATAAATAATTTGAGACTCTAAAGACGAACGAATAAACGCGAATAAGAATAATTGGAGCTCATAAAATTTTCTTTAGATGCGTTTTTTTTTTACCTTTCTTTACTCATCATTGTACTTCTAAGCTTCTTGGGATTATCATTGAAGAATGGGGCACGAAAGGTTGTAAATTAACATTACACCGATATGCGCGAATAGTCATCCTTGAAGTAACACAAAAACATGGTAATAACATACATATGCTTGGGCAAAACCGGGTAATTGATGATAGGTCGACGATGAAGTGACGATGGACGACATACGCTAGGTATTATCAAGGTGACAGAGTGCAGGCATACAGCGATCCTTCGTCATCCCACTAATAGCAGCATGGTGGAACACGCGGAAGTTTTAGTAGGTATACTTTTCGGTGGCGGTGAGAAGCGCCGCCAGTTCCAGTCGTTAAGTCTAGTAAGGGGGCTTGATTACATCTGACAGTAAGCTTTAGTCACTGGCCGACAACACCCCTTCGCCAATCCGCACTGAACCCGCGTGGGGGAGTATAGCATAAACCACCACAAAGTTAAGGTGAGGCCTGCGCCCCTGCAGTGGGACGTATATAAATAGGCATACTTTATTTTACTTTTTATGTAGTATACCTCAGCACCAAAGCATGCTATTTTAGCGTAACTCCGTCAAATGAGTACATAATGGTCGGTAGTATATGAGATCATTTTCAAATCGCGCTAATTCGAATCCAACTCGCCTCGCCCTCACTCAGACACTTGGCATAAACGGGTCACATTAGGAAATTGCTGCCGTAAACTACACGAATAGATGAACTAAACTATGACATTGTTAGTTCTGTGGGAAGTTTGCTAATGGAAACTAGGTACCAACCATGAAATGTAGAGTTGTATCGTATAAAAGCCTTGATTATATTTATCAATTGCATTTACTTATCTTGAATACGAAGTTAACTAGGTACTTGTAGCCGTAAAGGTCGAAACCGTTCAATGGTCCGAGACCGATCGGACCGAATACCTTTCCATGACCGACAGCTTAATCAAGATCTCGGCAAAATAGCAGACCAACAAAAAACAGGCATCGATAAAAAAACACTTTTGTTAAAGTATATGATGATGCATTTTTTTTTTCGAACGGAAAAAAAATTCTGTCTATAAAGCGTCAGTCAAAGAGCACCCAGGCTTATTCTGTCAATATAAAAGGAATCAAAAAACTAAACTGATATCGAAAGTAAATTAGTAAAATTACATCAATCATCATCATCATTTCAGCCATGGACGTCCACTGCTGAACACAGGCCTCCCCCAATGACTTTCATCGGGGGGGATTGCCAATATAGCAGTTTTTTATAAAATTTCGCACGCAGACGCTGCTGCCCGTCTCGTGCTACAGAAATTAGTCGCCTCTTACGACACGCCTCCTGTTGGCAGTAAGGAAATTTATTCTATACCGTCCCCACACGGCACAAAATTACATCAAATAACATCAATAACATCTTTAAAATAAAACTAGTATTAACTTTTTTTTATTATTATTAAACATTAAATATAATATTTATAGAGACAATGTCTTGACAATTTTCTAAGGGGTCACAATAAGCTTACCGATATTTAATAAGACTGTTGACTAATAAACTCCCCGCTACCGCGGAGGTGAGTACACCTCGATTTAAAAATAAGTAATAAATTTTAATTATTAATTAAAACAAACCCAAATACTTACCCTAAAATGTAAGTAAATTGTTACCTAATAACCCTACTAATGGACCTGGTCTCAAATAAATAAATAAAGTTAATAAACTTACATTAGGTAAAGTAAGTAAAACCAACATTAAAGTAATAAAAAAAAGTAATTTAATTCAACACAGTGATGCTTATTTTTTAAACTAGGTACAAAATTATGAAATGTGAAAAATATAAAAGTAAATTCCTGGTTTGAGGAAACAATCGTTTAGAATGGTTAAATTTTAGATAATAAATTTTTTTTCAGTTCTTCGATATCTCAGTTACGGAATATCGTTTGGGCACACTTATTAACGATTATACCCTGCCTAAGCACATAATCTTAATTTATCCAAGCATATTTTAATCTAATGGACAGATTAAAGTTCTACTGAACTCTTTAACCAAAGTACACCAGGAAAACAAGTTTTCCGCCCACGTGGTTTCGTGCTCGTGGCTACGGCTAGCGCCATCTATCGCAACTGTCCGGAACTCGATCGGGTGCGTCACGTCATGCCGACATTGACCGATAGATGGGGGCACTGGTACACGCGATGTGACGCGCGCGGTTAACGAACGTTCTTGACTGGCCGTGAGTATCATGACACAACAGTTGATCGACACAGCACATTAATAGGCGTCAAGTTCGCACGTAATGTTCGTAATATTGTTAATATAATCTTATATATTTTAAAATGTTTCTGTTCAAACCATCTTATCACTTTTACCACCGTAGGTATATAACCTAAAAAAATTAAAAGCATTACAAAACATCATGTTTAATTTGTAGATCTTCTTTTTGCGAATGACATCACTATTTTCGTCAAGAGAGTATTGACCCCTTGCTTGTTAAACCATCTGTCGTTTACTAACATAGACAATTGGGTAGGTAGGTAAGTACAAGGCTTAGTAATAATTTACGAAGCTACTGTAGTAACAGCTTGAATTAATTCATAAGATGATTATTTGTTTTGTTTTATTTTAATAAAATTGTGTTTTATTTAGTACGGTTTAATTTTTATAGCCAACAGAACAGTCATCATCACAGTTACAAAATCGGAAACGAAGGAAGGAAATGTAGAAATAAATAAAGCAAAATCTTGTTTTAAATAGCGCATAGATGGCGTTAGTAGTAACAAAAAATGTTCCACCCCTGTACTTTAATTAAACGCCTTTAACACTTTATTAGTATTTAACTAGCGAATAAAGCGACTTCGTTCGCGTGGTCTTTAGTTTGGCAACATTCTTATTTTTCTTTTAAAAGAACCTTCTCCTGACAGTAATTAGCACAACAAAAAAAGAATTAGCGAAATTGTTCCATCCGTTCACGCGTGATGCGATGACCAAGGGAAATAGAGATTTATTTTTATAATATAGATTAAATATGCCCTTTATTTAATCACGATTACAAAATATAATAATATGTAATCTTGTTTCATGGTTAATTTTAACCGGGGATTAATATCCCGCCTGTGTATAAACATAAAACTACCTAATCGGTGAACGGCCTCGTTTGCGAAATAGTACAATTATTTTTAAAAAATACTGTTTTTGATAATAAGGGTCTCTTTTTTGATCTGCCAATCGGCTCAAAGCACACTTTATTTCCCTTTGACACAAACTGCTTTCATAATCTTAGAATATTACTGGTCACTGTCGGTTTAAGTAGGTATATTTATTGTATGTATGTACACATATTATTTTTATGTACATAATATGTAGTCTTGAAGTACTTACATGCAATAAACTATAATGTTTTATTTGTATCAGGTACGTAGAATTTTTAGAACTACTGCACCACCTCCTCTATCTCTATGGTTGTCCTCTACCTGAAGGTTGTCTGGGATAGATCGCTATCAGCGATAAGACCGGCTAAATTGTACATCTTTTTGTAAAAATCATGTCTAATTCACTTTGTATGGTGTGCAATAAATAGTATCTACCTATCTAACCTATCTTTCTATTTTAAGAAGCAAAACAAAATTACCTCTTCTGTGAACTCTTATGTGAACGGCCGCGTCATTAACAAAATAGTACAAATATTTTAAAAATGATTGTTTTTGAATTTTGGGTCTCCTTTTTATTTTTTATAAATTCACAGTCAATCGGGTAGGTAATTATCGAATAGGCTTCCATTTTGCGAATTTGTTTCTAATGATGTTATTATTCGTTTTGTCGTTAAAGATAAATTAGTACCAAGTACGTAGATATAGCTACATATTTGTTTACAGTTTCGTGAAACTTACGTGGATACCTCGTAAAAAGGTTTCAATTATGAAAAACACGTTAATTATTTGCAGAAACGTGACTAACATAAAGGTGTTTGTGCAATGCTCTAACAGGTGCATTCGAAGTAAATAAGATACACATAACACAATATTATAATAATTTCAGATATAACTCATCAGTACTTGATTTGAAACTTATTGGAAAAACTAAGAACCTTTTTTAAATTTTTTTATTGTACAACATCGCATACTTTGCTTCAGAGCAATTACATACTTACCATAGGATCAGTCCTATGGTAAGTAGCCAAAGCACTTGTGTTTTAGAAATCAAAAACACGACGGTACCACAACACCCAGAAAGTTTGTTTTCCTAGATTGACCTGACCGAGAATCGAACCCGGGACCTCAGAGTTTGGCGTACTGGCCTCTTAGCTACGGAGGTCTCCTGATAAGTTTACGTAGGTAATGGCAATCAATCAACAATCATAAGTACAGACAACGGCAGGTCAACCTACCCAACATGTTAATGGTCATTGAACCGATTTCCAACTTTAATTCCGACACGTAGAGATCAATATCAATTGAGAAAATTTGACGTTTTGTAGTAGGTTGACGAACTGTTGTATATACAGGGTGTATTCTGTATATACTGTTCTATATACAGAATTTATAAAGCTGTGTTTTAAACATAGTTTTCTTTGAACTCTAATTTAAGTATGATACCGTCAAAGTAACTCAATGAAATTTTCATGATAAATAGCTGATAGAATAGTTAAGTTTTTAAAAGAGGTTTGACTGAAAAAGTTTATGTAACTTTATTTTTTAAATGGGCTACAAAGTTTAGAAAAAATACAGGATTTATAACTTTTTTAGTTTCAATAATTTATTTTAATGGGTTACATTAGTGCTATGGATGAAAGTACTTCTGAATCAGCTAGTCCTAGTATTCATCTAATGAAGAAAAAAAAACCAGGCATGTACCTTAACTATTCGCACCACAGTGACCAAAAAAGTGCCTTAACACAAAAATTAAAAAATATATATTAAAAGAGTCATAACTCGAAAACTATCAAAAATCGCGGAATATACATGGGGGTGAATCGGATAGCCCTTGTGATGCTCTACCTCTGGACTTCGGCTTGATACTATTTTTTGGGACATCCTTTATATTATAGTATCTAACCTTCTGTCTCCTAGCACTTTGTCTCGTATTAATTAGGGGTCTACCCTTGACCATAATCCTAAACGCGGCTAATTTGTTTGATTGGATGTATCAGGGATTGCCATCAGAACCCCAGAACTCAGTTTTATTTGAATGTAATGTTTCCTAACGATGTATTCCGTCACCGCCAAGAAAGTGATATGTTCGGTAAATTCCAGCATCTAATTCTTAATTATTATTCGCAAAAAAACTGTACATCAGCTCACCAGACACTAAAGTAACTCTAATTACTATGATTCAAACTTAACCTGTAAAATCTTGATAAGTTTTCGAATTTGATTACTAACTAAAACATTAGTACTTACTTAAATAAAAATCAAACAACTTAACTTGCCCAGAAACATAAGTCCCTATACCTACTAACGTAGCTAGAAACAAAAAGTAGGCGTTAAAACATCATTCTTCAAAAAAAAAACTGACTTAAGGAAAATACCTTAAGCTGAGATGCAATGTAAAGATATGAAATTACTTAATGGTACTTACCCACAAAGCTAAAAGTAGGTTTTAGATTCTATTAAGTACTCAAACTTAAGGTAAAATGGATTATTCTATTTCCTTTTCATAAAAACACTTAATGGTACCTACAAAGCTAAAAGTAGGTTTTAGATTCTATTACTTAAACTTAAGGTAAATGGATTGTTCTATTTCTTTTTCTAAAGTAGCCCGATCGCGGGTAAACTAATGAAGATGATAACAATAATATTATGATGCTCAGCTTAGACACAATTAAATGTAAGTATACAAAATTTTTTTTTATAAAATGACATAAATAATTAAATGGTAATGGTAACGATTTTTGAATATTTTAACTTAAGAATTTCAATTATTTTGTAGCTAACAATATATTTGACGCGCTCTACTGATTCTTTGATTAATCAACTCTAACATAAGATTTTCCCCCTTTGAGAATATTGTACATAAACATAATGTATGAATAATACACATAATAAAATCAGTAGGACCGGTTTTCCTGTAAGTGACACCACATAGATTCTTGTCGGGTTCAATTATTAGCACATAAAAGAATCTCCTCCCAAGCGTTATAAACAACAAGTATTCTAGGAACGATCAACACGATTTTTTTAATTTCGTATGCAAATTGTAATTCGAATGCTTCAAAAATACTTTTCCAGGCACTGGACACTAGAAAACTATTGATAAGGTGACCCAATTTCAGATCGCGTTGGAGGACTAAAATTGAAGCACTGCCATACGTAACTACGCGGAAGTTCAAAATACTGTCAAATAAGAAGTTAATTCTACTGTTTTTAGATAAAACAGTCTGTTTCTTTTTTTTTAATCTAGCAGAGCCTTTGTCCGCATTAAATACGGGTAGAAAACTGTACTGTACTTGTTTTCATATGTAACTGCTTGACAATACAACAGCGACATCTTAATTAAGCGATACCTACATTTATAACTATCTTGCAATTTTCGAAAAATTCTTTTATTTTTTCTGGATTGAAAGACGCTTATGTCTATGCAGAAGGTTTATTGTAAATATTGTTCCAATAATTAAATAAGTCAAATAAGTAGTTTTGAAGATTACCTTCGACATACAAACAAAAATTACCTCTTTAAGATATTAGTTTTTGATAGAATATTTGCAAAGGTGTGCAAACCATGCCATGGTGAGGCGCAGCGATCTCCCACAATAGTTGTTTCTCTGAATACAATAGTAATATTTTGGTTGGGTAAAATAATATTTAAATTTAAGTGATTTATTCACTGAAGTTCAAAAGAAAATTCAAAAACTAACTGAGTTGCGCACACAAATAATGACAATGCACTTTCGTCCTAAACGACATTGTCATTTTAATAAAAGAAAGAAAAGAAGCACGGGGCGAGTTGAATTTATAACTTAGGTTCCGGACATGCCTGTCATGCCATAGCATTTTATTTAAGTTCAACAATTTAAAACTTTGCCATTCTAATAAAAAATCGACAAACTAAAAAAATATAAAACCAAAATTAAGTGAACCAATTAAAATTTTGCGTGTTCATGCATAAAACAAAAACACTTTTGTGGTCACCATAAGTTTTGTTGGTAGTCTGTTGAAAACTTTTATTTTGTTTATTTGGGACTAATCTCAGACTTCTTAATACTCTTAATAACGTATTGACTAGAGATGGACCGAGTACTCGGTTAATACTTGGTACTGGGCGGGTTTTTTAAAACTCGTACTCGGCCGAATAACTCGGTTTTAATGCCGAGTATATTCGGTTTAAGTAAAACAATATATTTTGGTAGATATAATTAAAACAACAGTGTTATTCATTAACTTAATTTAATTCGTAGAAGCCTTTCGTCGAACACCTCTATACGAAATCAGAGAATTGCATAAGGTACATTTCACTTTGATTTTATCTTCTTCAATATCGTCGTAAAACGTCCAAATTCGTGATCTTTTACGTGAACTCATTATGTCAACAATCACCAGGTACTACACACGTCCTACACACAATCTTGTATGTACTTGTTTACACGCCCGAAACAGGAATTTGATTGAACCGAGATACTCGCCGAGTACTCGATTGGAAAAAACTTAAACCGAGTAAAACTCGGTACTCGTTACTCGGCAAAAGTGCTACTCGGCGCATCTCTAGTATTGACGTACCAAGTCATAAGAAATAAACATGCAATTATGCTTACAAAAATACGTTGTGGCATACGGCGAAGATGTCAAAGGAACAAAATAGCTTGAAATTTGATAATCCTTTACCGGATGCCCTTTAGAAACAAGTCGAACCTCAAACCGACAATATCCATATTCGATATTTAAAGCTTATAAGCATTTGGCATTTGTTTTGCAAACTTTTGGTTAACTGACAACGGTTTTCGTGCTAGGCTAGGAATGAGCGATATTTATCGATGTTAGATGTTATCTTCTAAGCATCGAGACATCGATGGTAGTAAAATAATATAAAAACATCAATATAACAATTAGTTGATGTTAGTATGTTGTAGGATGCAAAACCACAAAATATATTAAAAAAAAAAAAGATATACAACATTAAAAGGACAACAGTATAAAATACGGTCAGATTAACTTTTTTGCAGTGTACCCGAAAGATACTGGGAATGTAAGTTTTTTTTTCTAGTTTTTCGTCACCCTAAACATCGATGTTTTCCTTTCTATATTTATCGCACATCGATATTTAATTCGATTATCCCTATTTCGCGCAAGATCTTGAATTTCATTGTTGACTCCCAAAACGTCATGGCGTCAGGAATTTTTATACTCACACGCTTGCTGGACATGCAGTCGTAAAATGTGGGACGAAGGTCTAATTCCATTTTGTCCGCGTTTTTTATTCTTATTTCTTGTTTGGATGTTTTTAAAGAGTTGTTATGACGCGGACAAAATTACCGTCTTCGGCGCACTTTTGGAATCTGCGCTTTAGACTGTTTACTTTGTTTATTTTAGGAAGAGGTAACTAAATCAAGACTGTTACAGAAACTGTTTTTCCTTTGTTATTATTACGTAAGATAAGACAGCTACAAATGTACAATAAAAAGGGTTGTAGGTCTTAAGTGTCCAAACGATTATTCCCTAAATGTAAGAGATATCAAAAACCTTTAAACTGTTAACGAATTACATTCGTTAACATTTTAAAGGTTTTTTTACCTTTTTACCTAATAAGTCAAACATCAATATTGTTTTAAATAAAATGAGAACCAGCCAATATTTTAACATTAAACGCTACCATACATTAATATGTATGACATTCGTAAAGACGCTTTATTTTCCCATATTTAAAAGTTTTTTTTTTAAAGTTAAAAATGTATTTAAAACATTCTGATATTTAACGAACCTCTATACAATAGTAATAAAACTATCGTTTAGTTTAATAAAAACAATATTGTTGAAAAGCAGTTCAAAAAATCAAAAATGGTCTCTAAAATTCTACAAATGTCAAATTAAACGTAGGTAGGTATGAGGGGGGAGGGGAATTTGAGATAGTGTTACGCACTTTTACAACGTATAATTTATATGAAAATCTTAGAGATTTTATGCACACCTGCAACTGCAACTTAAAAATAAACTATATTTTTAATCGACATTAGAACCGTCTAGATTGCATCCGGAGCACGTACAATTTATGGCCCATAAAGGCCAATTATTGCGAATTCGATTCCTTATGGCAACTTTCAAACTCCTTGGTATAAAAAATAAATTGACCTTATAAAATGCGTATAATAAAAAATTAGGTATACATTTTATTACTAACTTAAAAGGAGTACGTACCCTACAAGACATGCAATTGCAATATTCTACGATAAAACTGGACAAATACTTTTAATATGTAAGTAAAATAGATTGATAGTATCGAAAACTTTAAATTTTATATTTTCCCTATTTTTAATAATTAATTACTGTTAATTTATGTCACCTAGAAGTTCATTTAAGTTCACTCTCGCCTGAAGCACAGGTTCTACCTAGTTCAGGCAAAGGTAACTCCTTGCACTGTATAGTTTTAAGTTGTACTGTTGAGAATGTATCTGCTTTTCTTGTATTTTAATAAACGATTTATTATTATTTATTATTGCACAAACGCCAAATTTTATGGTAGATTTTTAGATGTGTCTCTTTGTGCAAAATGTATCTTTTCTGTTTGTCATCATCATTTCAGCCATAGAACGTTGACTGCTGAACATAAGCCTTCCCCAATGACTTCCAGATTGTTTTTTTTTTAATCAAAATAAATATTTTCCCTATAAAGTAAGCTATGAAAGTTCTTGATTGGTACCTGCCGCACAGTATAAGCCCTGAAAGTAAAAAGAAATTAACCACCTTAAGATCTGAAGCGTGTACGTTTAAAGTAAACAGACGTGTATTTACTTTTAATATTGATAATCGATATAACATCACACATTTTCGATTGTAAATAAGCTCCAATGGCTAAATCTAGTTTAAAACCATAATTTTATGTTCATGTCCTATTTTATTATGTAACTTCCTGTTAAAGGATGACTCTTATGCTCATTACAACAAAATTTACGATGGACCAAAATTAAAATATTTAAAAAAGTCTTAAGTTTGCTAACAACACTTAATATCTATCTGACCGCCTATTTAGTGTCAGAAAGTTTTTTTTGCGATTTTGGTGTTGGTTCTTTTTTGAATTGGAGTGTTCATTTAAAAATCATTTCGATAAACTACCGTTTGTTTAATAATAAAAAAATAGATACTCAATGAGAACAGTTGATTAAGTCGTTTGATACGTTTACATTTTAACATATTATGCCCCTATTGGTTTACGATAAACGTAACGAATTCTAAGTCTTCAATAATGTTTGATTTAATTAACATTAATTTGTTTCTCACGGGCTAGCCCGATGTAAAAGTAATAAAATTTGTACAGACAGTAATAAGATATGTCGTCGGCACTGTATTTCATTTAATTAGTAATTAAAACATGCGGGTGGTGGTCTAAGGGGAACGTTTATGGCGACCAATTAGTTAAACTTAATATTATTACTACTTGAAGTAATTATATTGTCACGTCAGAGTTGGGTCAATATTTTTATCTACTTTTCCCTAGCTAATCAAATCAACAAGATACTAGATATTCGTTTTATTTAATTTAGCCAGAGAAACTATAGGGCAAACACACACTTACTATCCCAAATCTCTCCAACTATGTACTTCTAAGTTCTAGCAATCCTACGCTACAACATTTAACAAAGTCCAAAAATGTAAGAGGTTTTGCATTTGGTCTGGAGAGTATGTATTCAGATGTTTGGTTATTTCAAAAAAATTGGTGTAGCCCTTTGAAGATGGTAGAACGATAACGAAATGTTAAGCAAGATTTGTAATCGTTAGATTTTTATCTAATCGCGTCTTAAAGACACTTACTTTATTAATATTTTCATTATCATTTTGACCATTTAAGTCCATACTACATATTGTTATTTAAGAAGTAATACTTTTGCTTTTTATGTTAGTAGATAATTTTACTAAAGTAATAGGAAGGAAACTCTAGGAAAGTATTCTATAAGTCTTAGACAAATCCACTCTTGTCACCTAGAAACTGACAAGTTGTATAATCTACCATTGGCATTCTGTTATCCTACAAAATTTAATCGTTGTGGCAATTGATGACAACCTAGAAGAAATAGATTACATGGCTTTTAGTAGGTTTATCCGTTCGTTCATCATTCACAATAAAATAAAACTGAGAATAGTGTATTCCCTGAAGTAAGTTGGAAAAACGTAAACGAAGTTATCAAAAAGTAAATTCAAGAATTAAAGTTATTCCTGTTATAGTTAAACTGGTTTAATTTGTGTTTGGTCGAATCGGGCCTTAATTTAATATACAATTTTAATAGAGTTTAAAAAGGTGTACTATGATTGAGCTCATTTAAAACGATTACTTATTTGTTTTGAATTTCAAGTAAAATTATGTTTTTTATGAAATACTTTTGTCGGCTATTTTCTTTTGTACTATCTTTAGGGCAGACTGAATTAAAAATATATCTTTCTGCATTTGTATGTTATTTCATTATTGGGAATGATCTCACCATTGAAGTACATTTCTTTGTACATTGTGATTAATTGTAGCTGTCGTATCCTTTATAAATTATACTTTGGCCGTATATCTGCCAATCTGTAATTAAATGGTTAGCGCCAATATGAGTCTTATGAACAACCATTGAATTGAGTAATTGATAATCCCTTGATGGAAAAATTGTGGTAGACGCAAGCGGTAGTCGATTAGGATTTATCTTGTTAAGTGCCCAAAATTGCGGGACTCTTGGCTTCCAATGCATCCGATATTTTCATACTTATTTCAATGTTTTTTGTTCATAAAGTGAAACATCTTAACGTAGCTTAAAGAGAAACCTTTAAATAAAAAAGTTGGGTTTTCTTTCTATTTTTTGTAGAAAAACACTTGAGACAAATAACGCCAATGTATAGCTTAATCATTTCTACACGATTTATACTGTGAATATAGGTAAATAGTTTATAAATGATACATTCATCAATGTCAAAGTTACCACGAAAATGAATATTCAGTTAGCTGTCTTGGTTTTAATAATGTTACTAGACAGCGAGTTTCGTTAAATAAATGAAGCTGTAATACTTATTAAAAATTCAATTAAAATGAAGCGCATTTCATAACAAAAGTGCTTTGTTTCTCTACAACATAATGGAACAAAATAATGGAGTCGCGCATGTCTAGGACACAACTGTTTTAATACAGATTTTTGCCTTGGGCGTCGTGTTTGTGGACTTCATATTCATATTTGTTTTGCATAAAGAACACGATAACAACTGCAATGTTTTATTTTAAAAACGTTATAACGTCGCTTCGTCGTTTCTTGAGTTGCATTCTGTTACTTACAAGTTTACAACAATGTATCGCCATTGAATTTTAGGTTTACAGGTAACAGTCAATTAATGGCTCAGCATAAACCTGCTACAAAATGTCAATTTCCTCAACCAATACTTAACTTAAAGTCGAACAAGTAGAGTTTGGTATCGATTGAAAAAAAAACACTTTTTAGTAGGTTGATGAGTACCTACTTGTACAATGTAGAGTACGTACTTGTACACTGTAGACACAATTGTACAATGTAGGTGGATATATACAATCACATGCCTAAATGCATTTGGTTTACTGCATCGTGGAGACAACACAATCTCATTAACATCACTAAACTAAAACTTGTTCTTGACTCATGTTGATAAAAAAACAACAAGGTAGAGTTTTCAATAAATTTGCACTTTTGACTTTAATTTTATTTTAAAACCGAAACTAGGCAAGTATTTTTCCTTTAAAACTAAACATGGTGCCACTAAGGCTACCATTACACATGCTTAGGAGCCAGCACTAAGATATTAAAGCTCTAATAATAAACCGCATTATTACACCTAATAAGCAGTATCAGCAAGTTCCGAGTTTCAAATATAAGTTGACGCAAATCGTCTAGTGCGGCAACCTGGTTCTTCCTGTCATTTATAAGATGATAGCATGCAAAATATGATGCCTTGAATTGACCTTTTATGGCAAGGATATTAATTTCTTAATTCGATACCAGACATCATCATCATCATAGGACCACTGCCCCCAGTGACTTCCAGATTGGCCGGTTGGAAGCGATGTGTTATCATCAGGCGCTTTTTTTTTTTTAAATATGATAATCATTGCTCAAAATTTATTTCAGAATTGGTTTTTTAAACTCGACAAAATTTAATCGAAAAACCAATCTTTACTTTGGTTTTAAAAAAGTTTTTGTAAAGAAATTTAGTTTAGGTTCCTACTAGTAACTAAAAGACCTTGTAGTTTTTTCATATGAAGGCCCACTTATATTATTTTAAGATAAAAATAAATTTTTTTCCTCGAACACAAGTACAATTCGTTTTAAGCAAAAACATGTTTTACGGACTCTACTATTATAACTTCAGTCAGTATTTTATTTATTTAGAAAAACTATAATGTTTTGTATAATTTAACTAACAAAAATCTCTGCAGCGCACGACAACTTCGACATCTCCATTTAAAAGAAATTAATATGTTCGGCATTAAACTTATGAGGCAGTGTAAGATTTTTCGCAGATATAATACTGAAGAATGATTAATAAATAGGGTTAAAAAGATTTGCAAATAAGTTACTTACCTACCGCCATTTTTTCAATCTTCAATTTTTTAAAAAAGAGCAAAAAAAATGGCCATTATACAATAAGAATTACAATGGAAAGTATTATGCCGGTTAATATTTTGACGCAAGTCAGTACATGAACCATTTGCAATGGTTTCTAGGAGGTTCTCAGTAATGAAGGGTACAAATCTAAGTGATACTGATAACTACTGTTTTGAAAAAGCGCTTTAGGTAGCGTTACCCTGATTCCTTATCTACTGAGTTCAAGTCTTAAAGTTTTATATATAATGTCAAATGAATTGAATCATATCTGACAGTATTTCTAATTTGTCTGATTTGTAATTTTCTGGGCGATAGGAAATAGATAAATAAAATTACGTAAGTAGTCACCTTCAATAAGTCTCAATAGCAAACGATTGAAACGTTGTTGCTTTAAGTGTGATAAAATAGTAACTACCTACATTCTAGTTCATTATATAAATTGCAACTTATTTTATTTGCCCAGTCGGCCATTGCATTCCTTTACTGTATACAATACCGCTGATATGAGTTTAACTTTGTTTATGAACAATCCTACGTTTTTATTTTAAAGACAAACTACGTAAATACAACTTTTACGGTTACAACCTTTTTATCTGCAAAAGAAAAAAAAACACTAAATACAGAGTAAAACTTTATTTTGCGAAAAATCTGTGGATAATTAAAGATTACATACATTAATTACAAATTACTTTTTCCACTAGCTACACAGTGTCATCAAATAACTTCAATTTACATATTAAACCACATCTCATGCAGACTTTACCGGTTTTTAAAGATAAAAATATCTCAAAGTTGATCTGCCTGCGCTTATAAGCTGTTTTATGTCTGGGCAACATTTGAGCCAATAAAACCCCATAACACAGTACCATGCTCCAGAACCTGTTTGGGGCCTTGACATTTCAGTTCTCATGTTGAAACTATGCACTTTGTCTACAGCGATACATTGTATTATCTTTAACTTTGTATCTTATACCCGATTCCGGCGTCTGCGCCGCTTTGAACTGCGCTATACATAGGTAGGTAATTATAGACAGTCCATTTATTATTTGTTTAATTAGTTTTTTCTTTGAGAAATCGCTGACCATGATAAGACATACGAACAAAGAAACTAACATGGCGCAGTAACTCAGAATGAGTCTGGTCTTCCGACAATAAGGATCTCCAAATCGGTCTTCTTTGGTCTACCTCTCGCCAATTATAACATTAGATAGTTACAATCTAAAAACAACCGAAGCATAATTAAAACTCATTTTTTAGATAAATTTGCTGTTTAAATCACATTTATCCCTACTTTTTCATTACAGTTTAAATTCTTAGATAGAGACTCTAACGCTCTTTATAAAAACATAGCCATGGAAATCTGTCTCTTATTATTAATTTCCCCTTGATAATAGCAACTATACTATATTATGATAACTATAGTTTTTTTTACTTAAATGACTAATTCGTTATTTCATTTTATAAAGATTTTCTTCTTCTGATAATATTTTTACGAAGCTATGCTATGGCATTGAAAAAATAATTCAGCAATATCTATTTTCACTTGATTCGTTTTCAAGGTTGGACCACTCGACACTGCAAACATTGATAGCTTGAATAAACAAGCTGTTTGCTTATTGTGGCGCCCTTATCCTTTGAGAGCTTTTGCGATTGGATCTTTTATCCATGTAGATACTTACAATTCTTACAAGTGTTGTTAGACAAAATGGTAATAATTTAACCTCTCAACCGGTGCGTGCAAGCACAGCGTTGGACGTTCACCCGCAAGGTGGACAGACGACATGGGTAAAGGTTACATGAAGCCGCTGGATGCAGTTCAACCGGCCACTCTGGAAGTCTTTGGGTGAGGCCTATGTTCAGCAGTGGACGACGGGCGTCCTATGTCTGAAACGATGATGATGTTGATGAACCCCTTAACACTGAAAAACGAGACACGAAACAAATAAGTATTGTAAAACGCGATCTCAGGCGAAGCTCGGGGTTTCGCGATAAAAGTATGCTCCTTAATTCATTTCTAGGATGTAAATGATTTTTCTAGCAAAATTTATATTGTGATCGATCAGCCAGTTTCTTTCAAGACTAATCTTAGTGTTTATTTGTTAGCAGCATTAATGAAAAATTAAAGAAAGCAGTTGCCAACAACTCTAGATACGCGTACGTATATAATTATGCGTTTGTAATCTTTCATGTTTTACTTGTATCTTCTATCTTGTATGACGCAAATATATATATTTTTTTACGTAAGTATGATAAAGACATTCGCAATTGTTATGTAGAGAGATTCTACGTAATCAATAAAAGTGTTTGTTTTTTACTGTTGCTAGCCAAAGTTATTTCAATCGTCATATATGTTACTATCGACATCAGGCAAACATTTTTTTTTATGTTAGTATCAAATTCATGTTTATCACATTATATGAGATTTGCATTAAATGCAAAGACTTACGTGAGTTTCTTTCTTAGTCAAGCAACCTTTTTGTATCAAGGGCTCAAATGAAGACCGTCTAGTCAAGTGGTTCGCGGTCCGGGCAACAAAATCATGCCGTCGCGTCATCGAATCCCGTAACGGTTTTTTTTTAATTGTTTTTACAATCACACCAAAAAGCTAGCCTCAAACTAAGCGAAGCTTTTACTTTGGCGACTAGATAACAGATACATAAATAAACAAGTTTATAAACATCCATGACACATGGTACAATAGCTCGTGCTCATCACAAAATGTTAACATTTGCCCCATGCCGGATTCGAACCCGCAACCGCTCCGGCTTTGTAGTCCGGAGCGGAGTGCAAACTACTACACAAGATGGTCGTCAATATAGTAGCATTTATAGTTTTTATGTAATACATATGTTTATGTAATATGTAATCTAGTCGTGATTAGTCGCCATATGACATACAAGCTTTGTTTAGTTTAGTTTGTGACATGATTAAGTGTGTGATTATTAAAATAATTTACTTATTAAATGGCTTCTGAAGATTATCATAAAACTGACTTTAACTGATACTACATCTATTCAGAGGCAAACATGTAGAGAACAAAATCATTCTAATAATTTAGTTAGTTAGTCTGGTTTTTCTCATTATTAATCCTCTAAATACCGATATTATCGTGAATTATCAGTTACGTCTTCAACCAGTCATCCTTGAAAGGAGGATTTTGAGCAGACTATAGTGACTTAGGTTCAAGTGCTCAAACACTTGTATCTCGAACTACAAGCATTCAATGTTTGCTTCTAACCAATTGCTAACGCAAATATCACGTTACCGTTCGAATATCGTATTTACATTTAAGCCAAGATTGGTGCTATCTGATCGAGTTTCGTTAGAGGGGAGAATCGAAATGCTTTCGATTGGATGATGGCTACTGATAAAAATAACGTAGATTTTAGACTTCTCCGGTTTTTTTTTTTGTAAACAGGAGCCTATGTTGTACTCTATGGTGATACGTCTACCCAGGGGCGTGCATCCCATATAGGCTATTATGCAGAGCCTACCTTCATAAAAAACCGATAGAACAGCTAACCATAATTATTAATTACGTATTCAACAATAAATAATAAATATTCTGTAACCATTTTGTCGTCTACCTATACTTATTCCTTACTAAAGCGCGCAACTTAGATCGTTACTGTGTAATTTAACCAATGTTAGGCTGCCGCGAGGACGCCTACTGTTTCACGCAAACTTACTCAATTTTCACTCACAGCCTACCCCCATCTGAAACCAATGCGCGCCCCTGCGTCTACCTGTATGTTTTTTGTGTGGATGAAAATGGTGATTCGCCTTAACCGCTTTCCCAGGTTTGATTCTCGTCAGGTTAATTTAGAAAACAAAATTAAGTCATAACACAAGGATGTTAATTCCTTACTTCGCGTGTATGACCATTTGTGTATTGTCTGGCGCGCTTATTATTGATTATTGGTAGTAGTAGTTCAGTCCCTACGCAGTAAAATATGACAACCTTTTTTAATCCGAAGTATTTCTCTGTCGATATTTTCCAAAATAACATAGTCGAGATGAATCTAAATATAATCTGGCCTAACCTTCATTTGCATTCCCCATTTAAGTAGGCTCGTAACAATGCAATGTTAGCCAAAGTTCATCGCATACAATGAATCTCGAGACAATGCGAGAGTGCCAGTGTCGTGGCTTACCTACTACTAACCAAGATTGTTATACCTATGTTCGAAAATCAAATTCGAGTTAACTTTTTTTCTTTGAGTAAAGCCAGTGTCTTGTTATTTTTTTCTTTTATCTTGGCAGCAACCCATAGTTATTGGGTAGATAGCCAAATTCTCTTCCAGAGTCATTTCTCACTTATCTTTTAAGAATCCCTAAGGTCCCTGGGCATAGCAAAAATCCTAGCTTACTTTGTAGTCACAATTTATGGCTATGGTATCACTTATTAGAAAAGTAGATGTTCTTTATAAGTAGAGAGACAATCAAGAGAGAATTCGGTCAAATTTATATGAATAACTTAAGATAATCTCACTGAATAATAACTAAAGGCTGAAGAAAGAAGCCTCCTTTTTTTCGAAATCGAAATTAATGTAGGTACCCACGTAGTTACGTATTTATAAAATAACACATAAATCCGATGATTTCGGAAAATATTTTCCGAATAGTGAAGGAAGAAGAAAACATAATACATTGATTGAGCTTGACAGAACGTAAATTTTTATTACTTTTCAAACCTAAATTATTATTAACACAATGCCCAACATTTCGTCATTTTTCATTATTGGATTGTTAAATAAACTGATTCCAGTTAACCAATAAAACCACGCCTGATTTTATTCTTTTGAGAAAAAGTCAATAATACCTAAATAAGACAATAACTTATAATTTAATGCCTATGTCTTAAATAACCCATCAAATTCAAATTACCGAATTCTCATGCAATTGGCACTTGGTTTATCCAGTTACATACTATACTTACTTGTTGAGCAATAAATAGCTTTACGAACAAACATAATCGCAACAAGAGTTGATGGTAGGGCTCGGTACGCATGCGCGTCGAGGTGAAAGCGACCTGCAGCGACCTGTGCGGTCACTGACCCCGCTGAATTCGGCCAAGGTCTGCGCCGCGACATTGGGCTGGCTCATCTGCATTGTAATAGAACTGGCTCACTTTGAGCGATGAAGGGTTAGCCAACGTTTGTGGAAGAATTTATGGAGTAGGAAGTAGTCATTTATCACGCATGATTCATTTCATTGCGTTTGGGGCAAGTAGTGCTACATCCACATAACCCGACTTCAACGCCAAATCACCCATTTTCTCAGCGCCCCCAGAACGCAGGACGCAATCACGCGACTGTATCGGATCTGGATTGGATAGATCTAGCAATACAAGGCACAAAGAATCGGGAGACTTCGATACGGACTGTTCAAGCTGGAGTTGCAATTATGAATTTAGAATGAGTGGTAATGTAGCCAATAAAAATAGAGTCACAATGGGCGTTGGAAAACCTTGTTGAAATTGGCCAATATCTGCGATGCACTAGGTACTTTATACGGGTTTCATATCCATACAAATGCCATCAAAAATGGTTCAAATTGAGCACTAAATCGTGGTTCAATAGAAAAAAGAAAACGAAGATCAACAATAACTATAACAGTCATTTATCCGACAATCGCTACTGGTGGTTGAGTTTTAATATAGACCCAGTAGAATTGGAAATGGTAGAGTTCCCATTCCCAGACCAACGGGAAACATCCTATAAACTTGGGAATTGATGACCGTTTGGTGTAGTTGTTCGCGCTCCGGACTACAAAGCCTGGCGGTTGCGATTCGAATCCCGCAAGAAGCAAATTTTTGTCTGATGAGCACGAGCATTTATACCTAATTCAGTAGTCACCATAGTACCAGCTTTGCTTAGTTTGGGAATAGATGATTGGTGTGATTGTTGGAATAATTTATTATTTATTATTAATTCAGCATGTGTCTCCCATTTAGAAGAGCTTTTCTTTAAGTTATATTATAATAAGTTATAATATTATCTGGAGTTCTTAAATGTTTTATTATTTGAACTGAACAGTAACACGTAACTAAGATTAAAACGCGTAAGAATACGTCGTGTGTTTCAGCTAAAATTATTCAAAAAATATTTTCAGTAAAATTGTAATAACCATCGAGCGTAATCAACAATTTTAATTAAGTTTAATAATCGTTCTATCTTCTAATCCAATTACACACGTTAACATAAAATGATTTCCCAATAAACAACATGAACATTAATTACTCATCCCTTATTGAGATTATGATTGAATAAAATATTCAGTTAACATCAGAAATTTACCATCTTAAAAATTAAGCCATATATTTTGCATGTCAAAATATTTTTCTCCATAATTTATGACCGTTCCACGCAGCATCTGGCGAAACTTATTTATAAACCGAACGAAAACGAGGAAACGAAGTTCAAACACGAACTTTATTACCGAGCGAAAGTTATAAAACGTTCCTGGTTCTGAGTTCGGATTTGGACAGATCGACGAACCTGCGTTAAAATCGGCCAAGGTCCCTGCGGTTACCGACCTTCCGACTCGCGGACGAAAAAGTCCAATACGACGAAACACTCCAAAAGATTCGAACTCAAAAAAAATGACCGAACCCAATTAAGATTGCGTGTTGCAGCATTCCAGGGCCGGCTGCAATAAAAGGTCCAAATCCAAACTAAAAGGAATGGCGCAGTGAAGTCCATCGAACTGCGTCTAAATCCAGCCAAGGTCTCGTCGGCTGAAGGGCGCCTTGCCCGGCCGCTTTTGTACGGCTGGTCGTTTACACCGCCGATAACAAAAGGTTCGTTAAATACCTACGACACTGACTCACGTCTAGCCGAGATTGAGTAAAAGGTCTGCTCTTTAACTGCCCGACTGCAAAAGATGCAATTAGCCCGGTAATTATAACGATGATTCACGTAGCACAAGGATATCAAAACATGTTTTATTTGGTTGCTTGCACCTTAGATTAATGAATCAAAGATACGTAATCCGCGCGCAAAATTAGAGCCACAGAGGGCTCCCTACGCCTGACAGCTCCGTAGTATTTAATGTCAATCCGCTCCAAACGCATTACAATCTAGATTTAGGCATTGCTTTTATCGAATTATCCCCGGTTTTGGGGAAAACTACTATAAAGAGCAACCCTATTTCAAAGTGTGTGCGTGTTCTTGTGTGTAAACATTTGCACACAAAACTGGTTTTGTTGCTTCAATTTTGTAATCGCCGTAGGTAACGATCTATCATTCTATGTGTCATTATTCAAAGGGTTACATAGATTCTTCTTAAGATGGCTTAGTAGAGACCACCCTGCGCGTACGAATATCGAATTCAATAAAACCCGAAACAAATTAAAAATTAAGCAAACGTAGGCAGGCATTAATAAATATAGGGCCATCGACATAAAAAGCACTGGCAGACCACTACAAACAGATAACGTACGTCAGGAGAATATTACAGCTCTTATAATAGGAGTGTTAATGCACAGAATGGCGTCTAGACTTGGTTTTGCTTGGTTGAACGGAGATGCGCTCGTGCAGACTTGCGGTGAGACTCCTGCTGGGTTCCCACCGAGCCGAGCGCGGTTATTAAATAAAAAAAGCATGCTCGTTTTTTTGTTTCTGTAATCAAGAACCCATTGCTTTAGAGAAAAAGCGAGACTGTTACACGCAAGTTCTCGCGACTGTATAATTGTGGATGTATGATCGTTACCAGAGGAAGGATAATAAATTGATAAAGAGCGTTAACCCCGCCGACCTACCGCAAGTTGTTTTTGCACCGCTGCTGATAAGGTTCGCTGCCGTCCGAACTTCCCGCGCTGTGAATGCGCTGGAATTGAGCGCACTTTCCGCTCGGCAAACATTTACAATCGGTGTTCCCTTAATGACCTACATTGCTCCCCCAGTACTTAGTGCTTGCAGCGAGTTCCTGGGCCTGACCTGCCCCAATGCGGCCTTGCGGGGAGGCACCAGGGTTGGCGGGACATGTGCGGTTTTGCGTGAACCCACTTCCGCACTTTTGGACAAGTGCGTAATTTAATTTAACCGGAACATTCTTTCTCGTGAATTTCCGTAAAACTTGCTGTCATTTGTCATTTGTATTCGGAATATTCTTTATTCTCTGGCACGGGGCAACAATAAAATCTGTCCATTAATCAATAGTTGTAATTCTGTAACTTAGCAGAAAAATAATAATATATTTATTCGCATACTGGTCAAGGAAAAAAGCTTAATCATTATGGTGTTTAACTAGAATATTGATTCAGTACACAATCTCCATTTATTATTGAAGATAACATACTACCAACGTGTATAAGGAATTCGAAACTTGAAACCTAAAGGAAACTATAATCTGTTAAACTCATCCGGTGTTCAGAAGGGCAGCGGCAACTATTGATGTTAGTACATCAAAGAAACGTTCTTGGCTCGATACGCGTACTTATTATGAAAAATTATATTATTCACAACCAAGTAAGTAGTTATATTACTCCCTTTTCACGATATAAGACTTCTTTATTAGTTTGCAAACAAGCCCTTGAAAAGTAAGGCTTGAATGATTTTTTAAACGCACTTTTTGACACAATTTGTATACGAAAATGTCAAACTCGTCAAACTTATTCGTCTTATAAAAGTTGGCTATTAAAAAATCTGCCCTAAAGCAAATAATAAGCGAATAATTTAAAGACAATCTGAACCAAAACAGGAAATTCATTAAAAACAAAATGCTATTTTAGCTCGTATCTAATTCTGTCAAATAGGTCAAATTATTTAAAGTTAGCTTGCCGCGTACTAACTGCATAAGTATTGATTTTCCTAGTCGCCATTCCCAAAATGAAATGGATTAAGCACGACGACATGGCGTAGCATCTATTATTGATTGGCACGACGATGCATCGCCGCATTGTTCGTAGGATCGATTCTGGCTCGTCCCTGTCCCCCGCTTCTATTTTTACCGCTTCATTGCCTACTCCCCTCGCTGCCTGTTTCCTGCCTTTTATTAAACTATCTGCATGTTAATTAACAACGGCCTCGCCTCGGCATGCCTCTGTTTATTTTTCTATTAGCCAGTTCCTAACGCGCTGCTGTTTAAGGCAAGCCCATTTGATATGTACAAGTTTAAGTACTACAGCTGCATTTGCTACAAGTTTCTTTTTTGTTTCTCAAGCACCAGTCTGAACGTGCACGCTTGTCATAATGTTTCGTACATTTATTTTTTTGACCTTCAACTACATTTAATTAGACATCTCTCAGCGTTGTCAAACCTCCCTTGCTAGTGTGTCTCAGTCGGGCATAAGCGTAAATGTATCTTTGTCCCACTCTGCAGGGGCATCTGGTATACATAAACCTGCGTCTGTTTACGCTATGTGTTTGACTGTGTGCGTGTAGTAGGGGTGCGGGCATGTGTTTGTATGTGGCGGTTCGTCTACAGCTGTTGTCGGAGCCACACCACCGCTATGGACTCTTCTAAATTTATGCTTCCTCATGACCCGCCGCCCTGTCTTGACTATAGAGCACACAGACATTAAAACCGTGACTTGAAACTGCTTAAATTATATCCGATAATCAACATCTTAATACTCATTCAAACGACAGTCGTTAAGTCGTCTATCGTTTGCGTTAATGACTCGGATGTTTTCTTATTATGTCAAAACAAGAACCGAATCTTCATAATGTCCAAATGTGTACTTATTTACGTCAGCATTGTTTGGGCTGTCGTTCTCATTATCGCGACTGGCTTAAAGAAAATAATGATGTCATTATTCACGACACTTTTGTCACGGTTCGAATAAAAGAGTTGTACCGGTATGATTCGTCGGTAACCCGACTTACCTTACCTTACCTTGCGCTTGCGCCGAACACTTCCATAGGCAAACAGCTGGCGAGAGGTCAACGACACCGCGCTAGTGCAAATTGTATAGTTACACATTGGGAAAGCGAGAAAAAACATCCATCCACATGCGTGCTCTTTCAAATATTCTGAGAATGTTGTGCTCGGTCAAAAACACACATGTTTTGTTTATTTTTTGATCGCTGTTTCTTTCTTCACAAGAAGCATTGAAATCAAACAGATATGAATAATATTTGAAGTACAAATATTATTCATATCTGTTACTGTAAAGGCTTAGACACTTCTAGCTTCTAAACTATTTACACTTTAAATTCTCTATAAAATTAGATCATTAGCTAATTGTTTTATAAACGGAAGAATTCCTAGAAAACATTATTATTGAGAAGTCTACCTAAATTTGCATATTAATTTCCGTCTTCACAGAAACATCATCTGCGATCGCATTTTAAGATTCGCGTTTCTCTCATTAATTTATTTGCACAATGATGGTATTGAACGCGCATCAGTGTATGTTATGATGGCGTCAATCCCACAGCCGGGGTCGACGATCGGGCCCCTACCTGCATTTTTTATTGCACCCTACCCGTGACGCAAGGGATTCCAGAGGACAGTTCCTTGTACACGGATTCGGCACCGTTTTGAGTCACTATCTTTTTATACTTTCACGTTTTTGTCTCAGTGTTGAGGTTTGGACCTGCCTGTCCGTTATTCTTAATGGGAAGATTGACTTTGACTTTTGTATTGTCTTTATTTAACTTAACTATGCTAAAAGTAATTCCATTCCCAAATGAAATGGAAAACCAAAATAAATTTCTCATAAGCTATGATATAACCACATATTTTTTTGCCTATATAGGTTTATCCACACCCTGATTACGTTATATTTTATTAGGTACTATTGCAAAAAACTACAGGGAATAAAAAAAACAGATATGGTTATAATTCAACCGTAAAAACCTAACTTAGCTATAGCAACCGAAGTAATAAAAATCCAAGAACGACGAAACTACGTCGTCTACGTACAGCACACACCTTTGCGCAGCTGGAACTTGTTTAAAAAGTACAAGAATACATTATTATGAACTTCTAATCTACGTCATCATAACACAAAACTTATAAACTATGGTTATGTCACTACTACTTTATACTAGTACTTTTGTAACTTCTGCTGTTTGACCCAATTACTTAAGCTTAATGTTCATTTGTAACGAATTCCACAAGTTTTTAAATAGCTATTTGTTCATATTTTGACTTTATTGTAAGCATTGTAATTGATAGGACAACACTGTAGACTCACTAGCCCTTAACCGTAGATTAAATATACGCTGCCATAGGGTAATCATGCTCTAGCTTTAAATTACTTATGAAAGCAAGCAAATTAATGCTTCATTAGAACTACATACTTCTTTTTTTTAACTCAAAGTTCACTCCCAGTTTTACTACAGGCTCAAAGTCAAATACAATTTGAGTGTCTTTAAGACAAGAGTAATATGTATTTAATGACTTAGCTAGAGTCCATCTTAGACTTCAGAGTCACTATTCGCCACTTACCATCAGATAAGATTGAAGTCAATCGCAATTTTTTTTTAACCTATTGTGTCCCGCTTCTGGGCAAAGGTCTCTCCCATCGCTAATTACAATTTTTAAAATGCAAAGTTTCCGTTTTTATTATCAGATTGAGCTAACATGATTAACACTTAAATCGCTGCACTGTGCCAATTTGACTAATCTAATTTTAACTCTAGATTTGTTTGGATCGTCTTCTTTCGGAGCGCAAATATGCGTTCGGCATTCTTCGGAGCCTCGAAAGTGTCAACTCGGCCATCGGGTCCAACACGATTGGCATGGGCGACTTCCCGTTGCGCAACCGAGGTCGCCAATCCCGCACAATTGGGGCAACCAAAAATGTGTCAAGTTGAACTCGGGTCGTTCACCCTGCTGTTACGTAGGTACCTCTCGCGAAAGGCCGCCTTTTGTCTCGCGTGTAATGTAAACCGACCCTTTTTAAACTAAAGGTTAGTGACAAAGGCCGATTTTCAAGGTGAATTCGTAATTTCAAAAATAAGTACTAATGATCTTGACATTGTCTGACAAAGTTGGAAGTGCTCGAATTATTCTTTTTTGACACACTTTTCTACTGTGTGTGACCCTTTCTACTTAACTTACTTATCGTATAACTATTAATAGGTAACCGATAACTTAATATAAAACTATTCTAAAAAATGATTTCAAGTAACCTCGTTTTGGTTTTAAAAGGACTCTACCACACATTTTTCCATGTTAAACGCTGAGGCACTTATTATTCACTAGTTGTTTCGTAGAGTCGAGTCGAGTAGAAAAGAAATAATTGTAATGGTGTCTACGTGAGAAATAAATAATTCATAGAGATCTTTTGAAAAATATTATGGTCGACGGCGCAGGCGCATTATACTTGTAGATGTCGACATTAAACTTACTCAGCGACTTGTTCAATCCTCGTTGCCGACGAAAGAAAAAAACTAGCGTTAACCTTTATGGTACTGAAATAACGACTACTATAGAAGGACAGGGAAATTTAAATATGTAGTCTATTATCGGCTTGAATGCAATCCATTTAATTTCTATTGTAGCAACAGACATAAATCTTACAGCGCAGTTTACTTTTCGAGTTCATTCATAGAGCAAAAAGGTATTTCCAAAATATCACCATTGTTGGGTCATGATCGTCGCACGCGCCTCTACACCTGCTTACTCCCAAATCCCGTTGTAAAAGATCTTTGTTCAATGTTCCGGAAGTCTGGGTGTATGGAACTACCTAATTGATGCTTTAATGCCAACCGCAGTTAATTAAACACTTAAGCATGACGATAACTACCTAAACATTTGTTTGAATTTTTGTATGTGTGCCATAACAAAAATATATTATTAGATTAATGTTACGGACTTTCATAAAAATATAACTGATATTAAGTTTGCTCATCATCGCGTAAATTTAAGTTTAGACATATTTTCAATAAACTTCCTTTTATGTTTAACGATGCTTTAAATAACGTAAGGCATAAAAACCTTGAGTTTACGTCTCATAAAGACTAACACTTGAATAAATAACAACCCGTATTCACTCACGACTCTTCCAGTTTTGTTCTTTCAAGATAATAGTTTTAGAATAGAGGGTGCTTCTAATAATTATTCTACCATGCGTGTCCTGCAGCTGACAACAGAATATAAATCAAACTCGAGCCTCAAATCATTAAAATAATGTCAACAGTAACACAATTCAACTCAGTTGATATTGTCTATTTTCTATGGTTGAATGCATCATTCCCAAAATACAATGTATTCATCGATACAAAGATAGTACACGTTGCTAATAGCAACCATCGCGTCGTCCCGCGATGCAGGGGATGTGCCCTTCTTTTCGGTGCACCCACAAAAATTTTACCGTCTGGAATTCCCCGTTGAAGTTTTTTCAATCACGGCGTATATTATGGGACGTTCTTAAAAATTCTCCATTGACTGTTCTCAAAGTTTGTTGCCAACTAAATAGGTACATATTCAAACGAAATCAGTTCGCTCCCTGCAACAATTCAGTCCAAGAAAAATTTGCTAGAATGCTCAACAAAATGTGCACAGATATTAAGTCCGCTGTGATGTTAGTCGAGACATCTTTAGATCCTCGCTGTGCAGCGTCTCAATTTCTATCCAGGTCATTTAGTCTGAAAGTTTCCTTCCCTCGGCACTCGTCCCGCGGAAAGTACGAAAAATTTACAAAAGAGACTCCGGGAATCGGTAAAGTTTTCATGAGAAATGACGCGCTTTCACACTTTTACCATTATTAAGTATATCTCGTGCAACGCGAGGCGACGACGTGGGAACATCAATAGTTTGATGATCTCAACAAACTTCGAGCATTTGTGACTACTTCAAGGTAAAAAATTTAGAATGTGAAAGAAGCATTTCCACGTTTTCATTATATATGCTCGAATTCTTTTCGGCGTAAAATAAGAACGCGTCTGGATGTGCACTAAAAAACTAATCTAAAATAAGACGCACGAAGAATAAGAAAACAACAAAGCTTATGCAACATCCTGCCAAAGGAGCCGGTGAACTGAAGAGAGGGTTAGATTATAATAAGTATGGCCAGGCCCGCATTCGGGCTGGCGTGGCCTTGATTTTTTCCAAATCGCTGAGACTGGCCTTGAGCGGGGCAGGTGATTGGGTTACATAAACTAAGTTCGTCCCCACTTCCTGCTAGCTCGGTTTGCAGTTGTCGAAGGTTTCTAAGAAACAGCCAAATTCGATGCCCGGTCCCCCTTGTTTTGCTCTTATTATTTTTCCAGTCGTGCAATTTTAGGCTCGGAGCTTACGAGCATAACACATTTTTATAATAGCCTTATTATCATGATATAGCAGTTTATAGACTGAAAATACAATTTTTGATATTGACTGAATATTGAATTTAGTCTGAATAACAAATTTATAGCAACGACTCTGAGTAATCATTACCTATCATTCGTTTAAAAGTAAACGTTTAAAGTCGCATTAAATTGCTATGGCAGAGTCAAGTGTAGTCCAATTACCGGCCACAAAGATTCCATTAAAACGGAGAAATAAAAACTTATATCGTAATGGGCGTACTGCCTTACGGGCGGAATGGAGAACAGCATCAAAACAAGTTTGGCCGCACGCGAGTCCGCCTGGGAAGGAACACGCAACAAATAAAAAGAAACCTATATGCAGCTCTAGGAAACGCTGACCTTGGACGCAAGAGGCATGGCACCTGGCGTTTTTATCTGCCCCTTCGAATAAATTGCAAACTTATTTTTTAACTCCTCCGCGTCTCGCGTCGAACGGCATTCCTGAGTTTTCTTTGTACTTCGTGTGATGTAATAGCTATCTTTGGGAGACAATATTTGTGGTGTGCGGTAATGATGGCTTAAAGCGGTTTGACAAGTGGAGTTAAACAAAGTCGGTGGGATATGTCGTCAGGTGAGGAGCCTCCGCTGCAACGATATGTCGACCGTGATGTCGGTTGCGTAACCGGTGTCGAGCCGTGAGGAAAGTGAATGCAGCATTTCGAGGTCACATAGAAAGTTGCGCCGCGCCTGCTACTCGCTGTCGCTGCTACAAGAGACATCGCTACCGGCAACGAAGAAACGTTCGCTTTTATACCATTGCGCTCGATAAACATCCAGCTCGTTTCATTCACTCTCAAACCAGAGCCGTGAATGATATCTCCTACAAATTCAAAAGTCATGAATACTATGCCAAAATATTAAAATAAATTAAGAGTATAAACAACCAGTCACGCAATGTTTTCCAACCAATTTAAGGATAACTGACGCCATAATTCCTAACATGTTATCGGCATCAGCACGACAAAAACATCTTAATGGCACGAAACCTATTAAAATATTGCATAATAAGGTATTCAACCCAACCTTTTCCGAAGTAGTATCAAAAAATTCCAAAGAGTTAGCACAAAAAGTTACACGTGCCGGCCACCTCAATCGCTCTGGGCCATTAAAATTTTGGCCATGGCCAGGCGGCCTGGCTTGCATATAATGGAACATCAATTCCGATTGGTCGCACTGAATTTAATATGTATGTGATACCTTTAGATTCTTACCCATTGAAATTTGTTAGACTATTTTCAATTCATTCTAGTCTGCACCTCATTTTTGTTATTTTTAATGCATGGAATAGTAAACCATTCCCGTGTATAATCGAATGCCCGTGACCATGATTTTATAGTCGTTTGAATGTTCAATCACGAGTAAAGGTATCGGCTGGCAATCCAAATTTATGAGCACTTCAGGCTGGTGCTTCTTGCATCTAACCGACGTTCATTAATCTCAGTCGCCGTATACCTATTTACCTGTCCACATTGTATCACCATCGCAGCTCCAGACACACGCTGCATAATAAGCAGGCTCACAATAACTTACAATAGCTGCTATAAAAAGCAGACTGTCCTGACGCATCGACACATAGCCACGGAGTTGAGTAAGCTTACCAGTCATACAAAAAGCGCAGACATTTTCATTAGTACAAGACAAAAAAAACTTTGTGCCTTTAAAATGTTAACCCAAGTCGCATTAACGTGGTCGTGATAAGTAAGTTTATTTTTGTTAAGAATTGTTCTATTTCAATCTACCTTCGCAGATTGCAGGTTTCTTTGTTGTCTCTAGTATCCCATCCGATGCACTCGTATGTATCGAGGATCGGGTCATTTGCATATGAAAGGAACACAGCCAATGTTTTGATTTTTACTGAACCGCAGTGAACATTTTCTTTATGATCTATATAATATCTTTCTTCAGTTGTCAGACCTTGCCTTGAGACATTACAAGTTGCCTTTTACATTATTTCAGGTACTCGTTATTGCTTGGTCCTGAATATTATTACAAGGACAACGAAACTAGAAATCTTTATATTAAAAAGGATTTCGAATATTCGTTCGAGTGGCTTCAGCCAGGAAGGCGCACATTATCTGCTGAGTCTCACATCAAGTGTCCCGCTTATCTCCTAAAATGTTTGATCAGGTGCCGTAGGTACTCAGCATGCTAACATAAACCACATATTTGTTGGAACGATGCCTCTCAAGGTCTCCAAGTCTCTTCGGTTGACCGTGAAAATCCCCTATCCTGTTTCGGCCGTATCAAATTATGTTTAAGGCTTCAGTCGGATTTGGACGAGAAAAACTTTTTTGTTTACAAAAGTTACGCGGTGTGCCATAATTCAACAAGCTTTAAAAGACATGATTTATATTTATCGTAGTACGTGTGATCCCACTAAAACGAATACAAATTTAGGTAATACGAATGTGTAGATATATGGTTGTATATAAAAAAGAGTCTGGTTTTAGCATCGACGGGTCGGTTCGCCTCAATCAAAAGCCAAAAATGTTAATCGGCTTAACTTGCGGATGAATGTAGAAAATTGATATGTCAGATTTGCTGTTGATTTGTGAAGGCGACGCGATGTTTTAACTAACCTTCGTAAATTCTGTTTTAGATTTCACTGGACTATTTTGATGACGTGTAAGTTATATTTATTATTAACTCTCCGTCAGTACATCTTCTAAAAATAAGACCAAAACAGAACAATAAGTGTTAAACTTACGAGAAGAGATGGAGTTCTACTTTTATTTTTGCGTCATGATGATATTATGATATTACCAATAATTTATTCATACTTTTATCTGAGTAATCTTGAGGAATTCAGGTCAGGAAACCATGAATCAGTCGACGGTACGGAATTACCGTTGAAGGAAAGCCTTCAGCCGGTTCTAAGAACTCATTTTAAGGAAACCTTTTCGTAATATAGACGTTTTCAGGGTTCCGTGCATCAAAATAAAAAATGAAGCCGTTACTGGTTCACTTTATCGTACGTCTATGACCATTATTGTTTGGGATGAATAGAGGTATCAAGTTGAAATTAATATCAAATACTAAAGTTTACGGTCCCTCGGAATTTACAACGCTGCCTGTCAAATATACTTTTTAAACGTTTATGGTACGTACGCCTCTTTCACCGAGACATGTAGTTTCGCAAGAAGCAGGAAAAAATCCGAAAACCCCTAAAACTACTTTTTTGGGAGTAAAAATGGTAATGCATAATAATCAAAATCATACTTGGTGTGACTCTAATGGAAAACTACATTGATAATTTTAAAAAAAATGTTTCAATTGGTATCCCGAACTGATACACTGATGTCAGATTCGCACTTGCCGGTTTTTCTTAGAACAAAAGTTACAATTGACGTCGAGATTTCTATCTATAACGTTTTCCGTAAATCCTAAATAATTCTAGCTCGACAGTGTTGCGTGTGTAGCCATTCTTAGACGTTCAGCGATTTTTCACGGGCGTTTATTTTTGTTTGTTCACATGCTTGTATGGTGTTCTGCGGTGGGAAGTAACGGTTTGGTAACTTAATGCGAAGATAAGAGGTGTACGGTACTCAAAGAGGTGGAGTCGAGGGCCGTTGTACCGAAAAATCACATATTTCTTTCTCATTTCTCTCTATGTATAATGAAACGGTTAAGAAAAATGGTAAATTCTTATTTATCGTTCTTTCGAAGCAAAACAAAAGAGTTATTAAATAAATTAAACGTATATCATGTTTTGCATCTTTTTTTAAATGTTTTTATTTTACCAGATAGTTGAATGCTAAATTTTCGGGAGAAATAATCCATTATCTCATAATGAAGCAGAAATCTGAATAAATCGCTGATTTGATAACCACTCTTTTAAAATATTTTGTGCGTTATCAATCTTCATCTTCTTTCATCCTCAAATTCATTATTCATGCGGACGAATATTTATAGGTTTTATTTATGGCGGGTACTTTGGTACCAGCGATTGCTTTTACGGGTTACAGAGATGCAAAAATAATGATGGCTCATTCGATACGTATTTATTGGCGTTTCATTTTATCGGCCGAGAAAAGGAAAAAATATGCTTTATTGAAGCTCAAGACCGGATAGTGGCTAAATCCGGGGGTGGGATGTATAAATCAGTGGTCTTTTTTTGTTTCTGGAAAATCCAGATTGTAATTACAGATCTTACCTACTGATAATCGCTTGTTTATATAATCAAGTGAAGATTATTGAACACCACCCGGAAAATCAAAAGACAATCGTCATCATAAAATGTTATCAATTATGATAACTGCTTGTAAGAAATAAAGCTTCGCTTAAACCAACTCGACATGTCTGCAGGTGCGTGTTGTATGGATAATATAGCTATCATATCAAAGACAAAAAGATTTTCGTATTGGAATACATAATAAATACACCGTGACTTTTTCAATACGCAAGAAAATTTTATTTCCTTTTTTGTATTTTTATGTACATCAGGTATTACCATTCAACTGGGACAGCATTCATATAAAAATAAAAAGATATTATGGGACTTCAAAGTTATCCTAAAAAATCCATCTTCATAGTATTTTATTTTTATTTATTTATTTATTCAAAGAAACATACAGCATTTATATCTCTTAGGTGTAAGAATTATGTTATTAACACATTAGCCAGAGCAGTTTCCAACATTAAGATTTACATTGCAAAGACTTATGAAATAGGTACCTAAGTTTTATACATGCTGATGTGCATGGTAAGTTATTGTTTGGAAGAAATCTCTTTTAATTTTCCATTATTATACAATTAATATACAGGCAAATCAATATACAGACCACTATGCTTAACTTAAGATAAAATATAACTACGAAGCTTGGAGTTAAATATATCAATGTGGTTATAACGATTATTATGTGTGTTGCGAGCACGGACAAGAAAACGATTTTTCGAATAGTTAGTTCTGCAGAAAGGAGCAGAGAAAACTGCGTTGGAGCGAGCATTCAACCTAGGGCATCTGAATGAAATACGGCTGAGCAGGAACGGAGAATCTATACAGTTATTTATAAATTTATTTATATTTTGTACTACTAACACGCAAGCACAATTCAATATTAAGTTTTTCAACAGTGCGCACGTCCGGTTTCTTGTATGTATGTTGTTTTACAATTTTTGTGTAAGTTGTGGACATTTTTGATTAATATTTTATATAATTCAGAACATTTTTTTCTTTAGCAAACGTGATGTTAATCGATGTGTAAATATATTGGTAAAATTTCTTGCGTAGTTAAAACTTCACGATGTATAATTAAACTAATTCTAAGGAAAATCGTATGCTTCAAATGCGCAGAAATAGAGACCACGCATGACGTGACAAGTGACGACCACACCGAAGGTAAAAGGGTTAGAGGGACGCCTACCGATGACCTGAATGCAAACCTGGCGACGCGACGGTCTGAACGCCAGAATGATGCAAAACTGCCAAAAGTGGCCGAAAAGTATTAGGCGGGCTGAATCCAAATAGGGAATAAGTCTGGGCATTGATTGAAACTAATACTTCAAAATTGCTAGACTGTGCCATTCCAATTTAATCAATAGATTTTGGTAAGATTTTTCCGTAAGTAGATCGCAATAGCAAATTGATCATGTTATCATAGCAAATTTAAATCTTACTAAAAACTAAAACGAGCTGATTGAAGAGTAAAAATAAGTATATTCAGTTTTTAAGCAACATGCCATTCTTTGCTGCCCAAAGTCAATACCACCCAAATTGTACCTCTTTCTCTAAAATTTACACTGGCGAACATGGCAACGCGGAATAACCAATAAACAAAAAGAGGATCTTTCTCCAAAAATCAACTTCGACTTCTTTGTTTGGTGTGCAATAAAGAGTACCTATTCTATCTATCTTTCATAAGACTAACTTAGTAACTAAAAATCGAATCACGTTCTAGCTGCTATATTATTAGTTCCAATGGAAAGGCAAACACAAAAACATCACGGATTCGCGCCTGCTAGTCATTAACACTGCTTGTGCACGAAAAAAACGAAATCATTTCCCATGACTGGGTTAATGAATTATTTTATTTTGCATTCAAAGACTTGGCTGGCACGGCCACTAAGTTTCAAAAGATAAACATCGATGTGGGTGTTATGTGATTTATAAAATACCATAAAGACCAAGCAACGTGAAAAATAAACATATACAAACAACTGGTTGGGTTTTAATTTGAATATGGACTTATTTATTTTTTACGTTATGACGTGCTGTTTATGTTTATAGCATATCAATATTTGAATTTGAATTAGTTTTAAAATGAAACTAGAATATATAATTACCGTAGCTTTATTCTAATTAGACAGTAAATGTATTTGCCTTTTGAAGATCGGTAGCGCGTAAATGGGTAATTAACGTGTGTATTAAGTACCTACATAAGTATTATGTTAAATATATTCTTACCAAATTTTACTTTGTATACAAATTCCCCAATAATCTATAAACATTTTGTAAAGCGTAAAAGTTCATTTGGGGAAATAGGTATTCTGAAAGAAAATTGTTTCCCAATTAAAGTTACGTTTTTAATTGATCCAATTTACATTTCTATTTCCTGTGTTCGGGTTAAATGATTTTATACGTTGACATTCTCGGTTAGGTACTTTTAAAAGGAATTTAGTACTTAATTAAAGTTATTGAAATTGGTAGACCAATTTTCGGTGATACAGATAGAGAGAGTAGGTATAATAATATATTGTTAAAACATTTTGCTAATGAAAATTCTGCAGAGTTTAATAGTAAAACCAGCCAAGTCCGTGTTTGGTCACACGCAATGTATTTCCCGTAGTTTCCCGTATTTAATATGCGGTATTTGCTAGCTATTTTACATTATTCATATATTGTCCAATATATAATATATTATTAACAACATCTAAGTAAGTAAGTTTCTCCTCCAAGTACATTTTACAAGTTAACTCTGTTAAGCCTACCTAGCTGTGTAAATACAGAATTTAGTTTTGTTTAAGACCAAAACGAAGTTGCGACAATATGTTTTTATAAAGATTATTGGAGTTGCTGCTAGGAATAAATAGCTTTTAGGGAATGACATGACGTTACATTGGCCCTATTTAATAGCACATATATCACATACATATTTACAGGTGGTTAGATAATATGATATTGAACGTAAAATCTCGCAGCAAAGGTGCTTTCACTAAAGGAAAAGTTTCCGTTCCATTCACGTTCTGCAAGATCATTTGTATACTTAATGTCAAGATCGTGTTGTTTCTCCAACGAAACTAGTATTTTTAGCATAAAACGTCAATGCAGAAGACAAGTTAAGGTGTATGTTAAAATCTCTATTATATTCATCATCATCATCATTCATTGCATTTCAGCTGCTCTGATTCCACGCCTTAGAGCGCCATGTACTACGGGCCTGTGCTAATCGAGTCCAGTCGATTCTTGTCGTTTTTGTGAAATCACCCACCGATCCAGCAGGAGAGTCACATTACCTTCCAGTTTTTTTTTTTTTGTTGTTCCAAAGGCACAATTTTCTTCCTTGTAATTTATTTATATTCGTCTACCATATATTTATAAATTTCTTTAGGTTAATATGTCGAAATCGTCGTCAACATCATAATTTCAGCCATAGTACGTCCACTGCTGAACATAGACCTCCCCCAATGACTTTCAGATTGGCCGGTTGAAAGCGGCCTGCATCCAGCAGCTTCCTGCAATCTTTACCAGGTCGTGTGTCCACTAGAATCCACCTTGTAGATGGACGTCCTACAGTACGGGTACGTGGCCTCCATTCTAGAACCTTTCTTCCCCATGTCATTCTCATCTTTTTATTTAGGACTTATCCCTACCCTACATCTGTCGTCCAGGTATACAGACATCTAACTAAACCATAAATATATTTTCTTTTTCATTATTATACAAGCTCTAGTACAAACCTTGATAGTAAAAAATATTTATTTATTTATTTTATTATTCTTTAATGTATTTTTCATATTTTAACCAAACTATAGTAGTTTAGTAAGCATAGAAGACATTTACTTATAAATCTTCATTCGAAAGTTCAGAACCATAATTATTATTTATTCCATTTGCTTACATACGTGTTACGCATATTTAATGTGCAAAAACAACAGAGTCCAAAGCACTTTAAAACATTAAATAACAACATTCCATCAAGTTTTTTGGCACCTCTCGAATGAATTCAAATACTGAGACGTATAGATACTCATAGGTGACGCAATAATACATGGCACTAATTTATTAAACTGAACACTAAGAATAACTAGCTGAAATGTTAAATTCGCATAAATTACTTACCGTAATGAACCGCAACAACAGACATTGATTTTGGCAACATTTTGTCGTGTCTTTCCTTTCCGTCGCCATTCAATAAAACTAATGTAGGTACGACCTGACTCCTGAGCGCTATTAATCATTTAAATTTATAATGCCTTCTTGTCCTTGACGTGGTCAATCATTTCCCTATTTTTCGACAATACAGTCGTAATTTCATGCTAATTATTCGTCTTTATAAATTCTACTGGTAACCCCACACTTCCTTAACGACTTTATCTATCGTCTCCTTAAATTATTCGAATACACATTATGTCTATCCATTTATAATTTAAATATAGTCATATCGAGACACAGACCCTTCTAAATTAAAACATCTGTTACTTCCATAGACGCCTAAACCACAATGTCAATGAGCGTGTTGATATTGCTGATAGCATGTCATTAAATGAATAAATAAAATTAAATATTGATACTTTTTGCTTTGCAAAATGAAAACTTTCGTCTGCAATCAGGAGAAGGTACCTATGTTAAGCTTATTACATTATGTTCGGTTGTATGACCCTATAAAGCCGAAAAAATTATGTGCCATAACATGAATGCATTTTAATATCTATGTTAATCAAATCAATCAAAATTCAGGTAGCTCAATGTAGAAAAATAACTTTTCTATATTGTCTCGGGTCTGGTTGTTGTGGTACCGTCGTTGTTTCTGATTTCTGTAACACAAGTACTTAAGCTACTTACCATAGGATCAGAGCAATGATGTGATGTTGTCCAATATTTATTCATTTAGTTTTAACACTATGGTGGTCAAAAATTTGAAATCATCATCTTGAAAAAAAGACACACATTGATTAATCTAAGAATTAAGTTTACCATAGTATTTATATGCATTAGCATATTACCCTTTTCAGTTTCATGTAGTCATGAAACACCTAACATTATGTAGGTATATTATTAAGTAAACAATGTCCAATAAGTTTTTGTTTAAGCTAAATCTTTAAAGATATGAATATAGCAATTTTCTTTATTTCCTGTATAGATTTAGTCAGTGCTCTCAAAAACGCAAACTTGTAATATTATCAATTTTTTATATTATTCTACATTATTTAGTCTAAGGAAATAATATTTCTGATGCTGATGCTGAAAGATCAGATTTTAGTTCTACGCCAATATTCTAAATAAGAATTAAGAAACAAGGCATAGCGACGGCAAATTGTAGGTTTCCGTGCTTGAAGTCTCACGGGTTGCCACTGGCCTTGATCGCGCAGACCTTGAAAAACGCCGCGCGCGCAGGGGCACCGCGCGCAGCCGCGTTCACTAAACTTTGCAGTTACGTCATTCTATATTTTGGTAGCTCAGATGAATAGCCTCCGCAGGTTCTACGATCTTACCTACTTATGCTTACTATTACGAAACAGTTCACGAGTTTTCCTTGAGTTTGTGATTGGAATAAGGAAGGCATCAGTAGCGTAGCGTGAGATCATTGCACCACCATGCTAAACATATTATTCATACGATAAGGTCATGTAAATTCAAGTTTACACCCACATGCTATAATTATGAAATAGGGCTGCGAAAACAAAAAGCTTAATAATTTAGACTTATCCTTCCTTATTCTGTTTTACGTTATCTTTATGTTACATCTCCTAGTTCCTCAAAACGAGGTACCTACAATTACATGTCGACTTTAAGTTATTATTACTTGATTTACTATTTTTTAAAACGCTAAAACCTCCATTTAAAATCATTACTAAAATTTGTAAGTTTAATTTCCATTTTACAAAAAATTTGACATTTGGGTTTATTCTGGACAATTCTACGTCTACACTATTTAAATCAATTAGATGCTTTACATTTTTATAAGTTGGACTACTACTCTTAGTATCAGTCAACCCTAGTGAATGTAATGACTGTAATCGAAATGTTGACGACACCATGACTTATGTGCACATAACATAAAGATCGAAGATCATAACTGCCATAATCAGATACCCACACGTCGTGAATATTAACATGGGCAATCCATTTATGAGGTAGACTAGCTATATTGTCTGGGTCTACTCTAGAATATTTTAAAGCTACTTTAACTTCTCATTCGTTACCGTCTAAACTTATGATACTATCCATACTTCAAGCCTTAACTAAATATAATTTAATAGACGGCTTCGTATACTGCATCAAAATCATCATCTGTAATAAGTGATTGCCAAATTGGTGTCTTAATTATGCAATTCCCAAATTGTGATGGTTTTAAAAAACACTTCGTAAAACGTACAGTCATTTTTGTATATAACGTGTAACTTCCACTTCTTTATTTATAATGTGCTTATCATTATTTGCTCCGTCAATGTCACCGAGTTGCCGAGAGGGCAACGGACGCAATATCTACAATAAATACATAGATAAATACACCAACACATACAAGTGTAATTTTAATAACAACATTCGTTTCAACGTGTGAGTTTATCTATACATGCACACTGCAAAATGGATTATATGTTTGATAAAAACTGGCATTATAATTCATTGCCCTTGCGTGTTATCTTTTCAATCGTCTGAATACTGGTAGCACTTGCTTAATTATTTCAACATATCCTTAATTTGCAAAAAAAATATAGCCAAAAATATAACTGCAGTATGATGAGAACAATCATATTATATATATTTCAACATCCCACTAACGATAAGCACGCTTTAGAAAGGACCATGATGATATAATCCAAATGAAATTTGAGTCTAAGGCATGTCATATCTTTAAAAAGATAAGTTGTTGATCAGAAAACTAAAAGAGAATTTATAAACATGTATAAGATAAAGCAATAGCGGATCAGGGGTCTGACCATAAACATTTTAATGTAAGCTCTGAACAAAAAACAAAACAAGGTTGAATAAATTCTGCCAGAAAAGATCATGGTTATCTCCCAGTAGACTATATTTCAAAAAGTTCTTTATCTATCTTTGAAACAATGAATTTCTATGTAGCCATAATTTAAAACTATTTTAATGATGCTGAAAACGTCATAAATAGAGTTTGTGCGTGCATAGTTCTACATCAAATCGTTTTGATCAAATCCCTCAACATTCTACCCACAAGGTCCTAAATAAAAATATGCTTTATCTCTATGTAATGTTTCAGGTATAGAACCATCTACAAAATATTGAGGTCATAACTAATTTTGTTGTAAAATACGAGAAAGCACTACCACCACGTGCCGCGCTGGAGCGAGACGTGCGATGCGCCAGAGCGGGTCAAGCAGTGACGTTTGCGCAACTGCCTTAAGAACAATTTCACAGTTCCAGAGTTCTTCTTAAAGCTTCATTCACGATTACTCGACATTTCTTTTGAACTGTATAAGCTCTGATAGATATTTTCTCTTTCATAGATATCAAAATATATGTCATGACAATTTGCTAAAACTTTAATACAGCATTTGTGTTCCTTGTGAATCTTTTTCATTCCTTACAAATTCTGGCTACGATTTACAGCCTGTAGTTTTAAGACGAAATACTTTTTATATTTTATAATATTACATTCATTTTGAGATAAAATTTCTACTTAACTTAATAATTTTATAATAGCGTTGGCATTTGCAGTAGGTATTGCATATTTCTTATTTTAGAACCGTCTGGTCGCCCTCGGACAATTTATATTAATCATAATTTATTAAGGAATAAGTACTTGCAATAAATTTGATTTATAGTCAAGTTGTTTGCTTTGTGTAGAGGTTGATGTAGGTTGCTTTGTATGTAGTATAGTCTGAATCAGAGTAGTATTTAGAACTTTGTTTTTATAACTTTAAGGACAAGGATAAATTTCGATGATTCGTTGCAGAATCTACAATCGAGCAGGTTGCACAGATTGCACCATGTTATTTTTAGTCTTTACCGAGAACCTTTTTACCATATTAATGGCTGGTTTTATTGACACTGACTCAACGTGACAATGACGAATGTGAAGTGCTAATGAACCCGCTCTTGAAACTGATTTTTTGCGGACTTTTAAACTCGTTAGATAAACGTACCTATAAATATATTTAAAAGGCAATCGAGGTTATCCGCACCGAAAACTCACGTGTTTACTTAACTTATTTTTTCTTATCTAAAACCTCTGCCTCTATTATTTTGTCTTCAGCATTGATTTAATTTAGAAGAAACCTATAAGGTACGATCTTCTTGGTTGTTTCTTAATTTCTAAAGGATTTATCCGGTTTGGAAGGCCCGACTAACTCTGGATACTAGTTGTTTTTAATTAGCCTGTCTTCGTTTTCGGTTATTATTAGCACTTGAGGAACGCCACTTGAAGGTACTTTACAAGGGTATTATAATTGATCAAACTATAAAATGAACAAGATCAGATTATAATCAGCTCCCATATTATATTGATGTAAGAGCAGATAAAAAAAAAACTGAGTGAGAAATCAAAAATTTGAAGGAATTGCCATCGAATCGAGAAGAAGAAAAAGTGGGACATATAAATCAGAGTGATACCGTATTAGAGTCATCATTATCATATCAGCCTATCGCAGTCCAATGCCGGATGTAAGCCTTCCAAAGAGCGCCAAAGAGCCAGATCTCCCGCTTTTTTCATCCAGCCACTACCAGCCATCTCCTAAAGTCGTCGGTCCATCGAGCTGGGGGGCTTCGTTACTACATTACGTTTCCTGAGGTGCGGTCTCCACTCGAAAACCCGTTTACTGCACCATTCATCGGTTCTATAGTCACAGAGTAGGTGCACGCTTTTGAATTTTCAGTCATTCCGGTTTTCGTACATATACCCGTACATGATTATTAATGAGAAGTTATTTTACTGCTTTAATACATCTGCTATGATCATCTCTATAAAACCAATTTGATCAACGAATCGTAATAATTTTATAATCTAGCACACAAGCATTTGAAGTCATGGTTTGGAGTTGTTTACAATTTAGATAGGCCCCCGTTATTTCACCGATGTTACCGCTACAAACCTTGGGTAACTTACAGATACAGGTTTAAATCTTTTTGAGAACTTTATACATCACATGACTTAACATTTTCATTTTTTATTTTTTAAAAACTGTGATGTAATATTATCGTTGTTGTTTTTAAGGTAAATTACTCAAACTTCTGTGAGTTATCCTAATCTAACGCGAATCCAGTTGCTGATATACTCGTACAGACAACGGCTGTTCAACCTACCCAAAAAGTTACTAGTCATATAACAGATTTTCAACTTTAAGTCCAACATGTAGAGGTCAATATCAATTGAGAAAATTTGACATTTTGTGGTAGGTTGACGTGCTGTTGTCTGTACTTGCAAAAGTTAAAGTTAATCAGTTTGGTATTTTCTTTCATATTTCGTACATTGTGTGTCTGGTGATAAAATTAATGTTCAGTCAGAGTTCATCTTTTTTAAAGATAATGATCACTTTGATGGCGTCATCTTGGAATTTATAGAAAACCCAGTCATTTAAATAGACACTACTTATTACTATAATGTAATTCATTGGATGGAGACATAAAAATATTATTTTAATCATATTCCGAAAGGTTCAGAAAATGACGCACTTTGTTAAAACTGAATATTCATTAACCATGAAATCTGTCACTATTGTAAGCAAAGGTATTCAAAAATTTATGAACCTTAGTTACGTTAAGGTATAAATAAGTAAAAAAACCACTTTAACATAATTGGTGTATTGTTGGCTATAATTCTGGATTAAATGATACATCTTGAACTATGACCTTTACGGCAGCTGTAAAGAAAAACGCGTGAACCAAGTGCTATTCTTTTATAATATCTTATGCTTATTATATATATTCTTTGTTAAATAAATGTCTTATAAGAATATCTTTTATTGTGTCCTTTGATTGCAATGTATTTTTTTATTCCTTTCATCGGAATGTTCTTATTGTTTCTTTTCGATAACACATAATAACGAGGACGTGGTGGACGTAACCCCTTAATTATTGTATTCCTTCGCCCTTATTATCTACATACAGCTTGATAACACTATTCAGCAAGAGGCGTGTTTCTCTGTCGTTACACTTGATTCGTTCATTATTCGCTCTTGTATGAGAGTCATTAAGTGCATCAATCTCAGTAATTACAGACTGTTAGACGTTTGAACTGTGGTACTATATTCCAAGCATTCCTTACCCAGTAACAGCCAATTTATTTTTATTGAACTCTTTAAGCTTTTCGAGAACTGAATCAACATTTCTGACTGTAATTGTGCCTATTTTACTGACATATTTTTCTCTTTGAACAGTAAGTTCTATCAATTATTTAGCTTACAATTTATTTACTGATATGTTGTGAGCACATGAAGTATTGTACGAACAACATCAATAAATCGTTATGAATTTGATAAATCTGATTAAGATTATAGTAAATCTCCAATGTTTACAACACAAGAAATTGAATTATTAAAATAAAAAGACTGAGTAAAAGTAAATAAATACAAGTTTTTTAGGATACAAATTTAAGTACTGTCTGACGTTTTATTTTTAATGCTAAAACTTGTATATGTTTTATATGCTCGTTCGTTAAATTAAAATAATTTGTCTTGGCCCTAACGATTTCTCAATGATGTATTTGGGAAAGAGTCAATGATGACGCGTCAGGCTTCTTCGATCCCTTCCAATTTAAGTTTTCGCAGAAAGGCCATAGCAAAAAATTGCCAGTGTGGCTAAACTGAGCTTAACGGTTTTACAAGAAAATACTAAAGCCGGTCATTAGCAACGTTAGCAGCTGTCGTATATTTTTTAATTTCGTTATCACCTCCTTGTTGCGTGTCCGTGTAATAGGTGGTCTCCGGTACTATTTATAAATTCTTTACAGGTGCGAGGGCCGGCGCAGGTGTAGCATTGTCGACTCCAATGTATGAACTTTGCATAAAAATATTTTTACTTATATTTGTGATTTTGCCTTTAGCAACGCAGTGCGGGGCAGATCAAAACAATTTTGATACATGTGTGTGTTAACGTTCCGTGCTTTACTAAAATGTTTCTATTGCAAATTTACAATGAACATAATACATTTTATGGCCACTCGATGGACGTGGTATTTATCTTGACTATAAAAACAGTTTTTAATATAATTTTCAAGTCTAATTCCACTAACCACCTACAGTAACTTGACTGTGTTTATCCCAACAAATTGTTTTATGTCTGTACGAAGAGCCAATTTTAGAGCGATTTAAAATTTCATCTGATTCTATCTAACGTCTTAATTAAACATTTCATTGTTTTAAGTATACATTGCAAGTGATACCGCTATATAGCTATATATATAACCTATTATTATCGAAAAAATATAATCGACAGTAATTTGAAATGTGGCTGGATTTCTATCTATTGTGTAGCTCTTTTTTGCGGATGGCGAATTGAGGCAGTCATATCGAATGCCACATCTACAGTCATGATCCAAAAAACAACATTAAGATTCCAAATCGAATCACGTCGCTGCGATTGTTTTTTTGATAACCAAATGTTTTTGCAGCTGTTATTGTTGTGATGAAGTTGATAGATTGTACTTTTAGCAATTAAGTAGGAATCGTTTACGGCTATTTATCATTAAATCAAAGAAAACATTCTTAAACAGACGTGAACACGGATGCTTCTTATAATTGATCTCGTGATATGTTTAGCTTTAGAAACCTGCTTGTTTATTTTTGTCATTATGTCATTTTAGCATCAAAAGTAGTTTTACATTTTAATCAAAATTACGCCATGTTTCAAAAATCATTGTCATCGTTTGTTCTGAGTCAGAGATTTTTGTCTTTAAGTCACATTACCTACTTCGTTAATGTTTTTATGTATTGAGGTCAAAATATAGCTATTGCAAATTCAACTCACGCATCTAATAACGAACAATCCGCGAGACAAACAAGCACGTTTATCATATGCCCGATGTGCCCGAGATAGCGACACGGTAAGTGGACCAAGGGCATTCGCAGATAACGCAAGGTTGTATGCAGCCCACCGATGACAGTTCCATCTACCTGCGCTTGTGCTAATTCATAACAAGTAGATTGTTTAAATTGAGTTACGTTTGGAATGTTATGTTCAAATTTTGTTTGACTTCAGCACTTTTATCAGGTTCAAGTTCAGGTTGAAGTCTAACTCAGTTGTCAGTCAACAACATCTCAATTCCGTAGGTTCGATTTACAGATGAGGCAGACTAAAATATTTTAAGACAAATATAATCGCGTCAGTAGCATTGTGAATGCAAAAATAGTATTTAAAATTTATTTAAATGTTATAATTTAATACAAAGGTAATTTATTCCTTGCCATTTATTTTTAATCACTTCTGTCTCTTACTGGTACTTATAACTTAAAGCACAATTCTGTCTCTCACTCCCATTTTGTTCAATTAAATAATCGCCACAACTTCATTTACGCTCTCACCGATGTGCGGATTAATGGGCCGTTCATTTATTTTAAGGTCTCCATCCGACCGAAATTAAAATGATAATTGCCCGTCTCGCCGATGACAATGACAAACGCTACAAGGAAGTTTAAGGAATAGCATTGGAGTTAAACAAAAAATATAGTATCTAAATAATTAGGTTGCAATTGTTTAATTACAACCAAGTGGAAACAGGCGTAAATGAGAATTCGTGTAGTTGACTGACAACTATTATTCTCGCCGTAAAGGACAACAGTGAATGTTTCATGGCGACATATTACATTCTCTTTCGAATACTGAAGCTGGTATGTTATTGTCGCATTAATCGTACGTATTATTATTTTTAAGGTTGAAAGCCGAAAATGTCATACTGTTGAAATAAACAACAATATACTTTTCATTTGAGTATGCATTATTGAGTAGCTAGCATTTTTAGTTTACACTTCAATTGTTACAATATCAGTAATATTCGACCTCATTATGGTTTATGCTTAAGATTTATATCAGGCTAAATAGACCAAACAGCGACATTTTAATCTTAACAACCTAAAAACAGGAAGGCTACATGATAAAGTGCATCTTGTTTTTATCGAATAGAGGTCGAATTTGATAAGAGTTATCGCGACCTCGGTTGGATGCGGAAGAAATCAGTTCAACGTTACTTTGCCGAATTTTGTCGCATGTTAAAACTTAGTCCGTGTTAGATTTTTGTGTGTAATCGTTTTTTTACCGGTTAATGTCTCTGGTAAATATGCCGCCGGCTAAGGAACTTCAAGGTTGGCCTTGGAGATAAGACATGATAATTTGGGGTATATTTTTATGACTGTTCGAATAAGGATATTTTCGGCGAGGCGGCAGCAGTCGTTCACATGATAACTAAGTTGTTAGGTTAGAGATAAAGGTAGATTGATGTTACCTAACGTATAATTTCACCATCGGAGCTTCCTATGCTGGAAGCATATATCAAAGTAGTTAGGAGACCATAAATAAAGGCGAGGGCAACCTAGGCCAGAAATAGCGGCGTGGAGAGTGCTTGATAGAATAATATGTCCTCGGCAGCCTTGTCCTCGTTACACGGCCCAGTTTCTCCTGAGCAGGATGCTCTTTTTTAAGATCGACTAACCATTACACTAGATAGGATAGATTGTTTTTATTACCTTTTGACCCAATTTTATGCTCAGAAATTCTAATGACATTATCGACTTCAAGAAAATTAATCCTATTGAGTCTTATTCCTGGTTTCCATCGTAATCTTGTATCCACAAAGGTATGATCATAAGCAAAACCATACTATTCATTCATAAAATGATAGCATAGTTACAGTGCCTGATACGGTTTGCATGTTATTTTGTGTGAATGACCTCGGGCAGATAGTAGTAGGTAAAGGCAAAACAAATACTTTTTCAGATAATGAGTAGACTAATTACATCAGCCTACACGAGAATAATACAGAGTGCGGCACTGACATAAACCACAACATCGGCCAAAGATTATTGTCTCAAAAGGTTATTTATTTTTATATGAGGACATTGATGTCTGCAACTATACCTAATTAGCAATTAGTTATAGTTTTGAGAATTGTCAGTGGTATGTTTTGTTCAGTGCCAGTAAAGTAATTTATTTTGTATCATCAGACATCTCTATAGATACCTAACAAAATGTTTTTTATGCTTCAAAAATCTTTTGCGATGTGTCGCCTACAGTGTAAGTAAGGTATAGTAGTCAAATCCTATCATCCTATGGTCTTAATATATTTGTTTTTAAAAATCGGCTTAGGTGAGAAATATAATTGTATATTTTGTAATAGAAAGATAGAAAGAGAGTTTATTGACTCAAAGAAACCAGTATTTGCCATTAGGCCATTTCTTTCTGTATTTATTTTACCGTAAAACATTTATCGCAAGTATATTGCCATGTCGTAATCGTAATTTTACAGATTTACCTTTATAAGTAAAATAACAAAACTGTTAGGTATGCTTTGTTAGATTGATTATAATTTACCAAAATATTAGTAACACTACGGTATTGGCAATAATCCTGCTACAAAAAAAAATCGTGGAAACTATATTCACAGATTTGATTTCCTGCTGCAAAATCTTGCATTCAGCTCTAAAACAAATAATAAAGACTGATGCAGTTCTCTGCAGCAGCATTGCCTCTGCTCTCATATAATGACACATTCTATCAAAAGTGTCATTTTCCTTTATTGTGTTGTGCGCATTGTGTGACAGACAGCATGGACACGCGCGCTGAGTCAGTGGGGCGCGCGCAAGCGCATGCTGCGGGCCAGGTCAAGGCTGCGCCCGCGCATCGACGCTTGGCCCGCTTCCACGAAGTTGAACTCACAATAAGGTGGATGCATCTAAAGTCTAAAGAGTTAACGTTTTCTGTGTAGTGTACACGTTGAAAATGGCCCAAGAATCAAGCGTATTATAAAATAATGATATAGTAGTATAATGATATAAAATGTAACAAACAGATGTGCAATGAAATGCGCTGTCATGTTTTTCAAAGTTTGATTTTAATATCATATAATGTTTCGAAAACTTATGAAATGGCTTTATTCACTATTTGATTCTCGGTTTTATTCTATATTAATCAAATAACTGTGCTTAAATCTTCGCCCGCGTCGAAAGCGGATATTACGTATAATAATTATTTTCGCAATTATGTTTTTTTAACTGACAATACATGTTTTTTTTTTTAAATTATTTAGGTTCACCAGCGTTTGTTTACATTAAATCAACAATAATAACTTCAAACTATTCTTTAAATTATAAATATAACCCACTTTAAAGGCGAAGACAACATGCAAAACGAAAAACTTACCATTTCCTAAATTTACCTGTAGATGGTTTTTTTTATGCTATATATTTAGAATGTTTTCAATGTGTAAGTGTGTTCGATCTAGCTATATCTCGCAAATAAAATGAGCAATCGCACTGTTGTCTCAATGTGATGAAATAATACGCATGCAAGTAGGTTACTCGGCTACAAGAAGACTCAAGTAACCGAGTAACTACCTAACAACCATTTGTTTTGTGACGTAATGTATACTGTAGATTGTTTTATTACATCTCATCAAATTTCACCCAAGTAAATTAAAGGGAATGTAAGAAATAGTGAAACATAAAAAGTTTTTTAGATACGAGTACGAAAATGCACTCATACTGTGATACTATTCATAGAATACAAATTGTGATTTCAGTGCCATTCCTAATAGATAATAAAAAACAAAAAAAAAAAAAACATAAGTACAGTCGAATTGAGAACCTCCTCCTTTAGTCGGTTGAAAAATAGGTAACTTGCGCAGATTTGAAAAAAAAATTACACTACTTTTCTTATTATTTTATTTATTTACAATCTATATACATATGAAAATAAATCTCTATTTTCCTTGGTCATCGCATCACGCGTGAACGGATAGAACGATTTCGCTAATTATTGTTAGGAGAAGGTTCTTGTGAAAGAAAAAATTAAAAAAGTTGGGCACACACAAGGTTCCAAAACTACCAATTAGCTAAAAACTATAAATTAGGTTGCGAAACACAGTGCCAGCCTAAAAAAAAAGATTAGTCTGGCCATAAATACTGTTACAATTAAAAATAAACAAAATATTACATTTGAATTTGAAATCTGTCATTTTTAAATGATTGTTCATTGAGTTTTCTCATTTTGGCGCCAATACATTGTACAATATTTTTAACCGACTTCAAAAAAGGAGGAGGTTCTCAATTCGTCGGAATCTTTTTTTTTATGATGTTCAGCGATCATTCGTTACTACGTTGACCGATTTTGATAATTATTTTTTGTTTAAAAGGTAATACTTTCAGAATGGTCCCATATAAATTTGGTTAAATTCTGATGATGGGATCTATAAGAAAATCATCAAACATTGCATGAACTCCGTACCACGCCAACAGATTTTAGTATCTATCTTACCTAATATCTTTACCAAATGTGGACCGATTTTGATGATTCTTTTCTTAATGAATAGCTTATACTTCAAAAATACTATAACAAAAAAAATTAAAAAATTTCACCCCTAAGAATGGAAAAATAGGAAATGAAATCGGTGTTCAGCAGTTAAATATTGTTTGCACTCGTAAGATTTGTTTTGATTAGGATTTATCACTAAAATAGATGAAATAAGTAAATTTAAGAAAAAAATAAAAACCGACTTCAAAAAACTAAAACGCTAAAAATAATCTTAACACTTAAGTACCTAATCAGTTACTTTTGGAGTCGGTGTCAGTCGATGAGAAATTCTATGTTTTCGTTTGCACTGACTCCAAAAGTAACATTTTTAAAAAAAAAGTAAGTTTTAGTTTTTTGAAGTCAGTTTTTATTTTTTTATAAAATTAATTCGATATTAAAATGGAGTGGGGTGATAAAGAGAACCAAATCGCGATGTATGGTCAGTTTTAGAGAGTACGGCTTGCTCTGAACGCCATGATAATTTGGAGTCCCTAAAACAATCCGTACGATTGGCAGTAAATAATTTTCCCATGGAAAGAGTGCGTGCTTCTATTGATAACTGGCCTCAACGTTTAAAGGACTGTATTGCAGCCAATGGAGACCACTTCGAATAAGCTTTTTATATTTTAAATTGTTTTATATTTATGTATTAAACTAACACACTGTAAAAGTAATAAATGTTTTTTGCAATAGTTTGTTTTTTTTTCATTGTTTCAGTATTTATGGCAAGACTAAGTATAGCTGATGATACTGATAGCAAAACATGTAGGTACAGTCACTAAGACCCAAGTTGAGAGGAGACGAAACTTGTATGAAACACCTTGGGTATAAAACAAAACTTATGCTAAATTTCTTGCATAATAGGCCTTCTGTTTTTAACCCCCGACGAAAAAGAGGGGTGTTATAAGTTTAACGTGTGTATCTGTCTGTGGCATCATACTCACAAACGAATGCACCGATTTAGATTTGTTTTAAAGCTGATATTACAGAGATTAATATCTTAGCTACATTTTATGAAGACTTGTTCAGCTGTTTGCCTTTAAATGAGCTGATAACCTATTATCAGCTCATATCCTACTTGACAAAAGGATTTTCAGCTGCAAACTTTCACAGGTCCGATTGATTTGAAATGATGCACTGTTATCTTAGTAGTATTCCCAAAACATGACAACCTTGAACTGAAGCTGCCAGCATCAAGGAATCTATGGGATTCCCAACTCCTAACTCTCACTCCCAGTTTGGGCTCATAAAATGGTCTCAATGAGCAGGTGTTAGATAAATAATAATCGAGGCCTTGAGCTTTGCTGCACATGGGGTTTTTATTTTATTTTAAATTTAATTTAGGTATTATTACCTACTGTACTTGCAGTTTTCTAACATAGCCTGGTATTGTTAAGGTTTTTGTTGAAAAAAAAAAGATCAAAAAACCATCTACAAAAATTTTATTATATTTGGCATTAGTTCGTTCTGGTATAGAGTACTGTAGCCAGGTCTGGTCTCCACATTACGAAGTCCATATACAGCGGATTGAGCTAATTCAAAAAAGATTTATGTGGCATCTCTCCTATCAAGCTAACAAAGCAAAAAAGCTTCCCTCTTACAGGGAACGCCTAGACTATTTTAAATTAAATAGTTTGCGTGAGCGCAGGCAGTTATTAGATCAAATGTTTCTATATAAGGTCATTAACAGCGCAGTTGATTGTCCCGAGATATTACAGTCTATTAAGTTGAATGTTCCTTATAAGTTACCACGTCGCAGCAGATACGTTCCTTTTTCAACAAATTTGTCCAAAAGCAACCTTGGTCACCATGCCACCATGAATAGACTGCAAAGACAATACAATAAACTCAGCAGAGAATGTGACATCGACATCTTTGCTGACTCCATGGGAAAGTTTAAGAGGAGGGTTTTGTTATCCTTATCTGTTTAGCCAATGTCTAATTTTGTTGAGTTGTAGGTTATTGATAAATTGTTTATTTTGCACTAAAATAGTAATAGCTAATATAGCAACAATATAATTAAGGTCACTTATGTAACTAAAAAATTATGTAGTCCATTATTGCATGCCGTGGCAACCTGTTATTAAGGCGGCACTTAGTCTATAGCCAATATTTGCATGTCTTACCAATTTGCTTGTAATTGTGCTTGTCTTGTTGGTTGTCCTAATAAAATAAATAAATAAATAAATAAATCATTTAACTACATACTAATGCCTGTCCAGATGTTTGCATTCAAGACTTGCCCTCCTTTCTGTCTGTGAAGGTATAGTAATGTTTGTTTTCTATTATTTATACTGTTTATCTGTAAATCTTAAGGTTTTTACTTGTTTCTTTTTTAACTATTTTACTTTTTGTTTGACCAGGCAGCAAAATATTACACATTCTATGTCTGGCACAGGAGACGTACATTAAATGCAGTAAAATTTTTATTCGCATACAAAATTTGCAAGAGATTCGTGAACGATTCTTGCATTTCGTAAGCGAATCGAAATTCTAATGCTTTAAAAATATTTCTTCTGGATAATTTCTGAAACCTCTGTACGGATTTTGATACGGTTCACTAATAGATATAGGTACTGATTTAGGATAAAGGTTTGTATTTAATATAATAAAATATAATCTTATCTGTCTGCGTGTCAGTAAAAACAAAAAAGTATATAAACTATCCATCTGTGAACCTAATTTTGGAATATTTCGGCGGGGTGATAAATTATAGTAGATTATTTCAATCCATTGAAAATTATTTAAGTTTTTACAGATAGTTCCAATACTGCCGTTTTACGTCACGCCGGATTAAAATGCCTTGAGTGGAATGTGTCCATGTTACGTAACTCGCTTTGACTCACGACAAGATGCAAGGATTCTTACGAGACACTAAATGCATACAATCGTTTATTTATGGAAAATCTGTTTATTTGTTCCATCCATGCTTTTTTTCAAATTTGTTAAGCTTATTTTTTAGTTATAAAATGTTGATTGGGCTAAAATTTTCGTTGCTCTATTAATAAAATTGGTACCTACCTATTTTGATGATCTAATGAACTGACAACACCAAACTAAAATGGATTGCTGTGACCATAAGTAATTGCAGCTTTCAAACGATCATACACCCATAATTTCCAGTTAGTTTATTGTTTTAGCCGGGTTCTTCCTATTTTGATTTGACACTTACCTTAGCTGTCATCGACTGATTTTGACGGGGAAGATATTCGCATATAATAAAGAGATTGTGTTTTCGCTGGCGGATAAACTTTTAAAAATAAAGATATTGATGATCTGAGAGCCTCCTCCTTTTTATATCGGTGAAAGGGCTTCCATAATGTTTATAGTGTTGATCTACCTAGCGACAAGTGTAAAGAGCATAACATGCATTAAATGTCCATAATATGTGACGTGACCAAACACAACTGTTATCGCATTCTCAAGGATACCAGGCATGAGTGCCATGTCCACAGGTCGTTAATGAGCTGTGCATGAGTTTGTGAAGCGGTACGAGATTATACCGTGCCTTGCATTCCATAGATAAAAAATATCTTGACGTTTCCAACTTGAAACATTTTACTGCCAAAATTATCAAGACCTCAGATTAGAGGGTTTTCTAATATTGTCTATGTTGAGAAAGATTTTTGTAGTAAATCTATTACCTACCAACCGAAGAGAAGATTGTAATTGCTCTCCTCGCCTTTAAATTTACAACCTAAATTAATTTAACTGTTTGCTAAGCTTAAACAATTTGGACAAATGTGATCTTTTGTAATCGTTCGTTATTAAATAGGATTTTGTTGACTCTCTTGTCATGTTGGTTCATGTTAATGTTTAAAAAAAAGTAGCCATCTTAAAACCGTAACTTGCTAAACAATTTGAACATTATGTGAAACATTAGAAATGATTGTACTTTTTATATACTTTTTGTTAATGTTTGAAATTTAACTCTTTAAATTAGATCTTACCCCCGTAGTGTAGAATTTTACAAAAAGCTTTAACTATAGTTAAGACGCTAAGATCATTTATAGCATAATATACATATAACAATCATGATCAGTTAACTCCCACTCTACTGCCAACTGAATTGAATCTAATGAACGCAATATATCATAGGAATCAGCAGCCCGCCCACAATCGCTAACCATAATAATAGATTATTCTTGCATATTAATTATTTATTTTTATTAGATACAGCACGCCGTAAAAGACGGTTGGCAATTATTTGTATTCTCTAAGATCTCTTGATACACTTACACAAAAAACTAATTTATGAATGTATGATTTAGTTGCGTAAGGCAAAACAACACTTATTTTGCAACGCGAAATAAATAAACTGTTGCATTTGACAGGTGAATTACGGCATATTTTAGAATATAGGTTGAATAGTACATTCATAAACGTACAACTGTTTTGCGCGGTAGTTAGGTACTCTAGATACATTATTCTCATAACAAGTTGGACATAAACTTTAATTTACAATCTAGGAAACACTAAATCGTATTTTACAATGGACAATGCTAGGCCACATCTCTGGACATGTGGCCAAGTAAACATGCATTTAAAGTTTCCTTAGGTTGTTAAAAATAAAGATCAAAACGGAATGACAAGCCGCATTACTAAATAAAATGACGGGACTCTCAACGAGTGATAAATATTAGAACTATGGTTTCCGACAGCCTATCCAATTTAAACTATTTTTGTTTTATTCTTGAGATACACAACTTTAGAAGTCTAGGATTTAATTAAAATATTGATTATTATCCTTCCTTAGTTAATTAAGAATGAAAAATTGGCAAAACAATAACTTTACGATTCGAAATCGCCATTAGATGTGTCTGACCAAAGTATATTCGTTCTCTAGTCATGGTAGATTATCACCCTAACCTATCAAACTGGGTGTTAATTATATTTTATGTTCACTTTTCCTGCACGATCGAGGTTTTAAGAACTTTGCTGTTCAAACTGCAGTCATACTCGTAACTATAACGAGCAGCCACACATAAGTTTGCACTTACGTAATTATTTATCATAAAGTCGAATGCTAAAGAAGGACACCAGATAATAATAGAAGGACTTGACAAGGACAGAGGATAAAGCCACTGTAATTAAAGCGATAGTTGTTGAAATGTCAGACTTAAATGTTTAACACAGATGGATATAAAAATTTTACAAGAAGAGTTTGAGAATCATTTATGAAATTAATTTCTTCTAAACACGTTACAATTACAACAAATTGCAATAAAAAAAAACAGAACAAATTGTAGAGTCATTGAATCGCAGTTTATTTCGGCAATAAAAAGAGTTTAATGTTATTTATATCATTTACATCTACTATTATTCATACAAGTTATGCACAAAAAAGACTTGCTCAGCAAGAGCACGTACCCCACATTATTATTTGGGCATGTAATAATTATTTTTATCACGATTGTACTGGATCGAGGTGCTTGCAAATGATTTACAGATCTTGATTAAAGGGCAAAACCTCGGCCACCAATCGATCGACTGTGCTATTGTATTAAGCGCAATATAATTAAAAGTCAAAAGGTTTCGCCATCAAGTCTTGTTTAAGGCTTACCGTAATTGCGATTCCGTCTTTCACGTATATATCAGAAATAAATCACATTGACGATATCTCATATTAGTCGTACCTAACGAACTATTTCAGAAAATTCGGTTTGTGTACTAGAAAATTTTCTAAAATAGATTAAGTTGGGTGTCCAAATTGTTTTATACAGTAACATCAATATCAAGCTACATTGCATGGAAGCAATCTAAACATATCACGCTCAACGTTATTTTAAATTCCTGTTTGAATTTGATGAGGATCCGGATTTAGATTTCGAGTTTGGAGAGGCTGTGAGGAAGAGAGGAGAGCCTGTGAGATGTGTTTAACGATACTTCTAGAAATCTTTAGTTAAATCAGTTAAATCTTCAAAATAATATCAGATGCAACACAACTCTAGCCGGAGTCAGTTATGGAATTCTCAATCGAAAACAATGCGGCTGTAAACTTATTAAATGAGAATGTACAACATGTTCATATAATGCAATATAAGTACGTGGCATGCAACCATTTTACTTTTATTCCTAGCTTGAACAATAGGTCTGTTGCTGTTGACGGTAACGCAGCCGGTTTCTTACCTCCCTCCAATGGCTGTTGCAAGTTACGATGCTATAAATACCAAGCAAGACGTGCCCATGACCCGGGCGACGCGAGAATTATTGAACCAACCTGAGTAATACCATTCTCGTATTACAATTCAACAATTTCAACATTTTCCATGCTATTTGCAATGGTATTGGTCGCTAAATCAAAGGCCGATGCTGTTGATTCTGTTTCGTACGTGACTGTAAAAACGATTAGATTTCCCTTTCCGCGTTCGGTGCAGACGTTAGCGCTAGAATCGATTATGAACAGGATGTCATCGCACTAATGGCGTCTGTTCTTGCCAATCCCGCATTCGGCTATCAATTTATTTATTTTATTTGAGAAGACTGCCAAGTGAACAATGTTGGTGTAAACCCTTAACTCACTTAAAGGTTTTGTGATGTAATGTACCGTACAGTCTTTCTTATCGTTAAAGAGTTGTTGATTTTTTACTTGTATCTTCAGACATGTTATTTATATAAGTGATCGAAATCCTCTACGTCATCTTAAAAGTATGAATCTGCTCTTAGAAGCATTTTCACTTCCAATTCAATTTATCCCTATGACGGCAAAGTCAACCTCCAGTCAAACAGAGATATCCACAAACACTCGATCTACGTCTAGATCAGCTTTGGCCATTGTCCAGTCCAGAGTAAGTAGGGCAAGCGCTCGTAGGTGTCTAACGTGGACCGTTGTTGGCAATCGCAATAATAGTATGTGTTGGAATACCAGTATAAATTACATTGTGAATTATATGCAAATAGTCAATGAATCTAAATTAGACTTTGTTTTGTTGCGGTTTATTTATTTGAGTAAATTATTACCAGCCTTTATTGAATAAGTATCATTGATTTACCAGTCTATCGAAAGCAGTTAAGCCTGTTAGATCTAACTAGGGATTAATTTTGTTACTAGTTTTCAGAATTAAGATAAACAATATTTTTAATAATTATATACATATTACCATGTCAATAACGACAACACATTATAAGTGTTTCAACGTTAACAATGTCACAAATCGTTATCAAAATATACTTGCTGTTGACTGTAGGATACAATGAACATCAGACAAAACTAAATACTACAACTAAGGTTACAACAAGGCCTCGAGATTATACGTAACCATATATTATCATTTGAATTATCAAGAGAATTTCATTAATTCCCAAAAATATTTAACGTTTTATTTTCATCAAATGACTTACTTGTATTACTCAGAATTTATTTTTTCTTAGAAAGACATCAAAGCTTACATTATTATACTGCTTATCCTATTTCGATCTATGTTTTAGTAATTTACGTTCACTTTATTAAACTTTTATTAGAAATACTTTGTAGATTTACAAATAGATACGCAGCATTGTGTTTAGTTAGATAAATGAATAAATTGATAAATCATCTCGAAGGTAAACGGACCTTCAACACACCTTCCTATGCTATTGCTTATTGGTGCTTATTGGCCATGACCGTGACTCGCAATTAGATATAATTACCTTCAATTTGTGCTGCTACCAATGTTATTCGCGGTAGTCTGGTTTGATGTCTAACTCCAGTCTTTGCAATTATTGTTCCTTTGCAAATAAAACCTCGCCTTGTTATCTATTGCTAAGTACCTGCAGAAGTTGATTTGATTTTTTTTTATTTGATTTTTGTAATTACTTTAGCGATCGTTACTACTATCAAATAGAATACGTTAATAGAATAGTATTACGTTATACAATTAATCAAACTTATGCACAGACAAGACAGTGTGTATGGTAATATATAAAAAGGTTTTCATTGATTATATCTTAGCTAATAGGTAGAATATCTAGCTAGCTAATTAGTAATGCTAAAATAAATTCACACGATAACGTTTATAGGACACTGGAAATAATGCACGCATCTGCGTATATCAAATATAAACATGATCTCAAAAACGCCAGGTCTTCGCAAACACATGTGCGGTTTAAAATAATAAAAAAACATATTGTGTCTAATTGCAAAATTGGCAAGGAAGCGAGAGACGACGTGGCTTGTCAACCTATTCTTAATATAACCACACTGCGGTTTTTTGGCAAATTTTCCCAAGTTTCTGGAGTCAACGAATCCTCTGACAGACGACACGGCTCACGGCAAACAAATGAATAGGAACACTGCAAAAAGTGCCTAAAAATAAATAATGTTTCAAAACATACTGTCTCTTGCTGATCGTGAAAAAGTGCTGTACACGCCAATTTCCGCGAAAAAATATGACATATCAAAAGACTTTTTTTAAAAGTATTTGTACATTTTAATCAGCCTAGTAAGCCTTTCGTTTCATATCAAGAAATGAACGACTGGTTTAAATAGGAAAAAACCAGCTTGATATTTTTTCGAGTAGGTACCTACGAGTATTTGGTAAGAATTCTTATCCATTCACTTTCAGTCTTTATTTGTTTTGTATAGCATTAAGAATTCTCGCCCACCAAAAGATGTTTTCAAACTTCTGACACCCATTAAAAGTCTTTCAAATGCCATTACGGCAGGAAAACTTTTTGTATTTTTAAAGTGTTATTACAAAAAGTGCAACAAATGTAATTGACCTTACTTGCTTAAGCTTAAGTTCCTTGGTAACAGGCATATTCTGCATTTATTCTTATGTCATCGCACCTAATGCAAGTAGGGACAATGAGTTACGCAACGCTTGCAGTCCATTTGTAGGCTGTGCACGCGCATCGTGCAACGGTCGACGACGACGGAGCATCATAGTCACTCTGACCCAATTGCAGTTTGATTCCAGTAAATAGTATATTAGGTACTTGTTTGTGAGCTTCATTTGATTGGATATCTCTTAAAACTATAATTATTTTAATTGATTTTGTTGGTCAGCAACACATTCCCCCTTTTAATCATCTTTGGTATAATAGGTTTGAGTTTATGAACCGAATGTTCATAAGTGGCAATTTTCTGTCCTAAATTGAATAAATGATTTTTGACTTTGACTTTGTCTGTAAAACAAACTTTAGTTGCACTTGATTTAGTTTTTTTTTTAATAATGCTTTTTGATTTCGAAACAAAATACACAATTATTTGGCACGATAATGAATTTAATAAGTCTCACATTTACTGAACCACCGTTTGTGTAGACAAACATCTTGAGTCATCACTTTAATAAAGATTTACGTTCACTTTACTCGGAAGCCTAATATCGCGCTAATTTCCTGACGACCCCGCGGCTGTTTGCGCACACCCGTAATAAAGAGTCTGCATAAACACGTAAAACAAACATCGATATTTTACGCGAAGTTTGTTTTCTTCCAAAAAATAACTTGCTCGCTCTCCCTGGGAAACTCGTAAATAAGCTCGTAAAGCACTGCCGGCCCCAATTATTACATTTCGCTGACTTTAATCATGATTAATATCCGTTCAGGGGCGTTGCGGTATTAACGTGGACATTGTCCAAATGTGAGCGTTTATCTTCATATCTTTTCCTATTACCTGCATACAATTTATAACACATCGAGTACTTATACGAAAGTCATGACGCAGTCAGTATGATAGCTACACTACAATATCAGAAAACAGTTATTCCTATGTTTGAGCCTCATCGAGAAGCAATCGGCACAAGCCACGCATCGATACTCCGTAGTTCATATTCCCAGACAACAATACAGTGCACGCCCGAGGCAGCCCTCAAGAACTCACAAAGTCGCAATTCCATATCACAGCTCGGACTCGATAGTTGCATCACGTAAATGATAGTATTGAGGACAAAACTTTGAAAACGACTTACATTAAACACGCTGACTTTGAAACTAAACTTTACGAGACCGGTTCTAAGGCTTCATTTCAAACTCGGCAACAAAATCTAACTTCTTAGAATAGCAAGTAGTTGAAAGGTGCTATGGTGAGCGCATCCAAGCGAAAGTAAAGCTTTTGCTCTCCATGGAAAGGCTGCTTTTAGCCAAAGCTGCCATAACATTGTCTAGGTTGCATTATGTAAGTGTTCGTGTGACTGCAAAGAACGGTAACATGGTTCCTTAGCAGGTCACATTAGTGCGAATGACATCAGTGGTTGTCAAATGCATGCAGCGAAGTCAACGAACAGGATTAACATTGCGTATGCAGTGGATGCGCCGTAGCCTTGACTTCCTCCTGTAGGTACCTGGACATGGCTCTCCGCCAGAACCATTCACTGACCTACAATGCGGCTTCGGAATTTCCCGTGTGGTTTCGTAAGGAATTGATCAATCAGGCAAATGAGCTTACCAGCACCTTATTCAGCAAAGAAGGATGCTTGTGTATGACTGAGCTTTTAAAAAGTACTCGTAAAGTATCCAGATAGATTGAACATGAGAGGTCTTGGCGGTCGCTGTCGTTTTATTTTTTCGCTAGGTTGATCGAATGGCCGGTGCAACGTGGGCAGTTAAGGCTATGCACCCGTCGTGTTAACCCTGCTATTATCTTTTAATACCATCGACTTCATTATTCGCTACATTTTTTTGCGACGGCAACGAGGCGCGGCCGGCATCGCGAGTCGCCGACATGGGTTTGATAACCTGAAGACCTTGGTCTTAATTGCGCTTGCGCGGACCATTCTGCCGCGTCCACTTTTTATGCGCCTGCACATCGCTAGTAAAAACACGACAACTTGTACCCAGCCGGCTCTAAATGGTGCAATAACTCAGGAAAAATTCAAACCGGTCACCAACGTCTCAGCCGCTAGTTTGCATCAAGCGCGCATATAGGTACTGAGAAAAGACTCACTTCATGCTGGGCTTGTGCAGATCGTTTAAATGATAAGTCATGTTTTACGGGTATTCCTGAGTTAAATTATAAGCTAAGCCAACCATAAAATGGAGCTAAGTTCCGTAGTATGTATAAATGCTTAAAATAATTTTCTTCTTGTTTCAGGTAAGGAACATAAAACAGAATGCAACGTTAATATAACAAATGGCACCACAAGTTTGGTAAGTAAGAAGTACATTAGAAAGGCTATATTTGAGAAAAATAATTTCCCACAACCACAATAAAGAAATATATGTGGCTCTAAGCCAAGTTTTGGTCACATTAATCATTCTCTGTATGTAGAATGTAATAAAAACATCTTTACATAGTACAATACAAGACTTAGTTGATGCCGACCAAATAAAATATTAAGATTATCATTTAATTTCCTGGGTAGGAAACTAAATGTTGAATACTAATGGACGTAAATTAATAATGTATGGTAATATTGTCAATATTTATTGCTGCTATTAGCACTATATTTATAATGATCCCAAAAGATAGAGTTCCAAAACAGAGGATGGTAAAATATGTAAAAAAAATCGTTCAGGCGTTGTAAACAAACGAATAGAAGTGATGTACCTATAAGTGCCGATGAAAATCAAATCTAGGAATGACATCAGAGACAAGTGGTTAGGTATCAATTGTATAATATAACCTTGACTAGCGCGGTAGATCGATCAATTTCATCTGTAATTTGCATTTAATAGAAACCTGGGAAGCAAAAAGTTTAATTCATCTATCTACTGAAGGAGTATTGACAGGCCTTATTGTGTCGAATGATTCGCAAGTTCTTGGGGAGTTAATAGCAAATTATTCGCTCTGCAAGTTTGCACATTTTAAAAATCGACATAGAATTGATATTTTAACAGAATTCTAGCATTATGTGGTCGATCGTCCAACAAATAACCAATTTTAGTAATGTTGCTTGATCTCAGAGAAACCGCTCTAGTTTTTAATTATTATATGTTTTTTTTTTATTTTACCATAAAAAATAACCAATTTCAACTCTATCGAAAATGATTGTGTGCCGACTTGTATGATTAGATTAGTGATTTGAGTTGATTGATTTTATTATAATAGATTTTAATCTTTTCCTTCAATTTTCCATTCGACCGGCTACTTTTGATTTGCACCAACAACACTGTCATCTTTAACACTAAGTGTTTTTCTACACTTTTCGTTCTTCACTAATAAGTAGAATTATTCTAATAAAATTTAATCGTCTGCCTTATATAAAGTATAATGCAATTCATGCTGATTTAATCCAATTGAAAAATACAAAAGATATTCCATCAAGTTTATCTGTCTGTGTAGGCAGGCGATTCTATAACAGTAGACATAAATAGATAGACGATAGATACAGCAGGCTTATAATTTATTCTAAAATAAAATAAAACATCCAACAACACACCAATTACTTATCTGCCCTAAACTAAGCAAAGCTTGTACTATGGTGACTAGAAAACATAAACATAAGTACTTAATTACATTTATAAACATCCATGACGTTGATGCTCGTGTTCATCACATAAACATTTACCCCATGTGGGATTCGAACCCGCAACTACTTGGTCCAAAAAGAGAACCACTAGACCAGAAGGTCATCATTATGGACGCAAATCGTGACCAAAGATACTGAAAGCACGCTACAAATATTTTTACTAAATAAAATTGTTTTCACAATCACACCAATTATCTAGCCCCAAACTAAGCAAAGCTTGTATTATGGCGACTAGATAACGGATAAACATACTTAAATATTTTTATAAACATCCATGACTTAGGTACAAATGCTCGTGCTCATCACACAAACATTTTCCCCTTGCGGGATTCGAACCCGCAACCGCTGGTTTTGTAGTCCGGAGCGCAAACCACTACACCAGACGGTCGTCCAATTCGTCGTGAATAACCTTTGAGATTAGCCTTGATCACTTATTTATTTGTTTTTCTGTATAAATCCACTGTCTTTTCGTCTACTGTGACTACATGGGGCACACTAAAAGTTTTGCACTTCTAGCTAATCGGAACTATTTGAATTTCGAATGTTATATTTTTTTAAACGTTGCAACGTTCTTAGTAATAAAAAAAACAATTGGCGGGAAATGATTTGTCAATTGTTTTTTATCACACATCAAAGTTCTACGTAGGTACGCAACGAAAATGGAATTAAGTCGAAAAGATTTTAGAGCGATGATTTTTTATGATTTTAAAAGTTCTCTCTCTCTCCGCAAGACTGTGCCGCTCGTCTTCAAAATGCTTTTGGGAGAGAAGCACCTTGTTTGAGCACCGTGAGGCGATGGTTTGCTGAATTTGAGAGAGGTCGAGTTTCTTTACATGACGAATTTCGTGAAGGGCGGCCTTCAACTGCCGTCAACGAAAATAATGTGGCTACTGTTAAGCGGCTAATTGAAGAAAACCCACGGATTACCTATGAGACAATTCAAGGACTATTGGGGATTGGTATGAGCCAAATTCAGAAAATTTTACACGAAGAATTGAAAGTTCGGAAACTTTGCTGTCGGTGGATCCCTCATGAACTAACAGCGGAGCAGAAGCGGGCTCGCGTGAAATGGTGCTCACAGATGCTACCGAAGTACGACCACAGACATTCTAATGCTGTTTATGACATTGTCACAGGAGACGAAACGTGGATTTATAGTTTTAAACCCAAAAAAAAACAGCAATCTTGTGAATGGTCGTTTGAAAATGAGAACAGGCCAACAAAAGTGAGGCAGGCGTGAAACGTTGGTAAAAAAATGATCGCGTTTTTTTTCTCAGCTACGGGTCCCATCTGTACAATTCCACTTGAAGATCAAAAGAGTGTTAATGCCGAGTGGTATTCTACCATTTGTTTACCCAGGGTGTTAGAAAAAGTTCGTGAAAGACGACCCAAAAGCCGCGTTCTCCTATATCATGACAACGCTTCTTCACACACGGCCAACAAAACAAAGTCATTTTTAGCTTCTGAAAATGTACAACTCGTCACCCATCCTGCGCATAGCCCCGATCTAGCACCCTGTGATTTCTGTATTTTCCCCAAAATCAAAGATTTGATGAGAGGTTTTACTTTTACCAACTTCGAAGAGGCAGTGATAGCGTTCAATCAGCACGTAGAAAACATGCCTTCGGATCTGTGGTCCTCCTGTTTTAAAAAATGGTTCGATCGCATGAAAAAATGTTTAAAATGTATGAGAGTATTTTGAAAAGCAATAAACATAATATTTTGGTTATAACATGTTGTTTTTTTAAGTTACGCAAAACTTATAGTGTGACCTACGTATAAGGAATCTTACCTAGTTGGGTGTCTATTATACTTTTAAAAACTGAATAGACTTTAATCCAATTGATATAATTGGGATCATCTAAATAAATGAAGTAATAGATGCAGCACTCCGGAGGCAATTCGGCTAAAGACAAGCCTAAAGTGGGGGAGGGGGGGACGGGAACCAATCGGGCAGTTTACTGCACGCACGACTGGCCAGCCTCACGACTATACAATTTGCGGTACAGGTGACGACAGAAGTGTTCTACAAATTTGCATTTGAAATTTTCTTGATCACGGTGCTTAGTGTCATGGTGCATGTATTTTGATATAAGTGAGTATACTAGTTGGTATGACACAATTTTCTTCTTCTCGTGTCGATGGCAATTCCCTCGAATTTTTGATGACCAGTTATTCCGCCACATGAACCGCACTATCGGTGGCACTTTTTACAATTTACACAATGCAGCTTCTTTTTACTTACACATTTGGCGAATACGACGCGAAATTTCGTGTAGTAAGTGCAACTGTTTAGTGCGCCTTTTTAGCCCGACTCATCTTCCGACTCATGCAAAGCTCTCATAATATCGATTAGCAAGCTGAAGTGGCAGTGGGCGGGGCACATAGCATATAGAACTGACGGCCGATGGGGCAGAAAGGTTCTAGAATGAAGGCCGCGTACCGGCAAGCGCAGCGTAGGACGTCCACTCACAAGGTGGTCAGACGACCTGGTAAGGGTCGCAGGAAGACGCTAGATGCAGGCCGCTTCCAAGCGGCCAATCTGGATGTCAATAGGGGAAGCCTATGTTCAGCAGTGGACGTCCTATGGCTGAAATGATGATGATGATGACGGTTCAAAATTTATACCATGTATCCCTCTGTCATTTCTCAAGTTACCAAATTAATGTTATTTTATGGATAATAATAATTTTTTTTTTTTTTAAATGATAATAAGTGGAACTTTGATTTACTTACCACTTTTACTCAAATTCATTTTATAATAACATAACATAATAATTTAGGAAAAAAAACCTCCGAATCGGCTAATCTTGGGATAGACAATGATACCGAAATTATTTGGAAATAGTCTACTCTATACTTATCTTCTTAATATCGGGAATAGGTCGAATTATCAGTCACCCTGTATACTACATAAATCATTCTTACCTTTTAACAACAGCAGAAAGTTAAAAAAATGAAAGCTCTGGTATTGAGAAAGCCGAGCTCAAACAGCCGAATTTTTACGCAACAAACTCCTCTGGCATCTTTAAAACATTTCGTGGATTATCTGGAGTGCATAAATATGAACGTAAAGCGTGACAATGACACCTGACACCTCGTCTCGACTCGGCAGTAGTCGGCACCCGCGACTGAGAGAACTGCGAGTACTGCACTCATCTTGGTGAGGCGTGCGTCTGTGTGAGTACGTCATTTCGAACGTTTATAGGTAGTTTCCTAACTGTATAGAATATATAAACTGTGGTAATGCCCTGAAATTGGGTGCGCCATTTCGAGCCCGACTCACCCCCAGATCGGGTCCGCTAGAAAGGAGCCCGACAGCGTGCAGTGGTCCGGCCTGTTTCGGCAGTTCCGGTTCCGACGGCGCCTCACACTCGGCCGGGTCGCGGTGACAGCTAGTGGGGCGGACCTTGGCTGTGCGCCTTCAGCGCACGCCACAACTGCCCGGTGAAGCTGAATAATGTCTTTCTCAAAGACAATCAGCGATAGGTCCATCCGAAGAAAAAAGGGCGCCATTTATACCTTCTGTCAAAGCATCAAATTATAAATAAATAGTCATACAAGGCCACCAATAGTGCTATATCGGTGGCTGAGTTTTGGTCCTCACACAAAGCCTGAGCCACGACACACAAAAAAGAAGAAGATAAATAAATAAAACATACCGTACCGCGTGTGGTACCTAAACAATTTTGGCACTCAATTTCACAAATAATTGAAGGTCTTTAGATCTAATTAGATCAAGAGACATTAATGACTGCTCATGGATGCGTGCGTGATAGTGATGTGAATCTCCTCTTTGAAATTCTCTACTTACACGTTAATAATCAATGAATTTTTATTTAATTGGTTTCAAAATACAATATTTTCTTTTGTGCGTAGATGTACCATTACTTGAAGAGAATCATTACGAAATGTTTTGTATCGAATGACCAGTAAATGGATTGCGATTTCAAGCTACGTTGGATTTCGTTTTATTTTTAAGCCAACCCCTTTTCTTTAACGATAAAGAATAGAGGTTATCAATCACTAAACAAATAAATTCAAAGCCAAAAAAACAAATTAAGTATGTCGTCAATATTTAATGAATATCTAATTAATAAAATTAATTAATTATTACTACAGTTATACAATTCTGTACCAAAGTTATAAATCTGGATCTACGTAACTAAATACTGTCAGGAAGATTTGATTTATTTTTTTTGTTTCTAAACTCTACATTTTTAGTAAATACATATAATTTGAAGACAAATAGCACTGTTTGTTGAGCTACTCGTACTCAACTAATTTTAGTCTTGCTAAGAAAAGAATAATCGTTTTTACAGAGAAAGACTATTCATTTGGCAAAAGTACAATGCAAAATGCAAATCAGTAATCTTAGATTACAGTCGTTACGCAGTACATAGGTACCTACCGGCGAAAATAGCGAATAGGTATCAATGTGAAATGTAGCCAGCTTCAATCGTTATTACTCGATCAAATTTTAGTAAACTTATTTTAACTAAACTAATTTGAAAGAGATTATGACGAGAATTTGAAACATTGGACCAAGATAATTGCTGCTTTTTTTTAAATGTAGGTATTTATTTATTTACACACGTAGTTTAATTACAATACACCTAATATATTTACAAATTATATTTTTAACAATTATTAAATATTTTATTTAACAATTACTATTAAAACCATCAACTAGCCGATTGGCACGGTGATTCGTCATGATGAGTGCAGTTTTTTTCCTAGTACAGTCAATTCCTAAACCGAACAGATCTATATCGGTTTTTAACTAGATAAAGAGATCTTGGCAAAAAAACCTTGTCGGGTGCCACTTACACAAGGCCGGTAATTCCATCTAAATGGACACCTATGTAATTCTTAAAACAATTTTTTTAATGCTATAGCAGTTTTCAGCGATTGAATGGATGTTATACAGATCATCATAATCATTTCAGCCATAGGAGGTCCACTGCTGAACAAAGGCTTCCCCCAATGACTGATCATCGAGGGGGGATCGCCAATACTCGCCACGCTTGGCAGGCGGGTTGGCGAGCGCAGTTGTTTTATAAGATTTCGCACGAAGACGCTGCTGCCCGTCTTGTGCTACATGAATTAGTTGACTCTTACGACACGCTTCCTGTTGGCGGTAGGGAAGTGTATTCTTTACGGCCGTCCCCACACGGCACGTTATGTAGGTACCTATTTATAAATATTGCACGACCAATTCTCTGTGAGCACGGAGATGGCGAACCGAAATGATGTATTTCCAAAACACAGGGAGGTCAACGCTCCGTGCGAACACGTGATCCGATGACGTGAACTCGGCAATCATGGCGGACGCCATCACTATTTCTAATCTTATCTAACCGTAAAATTACTCCTTTTTTCTTTCGACATACATCGCTGCTAACGCAAATATATTAAATTTATCTCTCAACCAGTCATCGACATGTATCGCAAACATATCAATTTCATCAGTCATTTTTGTGGAAAGTAAATAAAGCAATCGACACACCTACGGAATTTTGCTGAACTGAAGAGTCCGATAACCAGAGGTTTTATTAATTTAGGTCGTCGGTTTGACATTTTAGAGGACACCAGCAAATTCGTGTTATTGTGTCAGTAACTGACAAATCGCATCGTTTATGTCTACGAATTTGCAAATCTAGGCTATGCTACGCTTACCTACATTGCTTATCAAAATTAAGCAATACAGCCCCCCACCATATAGCGATTTATTAACACAAACGGTTTGTTTTTTTACAAATATGATAAATATAGTCACCATGATTTTTTTTATTAAAAAAGCGATCATAAAAATTAAATATGGCGTCGATATCTATCATATATTTACAGTTGGTGTCGGTATATATATATCATATCATATCATATCGTGTTTTGGTGCTCATGCTACGGGGGCTGCAGTAGGCGTAACTGATTTGGTAATGTGGGATGCTGTATTTTACTACTTGATTACTGCTGTTTTTTTTTTCTAGTACCTAGGTACACCTACCTTTATATCTCTAGGCTTAGGTAATATTAGAATTATTTGGCATCACCTAAGTGCAACACAGCAGAAAAAAACGTAACGTTACCTAGCCTAAGTAATGATGATTGTGTGACGCAAAGAATTACGTCTTTGGTGTGACGTGTGACACACACACAACATGTAACTTTTATTAAAAATTCGCAGTTTCTGTAAGTATCTACATACATAAGTATTATAAAAAAAACATGTAAGAAGTACTTACCTACATAACCTAAATAATTTTTAAAACTACATTAAAAAGTTTTCAATCATTGATTTAAAATAAAAATGGGTTAGTACCTAAGTCTACATACATGGCTAGTTAATTGGTTTCATTAATATTAATGTCTCTACATCTGTCTGCAAGTGCTTAGGTAGCATCATACTTGAAATAAACTGTCTCGTTCAATAATATCGAAAAATAAATTACTTAAGTTATTTAATTTATGATCCCCTCTCAAGTTCAAAACTTGCGTAACGAACAGCGGAGAGTTGTTTTGATGGAACGAGTTGCTTCATAAATCGAGGGTGTTTTATCGGCGCGCTACATTCTGTCGCCCGGTGAGTTGACTTTCTGTGCCACGGCTGCGCGCCCCGCGAGACGCGGGGACCGCGGGCGCGCGGGGCGCCGCGTGACGTCACGCTCGACCGTGGCAGTGAGTAGTGAGAGCGGCCGCGTCGCTCGGCGCTCCTCGTTCGCTCGCTCTACGTACTCCGTTGACGACGGTCGCGCGCGCGCAACGTGCCACTTTTTACGGCTCACCGCGGTAACCTCACTATCTTCATAACGCCGGACGAACTCGACTCGTGGGACTCGCGTGCTCTTCTCACCTGTTGCGTGGATTGTGTTTTGACTAGAAAAAGTTATCGGCGCACCATCGCACCGTCTCATCTTATTGGAGTGCAATAAAATCAAGACAGTGGATTCGTTACGGTTCCAAAGCGGCATAGACGCCTGGTGTACGTCTATAGAGTCGCGTTTAGATAGTTTAGTGCGGGGAAAAAGTGAAGTGAAAGCCTACGTCGGAGGATGTCCGTCGGCGATTGTGGATACCGGAGCGTATGACACGCTCGCCGTCATGAGACGCCGCTGGTCCAACAACGGGGGCTTCCAGACGCTGCGCATGCTGGAGGAGAGCTCGTCTGAAGTGACGTCGTCCTCTGCTCTAGGTCTACCGCCGGCGATGGTTATGTCACCGGAGTCGCTCGCATCGCCCGAGTACTCCAATCTCGAGCTATGGACCTACGAAGATGGCATCGCGTACAGCACGGCGCAGTCGCTGCTGGGCAACGCTTGCACGATGCAGCAACAGCCGCCCACACAGCCCCTGCCTTCGATGCCCTTACCGATGCCACCCACGACGCCTAAATCGGAAAACGAGTCGATGTCATCAGGTCAGGTCACCTTTAGCGTACTCACTTAATGTAAAATTGCGAATTGTATGCGAAGATTTGGCGGCAAGCGTATCGCGAGAGGCGAGCGCGCTGTCATCGACCTTTGCCCCGGATACCTTGACCGGGCGCCCGAGCCGATGTCTCCTTGCCCCGCTCATCACAATCGTTTTGTTTACCTACATTCTGATTCAATGTTGTAACCGCCAAAGTTGTGTATTTTATTGTTGTGTCAGACAGCTAATTCATACGTTCGCTATCTTGCATAAACGCCGGCTGATAATTATTATTTTATTATTCATTGACTCAAAATAGATGCGATTTTTTAATGCAATGATTTTTGTAAATACCTTACTTACCTATCTTCCATTCTGACCGCGTAGTGTAGTTTAATAGGGTGACTAGCACGGAATGACGGATCACCTGAGGGCGAACGGATAAAAATATCCTCTTGATAGATTATTATGCGTAATCATAGATCAAGTAACTAGGCAGCTAGATAAGGTGCCTACCTATTTCAGTATGATTTATAGATTGCAAATTGAATAAGAAAAAATACCAAAAGTTACCGAAAGCCAAAGCCAAAGCCAAATATAACAGCAAAATAATCAAAATGCAAAATAAACAGCTGTGAAATGCTTGTGACTATTCTTAGATCATTCCCATTTACACCCAATAATACTTCTTCCCATACAGAGTCACGTTTCAATGGCCTTTGATAATAAAGTCGAAAGGAACTTAAAACAGACTAACGTAGTTTGTATAGTTAGGTAACAACAATCGTTCGATCCTCGAAACTAAAAATAAACCTTCGTTAGGTAGGCATAATTTTTGCTGTGGTTTAGGTAAAGTTTAATAAAAGTTAATCGAACACGCAGTGCGCCGTTCTCTTGCTTTAGAATAAAATAATAATAAAAAAATAAAATAAAAAAGTACTTCGTTTACAAATTCCAATTGGAATTACCTTTCAATTTGAAAATACATAGGTATAGCTTTATTAAAATTATTATGCTTATTATTAATGGATACCGCGTGGTCTAATGAGACCGCGTAATAACAAAGATTATAGGTAACGTTATCTAAACGAGATACAATTATCTCGTTTTGATTACGTAAACATCAGTTTAAAAAATAAAGAATTATCTACTTACCCCTGCACATTGTTTGATTACTAGTGGCGTAGGAAGATCATCGAAGAATGACTAATTGTTATCAGTTCGTGCTTGCTAGGTCCGTCAAGGTTACAATGGAAAATTTGTTCATGTGTCATTTGGGTACACTTGCGCGAAAACCGGTGATTTGGACTCTATAGAAATCTAGACTCATAGACAGGTTCGTAATGTGAAGGTATTTAGGTCCAAAATATGATTAAGGTAATTATTTGCACTATTTAGACACAATAGAATAAAATTAGCTGTTTTAAACTTGAAATTTTAAGCATTTAACCGTACTTACACGATCTGTAAGGTACAAACAACTACAAAGTGCAAACACTTGTGTTGCATTGCGTATGATTAGATAATAAAATAAAAAATCTTATAATTTGATTGTACCTACTTGTCTTCAGAATTGGAATATTTAGTATCGTAAGTCCTATTGTGACATTCATTCGGTGATTCTGATTCTGTACCTATCAATTTTTTCAAAATTTTTATATTTTACTAGGTCGTATAGGTTCATAGTTGATGAAAAGCTGATAATATTGACGCTGATATTCACTAGTTTAATTGACAGTCTCGATCATTAACTGAATAAAAAACCTCAAATCATTTGACATTGAACTGTACGTGTTGTTGACATTTAAGTTGATAAACGGATGAAAAAATTTGATATTTTGTCGGCTTGTAAACCGGTAATTGCCTGTACATCATGCATATAGGATTTTGTATTAACTTAAAGTATAACAAATCCAAAGAAATGACGTATAACTACGGAACGGACTAAAAAAAGATCAGCAGACCGTTTCAACGTGAAATATCAAACCACAAAAATCAATAGACTACACCTTTGTATAATAGAAAAGAAAGTGTACCGTCAAAATGAGCGGTGTGCATTTCACGAACACAATACTTAATCTATCATCAAATGTCGAGGGAGGGTGAGGAGAGGACTCCCCTCCTATTGTACGGCCACCGATACTGGAATACTGACGTCTATTTCTGTTTTCTTAAAAGCACTGCATGTTATCTCTTCCAGAGCTACTTAAATAGAGTATCGCAACTCTAGATTTTTTACATCAAGTGTTGTTAGTAGAGATTTAGGGTCAGGAATATGAGAAAGTAGCTGGTCCCGCGGCTTGTCTTATTTATTAGTCGTATTCAACGCGAGGCAAGCCGCGAAGAAAAGCTAGTCATGCCCTATTTAAAACGTACCTTTTATCAAAATAGGATAGATCTTGCCGTAAAGGCGTAACAAACAGACAGAACATTCGCATTTGTAATCTAAGTACATTGATAAATAAACCAGGTAAGAAAATTGCTATCAAAAGACGATCAAACCATCCATTGATATTATCTTATTATCATCATAATTGGCCCACGTCAGTCCACTGCTGGACATAGACCTCTCCCAAAGCACGCCCCTGAGCCGATCCTTGGATATTCTTTTCCATCCGATGCCAGCAGCTTGCATCTTTTCATGATGCTATTGAAGCAGAGGTTAATAAACGCAATTTATTGTGAGAAAACTTTGAATGTGCCCCGAGACCTTTATTAAAGTAACTCCTTCCATTTAAGACAGTTTCAATTTGCCAAGTAATGTAACAAACAATTTGAGAGCGATGCAGCGGGGTTTCGACGAAGCGACTGCGCCCGCGCCGGTCCGACCGGTTTAGAGGCTACTTCTGATGGTAAATCGCATCGTCTGACAAGCCTCGTATGTGCATGATATGTACTTAGTTACCTTTTGCTCCATGTGAAAACTTAGTAATGATTCTAGAGCGGAAATTAAATTCAGTTTTATTGGAGTTACCTTATCAAAGTTCCTGGTTCCAGAGACTCATCTCAGGACAGAATGATAGTCTCAACTTGTGTATAAAACTACAGTGAGGTTTTTAAATTCTTAACATTTTTTTAAACCGACGTAATCTAAAAATGCTCTCTCTGTTTATATCCAATATCCATTAATTACTTGATAATGTTAAAAGATTTACTGTTCTCCAATGCCTATAAGTAGCGCTTTATCATGTTACAAACAATACAGAAATAAATTCCTTCTCTGCAACAAGAGCTGCACGCAAATAGTCGAAACGTCATGCGGTCATAAAATGACCCGCATAACGCGTTACTTGGACTGAATGCTTCAACTAAAACTCATTTCTAAGCTACGTCAAGTTTAAAAATGACGCATACGCCTAGCAACAGAGCATGCGGGTCGTTCTGATGAGATACGATAGCCATGTAACTTGTCTATAAAACTTTATAGCACTAAAAGTTTTAATGCATAATTGGAATTAGGCCCAATCCTCCATAAAAGTGTGAGAAAACATCAACGCGGAAGAAACCTTGCTTTGTAAACTGGTCTAAATGTCAATTTTGCGGCTAGTGATGCTATTGTTGGGTTTAAAAGAACAAATAACGTACGACATTGAACGGCCGAAAAGACTAGGAAGCAACCCTGAAACGCCAAAAATAGTAAAGCATACAATGTTACTTCATTTAGAATGACGTTGTGGAAGTGAGGTAACCTCTACGATTGAGTAAGTGGTGAACGTCTGCTTAGGAAGTCAATTGTATGCTTCTTTTGATTTGTCTTTTTTACTTTTAATACTTACATTTAATACAATAATACGGGAATATTAAGTAAATTAAGAATTATGATGATAGTAAGTGTAAGTCAGTACCTGTTTGTGAAACGTCACAATATGGCATTTACAGCGATAGCGTTGGTTGGAAAGCTGATTCTGGCCAAGAATGAAACATGTCAATTACTACCTACTATAATCGTGCGAATTCATCGCGTGGTCGCTCGTCGTGGAAGAAAGTGGAAATCTGAACGTTTGTCACGACTCTAAAGACTATTTAATTCTGCAAATCATTATTTAGCTTGGTTTTAGATATCCGAATAGTCTTGATATCATTCCCTTCTTTTGTAACTCTACGCCCATTATTTGATTTGATACTATGTTATTAGTTTTAATTTCAATGTAGGTGGTCCACCACCACAAATTGTTTCTATTTTAGAACTCTTGGAATAAACCTTATCTATGATTTTCGTATCGCTCGCTTAACGTCTTTCTACGAAAATACCTAGTTTGAAATATTAAATACATATTCCAGCAGTCACAATATTTTATTTTCATTATTACTGGTTATATCAAATACTTCCCCTCAACGGCAGCAGGCACGTAATCTATCACGCTGAGCAACAAACTTTTTCGTTACAAAATTATTTGTCGCCCTTCGTTTCGACTTTCTGTGTTGACTTGCCCGATTGCTTGTTTTTTGGTTTTTACGTTTACTATACTTATGTTTCTTTAAAAAATGTTGGCTGACAACTAAATATACTTAGATCAATAATAATTTTGCAGAATAGATATCAGCCCCGTGTTTTGTGATTGATGTCGTCAAGGTATCGCGATAAATCGATCTATAGCATAACTACTATTAAACTACAAACAAACTAGATGAAATCCAAAAACTAACTTCAGTTATGCTCTCTATGTTCAACAAAAAAAACAAATTTCGGCAATTTAACGTTGAATTGGAAACTCCTTGCTCGTGCCTTCTAAGTTTGTTTAAAAATAGTTTTTAGTTTTACCTAGCTAGTATCAATTGGCATTAATATTTAATAAGCAATGTTCTAAAATGATGTTGCATACTTTCACGCATTTCTATTACATTTATAGATCATTTTAACCATTTCTATTGTTGAAACACCATTCATTTACTAACTGCATTGTGATAGGATACAAAGCAAACTGAAAGTAACTAACTACGTACATAATGGTTTAATTTTATTGCGTTATTCAGCGGTTTTCTTGGCCATAATAAAACAAACACAGCACATTATCATTTTAAATGTTGTAGATGTGTAATTCTTTTTCAGAGTTAGTTATTTTGCGAGAAATATGACCGTGGGAAACTAACTGGGATATGATATAAAAAGTCTTGAGAGAACATCTTAATTTAACTAATTATAAAACTAATTAAATACTTTAATGAATATTGATTAGATGTTTAAAAATATCGGCCAAGTGCGAATAGGGCCCTGTGACCTGTGGGTTACACATACCTAGAGTTGTAAAGTATCCGTCACGTTATAAATGTCTGACCAATATGACCGAGCAAATTGGACATTTTCTCAATGTGACCGGACATTTTGGACATTTATTGTCACTAACGACACAATCAATTCTATTGACAAAATATGAAGAAAAAAATTTGGTCACAAATAAGTGCCTTATTATGAAAGACAGGCTTTAGTAGTGATGATCTATAACGAAATAAAATTTCTAAAATTAATTTATCTTTCTGCGTGAACGTTTACGCGTGAGTTTTTTTTTTTTAGTTCAATCCAGATCCAATTACATGTTTTATTGTCAAATACTTAACATTTAAGACTTACTTTAAAGATTCTTCTTTTTTTAAATTTATAAGTACAAAAAAAAAACATGTGACCATCGTGACAATAAATGTCCAATGTGACCAAGCATTATTCATAAATGACGGACGCTTATAGCATATGACCGTCAATTTACAACTCTACACATACCTAATTATGCAGGTACCTATAATAGTAGAAGCATTCTTCAACTACAATTTTAATTTAAGTTAGCAATCGCAATAAAATACACGTTTTTTTTTTAATAGGTACTTGTACTGTAAGGCCTTGCTGGTTTCCAAATTGTATGATTCTAGATCGACGGGAAGTGCCTATAGGTTTATATTCAATTCATGTCACATTATGTTGGTTTTGCAAGTATCAAAACAATTTCGAACTAAAAAACTCTAAACCAAAATAATGCGACACAAAGTATATTTTGACTGTTGACTTGAGAAGCTTCAATTTTTTGCACGTACAATCTCCAAGGGTCCATAGATTTAATCGAATATAACCTACCTACTTGACAACATTCCGTTAATTAAAATTCCATTTACGGCGGAGTTTAAGGCAAAGCTAATTTATTGAAAATCGTACTCATCACTCACATAACACAACCCAGTCTTTTCGTCAACCTTTGATCGCAATCGGCATTAAAACGCTTACTTTGTCGGCTCTATTCGCGCTAGACGCTACGCTACTGCATCGATTGCGTCTACGAATTAGTCATAAATCGCTTGCACAAGGGCCCCACAGGTCGCCCCGCGGGCCCCACCTGAGGTGAATGTATCGGCGACCGCGCGGGGGCGCCAAGGACGCAGCCGTTTTTTGACACGTCCGCTGTAAATAGGCGCAAAGCCAACCGTGTACTGCCACTGGCTAATTATTCCGCGGTACGCTTAGCCGGAAATTATTTGTTTCTAGTTGTTGAATTAATTTGGACTGCGGCAGCGAGAGGGTTACGGACCTCGTGAAGGTCTATGCCGTTGTTAGATAACATGGCATAACCTTTATAATAAACAATCATCATCATCATTTCAGCCGTAGGACGTCTATTGCTGAACACAAGCGTCCCCGAAAAGTATGGAATTGCCAATACTCGCCACGCTTAGGAGGCGGGTTGGCGAGCGCAGTTTTTTAATGCTATTTTGCACGCTGCTGGTCTCGTGCTACAGGAATTAGTCGCCTCTTACGACACGCCTTCTGTAAATAAACAATCATACCTACTTAAAATACCTACATCAAGTTTTATATATTTGCCATAATTCTTATGTCATCTTAAGCAAATTCAGACAGACAGACCGCGCGTAAGCTTATTCCTAATTCCCTACTACCTTATAATAAGGTACAAACGTTTTCTGGTCAATATTGGAAACTCGGATCTAGAGATAGTACGGTTTGTTAATTTCTGACTAGAATTGAATCCTTGTAGCAAAATAACTCCAAATCAACACCACCAAACAACCCCAAACATTCATTTATTTTCTGTTTACTGAATAGATATTATTAAAAATGACGTGTAACGACCGCAACACGAACAAGGGTTTAATGATACCTAAATTATATGTCAATGTATGTGTGTTGGTTGGTGTAAACGTTTGAGCAACCGATTTCAATACGTGTGAAATGTAATACCCTCTCTGTGGGTAAGCGGAGTCATGCATGATTGATGATTCCTTAATCAGAGAGGTCGCTCACCTCCTCGACTACACCCGAGATAGCTTCGCGACTCCATCTGCCTTGGGTAAACGTATTATGTAACATTCATACCAACGGTGGCAATTAATGATTACATCGTGATTCTTTAACTCGTTCTCAGGTCGTTAGAGGTTTCCGTTTATGTAAGTCGGACTTGGTCATGAATTACCATACAAATCGGATCAGCGCGGCAACAATTATGGCCGCTGTAAACCTCGGCCATGGTGTTAGAATAATATTAATCTACTGAACAGCTGCTGCTGGCTGCTAAAGTAAAGGGCCCCATTTTTCACCAATAAAAGCGTTTTGGCAACCCTTTGACTACGTAATCTAATGTCTGACCCCCTTATATTCTAAACATAAAGGCAGTGCCCATTACATTGTGCGACAACCCTCTAATTTAATTTTTAGCTACACTTCCCTAATTAGTTCTATCCGCTGTTAAACTCGTCTGTCGTTAACGTGTAACCAAATTAAATCGAAGCCGGAGGGATCGATAGTATTGATTTGAAACATCCTTCTTTCGGGTGAAACAAAAAGCAAGGGTCTTCGATCTGGTTCACAAAGTTCGTTGGCACTGATTGACACTATGTTAAAAAATACGGACGGCTCACGTCACACACTGCGACGTTCTTTTCACCGCGATTTGATAGTATAATGTCACCGAAGCTTGCACATGATTTAAAAATTAATAGGTACGTATCTGTTACCTAACCTCGCATTTGTCTCTTGACATGTCACGCCTACAATTTACGTTTGATAACGATTCAAACCCAATTAAATTTTATTAAGGAAATTTCAGTTAGCGCAATAAAAGTGAATTAAGAGGCCAGAGAAAGAGCGTGAATGGTTTTTCTTAGTCAGTGTAGTCGGTCTAGGAAGAATATAGGGGCGGATGTGCGGTCGAGCGCGTGTCGCGGTCGGCTGCGCCCGCGCTGCCATCGCGTCGCTTGTTACCTCTATTATCTCTACTAGAGTCGCTATAACAACTCACAGATTGAGTATCTCTACTGAGGTTTCTATATTACTCATAAATGTATTTTTTTAGCTTTGATAAGACAGCTATGACATCTGAAGCTTTTAGGGTTTCGAGCCCCTTTTTTGAAAACGCTCGCTCGCTCGTGCTAATAATCAACTTACTTGAAGAAACGATACGATAATGAACTTACGTTATATGGAGAACCCTTGGCAAGAGAGTCCTATTCGCACTTGATCGGTTTTTTAAACAATGACCAAATACTTTTTACTGGACTGGACGTCTAACTCTGATCTGACAGAGCGTTGATATAAATCTTGTCTTGTTAAATGTTTAAAAACTATTGTGTATAATACACGCAAGTAGTTTTTACCATTCCGGGAGTGGGTAGTTAACGTGAAAAAATGTTCAACGGTTGTAATGTACAGGGGTCAAAGTGACCATACGGACCGGCTGTCTATGTGGCAAAAAGTATGAACGTCAAAATGCCCCAGTGTCAAAATGTACATATCATCATGGTCACAATGGTTTAGTGACAAATGGTACACATCTCAAAATGCAAGTACAACAAAAAGTGTGATAGACAATATGCTTGATTGATATAACGTGCTTATGTTTTAATCAATAACTGTCAAAAAGTCAATGTCCTTCTTTTTAACCGACTTCAAAAAAGGAGGAGGTTCTCAATTCATCGAATTATTTTTTATTTTTATGTATGTTCAGCGATCATTCGTTACTGCGTTGACCGACTTTGACTTTTGGAATGGTCCCTTATAAATTTAAATCAATTCTGATGATGGAATCTATAAGAAAATCATCAAACTGTAAAAAAAGATATTATTAGGTAAGATAGAAATCACTGTTATCTATCTTACCTAATAATATCTTTGCCAAATGTGAACCGATTTTGATGATTCTTTTTTGAATAGCTTATGCTTCAAAGACACTATAATAAAATATTTTCTGAAAAAATTTCACCCCTAAGGGTGGAAAAATAGGAAATGAAAACTGCTGAACAAGCAGTTAAATTATGTTTGCACTCGTAAGATTTGTTTTGATTAGGATTTATCACTAAAATATATGAAATCAGTTAATTTTATAAAAAAATTAAAAACCGACTTCAAAAAACTAAAACGCTTTTTAGTTTTTGTTATGAAAAATGATAACGCCACATTATTACAAAATACTCTAATTCAACTTACGTAGGGTGGACATCTTAACCTACCTTCACAACCGCACCGCTACTCTTAACTAAGCTAATCCAGAGCCAATGGCGAATAAGTATTATTACTCCAGTCTTCAAAGGCAAAGGATCAGTGCAAGAGTGCGGCAACTACCGCGGTATAAAGGTCATGTCCCACACCATGAAGCTCCTTGAGCGGATCGTGGACTCCCGGATCCGACAGAAGTGTGATGTCTCGGAGTGTCAATATGGGTTTCGTCCTGGCAACAGGACTATGGACCCGGTTTTCGCCCTAAGGACCATCGTGGAGAGATACAGGACGAAGAACACACCTCTGCACTTGCTCTTTTTGATCTGCAGAAGACCTTTGACTGTTTTCCTCGAGTGGTTATCTGGTGGGCACTGAGATCCAAAGGGGTGCCCGAGACATCTATTGACATTATCTAAGACATGTAACGCAGCTCCGATTCTATGGTTCGGACCGCTGTTGGTAACACTAAACCGATCCCTATCACCGTCGAAGTACACCAGGGTTCGGTCCTGAGTCCGTTTCTGTTTTAAGACATTTATTTTCTCAAAAAGAATTTACAATTCACTTTATGAGAAATTAAAACAGTTTACCAAATAACTTACTTACAGAGCGACAAACAAAATTTCTTAATATCGGCTCGATTGCTAGTTGAGGTGCAAGATGCCGTTTGGTAACTTCGCACGAATACATTGAACTAGCAAAGCTAGAACAGACATTGTTTATTGATAGTGAGCGCACTTTGTGTAATTCAATATATTTCTTGTGAGGTGAAATTAATATTATATGTTACCTAATTTACAATATTTATTTGCTTTTTATTATTATAATTTTTTATCAGTATTTGGTTTTGATTTAATAAAAATAAAAAAAATACTCAGTCTGCATACCAAAAAAATATAATTTTAATAATCTTTTGAAGCTGGCCATAGATTTGGCGTTTCTGATATTTTTTGGCATTTTATTGTAAATTGAGGCACATTCAAAATACAGTTTTTGCCACATTTGGTGCGTGCTGTACGCAATTTTAATTTTTTGCCAAGCCTTGGTCTTAATTTTGTTATTGGTACAGTTTTGGTAAAATTTGTCTCTGTATGTATCTGTTTAAAATACATTACATAAAAATAAATTGATAAATACCTTTTAATTTAATTATTGAACTTCGTCTTTAAAAGTATCCGAACAAACCAAAATTATGAATATTTTGCAAACATGTAAATACTTTACTTGTGTAAATACGTAAAATTATAAATAATCTCTATATGTATCTGTTTATTTCATTTTGACACATGCACGGGGTGTCGGTTATACCTTTCGACTCTCGTACCTTTTTACCTTGATGTATTTAAACACGTGTTCACGTTAGCTATTATACATTATGACACTTGTTCGATTGGACCCGAAGACATTTTAACTCCAGCCCATTTTAACCATTGCACATTTCGACATTCATACTTTTTGCCACATAGACAGCCGGTCCGTATGGACATTTTGACCCCTGCACATTCAAACCGTTGAACATTTTTTCACGTTAACTACCCACTCCCGGAATGGTTTTTACTGCTGAGGTCTCAGCATTAACGCTACACATAGTAGGTATTACAGAAAAAAAAAGGGTGAAGTAGTACTGCTATAAGTGATCATGGTTAATCTGCTTCGTCTTCACTCTTAAAGTTGTCAATCAAAGCTCTGGGCGATGATTTTTAATATCTTGACCGGTTGTATTGTCCAAGTTTTTTGGGGTAAGGAAACCCGTTGTCCGAATTAAAATAACTCAAGTCTCACAAATACAATGTGGTGAGTTGGTGCCCCCCTAATTCCAAAATATATAAACTAAGATTTTAACCATGATTAAACGGTCAACCAATTTGCAATATAATTTCTAATGTGTTCAATTTTTATTTGGCTATTGTTTAGACCCAGTCTTTTATGTTTTGAATTACAGGGAAATCTGCAGACACGTAGGATACATGTTTAACAAAATTCAATTTCAATAAAATCTGTTTTATTCTGTACCTTGTGAATAGGTTCAGGACGTGCACGTATTTTATTTACGCCTGTTTTTTTTGCTTGTTAAGAGACATAACAAGTGTTTAATATTAAACAAGCAATTATTTTACTTTGTCGAAACGTGCTTAGAGCCTATAGCAGGTTTAGCAGTGTTGTTTGTTTGTAAAAACCTAAGTCATACCAAACTTCATGAAAAATATTATGTGTTGTTCTTATTCATATCAAAAAGTAGGTATTTCTATAAATTTCTAATGTCTGAATTATTATATTATGAGTGTTAGTGATCGACATCGACACCTTCTAGAAAAGGTAATGAAAAACAGGAAAGACATTTTTGACGCAGTGAAAATGTGAAGTAGGTACCTACCTCGATTACACGTTTAGCCGACAAACTTATTGTGTAAGATGGATGCCGTACTGCATATCAATGGGGCCGGCTTCCAACACGGAACTTGGATATGTCTACGTGACTCTTAGTTGTAAGTAGGTAGTATACTATTGTAACATTCGTTTATCTCAGGATTCAACCGTGGACGATGTCGCCGCCTCCACACGGCGCGTCCCTCGTTTTATTGTCTGTGTCAACCTACACACGCCACGGGTTAAATAATGGCGTTACTCGCCAGTATCGCATGGTGCTTTGCCGTGTCGCTAATAAAAACGAACTGTTATGCGGAAAAATGCAACTGTACCAGAAACTCTGCCACGGATGGTTTTGTTTAAATTGTAGACGTTATATTTTGTACCTCTATTTGGTTATTAACCAATTTAAAATCTTTTGAATTGTCTACTAAAATTGTTAAAGTAACGTTTCATTAAGATATCTACTATCGTTCAGTTCTGATGTTTCTTTGTTTTTTTCTCTCAGAATAAAGCAAAACTTTGATAAACATTGTTGGAAAAATCATCCCTGGGCAGACGTTAAGTTCATTTTCTTTACTGACTCAATCATGTCATCATGACCATAATCTCATCCAAAGGTTGCGGCAGTGTAACATTAAGTGCGATGGCCGCCATAATTATGAGTAATGGCAAAGTTTGTTCTCACAGTTAAAACTTGGTAATTGTTTAATACAAGTAGAACCGGAGCCTATTAAAATTGGCTGTTTAATTTGGTTAGTTAGACTCACATCTGGCATCGTCTTTTATTCGGTTATTATTTTAATAATATCACATATTTTTATTGTACTCTCATATAAACACTCTTTTGCTCTTTATTAAATAATAAGCGTCAGACTACCTACATATTTAGAACTGTCGCTACACTGTTTCTCTCTCCGATTTTCCCAATTGAATATTCCATACAAAAATGAAAAGTTTGGAAACAAAAAGTAGAGTCCTAATTGGCAACTCGCTCGCCCATTTATATTATTGTCTGCGAAAAACATGTTTGTGAACTATATGAGCGCACTAATGAGCCAAACATTCATAACATCAAAAGAATGTTTTTACAAAAATTGATGGGCCAGTTACTTAAGCGATGAAGATTGGGGACTCCTGTTTGAAACTCTTTGTAGATTTAATATACGAATATTTTCGTCAATTACCGGACGAATACAGTTATTAATGGAGATATATTACGTCGCTTTATTATTCAATCAAGATGTTTGCCAATATTACTGCTTGCTAATAGGTAGGTAAGTACACCAAATTATTAGGAAATTACAATTTAAACCATTAATTTTTATCTTTCTCTACCTACATCGTCTAGCCAAGTTCTCGTTTTTTATTTAAGGTGTTATACCTAGTTGAAAAATTTGAATTGGAATAATTTTTTGATATTACATTTGATAGATTTAACTTCAGAAATTGTTCGCATTTAATAATACGATTGATAAATTTTGTCAGAAGAGTATGATGTTATTTAGTGTGCATTTTGATATGCACAGTCGTGATAACTATCCGTTGGCCTTGGCTGTTGTGCATCACTGCAATTCACTGCATGGCGCGTTGGCATTCACCTTATCGTGTGTTGAACCTCTATATCAACTCCGACAGACATTGGGCCTTTATCCAGCGCTATAGTATTAACCGGCACTATAAATAACCACGCAGAATATTTTTGAATCGGTAAAAACGCATCGTTTCCAACAGATCCTCTTAATTCAGTCGAATAATGTTTGCTAACTTTAAATACATGCATGACGAACGCATTCCTTCCTACCGCCAGCTATAAATGTGTGCGTTTCTTGATATACGAGGCTCTAGTCAAGGTCGACAATGTCATTGTACGAGCGAACCCGACGCAAATTCACACACTAACACACATTATTTGCATGTGTGCAGTGTACCTATTGAAATAATCTTATCATTTAGGTCACCTTACTTTGTAGATTACACACTCCACTGTGTACCTACTCACTGCACTTATAGAAATTAATCGTTATGTATCTGCCTGTGTTAATATTTGCCATTACATAGACATATATTGCTCTCTAAAATGTATTCTTGATCTAGCACCTATATATAAAATTCAGAGTGAATAAGATTGTGGCATGCTAGTCTTATTGAATTTACGATTCATGTGTTCACGGCCGCGAAACACAAATTATGCCTTCAACGCCTACTGGACGTTAACGATCACAATGTGGTTTGTTGTGTCGATGCGATTTAGAAATACTTAAACCATTCTGTTTTAGACGACCGACTTAATCTCCCTGTTGTTGACAAATGGAGTAACACGGTTACACAGATAGCTACGGATTTAGTAATACCTACGTAAAGCGTCAGCACTTATTAATTTTAGTGTTCATTTGTTTAATGAGAACTTTGTTCACGGAAATCTTTACAAACAATCTTCTTGTGAGTATTTTCATCTTTATCGTTTGTAAGTTACAATTTCTGACTAGATGCATCGCTTGTTTACTGTGCAGCGTCAGTTTTCCATTACTTCCCTATGTTTGATCTGCGCTCCTAAAATAGTACGGCACTAAGTCTAAAATGAACACATCAATGACTGGGCGAGGCGGCTCCGCGTCGTGGCCGTGCCGTGCAAGCGATTGACGCAAGAGGCGTCAGTTGTTTACAGTACAACCGCCTCAGGTTATTTACATCGGGGTCACAGACATGCTGAAGGAGACTGGAGTTCAATCGATATAATTATTCAACCTGCAACTAGCGTGTACCTGCGCGGCGATCGGCGTCCGCGCAACGCGGCAATGACCCCCTTTGACATTACTAGGTTGTTTATGCAACGAATTGGCAACAGACCACTTAAGTGGGTGACTCCAGCACGGACGCTGAATGTAGAGATGATTGAGTAAGGTCGTCTTTAAATTGCATGCATTTAGTGCGGTTCACACTAGATTGATTTCTCAAGTGCAATTTTTTGAATAACCTTATCATCAAATCGCTCGAAAATTATCTACGGCCGTAGCCGTGTTATCAGCGTCACATTAGCGGGTCAATACCCTTGACACCACGTGGTTACAATTTATGTAACTTCGTTCTTCCCAACAATTTTCATTGAAGTTATTTGCGATATTAATCATATCACCGAAATACATTTAAAAATTTTATTTAACCACGAAATTGGGTCTCTACTTTTATGAGAAGTGGTGCATACCTTTGCGAAAGTGAAATGGCATAAATTTCTCGCGAAAGCAACTAGTTACCACGACTAATTCTAACTGATTTTATCAGTAATATTTCTAACTACTGCCATATACACAACTCACGCGCGAGTAATAACGTCTCGTTGATATTGATCTGAAACTAAACTACTGCAATGTTTTCTTGCATACTTTGTTCTACGGCGATCTGTCACAGCATATCTGACTGGCTGCATTGATTAGATTGCCTTATGTCTGTCAACTGGTAGCAGCTCTTAACAAGCCTATTGTCTCGACAGCCGCCTATAAGCGCATAAATTCCAATAACAACAAGATATGTCACCGAGAATTTGTATCTGGACTCTGTGTCTCGATTTTCGATCTTGAAATGTTGGAATAAGCAGGCGTAAACGTTCGGTGCAAACTGACATGTCTTGTGGTGTTAGCCGCTACACAAATTATTTAAATTTAACATAAGTGTAGTTATTCACGTTGGTGTTTTAAAAGTAAAGCATTACGAAGATGGATGGTTTGCAGCACATCTATTTATAACTGGTGCGAGTCCGGCCATAAACAGCCTCTGGAACCGGTCGGCCCAGCTCAAAGGAATGCTCTGCTCTCGCTAACTGTGGCAGCTATCGCTACACATGTTTGCAAATACTCTAACAATGTGTTTGTTTTAGTAGTTGCAAGTGAAATGGCCAACGTGATTACTCTTGGCTCTTTTTTTTTTCAAAGCATTTTAACTCTGTCCTATGTAAACTGAATTTGAATGTTAGGCAGTACGCCTAACATCAAAAATTTAGTTTATATCATATGCAAAAAACAAGTAAGCAATATTGAGATGGTCTTGAAATAATGTTCTATTCCCCAGCTCTTTAAAAACACGGCAGCGTATCTAATTTCCACTTCCGGACAGTTCAGACATGTCAGTAGATGTGGTGCTTCTGCTTGTCAATAAGTATTCTACGTCTTTTGTATGAATAATAAGTTTTCCGTGTAGCCCACACAGGTCGAGGAGAGGTGTGGGTGAATGTTGATGCTTCAGATTCGTCATCATCGACAGGAACATTTTATATTTGTTAGAAATCATTTGTTACATCGTCTTTACTTGATGGCATATTCTTTTTAAATTGTAGATTCTAATGAGGTTGTTGGTATTTAAATTTGTCTGCTAAAATCGCGTTCACGACTCTATATTAGGTGTTGACTTGATAAACAACTCGGCATTTTATATTCAACTATTTCCGTCGCTTGGCTAGTGATTAATTTTATATAATTCTCACGAGCTTATTGAACCTTGTTTCATGAAGGTTCACGGACGAACCTTTGCCCCTAAAAGCAAAGGGCGGAGCATGTTGGGAAACGACAGCTGGTGCTGAAAACTGAACAAAGTTAAATTTCACTTCTCGTGACGATTTCCTAACTTTATTTTGAGAAGTATCGAAAGCAACTAAGTTCAGACGCTCAGCGAAATTGAATTGCTCTTAAATTCGATTTTCTCGCTTTAAGATTCCTAGTGGATTATGTCTGAAACAGTCGCACGTTGTTAGGATAAAGAATATTATTGTGCTTAGAATGTAAAAAGATGAGCTATTTTCCAAATATCTAAGATTGCTGTCACAAAATTCCCATGAACAATGAATAGTCAAAAACTATCGTTAGGTTTTGATAATTTTAAAGTTTTATTTCGTGAAGATTAGCGAGTTTTTACTTGAGCCTTTTAGCTATAGCACTAACGGCGTTGAATGGGTGGTGAGCTTCGGGTAAGGGAAGAATTCGTATGTCAGCGGTGCCTCGTCATCACCGGCCCATCCATCAAGCTGACAACGGAGTATTATTACTATCTGCGAGCAACGTGTACTTGTGCGGGCCTTTCACCGAAATTCTTGTAGGGTTAGGAAGGGGTTTGGTGTATAACTCATTGCGTAAATGTGTGCGTCCGATAATGAATGACAAAATTAATTTAGGGATAGCATTGATTCGATCACATGTGTACGTATGACATCGGGAATTTTGTAGTTGTTCATGAAAAAGGATGCGGATCCAAACGATTTCTGAATTGAAGTTGACGTTTCAATTCCACGATGCAGACGTGGCTTTATTGAGTAATGAGTTACTCCGGTGTGGAGGGCGGGCGACCTTCCATCGAGCGTGGGCAGAGCCCATGACACAGTTCACGAGATGTGCCACCGGACAATTATTTCTGTCACATCGTTTTCACGTGCAACCGGCTGTTCTATGCTACCATTGGAACTTGCAATTTCTGACGTTACTCCATAATGGTTAATAAATACGGCTCACTGTAACAACAATTTATGTCTATGTGAGTAAAATTTGTTGTAATTTTAATTGCTGTTATGTATGTGTATGTAGATAATAAAAGGCGTTTACCCTGTGCTATTTTTTACGGATCGATTTCAGGAATTAATAAAAATTTTGTTATTAATATTTGTAAACTAATAATGAGTCAGAAGCAAAAAAAGACTTACCGGGTCAGTTTGTCATTGGTTCTTCCAACTTATCAAATGATTACAACAATTAAGACGCCAAGGGAATATTTTAACATCGACTGACAGTTGAAAATTACTTGAACATTAAAGTATCATACGAAACGCCTGTTTAAATTGCCATCATCTATTTTCTTAGCAATTTCTAACCGATTGACATTTAATTATCGTATTGTACTTAAATAGTTGAGTAATTCTCAATCGCCGATGGTAAAAGAAGCGTAACTATATTGTTGTTATTCGCAGTTGCTATCGCAAATGGCAAGTTTATTGTTAATCCAGTGTTTTGGTGTGGTCGCTTTTTTCCTACTCCGCTCAGTCGGATGTCGTTTAGTTTTTGCTCGTTACTGAGATCTGGTCACGCGGCGAAGAGGCCCTGCTGGTAAGACCAGTTTCTTTGTACAGCTTTTATCAATACACTTAACGATTAAGATTCTTTGCCAATACTTATTTTGTTTTAATTATTACTTTTAGCTGTGTCCTCACTTGTTGTTCGTCTTTGATAAGTTTGCATCAACATCTATTGTTATTGCGGTGTATTGAATAATTTAGTTATTTCTTAAATCTTGTCTTAAGAGATTCGTAACAATTAATCTAATCAGAGCATTTGTTTGGTGTCAAATTCGTCGTAAACAACGCGCTCTTTGTCGGTTGATAACAGTTTTGACGTTGGCTTATCTCGCCCTGATACACGGTCGTCGACCCCGATGTTTCCGAACGGCACATTAAACTACAAAGTTACGTATTACTCTTGTCCTATCCAATATGTGCATTGTTTGTGCAATTAACAATTAAATCAATTTTTAAACGATGGTCGAAAACATTATTTATACATATTGTTAAAAGCTGTGATTTACTCAATTTGTATCTCTCTCTCGACAATGTACAGTCAACGGCAGGTCAACCTACCCAAAAAGTTAAAGGGCATTAAACTGAATTTCAACTTCAAGTCCGACATGTAGAGCTCAATATCAATTGAGAAAATTTGACGTTTTGTCTTGGATTGACGTGCTGTTGTCTGTACCTACATCGATTAAAGTAATTACACAAATCTCGAATTCGAATAAGTCGAGTGGTTGACCGCAGCATGTGAATAAATAAGATTGTTTAATTTGAGCATCTGGTGTTACTCCACCGCATACCATTGCGTCGTTACGTTACTTCACTGTCCCAGCAATTGTTGTTTCAGCCTCGATTCCCTCGACGAGTGAGACATGTGACCCACTTCGCGATTTCAACTCGATTTTCCTCGTTCTCGTTCGGCCGTTCCTCGGAAGCCAGTGTTAATGACCCACATAATTGTGACGAACCACAACATTATAAGGAATAAACTTAGGTCACGACACGTCGCGTCAGTCCGATATTCTGGGGCAACACTAGATGTAATCTGATCTGTTACTTCCAGAAATAGGTGTTCACACTAATCGACCTACTGTCTTAAATTATGACCTAGATGGTTTATCAATTTTAGAGAACAAAGTCGTTGACCTAATTGCTGACCGGTTTTAATTAGCCCTTATGACGACCGCTGGTTGAGCGATAATTTTTACGTCACCTAAGTATGCCTTGGCCTAGTTTACTGTTACATTATTTTCTACGTAATGAAGTTAAATAAACAATAGTATGGTTTAATTATCCTTTAAATCACTATAATAATAAAATAGGGAAAATGTATATATAAGTGCGCGCTGTTTTTGAGTTCTGCTTGTTTGGTTTTGTACGACAGCAACCGTGTAACGATTTGCATTGAAACTGAGGTCACGCTTTGCGCTTGAGCAGGGCAAGGGCATTGATAACACGCCACGTTTCGTCGCGTCTGCTGCCTTTACGTCACCCGTCTGTCTTTTAGAGATCAGCAACACAGACTTGCTCAAAATAATAAAGTTAAACATAATCGTTGATAACGAAACAGTCAACATGCCCCATATGGCGCCGAATCGCTCCACGATGCATTTATTCTAATTATATCTTTCTCCCTTTTCTATTTGCCTATTCCCATGTTTACTCAAAAGGCGCATAGAAGCGTGGGTGCGCGCCTAACTAAATTGGGGAGCCGACAGAGAGAAAATCCCATATCGTGCACTATCTATACCATGAGGGAAAGGGAGGGAAGATGCGTTAACAAACATTCTGACAATAAAGCAAACTGCTGGGGAGTTGTGGTATCCATTACTATGTACTCGGGTACTCCCATTGCCGCATACGTGCGCGATAACCAGGGACCACTTTCTAATTTACGGATCTCTTGAGTGACGAAATAGGTACGACATTTTTGTTGTTACGATGGCAGTAAAGCTGTCATTTGTTTTATGTTTACTCTGTTACAACATTGTGTATTAATAAAACAATAACGTTACGCTTTCTAACGCAGCTAACTCGATATAAATTACAGAGGAATGTTCGTATCTTTATTGATCACATTAAGTCTTGTGGATTTAACTAAATCTATATTACCTACCTACTACCTACCTACCTATATGTGCCTAGCCACAACAGCTGCTTCTAGCATCAGCGATCGACGACTAACTGACGAAACGCCAGCGTTGAGTCGTTACGAGCGACCGGCTTCCAGAAAGGTACACCTACTACAATCTGTCAGATGGAATATTCTAAGTTTTATCCCATAGCTTCTGATGAGTACCTATGTAACGCGAACTTCTATGGCATTCGGCGTGAAGCTGTTTGGTGTCACGTTCACCGTGAGGCATGGGCACATAGACCTTAAGGTAAAAATAGAACAGGTCAGTTTTTTTTTGTGCAAATCCGCGGATACTCTCATCTCACAAAAGGGAATCAGATACAATTCAGAATATTCAGGCAGTTAGTTGCTTTTTAGAAGCCGGTCGCTAGCAGTCTCAACTGGACGCAAGTACAGGCAAAACAGCTCGACAAATTACCGCAATGATATTGATATCTACATATCGGAAAATCGGTTCAATGACCTTTAATTTTTTTGGTAGGTTGACCTGCCGTTGACTGTACCATGAGTGGTTAGGCTCTTCTATTTAATTTCTGTTGCGACTATTATCAAATATTAAATTTTTTATGTATGTTGTTTACATCTAGTGGATGCATAATGACTTATTGACCTGTTATCTTATTCCTTGCTTACTTGATAAATGTGTCCAATATAATATATAGGATAATATCTCGCATAGAACTGAACAGAATGATAATATTTCGTTAAAACATAAACAAGCTGTGTGATACAGTTTCGTTCAACAAAATGAAACGTTAACCTTTGACAATTCAATCAAGAGCTTATCGGTACTTTTATTACAGTAGCAAATAAAATGCTTGCATTGTTAGACAAACCACTTCGGTCTTAAATTAGAAAACTATCGCAGATGTTAACATAATGTTATATTCGTGGGAAAACAGACGCCCAAAATCATTCTACTTTCTACTAAAAAAACTACAGGATAATGATGCACAGTTCAGAGCAGTATGCGTCCGCGCCGCTCCGGATGCGCCGGAGCAGCGGATATAAACACTTCCACGTGCATCCCTGAACAGACGCCTGTCTGTTTCCTCCACAAGTGAAATTGATGCACTCTCAACAAAGAGGGTATAAATCACCAAAGCCAACTACTGTAACGCATCTCATCTGACACTAAAGATCTTAAATTTTGTTATTATAATACTTTTGCAACACAGAGTTCCATTGTTAGACTAGATCTCTAGGAAAAAAATAGTATGAAAACACTATGATCAACACATTCTAACTATTATGTTCTGCCCGCCTTCTAAAACCCAGGCCAATTTTACAGTCCATATAAAAATTAATTAACCTTGACCTCGACGCTTAATAAATTCTTGTTTTTTCACGCATTATCCTACCAACTTTTAAGTTTGGAATTGTAATTGTTACTGCAAGTTTTACAGTGGGTGATTTCATTTCGTAAAGTTTTTGTTTATAGGTAACTCATTTCTAGATCACGTAACTCGCATGTATGCTCTATCGGGTTTGATTTTCTAAACGATTATAACTTCATCTAATTTCTTCGCGTTGCGGCTTCACTGGCACAACCACAGTTTCCACGGCCGCGCGGCGCGGTGTGACGTGAAAATGCGAATTTTCACCGCGCGATTTCTATTTCAATCCAATTTTCCCAACGCGTGGAGAAACCAATGCAATCGCTCCAGTTGCGGCGCACCGTCCCACATCTCTTGCTAGAAAGTATTGTAGAAAGTAACATCGTGGACCGATCTCCGCCCAGCGATGCATCGATCACTCGCACGCAACTTTTTGTGCATCAGTTTTTCTTCGCTCAAAGATGGCCGCCGAGAAAAGCGACTGCGTTTGCGCAGGAATGCTGCGATCTTGTTTTCTTTATTTTCTTCACTCATCAGCCGTCCGTTTTAAGAAGTGTTTTTCAACACACTGTTTCGCTCTACCTGAATTTAGATATGCTTGATCTATGATAGCAACAACACATATTTTCCCATTTCTAAGATACTATTGCTGCTTTGCAGTCTGTCAGAACAGCGTAGAAAACGTATGTGATTTAGCTTTGTGTACAAAAGTGGAACGCAAAAACTTTTTTGTCCTTTAGCAGTTCATTGTAATGCTGAACATCCAATGGTAGGCTGACGTTACACGTTATGGGGCTCACTTTCGCCACACCCGAAATTCAATTACGTGTGCTGGGTATGTGTAGACTTGTGCAATACCTACCTACTTTTGGCCAACTTTCACTAGCTGCGCGGTCCGCCTGCAAAATTATTGCGTCGGCTTTTCTGAGGTCACAGTGAAAGTATGCGTATCGTTTTAATGACGCCTCTTGCTTTGCTTGACTTTTGAAACCCAAAAACCATTCGCGTCCTAAATGCATCCTCTCTGATGCAAATCTTTATACGAAAACAATAAAATGAAATTTTTGGCTTCTTATAAATGTCTTACAGTGTTGAAATTACAAGTCCGAGCAAAAAAAAAGTAGTCGCGTGAGAGGAAAAACGAGTTATTATTAGTTGGTAGAGAATCGCGAACTTGCTTGGAGCTCTGATGCTATCATAAATAATGTGGCTGCGCGGCGAGCGTGGCGAGGTGGTGCCGAGGGGCGCGCAGGAGGGGGGGACTTAAGAGTCAAGGCCGCACGCTGCCCCCGGTCGACACTCGCGCCCCACTTGTCGCTCACGAGCGTCTCTCGCTCGCGCGCCCGACGCAGCCCGAGCGCCGCCGAACCAGCACGAACTAGACCTTCCAATGCGCGAGCGCAGCACACTGAACAGCTGAGACGTAATAACATAACACACTGACTCGGTCATCCGTGCATTCAACTTTTGATTAGCTTTCTTTTTCACGGACAGCAATTTAATTCGCTAGTCAATTAAAATCATTACTTTTATTAAGCAACTTAGAGCTATTTCATACGATTAAATCATCGTGACGGAATAAATAGATACCTGCCTAAGTTTTCTAGTCGCGATTTAAAAATAATCAAATTTAAATAGAAATATCGATCGAACTTTGCTTTGAATCCAATCCAATTCTAATATACATATATATATTTGTGTAACGGATTCACATTTATTTTACCAAAACTGAATTATGCTATGTGTAATATCTTAAACTTAACAGACATCGTCGTGTCGTTTTACGAAATTTATCCGGTTTTCAATGTCTCTGACACTTTCACCATTCGTTCACGTTACGTAATTTACCGGTTATAGAAAAGATCCCATCACTAGGCATCTCCATTTGCATGATAGGTACCTAGTACCTACCAACGAAACCATATTTACATAAGTAGGTATAATTTAAGAGAATCTCCAAAATTAGGACATAGTTATTGTCTTCTCTATATTGTACGATTATTACGTGTGTGATATTTCCAGTATGAAACTTCATTGCTTACAGCTTAAAAATAAAATTGATACACCGATAAAAATATTCGTATCACTTCGTGTGCAGGTCAGTGCAATGTTGCCTGCGTCCAGCAATAAACTAGATGATGTTCAATGTAAACAGCCTCGCGATAAAACGCACTTGACCTCTTTATTGGGACAATTTTATCAGCGCAATAACAACCCGGCTTGCAGACAACTGAATCTTTAATATTTAAAACGGTTCGAATTATTGCTAAACCTAAGTAAACAAGGTCGTAAGATTTCTTCGACAAAGTTCAGACGATTTCTCTTCAAGGCAAACTTCTTTTATTAGAACATGTCACAACCAGGTCCTTTTTTATCATTAGGGCACATGGGGCCTGTGGCCAGGAGCCCCGGCCTTACGGGGTCCCCAAAGCACTAAAACATGTTTGTGAACTAAAAACACTGGTAACTGAAAAGAAAGAAAAGAGAGCCAAAGCCTAAAAAAGGAAGAGAAATTTTTAACTATACTTTTAACAACGGAGATATGAAAAAAAAAATTTTGGAAGTCATGAATTCTTTTACAGTTAGTACAGTATTTTATTACTCTGCAATAGGGCCCTAGAATTCTTGTGTGCCCCAGGCAGGGCCTTGGGATATGTTAAGACGGCACTGGTCACAACACAACATTAACAGATTTATTTTCATTGTATCTATTATCGCGTGCATTTGTATTATAGTGTCTACAGCTATTAATCAAAGGTTAAGCTTATTATGGTAATGACGAAGCAGATTTATGATGAACTGTTGAAAACATCGTCGACGGAAATGTACGATGGCAACATCTTATCCCACGTAAAACTAGTTTTTTGGCATCTATTTCGACCGATTGCGTAACAGAGGTACCCGTCCGGACACCGACCCGCACCACGCTAATGGAAACAATAAAAATGTAAATAAATTTAATGATAACGGCTTGAGTGGATCCCCGACTTGACTACTTGATGCCGTAGTCAGCACCCATCATTTGACTTAATATTTTTTTTGTTAAGGCCGAGCGAAAGTGCTTTACTGACTTTCCCCTTTGTCGCGTCTAATTTAATTTATCCACGTCACTCTTAATTTGTCCAAGTAAAATAATCCTTAATAATTTAATTAGAATATTCAAGTTGTGTTTTAAAAGCTTTAAGAACAATCTTAGACGTTGATAAAATTTATCTGCAGCAATATGTTTAGCTTTTATTGGGTTCTTACTGCGTGATTGACAATTGCCGATTACATTTCCACTGCGCATCGCACACCCTGCTCCCGCGAGCGTCTGGAATATAAAACTCTCATTAGTATGCCTGCGGGCGCTCTAGCCACCTTTTGTTTGGCAGGAAACGGCCACGCTACTGCCGAAAATCACTTACGAGCAATGCTCCACGAAAACATCTCTTCGACGAACTAATATAAATATGAAAAATAAAACGAGTCCCACCCGTTTGCCGTCTCGACAAATGGTTCATGAAATGTATGCAAATTTTATAGCGTCCGATTTTAGATGTTCTCGGCACTCGGCGCCTCTGGCCACCGGGCACGGCTCGTTTACTGCGCAGTTGCATTATCGGAAACACGCCTTTGATATTCCTTTATCCTTTGTTTCAGGGCGAGAGGAATTGTCTCCTGCTTCAAGCGTGAACGGTTGCAGTACAGATGGCGAGGCCAGGCGGCAGAAAAAGGGGCCTGCGCCTCGTCAGCAGGAGGAGCTATGTCTTGTTTGCGGTGACAGAGCCTCCGGATATCACTATAACGCGCTTACGTGTGAAGGATGTAAAGGTATGCATTAACAAGCTTCGTAATCCAATCGTATTGCAATTCCACTTCGAGAATTTGACTACATCGAGAATGGGATAAATTAACGCTGACTGCAGTTGCTACTCGCACTGTTCCACTTTAAAACTAGGTCGTTGTTACGCTATGACCCTTACGTACAGATCGCCCACAAACGTGCCAATTCAGCGTTGAATTAGCGCATTGTGCCATACGAGGCTGTTATGAGCTGCGCGTGCACATTGTGGCTCGAGAAAGGACGTCACAATAGCTGTCTGCTGCGCGTCTACTCCCCATCTAGATCCACTGACAACTATCGGACATCGCCTCCGACCTTCACCGCCGACCTCAATAAACATTCAGTATATTCACTGCTAGGACCGTACTCTAACCCTCGCCATACAACCGATCTCATCAGCCCATAAACCAAATGTAGCGCACTCTACAATTACGTCCAATTCAAACAATTTATGCGCTATCTATCATTATTTTGTATAGTAATAAAAATCTGCGTTTGTATACCACCTAATACGACGCTTGCTGTCAATGACCTACGCCTTTCAGCCAACCTTCACGTACATGACTACATTATCTTATCATTATAAATAACAGGTTTAGCAAAACTATGTGTGTGTCGTCACTTTTATTGTTTATGCTAGATGAATTTGCGATTTTGCAACAGTCCTCTTGACAACTGATGTCGTAATTAATTGCAGGTTTCTTCAGGCGTAGTGTGACCAAAAATGCGGTGTACATTTGCAAGTTTGGACATGCGTGTGAGATGGACATGTATATGCGGCGGAAATGTCAGGAGTGCCGGTTAAAGAAGTGTCTAGCGGTGGGAATGAGGCCGGAGTGCGTAGTACCAGAAACCCAGTGTGCGCAAAAAAGGAAAGAGAAGAAAGCCCAGAGAGAAAAAGACAAACTTCCAGTGAGCACAACGACAGTAGACGACCATATGCCGCCAATCATGCAGTGTGATCCACCGCCTCCCGAGGCCGCGAAGATTGTAAGTTATTATCACTATTTATCTAACGCCATCATTAAAAACACATTAATCAACCCTTTAATTTTTTTCGTTAGCATTAAGATGATTTAATAATGAATTTGTTTAATTGAATACTATGCAATTATTATTTATTCAGTTGGACCATAGATGTGATTAGTTTACCATTCGTCACCATCTCATCTTTATCGTTTCATCTCTGAAGCGAGATAGTAATTGCACGGTTTCCTACGTGAAGCTGGAATGTTTGCAGCATGAAGTGGTCCCGCGGTTCCTCTCGGAGAAGCTGATGGAGCAGAACCGGCTGAAGAACATACCTGCCCTCACCGCCAACCAGCAGTTCCTCATCGCGAGGCTGGTGTGGTACCAGGACGGGTACGAGCAGCCATCGGAAGAGGATCTCAAGAGGGTCACACAGGTAAATGAACTCCTTCAGTATGTTAGTCTGTTTAAAAAGCAGTAAAAGACAAACATTTATAATTGGACCATCACACACAAATAACACAGAAAACAAGACATTAACATTACAAACGCAATATAAAATTACAAAAGGCAACACAGTAACAAATAATAATGTAACAATTGAAAAAAAAAACGACCGCCACAGGTGGAACTCGAACCCACTTGTAATTGCTAAAAACAAGTATTACAATTTAAACAAATAATAAATTATAAAAAGAAAAAACAACATATGACAAAATATAGAGGAGTTCCACAACATACCTGTAATTTCCAAGATAAAAAGAGCTCTCTCAGCTTGAGTCATAGCTCGTAAAGCCATTCTTTTCTCTATTTTTAGGGTTCCGTAGTCAAAACGCAACCTTTATAGTTTCACCTGGTTCGTCCGTCCCTCTGTCCGTCTGCGGCTTAGCTCAGATACTCTTAGTAATAGAAAGCAGTAATTTCATAGAATAAAAATTGTTCACTATGATGAATAGATAGAATAGAATAATAGAATCCTTCCCAAGAAATGCTGGCTTGACGTTGTGAGGGCTGACATGCGTGCCAATGATCTCACAACTAGAAGACCGCGCGAAGTGGAGGAGTAAATCAAGGAAAGCGGACCCTGGGCTCCAAAGCAATGGCTTTAGACGCAACCGGGATTGACCGTATAGATGAAGAAGAAGAGAATAATAGAATCCTTGAGTTACGGGACAGCTTGTTTAAAGGAAAACTATCATACCTCGGTAGACTTTACAAGTTACCGAGTTAACGTGTAAATGTATAGACAACGGCAGGTCCTAAAAAGTTAAAGGTCATTGAACTGTTTTTATACTTTATGTCCAACACTTAGAGATCAATATCAATTGAGAAAATTTTACTTTTTGTGGTAGGTAGACTTGCTGTTGTCTGTACTTGGAGAAGAAAATTACTTAGATGATGTTGTAAATTTTTTATGTAAAACAGGTAGCAAGTACGGATATCGTAACGGGAAACTACGGAACCCTACATTACGCATGGCCCGACACGCGCTTGGCCAGTTTTGTTTTTATAGACTTAGGCGTAGAAGTCCAGTCTCCTTTCTCCTGTTATCCAACTATCTTCCTACTTTCAGTAACTGCTGGGTATAAGTCTCCTCCATGTTATGGAATTTCCCTTTCTGGCACTACTATTAGCAAATGTTAGGACCGTTAACCTTTGCTAATAGTTGTGCGACCTCTTATAAAAGTATCATAATAGTTATTATTCGATAGATTTTGCAAGTTATTTACATTACTGGATCGACATAACAGCTGATGTTAGTTTAGCATAACCTTTGAACATCCAGCTTAAATCGCTTATTTTTCTTACTACGCCGCTCTTAAAGTGGTAAATTCTCTTCCATTTTTTATTAGATAACAATTTTACTGTTCATGCATTATCATTACCAAGATTTTGCTGTGAAATATTTGCTAAAATTTATTTTTATTTTTTACAGACTTGGCAATCAGCCGAAGGAGAGGACGAAGACTCTGACATGCCGTTCCGCCAGATCACAGAAATGACCATCCTCACAGTACAGCTAATAGTCGAGTTTGCCAAAGGCCTACCTGGTTTCTCAAAGATCTCACAACCTGACCAGATCACATTATTAAAGGTAAATATATAGTTTTATTTCATCATCATCATAATCAGCCCACGTTAGTCGACTTCTGGTCATAGGCCTCTTCTAATGCACGCCACTGAGCCTGATCCTCGGCTCTTCTTTACATCTACTGCCAGCAGCCTTGCGTATATCGCCACTCCACCTACATTAAATTATTGAAACAATCCTTGATCAGAATCGGTCGAAAATGTCAATTGAAGCCTTTAATCAACTCAACAATTTATTCGGCTTTTGTTCAACTTTAAAAGTCTTAACCTGAATCGATTCAATGAAGCGTTCCTTAAAGATAATTTATTGAGAGTAGTTGAGGAGATATAGACAATGGTCTTGAAAATGATGTATTGTAAAATATATTATTAAATAAACAATAATTTACACAATGTCTACTAGCGTAGTCTAGAGTAGAGGTTGTTTTTTTAGTTTGTCTTTAATTTTTTTTGTATCAGCAGGCCTATAACCGTCTGTTTTTCTTTGTGAGGTTTTGATTGTTGTAGAGGCACGGTAATTCACATCCGGGGTTCGTTTACCTATTTGGGCCATTCAGAAAACGATCTTTTCCAAATTGGCTCGAGTCTTTGTGTGCTGGAAGACGCCGTTGGCAAAATACATTGTTTTGTACCTCATAACATAACGATGTAATTCCTTGCTTCGAGACCATTGGTATATTGTCTGGCGTATATTTATTATTCTCATTCATATTTCGGCCAGGTGGACATCTGTTATATTCCTTTCAAAATATTTGTACTCAAGCATCTATCAGTTCTCCGCACTAAAAATAACTTTCAGCATAATTATTTGGCGCATGTTTAATTCCACTGCAACATACTCGTATAAGCCTCTTCCTCAGAGTGCCATGTACTGTCCTGTGCTAATCCTTACCGGTTCATTCCTGCAAATTTTATTATTTGGTTGGGGATCAAGTAAATACTTTCACTAACCACTGCCACCATTAAGTCAAGTATTTTCCTTACCTGACATCACCTCGTGTCCACGCTAGCCAAGTAGGACATTAGGTTCAACCCGCTGTCACTATAAAATTAAGCGTGTAATAAGTACTTATCTCTTAACAGGCATGCTCAAGCGAAGTGATGATGCTGCGGGTAGCGAGGCGGTACGATGCGGCCTCGGATAGCGTTCTGTTCGCCAACAACCAGGCGTACACGCGCGACAACTACCGCAAGGCGGGCATGGCGTACGTCATCGAGGACCTGCTGCACTTCTGCCGCTGCATGTACTCCATGTCGATGGACAACGTGCATTATGCGCTCCTCACTGCCGTCGTCATATTCTCAGGTACATAGTTCTTGCTAGATTTTTCTAGTAAAGCCATCTCATTATATACTAGTTCTTCTTCCCGCCATCTAGGACCCGCTACACTTCTACCGCTGCAACGTGCATGACGATCTCCTCACTGCCGTCATCATATTCTCTGATAGATAGTTATTGCTACCTTTTTTCTAGCAATCATCATCATCATCATCATTTCAGCCATAAGACGTCCACTGCTGAATATAGGCCTACCCCAGTGACTTCCAGATTGGCTGGTTAGAAGCGGCCCGCATCCAGCGGCTTCCTGCAACCTTTACCAGATCGTCTGTCCACCTTGTAGGTGGACGTCCTACGCTGCGCTTGCCGGTACGTAGCCTCCATTCCAGAACCTTTCTGCCCCATCGGCCGTCAGTTCTACGTGTTATGTGCTCCGCCCACTGCCACTTTAGCTTGCTAATCCGTTTTTCTAGCAATGTCATCTCATTATTTACTAGTCCCCCTTCCCCCGTCATCTAGGACCTGCTGCACTTCTGCCACTATAACGTGCATTGCGCTATCCTCACTGCCGTCGTGATATTCTTAGGCAAATTGTTCTTGCTATTGTTTTCTAGCAATACTATCTAATTTTAGCGACACATGCTGATAATATATGAGATGTGGCAGAAGTATAAGTTTGACTGATAAAGATTTAGAAACCTTTTCTGTTGCTGTGATTAGTTGGTGATGCAAAAATTACGAGCGCACCTCTAGTGGCGAAATTCAGAACTTGTTTACGAAAAAAATATTAGATTAACATGAAAAAAAACAGCTGACGCTAAGACATTAATTCTCAGGTAGCCTTAAACTTTTGCCGCTAGGTCGCTTATACAGGGTTACATTGCAAAGGGGTGCCAAATTTAAAAAATAAGATCTAGGGAACATTATAAAGAAGCGTCTTAGTAGTTATTATTTTTAATAATTGTATGTTACTAAAAAAAACTTTAAAATTTTCGAAAATAAAGTCAATAGAGAGACTATGAAAGCCGCGCGGTCATTCATCATCATCATCATTACGCAGTGCACATACCATGCAGTTTTTTCATGAATGAGTTAAATTATCCACGCGTACGATTTTTAACAGCAGATAGGAATAATTAAATTTGAAAAAAGAAGTTTTTTTGCATAGTTCGATTAAGTTACTGATTCCGAGCCACTCCTAAAGATTCGGCACCCCTTCGCAATGTAACCCTGTATAAATCTGCATCGCCAAACAACGGATAGCTACTGGTTACTACGGGCGGGCATAACATACGTCGTCGGAAACCTGCTACAGATCTGCCGACCACCAACTCCATGTTGATGGATGAGGTGCATCACGCGCACCTTTACTGCCAACGAATATTTCTTATGCCAAAAAAATTTGCTCTTGTAAGCTTCTAGACTGTTTTCAATGTACCCTTCTGCGTCTCAGCATCTACTGCAAGGCCGACATGGCCTAGTACTTCTGCCGTCGTTAAATTTTCACGGGGGAAGAATGAGTTAGAAATCAGTTGACCGCTACTGACAACGAAAATAAACTGACCGGTTGGTGAGAATAGCGACAGGACATACGCTATCGCTTCGCGTAAAGCCTTGCGTTCCAACTTCTAGTGCTTACAGTACAGTAGTTAATTTTTGGACATGCACACCCGAATTCCTTGTCGTGTTAACTTTATATACTAAAAAATGTATCTCTCCTTTTCAGATCGGCCGGGCCTAGAACAGCCGCAGCTCGTCGAGGAGATCCAGAGATATTACCTGAACACCCTCCGAATGTACATAATGAACCAGCACAGCGCGTCGCCGCGCTGCGCCGTCCTTTACGCGAAGATCCTGTCCGTGCTGACGGAGCTGCGGACCCTCGGCATGCAGAACTCGAACATGTGCATCTCGCTGAAGCTGAAGAACCGGAAGCTGCCGCCATTCCTGGAGGAGATCTGGGACGTGGCGGACGTGTCGACGTCGTCGCAGATGCCGGCGGCGGTGGAGGGCGCCACGAGCCTCTAGCCCCCCGAGCGCGCCCCCGCGCCCCGCGCCCCGCCCGCGCCCCGCGCGCCGTCGCCCGCCCCGCGCGGCCTGCTCTAGCGCCCCGCACCCCCGAGGAGAGAACGCTCATAGACTGGCTAGTTTTAGTGAAGTGCACGGACACTGCGTCGGACGTGATGAACGTATTTATAAGGATTGTGCAAATTTTACCACTTAAGGGGGCTCCGACCCCGCTTCGTACGTATTCGGTGACCGACGACGATGATGTGCGAGAGATTAGTGAATATATGTGTTGTTGAACGTTCGGAGAATATATTTAGTGTTGATCGTTTACAGCGCCCGGCGCCGGCCGAAACGACCTCGCCTCGTTTTAGCCGACGCTGCTCGCGGGCGCGTTTATTTCGTTTACGACTGGATAATGAGTTGGTCACTCGGATACGACTGTATGATAAGACTACGTTCGATAAGTACACCTCCTAAATTACAAATACGTACATAAACTACGAGAGTTATAGCAAAAAAAGTAATATATGAGATGTTTCTATTGGGTGAAAAGTTGATAATGTTTATTTACCAAAATTAACTACATATATGTTGAGTAACCAATTCGATTAGTATATTGACTTGGATGGTCAGTTGCTGCGGCGTCCCGTCGGGGAGACGTGTCCCTGGGTGGGGGGGGGGGGGCGCCGCGCCCGGTTGCACTGTTTGTTTGTATATAGTTTATGTCAGACGTGTTATCGTGTTCTGTCGACTTTTGTTCAGATTCATGTTCCATTGTCCCGTGCCCACGTCCCTCGAGTAATTGAGTAATTATAATTTATTATTGCTGTGATTACATTTATAACATGTTGAATTATCTTACTTAGGCTGAGATAAGTGTGTCTTACTACATTAAAGATTCTACTGTCGGTAGCTTTCTCACAAGCATCAATAGATTGACCTGTCTGTTTAGGTATTTATTAACAATTGAAATACACACTATTCGCATTTTACACTAAATGTACTGCAATAACATGGTTTATGTGTTACATTAGGTATTGTGTCTGTCAGTCAGTTTGCGTATACAAATAAAGTCTTAAATATTTGACTACGCTGTTCGGTAATCGTATATAAAGTGCTAACACTAAGGCCGAATGATTGTGAGAGTCAGTGCAATTTATTCCGTAAGCATATTTAATAGAAGCAGCAATATAGACTTGGTGTACGTGTCACATAAATGTTTTAAACTAAGAAAAACTGAGGCAGGTTTGGCTAAGCATCCTCGTTTCTATTTCATTGCTATGTTACAGTGTATCGTAGAACGATCAATATTCGCTATTATTATCGTATTTTGACATTGCGTGCATGTCGTAAGGCAGCTGTTATGTAGATATGAAATTAGAAGGGTAGCATTTGAATGAAATTCCCAAAAAACTTTCTGTATCTATTAAAACCTCTTGATAAGTTCTCTTTAATATTGTTATTCTGAATTTAGTTTTCTGAAGATATCAAATTGTAAATAAAGGACAAAATGGCAGCTAAATATGTTTTCTATGACTTCAAATAAAAATAGATCATAAACTCTCTTTGGCCGAGCTTATTCTATGGGAACAATATTGGTGTAGTAGACACAGTGTAAATGTTGATAGTTGACATGCACGCAGTGTGTCCTCGCCCGTACATGACCAAACCTGCCTCTGACTTGTTACTACGCGACGTAGTATAGTAGAAGTAAATAAACAATTGTTCAACACTTAAAACTGCCCACAAAAGCTATAAACGATTCACATACGATATGCCTTATTTCGCGTTACCTGTATTGTGTACCTACATTGTTAATGAGTGGAATATCATAGTTATATAGAACATAAAATTAATCGATCTCAAGTACCACTAAGCGTTGTTGATACGATAAGGCGTTTCTGTTCTCGCGGGCATTATTCTCGGTTCATCACTTGGACTCATCTGTTGTACAGTGGCCGTCGCAGGGCTTTACGTCTGAACTCTTAGTGAATTAGAACACCAATTATCGTTGCATCTTCATTCGCCGCCAGGCTCGTGTCACCATCCATTCTACGCGTTTAAGGTGTATGTTAGGTCTGATTGATGCGTGTTGAATGTCTTCTTTACATGCCATTAAGTGTGTTGTATGTTTACATAATAACGTATGTTTGGGGTTTTGGAAATGCATTTCTTAATATACGTATAACAGTCAGCGTGAGACGATCGGGCTTGCACCGCGGACCGCGCGCTAGTTCGCTTTAAAAACATATTTTCGACTAATATTAATTTTATTCTAGCAGTAGGCGATTCTAAAATAGAAAACGAAGCACAAAATGTCACTGGAGTGTCTTAGGGGCTCCGATAGGGGCGTATTGATAACGAACACACTGCCAATATAACGTAAATACATGGTGCAATCATGTATGCGTGCGAGCATAGCGAATTTTAAATCGAAATTTAAGTTCTCATAAGGGCATACGTGTGCAGGCGTGATGTACTTCTTAATATCGGCCGCCTAATGCTTATGTGATAAAATTGGATGAGTAGAGGATATTCTAAATGGATGTTTAATCATTTGCTCAGTACCGTCAATTATGGTACTAAAATTATGTTATTGAAATTATTTTACTACGACGAAGTCATGAGTCAAACTCAAAAAGACTAAGAAACGCTGCGCCTGCATACGGAAGTCCCATAGTTATAGTCCCATAGGTTCATGAAAATGATTGTCGCTATGATACGATGCCTTATAACTGAGATGTGATCGTAAGCGGTCCGCTATATCCTTCGTTCGCGAACAACCGCCTGTTCTACGGTCCACATCTGAGGTTTGTGACAAATATAACTGCCATTCGATAAGTAATTATACATCATTTGACGCGTAGTTTCATATAGCTTCATAGTTTCGGATCCCGTGGGTGCACAGCCGGTCGTATTTGATACATATTATTCAATTTCGAAATTGTAATAGATTTATTAAGTATAATAATCTCACATGAGAAAGTAATAAGTAATGAGATACCCTATATAATTTGTGTCTTAGCTGATAATGGAACATTAGTAAGATGATAAGTTTATATCGCTTATTGGGATAATAATGTAAAAAAGAGACGGCACTTTAAGACACCGAGTTGGTCAAAGTGTGGAAAGGAGACGACATAAAACGTTACGACAAGACTGGCTAAGGAAAGCACGATGGTTCGACTGTTACAACCCGTTGTACTTCTTCGATTGCCTTTTTTAAAATCTATACATTTTACTTTAGTAGGGAAGTGTTAAGTATTGTAGTGACCAAACGTGGCACGTCCAGTCTATTAATTATTAACAAGCGGTGGACATCTGGACTAGTCCGCTCTATGTCCAATTGTCCATATAACTGTAAATATATTACCTTAGAAACTATTGTCATATGTTTAACATATGCACATTTAATTTTATTCATCTAGAGAAGTACAGATGGCTGTTGTTATTTTTATATTATTTGGGTAGAAGTATATTTTTTGTAAATGACCTCTGTATTTATCTTTTGTAAGCTTTGTAAGCCATAGGGACTTAGTATAGTGTACGAGCTATGAACATTGTGATTTCTAATATCATTGAGTTTGTATTTACTGGAATAATTTGTTCTGCGTATATATTCTTCGTTTCGACAATTTTCTTAATAATTTTGTTACTTCAGAGTGCAATATGTACAAATATTTACATAAATATAAAATGTACAGTCAATTTTTAGTTTTAATGTGTCAACGCAATATATTTCGCTATTCATTCGTTGAATGTACACGAGGAGAGCATAATAAGCTATATCACAAGAGAGTGCGACGCAACTCACTCTAACTATTGTGTTTTTCTAATACTTAAGTGATTAATTTTATATAGAAGGACTAGGTGATTATTGTATTTAAATTTGCTAATTTTTTGTAGCAGATTAGATTTGTTTACATTGATAAGGCGAATAATGTAAATTTTGAATTGATTTTAAAGTGATTTAGTTGTTATTTAGTAACGAATTTTCTTATTAGGTGTAACTGGCAGCCTCGTGGACTGGCTTCAAGTCCACTGATACCAGTGCGATTTGTGCAATGTCTGTTAGATGAATATTAGCTTCGCGCGCGCAGGCCGTGCAGTGCGCGTGCGCCACGCCACGTGACACTATTTATTGAGCCGCCGCTGCTTGAAGCAGTGGTCACAAAAGTGATACTTAGGCCGCAAATTAAGAACGCCGAAGCATGCAGCGAAGTGTCGTACCGATCATCCATACCACGCTACTGATTACTTTGTTATGTGGCTTTGTAACAGCGCAATAGTGATGTCATGCTTAAACGCTCCGCTGTACGCTCCGCCGTCCCGAATTTGCGACCCAAGCTTCACGTAGCAAAACTCGCGTGGAGTGGCGCAGGCGCCCCAATCCCCCGTCATGTGGTTTCTGTATCAGAACTTGCACTGAGCACTCACCAAGCGCAGTGGAACATTAAGGCCAAGTTTCTCACTCACTTCTAGTGCCACGTCGAACGATATAGGAAGGCTGATTTACGCTGTAAGGGCCCATTCCGTGTTTTTCGAAACACATTTTTTATATTATTTCGTAAATCTTAGTCCGCAATAACTATTATTTTCTTTCTAATACTTTGCCTTAGTAAATCCTGTGTTATTAATTAATTTAACAACAGCGGTGAAGCGAATTAGATATAGGGAACAGACATGACGATATGTTAAAATTTTAGAGAGCCAACTTTTATAAAAGATAATAACTACAAAATAAACCGTGAAAAGGTGTGTACAAAATGAGGAAATTTGTATGAAACATTGTTATGCGAATAAACTTACACCTCAAGATAAAATTATAAAAAATATGAATGTCTTTTATTTCTCCTTTGCGAACATTATACACTTGGTTTACATATATTACTCGATCTTCTCTTCTGAATAGTTACTATAAACTCAGAACACAGTAAAGGTCTCAGTAAGGAGATCTATCAATCAATCTATAGTGTTATGAAAACATTAAAGTAGACAAATTATACCAGCTGGTATTGCTTAGGCCCTTGATTGAAATTAGTAAATTTAATTAAAAAAAAAAACAACTTCAAAAAACTAAAAATAATATTAACACTTAAATAGGTACCTAACCTAATCTTTAAATATTAAATATAATAAACTTTTGGAGTCGGTGCAAACGAAAACATTCAAGCTCTCATTAGCCGGCACCGACTCCAAAAGTAACTATTAGGTACTTATGTGTAAGTAATGTTTTTTTTAGTTTTTCGGATTCGGTTTTATTTTTTGTATAAAATTTACTTATTTCATCAATTTTTAGTGATAAATCCTAATCAAAACATGATAATAATGTAAACAAAAGTGAACTTCCTGGACACTGATTTCATCCCCTGTTTTTCTACCCTCAGGCACAGAATACCTAACAGTACCCTTGGAGTGTTTTTTATTCGCAAAAAGCAAATTGGGTAACATACTTAGATACAAGAACCACGAACCAAAACATTATCTGGGTATACGAGTACATTTTTTTTTTAAAAGCGCTAAATCAATTTCTATAAAATTTATTTAGGACCACCTCTGAAGTATGATCTACCAAACAAATAAAAAATAATCAAAATTGATTCATATTATACGCGATAACTCGCGTAACATAAATAAATATGAAAATCAAATTGAGAAACTCCTTTTTTTAAGTCGGTTAAGATTGTCGACCTAAAAAGCACAGTCATGACACTTCTATGATTTTATATTAATGTCATGTAATTAACTGTTGTCAAATCGTTGTCGAAGGGTTCTGTAGGTCTATCATCACGACTTTAAAATTAAGGTTTTAAGTGATTGTGTCAGTATCGGGGACTCCCTACAACCATATTATTTTTAAAATCAAATCAAAGATCTTTATTTGCATTAAAACATGGTGTTACATGATGTTATTATTACAATTTGTTATTGGAAAAACCTCTAGCTAGGTTATGTTATTAACACTAATTATCATAGTCAATTAAGTAGAACTGCATACCGACTAATACGAAGCGATATTCTTTTGATTAATTCGATTCTGGCTGAATACATCCAGTTTAGAAAGGCAAGCTTTTGAGGCATACGAGTAACACGGAAAATTTTCATATTTGAATAATTTTTTATGATGTTAGTAAATTAGATCACCTTGTTGACGATCGAAATAAAAAACAGTTCTTAGTTATCTAAGAACTATGATCATATGGCAGAGTCGGAGTTTGTCAAGCGTAAGAGGAAATCGTAATATGATTGAGTTGAGATCAGTCGCCCGAATAGGGAAAAACCGTGGATTCGATTCCCACCTGAGCAAGTCAAAAAGTTTTCAAATTATAAGTTTTCAATTATTATAAAAATTAGAAAAGTACATAATTCAATAAAAATTAAAGTTGAACAGACCCTTGAAAAATTACATTGCATTAGCATCCGTTGTTCAGTCTACCTTCAAATTATTTACTCTGATTATTAGCTACAATGTTTAATAACTTAAATATTAAATTATGTAAAATAACAAGTTAACAAAACGACCGCTACTCGAGAGACTGACCTCTTGGCAGATTCATTTTCCTGTTATACACGTGTGTGGGTATTTTATCGAAATTATGTGCCGATGTGTGATTGAGGGTAACCAAGATACGTTATTTTTTTGAGGACAAGTTTTGCAACAATGTATCCGGGTCAAAATAATTAAAATGACGAAAACATTGTTGTTAGCCTACTAAATTCTTTTTTCCAATCCTTTTTTCTTGTAAAAAGTTTTTTTTTTAAAAGCTGACAGTAGTGACCGGTTTCTTGCGTGCTCCTACTCCGCTAGCCCACAATATTGTCCTGCAGCAATAGCAGGGTAGAAAATAATTATTGGGACGTGTAAAAGAGCTTAAATCATGACTATTTTCACCAATAAATTGGGTAACAGTAACTAATAAAGGTATAATAAGTAGTTAGTAGGTACCTCTTAAAACGGTATAGAGTAGTACCTAGATTTCTATTACTCAGCATTAGCAGAAAAATGTTTGTTTGCCTTATAATGTAAGTAAGCGTAGCAGAGTAAGTACCTAAGTAAATATCTAAAATACCTACCTAATTGTTTTTCCTGGCAGTCTGCTGGTCGCCCTAAGATAGCCAATGTGAGCTTCTACTTGAATCTGCGCGTCGTCATTGTTTTGCAATACGCTAACGTCTGCGCCCGCGCCTCTTGTCAGTGACAGTTTAAAATGACTAGAAACAAATTGTTTATTTATGTTTTATTTCTTTTCGTTGTGACGACTTCTTGTGAGTATATACCTCTTTACTCAATTGTTTGCATAAAGTACTAGAAACGCTGCCTTATAAATGGTGCAGACTATCTTATGACAATAAATTAACAGCTTAACCATTTTATCAGCCTATTTATGCAACTTTTGCTGTCTGCTTAGATACTTCAAAATCGTTAAATTTAATATTCCTAGATGTTTCACACAAACTCGTCGATTTAAACAGTTAGTTTGTTGGAGCATCTAATTTTTCACGATTTTAATGTTGCTTCTATAGTAAAAGTTGCATGTACAAACTATGTACATATTCATTTATTGTCGTATGCTCGACTCCACCCAGTTTTTATTTTTAATAATTTAGGCTTAGTACCGATTTATTTATGCCGGAGGCTCTTAAAATGTGTATGTGTTGTACGATGTTGCATTAATTTATTTAACAAATCAGAAAATAAGTAAGTAGTATTTTTTTTTTTTCAAATTTTTCTTTACTTTAAAATCGAAAAACTTTTTGCTAACACAGACTTCTATGCATCTCTCTTCTAAAAGTATTATTAACCTACTTATGTAGGTATGTACTTCAATCTTGTTTTATTTTTGGGGTTATATTATTATACATTACATATTATTGTACTAGAATATGTACAGTTTTTTATATTAATGTTACTGGGATCGGATCAAAACTTTATTTTGACTACTTTTAAATTACGAGAATTAGGCTTGTTGTATTTTTAGTGGTCGGCAATATGTATACTTACCAATATACTTAGAGAAAGGAAAGAGAATGCAAAACCTATCCGATTCTGTCAAAATGATTTTATATCATCGGAGATTTTACTAGAACTATATTCTTTGGATATGGCTAACCCATTCTCGAACATAGTGTGAAACATCCTTATTATTTAAAAAAAAGTAGATACCTAACCGGTTGGACAAGTAGAATTTATATTTTGACGTCTATAATAGGCTTCTTAAAATCCTAGTTTGGTGCGATGTTGATCGTGTGATAAAATATGTTTTCTTCCATTAAAAATATAATCACACAGCCCTTATAAAAAAAATTGAGTTGCTTATTTTAATGGGAAACTCTTATTGGTTGTACAAAGAAAAAATCAGCTTTAATTATGCCCAGTTTTCAAGTTAACATAGTTATCAAGATGTTTTGTTTGTAACTTCTATCTTACAGTGACCTGTCTCGGCTTACCGCGGTCAGATCAGCAATTATACAGGCGGTGCCGAAAATAATGGACAATCCTTTATTTTTAGTTAGATTACTTAGATTAAACTAAATCATATTTATTTAGGTAGTTATCTTCTGAATTTAGAGTTTTATAGACTTTTATAAAGGCTCCCATGGGACTCTAAACTTATAGTTTAATATCTGAACAGTCATGAGGCCTTCCACCCACAGATAATTTTTTATTAATACAACAGACGCTGTATACAGAGTGTAACGAAAAGGTGAAATAAAACTTTAAGGGGTTATTCTACGGCTTAATTACATCAACTTTTTCTATGGGACCAACATCGAATTGACAAAAAAAAACACTTTCCCATACTAAAACGCGACCAGCTGGCATCAGTTTGTATGGAAACGTCATTTTTTTTTTTTTTTTTTGAGATTTCGATGATGGTCCCATAGAATAACCCCTTAAAGTTTTATTTCACCTTTTCGTTACACTCTGTATACAGCGTCTGTTGTATTAATAGAACATTATCGAACATTCGTTGTAGACTAGTCTATCAAAATACCTCGTTCATTAATTAATTCTTATGTAGTGATTAAGTGTAGCTGGAACGAGTGCTTATTTATTCATATTCCACCAATTACAGATTCGCAGCGGGACAAAAAGAATTTTCGGAGGGACTATAAATACATAGATTCTACTGAAAGTTTTTATAAAATTCATACATTTCACAAGAAATGGCAAGATGCCAAGGAAGTGTGTGCGATGGAAGGGGCAACGTTTTTCTATCCTGACGACCTGGGCGAGGCTAATGCTGTGATAGATTTCTGGAATTCGACACAGCCTTTCCATTGGGTGTATGTCGGAGTCTCCAGTTTAATAGTTAAGGGAGTCTTCGAGACCGTCGATGGTAAGTCAAACATTAGGTTAAGTTAATTCGGTAAGAAATACCTTTTTTAATTGTAGGTAGGTAATATTTTCTGTGTTTATATTTCAATGGTTACGCTAAAAAGAAAATTATGCTTAACCACGAGGAGCAGTGACGTTGTGTAATTTCTGCCACATTTAAAGGAAGGCTTTAAAATTCGTCTACTTAGTTAAGTAAAGGCAGTCAAAAAATTTTAATTTGGTTAATTTTACCGTCACATAATTTTTGAAACCAAATTATTTTTAGATCAGTTTACCTAATATTTACTTTTAATTTGTGTCTAATTCGCAGGTCGCTCAGTATCCGACGTGTACGCCAACTGGGGACCCGGCGAGCCGAACGACGCTGACGGCGTCGAAGATTGCGTGATCTTGCGGAAGGACGGCACCCTCAATGACGTAAACTGTGAAAACAAGTACCCCTTCGTGTGTAAGAAAACTCTCGACTCCTTGGAGTGGAACACAAAGTGTGATATGCCAAATATAGGTAAGATTGATGATTTTTAAATTCCTTTTTGGATGTAGGTACTCGAATTTAGCTTTTTATTAGTAATCATTATACAGTATGTACGGGGCTACCCCCACTATTCTTTAACTAAGCGGTGGTAAGATTTTCAAATGTGTCTCATCATTATCATCATTTCAGCCATAGGACGTCTCTGAACATAGGCCTCCCCCAGTGACTTCCAGATTAGCCGGTTGGAAGCGGCCCGCATCCAGCGGCTCCCTGCAACCTTTACCAGGTCGTCTGTCCACCTTGTAGTTGAACGTCCTACGCTGTAAATGTGTCTCACTAAAACTATACTTGGAACTATTATCTTTTTTTTTTCTTATATACCAAAGATCGCAAAGGTAGTTTATGTGTGTTGTTACATTGTCTGTTCCTTAACTTTTAAGCGCTTGATGATATCAATTGTCGTGCCCGGCTGTAACGCCTGACAAGCAATCGGTGCAATAATACCTACAAAAATGAGGGAAGTTTCATAAGCTCATAAAACTAAAAAACGTTAAGTACGAATGCATGCTTTTGCCGGATAAATTCGAAACTGGCGGTACGGGCACGCAAATATTTGTCGGATGAATCCGACAGAAGCGGTAAAATATGGGTTAAGGAATGAGCATAACGTATGTTATGGGGCAGCAGACAATGTTTTTTTTCTGAGGCGTCTCTCAGCACAGCCAGATCCGAGCCAATTTAAAAAAGTACAATAAAAGGCACAATACTATGTGAACATAATTTAAATGAATAAATAAATATTGGACCACATCACATACACTGCTCTGATCCTAAAGTAAGTAGCTAAAGCACTTGTGTTTTAGAAATCAGAAAATATGGACTCAAAAATACTGTAGGTACCTAATAGCTTTGTATCGCACAACAATATGTATAGCATATTTTTTTAAAAATCCATACTTAATATCCCTAACTCCAGAAAAGCATTTGAGAAAATCCTTGACAATTATGCGCTGATGTCAAATAATTTGTTTCTGTATTAAAACCTTGGAGTTTTATATATCAACAAGGTATAATACGTAGTCAACACAATAAATATTGTTAAACATATTACTTTATCAATGACCTTTAACTCCTAAGTAATCTTTATCACTCGGTCGTTTGCCCTCGTCTCTCATACAGCAGGCAGGTGGTCTGAAATTGACACAGCATCATCTTTACAAACTCAGACTTCTTCGACCTTGTTTCGAGCAATAGTTTAACCTCGTTACTTCATTTAATAGTCACACTTCCATTATATATTGGATCATAATGAAAACATTTCAGACTACGTATACGATGACGCATTGGGTAAATGCTACAAGTTTCACCTGAACCCAAAAACGTGGCATGAAGCGTATGCAGCCTGTAATGCAGAGCAGTCATATTTAGCGATCATCGACAGCCAGGCCGAGGCTGATCATCTGACGAAAATGACGGCTGAAGCACCGAAGGACAATATACAGGGTGACTTCTTGCGAGGAGCTGTATTTTTGGGCTTCCATAAGAGAAAAGAAGGATGGATGACTATCAAAGGTGAGTCTTTAGAGTAATCTATTTGATATTACTTATTACTTCGCAATATATCAGAATTAAAATAGATAAATCACGACAACGAATTTTATTTTTGATGACAGAACTAATACTCTTTTCTTTCACCACGGCACCTAAAACCAACATAAAACTTGTATGTGGTTCGTGTTTTGTAACGCTCAGAACGGTATACGGGGGTTACACTAAAAGTTTTTAGAAAATAAAAGATGGATTGATGTAGAAACCAGCTAATATTTTTATTGCTTTTCGAAGTAGTCTCCTTCGGCTCCTTTCCCTTCTAATCACCGTCGCATGCGACGCCTTTTTCAAAAGCAGTGTTCATAAAACGAATTCCCCTAAAAGTATATCTTTTATTTTTGGAAATAAATAAAAGTCACAAGGTGCCAGGTCGGGACTGTAAAGATGATGAAAAAATCTAATTAGTCCGTTCAGTTGGATAAACGGAAAACATTGGAAACGTATTTTTTTCTTTTCTCCATCAAACAAAAAATTGTAAAGATATAGCTCGTTAAAGTTCCGCGTAAAGTCACGCCTTGTGACACTTTTTAGCAAGGCGTGACGTCACATGCTTACTTTTAGGCGCTTTATCTTCGTCATTTTCATTAACAAAAGACAAAATATGGGTCCAATATTTTTTGATACTCTAACTGACGGACTAAATAGAATAATATTTTTTTGACCCAGGAAACTAGCCTATTGTCAAAATACGGGAATTGGGCCTCTGTTGTAAACAGTAGCACGGGAGTGTAACTTCGTCATGAATTGTCGCCAAATTGTAAAAACAAAATATAGCATATGAGATAATTCAGAATGTAAACATATTATTTTCACTCTGCCTCCCCAATATATAATATTTATTTACAAAATAAATTAATTTGGAATTGGATTTGCAATAAATGAATTTATTTGCAAGTATTTTTAGAAGAACTGTTTTCTTTACAGGAACAAAACTAGAGAGCAGTGGTTACTCAAAATGGGGTTACCAGCAACCTGACGGAGGTGACAATGAAACATGCGGCACCATTTTTTACAACGGACATTTGAATGACTTGAAGTGTGATCACAAGTGCTTCTTTATATGCGAGCATGATGTGGGTAGTTTAGGAAACGCTTTCGATAACAGATTTAGTGATAACTAGTTATTAATTGAAAAGACCGATTGCCTAATTTACATTTCGACGAATAGCAAGGTACAGTCAATAGCACGTATTACTGCCGGTTCAAACTACCTAATGTTTTATCATAAATGATTAAAAATATTGCTGTTATCCCAGCAGCCGTTGACTGGTCCAAATTTGACATTCAGCTGTCAATCGACATTTGCACCCGTAGTAACAAAATTAGCATAGAAAACGGACGTCATTTTTTTCTTTTTTCATGCAAATATTGTCATGGCAATGACGAACACAACGAAAAAGAAATCAGCCCAATCGGTTAAGCGGTTCTCAAGTGACCCTTCGTCATACATGTTTACAACTGATATTTATTTTTTGATTAGGTAAGCAACCTAGTAGTAGTAGGAAATAACTAAGCCATATACATCCCGAAAATAGTCAATAAAATAGTAAATGTTGCTTAGTGTTCCTTGTCTTTATTTATAGTATCATCATTGTTTTTATCTCTTTAAGTTAATGTTGTTTTTAACCCAAATATTACATTAAATTAAAACATGGGGCATTACAAAAAATATATAAATTAAAATCTAATTTTCTTCGGATACGACTAAGTACTTGCACTTGTCAGTAACTATTCAAAATGTAAATCGGGCTTAGTAAATTAAGATTGCACTGCTAGGCACAAGCTTTATTTGTTATTTTACCTAAGAAGTTATGGACATTCTTCTATACACAATACATCTTGACAATAATGTTGAAGTATATATAAGCTATGAATAATTTGTCTTAAACATAACAAATTTAATTGCAAACCGTGCGAAGAATTTCTTTTAGCTGTTAATTTAAATTAAATAAAAATGGAAGCTATACATACTTAATTGTATAACCTACGACTATTTTGTATTAACCTACTTATGTAGTTCTTTGTTACACATAAAAACAGTTTTGGATTAAAAGTGTTTATTTAAGTAGTTCTGTTACATACAGTTTTAAATACCTCATCCACTTTTAATCCAGATTCCCTTTAATATTTCCTTTCATACTTTTGTAAATAATAAATTAAGTATTCTACTTGCTAATGCCTATTAATGAACACTAATAAATATATAACTAAAGTATATATAGAATATAGGTATAGGTCCCACTGCAGGGCACAGGCGTCACCTCAACTATGAAGTTGTTTGGGCAATTGGGCCATTCTTAACCACGCGAGCCCAGTGCAGATTGGTTGAGAGGTATTGTAAGGCTAGTGACATAACCTTACTGTCAGATGGTATTAAGCCACCTAAGGCCTCTGACTAGGCTTCACGACGAGTATCTAGCGATCTTAGCCGGGACCAACTTTAAACGTGCCTTTCGAAGCAATAGAGGCTTGTGATAAATGTCAATAAATGTGGTTGGATTGGTCATCCAATCACAACCGCGGCGTGGGTGGCTTAACTTTAGTAATCACTATTAAAGCGCTCCCGCCACTGAGCTACAAGCACATATATTATGTCAGATTTAAAAAAAAAAACTAGATTTGAAAGATAAACATGTGTCACCAGCCAGGGAAACTGGAAAAATAGAACCCAGACCCTGTACATCGATAGAACATGGACACTCACCCAAGAAGACGATTCCGGTGCCGACGCTAGCGGTGACGCAGAAGATCAATCCGAAGCCGACTCCTCACCAAGAGACGAAAACTGCGACAACAACGCGCACAAAGCATTTGACAAATAGGTCTCAAGTTTTTCAAGGGCATAATCATGCATGAGCTTTTAAAACAGTACCTATCACTTCTATTTTGTTTTTTAGGTATAGAGTTTGACATAAAAACAACACTAGTTTGTATGTTCTGCATTTTGTCAGCGTTCATGAGGAGGCCCCTGTGCATCTTACAACATTTTCAACCAAGAAGTTATTTTGCGAACGTGTTAACTTGGGTTTCGCATGTAGTGTCGGTACCTATAATTGGAAAAACTGTAAAAATGTGTTTCTTAGATATTACTTACTTCATATACAGAAACAATAATTTCCACAATATATTAATCTTAAAATATATAATGGGAATAGTATGTATTGCCATTAATAGAATCAAGTAATAGTAAGCTGGGACGGCAGTAAAGATCACACAAACAGAAGTGTATAAACATAGACAACAGTAAAATAAACCTTTGTCTATGATAAAACGAAATGAAACATTCGCAACACAATCTAACAATTACAATTATTGTCTTTTCATATTTACCAATTATAGGGTGCTGTGTACCTAAAAACATTAAAGGTAAAAAAAACATATTCTTCGTAGATGTATAGATTATAAAATTATCTTGAGAAGAGAGAGGATGGAAGGATAAAAAGTAACGGGTCGCGGATCCCGCTTGGGTACGACGCACTCTCTGACCGGTTCGCATCGCAGTACCTACAGCTAAACCAGTATGTATGAGTGAGATAATTTATAGGTATTAATTACATGGGGCCTGATTCTCTGAAGCTACTGAAGAGAATGAGATATCTGAATCTCAATCGTAAGTATCTACATTTAGGTTCAGTTATATTTTTATTTCCGAAGGAATGAAAAGTAGGGCTGCCAGTAGGCCAACTTAATAAATACCCTCCAGTCCTTAAAATTTGACGCACTAAAAAAACGAAACGAAAATGAAGTCAATGGGTCCAAACACGAAGGTTTTACTTGTAGAGACGGACTGGACATTCAGAATATACCAAACGTGTAGCATCTGTTAGTAACAATTTTATTAAGGTTAAGAAACCTCATGTATTAATATTACCGAAAAGTTAAGGTAAACAAAGGCAAGTCACAATTATATAATTGGAATATAATAATTGGAATTATCAATCTATACATGTGACTTGCCTTTGTTTACCTTAACTTTTCGGTAATATTAATACATGAGGTTTCTTAACCTTAACAAAATTGTTACTAACGGATGCTACACGTTTGGTAGAATTTCCCGTCTACTAATTTCCTTTTTTTTTAAATCAGGAATAAATTTAGGTTTAGAGATTAGTTGCTGAGAATCGAACCCTCTCTTTACCGAACACGTTAAATAAACAAAACAAATTGTAGTGATACTCTTTATAAGCACACATGAAAGTAATTTTATTATAAAGGCCTTTTTATAAAAAGCCATATACATACCTATATGTCGTTTAAGAGCCAATTTTTCAATAGCCAGATAACTTCATTCGACGAAAAAAATTGACGATTTGACATAATTTCTATACGAAAACTGTCAAATGTCAAACTTATTCTTTAAATAAAAGTTATCTGACTATTGAAAAATCGTCCCGATAAGTAGGTAGGTCCTATACTTTATTGACGCTATTTCGCCGAAACGTATTAGCTGAAAAAAGGTTTATCAGATATTAAACCTACTGCTTCTCGTAACATAACATATTTAATAAAATTTAAAAAAAAAACTTTCAACAATAAGTAGTTTTACTGTGAAAAAAAAATTTCCTACATAGGTACATTAAAGAAGGTCCCGTAATTTTTTTTGTAACTTCAGATTTTTTAATTTCTGTGACCAACGATCCTTAAATTTAATGATAAGTGTTATCATTGTGTAAGCAGCATTTTCAAATACTCCGAGGATCATGACATGATGATTTTGTATAAAGCAATGTTTACGAATGTTAGATCACGGAGAATGATAAATTAAACCACGTTAAAATGGAAGAAGTAACAAGTAGAAAGACAAGCGAGCGGATGAGATCGTAACCGAAAGGTAAGTCATCAGAATCATATTAATGGCGTTCATTAAGGTTTTCCTCAATCTTCAAAATCCTGTTTTTAGTGTCGATCTGGTTGCCATAAGATTTCCAATGTGAGTACATGTCTTGAATCTGCGTGGCTACATTGTTTTGCATTACGTTGTCGGTTGCGCGTGTGCCTTTTGGTAGTGGACAGTTTCTAAATGGCTCGAAATAAATTACTTTTTTTATTTCTTATTCTTCTTGGTGACGATTGCGTGTGAGTATGGAGTATACCTATTTATTAATCAGTGGTTTCTGCGTAATATGCACTAGAAAAGCAGCGTTTTTTAAAATTTAAAATTACAGTACGGTATAAGAAAGATGTATCAAATATAAATTAGCATGAAGTGAATTAATTAATTTAAGCAGATTGTATGATAAATGAATGTTAATTGTTTGGAATAGGTAAACGGTATCTAAAACTTCTTATTTTCATAATCTTAGAACTTTTTTCTTCCACTTTTGTAAATTAGTTTATATTAAAAGTTTTATAATATTTTTGAAACTGTACCTACTGGTTGGACAAATAAAGATGACCTCCATAACTACAAAATGGTGTAGCAATTCTTTATGAAGTGATAAAATATTTCCACATCAATAAGTGAGTTGCTGATTTGATGGTAGTAAAAATCTAATTGGTTTTACAAAACATGTCTAAAATTTTAATTCTCCTTACAAGGAAAATAAATGTATATTCTATCAATCACAGATACGCAACGGGACAAAAAGATTTTTTGCAAAGACTACAAATACATAGAAGCGACAGACAGTTTTTATAAATTTATTACACGATTAATGGAGGGCGCTACGTTCTTTTATGCTGAGGACCAGAGTGAGGCTGATGCTGCAAAACAATTATGAAGTGTTCTCCTTAGGATCTATATTGGAGTTTCGAGCTGGATAGCTAAAGGAGTCTTCGAGACTGTCGATGGTAAGTAGTAGAACCAGTGGACAAATCACCGAGTGTTTTTTTATTTTATTTAACGCTAACAAAACTAAAAGTCAACATACATGATGAAATCTGAAATATGTATAACAAATCAATTTTAAAAGTTGTATTGCTATTGACTATGTCATTAACAAATTTTTAACAATACATAACGAAATCAAGGGAGTTATTAAGGTTTTAAATACCTATAATTAACTGTGGTACCAATATATTTTATGGTCCTTAACCAATTAAACTCTCCACAGTAAAATTAAAGCAATAATTTGTGTATCAAACTGAGGGTAAGCAATAATATACTACGACGACCTCCGTAGCCGAGAGGCGAGTACGCCGGACTTGCATCGCTACTTTTCTATGTTGACTCGGGTCTGGGTGTTGTGGTACCATCGTTGTTTCTGATTTCTATAACATAAGTGGTTTAGCTACTTACCTTAGGATCAGAGCAAATATGATGTTGTCCAATATTTATATTTTATTATATTTATACGAGCCAATAACAATTTATTTTTTATTATCTTTTTAAAATTAAAACTGTTTTTTACACATATTATTACAAAGTCACCCGTTAATTGGTCAGGTGGTCATCCTGTCTCGAAGTTGTAGTAGACAAGTATGACTTTGCTATTGATTTCATGTACTTTTATACCGATGTAACCATTCATAGACCACAATCACAAATTATTTACGAAGCAAAGGATTAAAAAAATAAGTACCAATTGAAAAATTTATTAATTATTATTTTTCTATCTGTTTTGAAGGCTGGTCAATATCCGATGTGTACGACAAATGGGCGCCGGGCGAGCCGAACGATGCGGACGGCGTCGAAGACTGCGTGCTCATGCGCAGGGATGGGACCCTCAATGACGTCAATTGCAAGGACAAGAACACCTTCGTGTGCAAAAAAATCCTCAGCAGTTTGGAGTGGAACACCAAGTGTGATATGCCAAATTTAGGTAATTCCAATAAAATTGTTTTTTAACCTTTTTAACGACCTCCGTAACGAGAGACGAGTACGTCAGACTTGGCGTCGCTGTCTTTGAGGTCCCGGGTTTGATTCCCGGTTGGGTCGATGTAGAATACAAACTTTTCTATATTGTCTCGGGTCTGGGTGTTGTGGTACCGTCGTTGTTCTGATTTATATAACACAATTGCTTTAGTTAAAGGAAAAAAAACCCTTAGCCCAGCGAAATGAAACAATTTTAACGTGGTTTCCTGTGTCCGCTAGAGGTTTCATGAATTAAATATGCAAAATTAAACGAAATTATAAACAAGAAACACGACTTATAGTATTACGAAAAGTAATATCATCTCTGCACAAAGATAAATGCGTACTTGATATCGACCTTTCCGTTGTGGTTTCGTTCTGAGAGGTAAGTATGTATTTATTAATCGTACTTTCACACATACATGAATTATAATATACCTCCTATATTAGGTAAAGCTTGACGGGTTTTTCTTGGTTCAGTTGTCCAACCTCATTTAATATAGATTTATCTTAAATTCGGTTAAAATCAGAATGTTATTCTACAATTTTAGTTTTCATGAATTTGATAGAGAGTTAAACCTTAGTATACTTATTTTTAAAAAATGCATGATTAGTCAAATGGATGTTTGCGACATTTTTAGGGTTCCGTACTTTGAAAGGAAAAAAACGGAACCCTTATAGGATCACATTGTTGTCCGTCCGTCCGTCCATCCGTCTGTCTGTTTGTCTGTCTGTCAAGACAGTTTTTCTCAGGAACACGTAGAGTTATTAAGCTGAAATTTATATCAAATACTCAGGTCTACTGTCCCTTGGAGCTGTGAAAAAATCAAACTTCTAAGCCAACGCAATCAAAAGATACCGTTTTTGCCGCGAATTTCGCAAATTTTTGACACTCGCAAGAAAATCCAAACTTGAAATTTAGTACGAAGCAACGTCTTATGGCACAAATAATGGGAAAATTGCGGAAACCGTAAATTTTTAGTCTCATTCTTTATTAATTGTTAAAAAATATTTTTAATAATTTTAAACTTACTACCCCTTTCCTCATGGACGCGTTGAGGTATTACTGGTAAATTGAAATTAATATAAAAAACTCAGGTCTTTAATACCTTTAAGCTGTAACAAAATCAAACTTCTATGTCGACGCAATACAGGTTTGTACGGAACCTTCATGCGAATTCTAATCCGAATACGAAATCGCAAGATTCGCATGCTAATACCTAAAATAACTATTTTTGAAAATTAATTCCGTGAATTCTGCTAACAAGTGGTCCTTCCTACTCATCGTGTTTCGATTTCTACTAGTAGAAAGTACCTACGGAAGAATGACATTAACAAGTAAACATATGGTTAAAAGATATTATGACATATTAACTTTTTATTTACGTTCCTTTTTAGCGATTGACAGGTTTTTATAATCAATTAGTTTTTGCATTTCATTTCATTATATTTTCTGCGTGAAACGCAAATAATTACAAGATTTCAATTTAATTATAACACTTAATTCGAGTGATTTAAAAATACGTAAAATCGTGAACTATAGAAATAGGCTAGTTTCCTGGGTCAAAAAAGATTATTCTATTTAGTCCGTCAGTTAGATTATCAAAAAATATGGGACCTATATTTTGTTTTTTGTCAATCAAACAAAAGATGACGAAGATAAAGCGCATCAAAGTGAGCACGTGACGTCACGCCTTGCTAAAAAGCGTCGCAAGGCGTGACGTTACGCGGAACTTTACCGGGCTATATCTTTATCATTTTTTTGTTTGATTGAGAAAAGAAAAAATACGTGTCCAACATTTTCTGTTAATCAAACTGTCGGACTAATTACATTTTTTTAGGAAACTAGCCCATTACTTTCTTACACGAATTGTTTTCGTGTTCAAATTCAAGATTCAGTTTAAATTTTTCAAAAATCATGAAACTTATTTTTAAAATTCAGTTCAGATACGAAATTGCAACTTAAACCTTCATTTACTACTATTAAACACGCAGAAATCACAGGAGAATAAATCTATAAACTTTTTTTTTTAGGGACAAAACTAGAAAATAGTGGCTATTCAAAATGGGGTTACCAGCAACCTGACGGGGGTGACAATGAGACTTGCGGCGCCATATTTTACACAGGACTCTTGCAAGACGTCAAATGTTAAGTCCTTCTTCATATGTGATCATGATGTAGCCAGTTTAAGTAACGTTTACGATGATAAATATGGTGAAAACTGGATAAATTAATCCTTTTTTTTTCTTAAAAAAACCTAGCCTTGGGTTAGACCTTAATCGTGCAAAATTATAAATATAAATAAATGGTAATTTGATAATAAAAGAGATAATGTTTACGATAAATAATTAACATAATTTAAACTGATATTGTTAAGAATGTTAAGCTGCAAGCAATTGAGTTATATAGTCTGGTTCAATGCAATGTAATGAAATAAAATAAAAAATCTCATTAAGGTATTGCTTTATTGTACCACATAAAAGTTTAATGAATTAATACAATAACAAGTAGTTATACATACATATAAGTATATATTAAAACAGTCTTGGATATATGAATGTAGGTAAATCTTTAATCTACTGAAACTATTAAATAGACCGAGAGCCTACCGCGTCAGTAATTCATCTAGATAACCTGCACTGTTGCAGCGGTGTGACTCTGTAGTCAAAAAATTTACAAAAAATACATCTGTTCAAATCGAACAACTTTATCTATGAGCCCAACATTTAATTCACTAAAAATAAACAAAGATCTCGGTCTAACAATACGAAATCACGAAAAAAAGTTATACATAACTAAAGCTATCGAGCACCGGTTTTTTTTTGCAATTTCGGGATTATTACTTTAATAAAAGTTATTGTAATTATCATCAGTAGATTTTTTTAACTGTTATGGATTCCACAATTTATTCTGTACTATCAACGAGGTGTGTTATATTAATTTGTTCTTCGTACTTGTTTGTAGAACTATAAAACATCATAATTATCCTTAAACTAGTAAGTATACATTTTTACAAACTTATAAGCTATCACTTTACCTAATCCCAATATTATACCTGAATTTACATACGTACCATAAAATCTGTTTAATTTGCAATGAAATTCCTTCTCAAATATTTCATTGAACATTGTGTTTGTTATCTGGCTTTTTGTAGATGCACTCTTTTTCTAATTATATGGATTTGAATTTTATGCAATTTATTGATACTCTGCCTACTCTGTGAATTATCATCATTTTCAGCTTAGGTAAATCTCCGCTAGTAGTAGGTTTCGGACATATGCCGCATAGGTTCCACGTACAAGTCAATATTTTTATTAAAATTAGGGTAGAATAACTTTGTATTTACCTACATTGCAATTTGCATATAAACAATTTGATTTGATTTGGTCTCCATAATGGACAATCATAGTGTTGGGGCAAGAGCTTTTGGCCAGTCCAAGATTAACCTACTTCTGTTTAATCTCTGGCCTATACCAGATACTTGATTGTATTTAAACATTATTACCGCCGCCAGCTGAACTCGCTAATTGACTCATGTTAGTTTGGAAAATGTGTCCCAGAACTTCCACCGATATTATCTTCTATTTCTCTTATAATTCGTCCCTGAACACGGCTTTCCCGACCCAGGGCAGGTATCGAACGAACGGCCCGCCGTACGACAACAGCACTCGGATCGGTTCGCATAACACAACGATCCAGTACAGCAGGAGCAAGTAGCAAAATACTGACACGATTCGGTCCAAAATATATAAACTGAAAAAGAAAACGTTATTCAAATACATTCTTCCAACAATCACGCCGGTTATTTAGCCCTAGTTGCTAAACTGTCCAAACTAAGCAGAGCATGTACTTATTATGGCGATTATACAAAAAAATATCGTTATCATAATCAGTCCACGTAAGTCCACAGCTAAACACAGCCCTCTCACAGTTTCACTGAGCCGGATACTCGGCTATTCTTTTACATCCACCGCCAGCAGCTTTGCGTATATTATCGCTCGGAGGGCACCCTACACTGCGTTTGCGCCCACAACTTCATCGATCTCCACTCAAAAACACGTCTACTCCATCGGTTAGATATGACGACAAAAAAGTGAATTTTAGATGTTTCAATCTCGGGGGCAGTCAGTAGTCAGTCAGTATCTCCCATTTAATGATTGCTTTTTGTAATTTGTTTGTTTTGTGGTGTGTACATTTTTCTGTATTATTATGTATTAACTAAGTAGTGTGTCTATAGTAAATGCTTTGCATTTCAATTGTGTCATGTCACTAATACACGCATTTGTGTTTATGGTACTTACATGTTATTTTGCAATCTTGCTTTTGGTAGATTTTCAAGCTTTTCTTTCAAACAGTATAACTTCCCGCCAATCATACAGGCTTCTATGTATGGTTCATCTTCAATGATGCTTAGGTCCATAGGGAAGGTTTTGAAGTCTGCTTGGTTTAGAGAAGGTGCTAAGGCTTTGAAATTGCCCGTGTCGAACCACCATTCCCTTGTAGTGAAGTACTGTAGAACTTCTAAACCCACTGATATCCGATTCTGTATTCGAACCATGCTGAAAAAATAGGACTTGTGTTCAATGTATTTTATATAAAATACTTTAGCATCTAAGTTTATTTATCAAATTAGACCGTGAGACCATGGAAGCGAGGGACAATAGAAATTTTATAGTCTGCGGCCACATGTAGGTTTGAGTTTGACAAAATAACCTGAAATCTATTTGATAAAATAAATCGGCTGGTCTGGCTAGATTCTTCTTGAATTGATAGACTAGTTGCCACATAACATTGACATACATATAGTTATATGTTACAATTACCAACAGTTACAAAATTAGAAAAAATACTTACAATCTCTTCTGCCCGAAGATCAACAGTAAGAAATCAATCAAATAAGCTGGTATAATGTGGTAAAAGAATACACAGAGGCTGTGAATGAACTTGTTATGTCTGATGTTTCCATCAGGGTACCAGAGTGGACCCTCAAATGGGTATTTTCGGACTGTAGCCTTGCCAATATCGAGGACTTGCTTCCAGGTTGTGTTCCTGTCATCTCCTGTGGTCAGATTGTAGACTGGGATTTCTGGTGGTCTGGAATAATTATTAAAATAGTTAGCGGCAAAAAACTTGTACAGCGCGTACAACGGACGGATAGAAGTCAAGCAATAGAAAAAGTTGTGTGTAATGTATGTGTAATTTTAAAAGTCAATCATCATTGTGACCCTTTGGTGATCCAATCTTGGATGTAGGCCTCTTCCCTCTCCTTTTATTCTTGGCGATCTTGTGCCCAACTCATCCAATCCCGACCTGCGTGTCGTCAAATGTCGCATAAAGACTAATAAATGGCTATTATTAACAATTTTCCTGCCATTATTGTTACTGTACCTATCCGGTACCTTTGTGATATCGTTTTCTGTTGCTATACATTGCCACTGCCATGATGTTTTATTGGATTAGATTATCGAATAACGTATGGATATATATATATATATATATATATATATATATATATATATATGGAATTAATTGATTACCTACCTTTCGGTCATAGTACCGATTTTATATGCAATCACGATGATGCTGTTGATCGCGATGTCAACGGGAATGACTTCGGCGTGGTAGTGACCGTAACAATGCATGGACCTGATGACTCCCTTTCCAGCACCAACCATCAGACCGATAGGACCGTTTAGATTGTCTACCCAGCCTTCAACTGGATCCTTGTACGAGGGAGTTACTGAAAATAAGTATTATTTACATTAGATTTTTCTAATGATGCCGTTTACTGTTCTTATTCTGTAATTATGTAATAATTTTGACATGCTGTTATATTCAATAACTAGGGGTAGGACTTACTCGTATATTTCGTAAATAAAATGTTCAAGTTTTACTTGTACATATACAATGCTAAATGTAGTAATAAATGAAATAATAATTTATTAATGAAACCTCTATTAATCTAAAGAGAATCTACTAATTCTTAAGAGAAGTATGCAATTGTTTAGGACCAGACGGTTGTGGTCTTCCATTTGAGATAAGAGGTGCTGGACTAGCAAAATTCATAGTCCTTACTCCAAGTCTCCGAGACCATGAAATATATATGGGTTGCCTGGAGCTTATTTATTTGTTTATTTTATTTTTTCCTTTAAATATTTATACTAACCAATACTCGGTCGAACGACGGCCACAGGCAACTGGGGATGGTTCTCTCTCACTAACGCCTCGGCCAACCTCTTGGAGTACGTGTAGGAGTTCGGATGTTTCTGCATCATCGAAGGAGCCAATAGGTTGAGCTGTTGGTCTGATAACCAGCTCGCAGCTCTCAAGACTTCATGTGGGTCAGCAGGTGGGTCATGTACCTGCGAAAATTAACTTTTCTTATGCAGATTTATTCACATTTTAAGATTCAAATGGTTTGAACTCCTAGATTGAGCTTCCTATGACGCTATCGTAGCGCTAGTTTTTTCCTTTTTCTAGTCGGGAAAGTTTAAAGCTATTTATACCTATGGTAAATCTTTTTGCAAATAACTGTATTGGGAATGTTCATTTAATAGGTTACTTATAACCTACGTAAGTAAAGTTAAAGTCAGTATGATTTATTTTTAAATTTCATTTTGAATAATTTGTCAAAGAACAGGTCACATGTGGCAGTAGGTGTTGGAATGGAGGCTTAGAAGTGGCCGTAGTAGTAGGATGCAGGTCAAACTGGTAGATCAACAACCTGGTCAAGGTGGCGGGGAAAGGTTAGATGCGAAAGGATCAAGATTGTGTATAGAGGCAAGCAATGGTGGATAACTAATATACAGCATTGAGTCGAGACAGGTTCAAGAAATAGAGAAGAAGAATTATGCGTTTTACCCTTTCAGCCATTCTCTCGTAGTCCGGATAACAGAAAGCTGTGGAAAGGTGTATGAAGGCCGCCAAGTTCTTAATCCGTTTTGCTAGGTCCAGCACTCGGAGCGTGCCTTTTGTGTTCATTTCCAAGCCTTCTTTCAGAGGAGCTTCGAGCCTAAGACTAGCTGCAAAGTGAAACACCACTGAAACCTGGAATAACATAAAGGTTTAAAAATAAGTGGAATTTTGGAATTCAAAATAATGAGCCTCAAGCGCAAAAACACTAATTCAGTCTTTTTTTGATTTTTTGGTACCGTGTTACAGGGCGTTTGTAATTCGATTCAACAATGGTTTGATAGTGGATAGAGGAGCAAATATGCTCTAATTTATTTATGACACTAGAAAAGTATTTTCATGTACTAATTGCCTACTAAATCAAATGTGTTGATTTGTATGAAATTGATCCTTTTTTTTTTGAGAAATAAAATTCTTATTTTTAGCAAACTATTACACTTGAATAATACAAATAACACTTTGGATATAGTTTCATGTTTATTTTAGGTTACTTACTTAGTACTTAAACACACTCTACAAGTAAAATTTATTTTATTCTATACAGGGTTATTGGTAAAACATTAACAACCTCCTAGGGGCTGATTCTGGTGCTCAAATACAACAACATTTTCTATGGGACCAACGTTGAAATTTGAAAAAAAAAAACACTTTCCCATACAAACTGATGTCAGCTGGTGGCGGCTTAGTATGGGCACTGATTTGGTACTATAATGGGAAAGTTGAGTTTTGTGGCAATTTAAATGTTGATTCCATAAAAAAAGTTGTTATATTTGAGCACAAGAATCAACCGTTAGGAGGTTGTTGATGTTTTACAAATAACCCTGTATATTTCCATTGTAAACTGAAAAGAGTCGACAAGCGCTCGCTTTGGTGCGAGTTCAAGAAATAATTGAAACGTACTTTTACAGTAGACTAGCTGTGTTCGCGGATTCACCCACTATTCGCCATGTCACTCCCTATTTTACTCCCTTTTGAGGTGGATTGAAACGTGACCTTGTCCAAGGTCCAATCTATCTCTTCACCAAAAATCATCGAAATTGATAAAGTGACTTAGGCGTGAAAACGTAACAGACAGACAGAGTTATTTTCGCATTTATAATATTATAAAGTATAGATTGATATATTTTAGGAGTATGCATGCATTTCATGTATGACAATTGGAGATAACTAGATAAGCATGATATAACTAGATAATCCGAGTAAGTGCTTCTTCTTCTTCATCTATACGGTCAATCCCGGTTGTGTCCAAAGAAATTGCTTTGGAGCCTGGGTCCGCTTTCCTTGATTTACTCCTCCACTTCGCGCGGTCTTGAGCGTCTCTAGTTGTGAGATCATTGGCACGCATGTCAGCCCTCAGGACGTCAAGCCAGCATTTCTTGGGTCTAACCCTTTTGTTAGGACCTGGCGGTGCTGGCATGGCCAGACATTTGTTCCGAATCCGAGTAAGTGCATTATTCTTTAATTAATTTTAATCACACGCTTTTCTAGATATTACTTGTGAACTAGATCTTGTAATTTTCGTAACATTGTAGGATGTAATTGCGTTTGCCTTGCACTATCCTCCTGCTGTTGCAATTAGTGTTTAATCTTTATACACAACGCTATAAAGTTAGCTATTTACCTGCCAATCACTAGGTCGTTGCTCATTCTATGGTATTACTCATTGCAGCCAGAGTATAATAATTGTATTTTATACTCTGCCTCTATTAAAGTGTAGGTAATAATGATAGTACCCGCGTCTAAATGTGTTAGACTTCAGAATTTGATCCCAAGAGGAATTTATCTCACAGTATTATCAAGTATCTATACGTATTGATTGAAATCTGTGAAACATATTTCCAAATAATAAGGGCATTAAATCAATAAGTTAAAGAGTAGACAGACAATGATATTTAAATCTGTTAGACTATACAGTGACTGTATCAGATTGGTTTGGTACTACCCAGACATATATCTAATAAGTATATCTGTATCTAATAAGTATCTATCTAATGAGTACAGATAATAAGTAAATAGCAATATTGACTGTTTGTAAATGTAAAATTTTCTTGTAAGTATTTTTATATTGTGCTATTTGGCACTTTATTCATTCATTCACATCACCGTTCATAAATTTTGTCTTGTTACTCCTAGTTGTTTCAAGTTCGCCTTCTTAATAATAATACCAGTGGCAGTGGAGTACGAAAGTAAACTTACCTCATCACATATTTGCTGTAGCAGGTTTTTCTCTATGCCAAGGTCATCATAAAGTATGTCACCAGTTACAGGAACTAGTTTCTTCATAACATGTGGTTTCTCTTCTCTTATTCTCGCGAATAACTGAAATTTAAAGTTTAAACTTAGATTATTCTTCTTGACCGTTTTTAAAAAGCATTTTGGTGTAGGCCTTGATTCGCTCCCACCGTTTATCCTGTGGCGGAAGAAGGCGGGCTTCTTTATCATCCTTCCATCACCGAGCTCTAGAGAGGACCAAAATTTAGATCAAAAAGTTTGCAGATTACGTGAAAGAAAAAGGTATAAAGTGTTATACCTTAAAGCCCGTGTAGTCGCCAAATGTAAACGAGCATGTGGTTTCAAAAGCCTAATACTTAAGCCCCGTTTGTCCGAAAAATATTTTTAAAATATGCTAAGAATTGTCAAAACCTACACAACATTCTGGAGACGTATTTTTGAAGCATTAGAAATGAATTTCGAATTCGAACACGATAACAATTCGTGTATGAAATTCATTTCTATTGCTCACGATTTTACGCATTTTTGAATCACTCGAAATAGGTGTTACTATTAAATTGAAATCTTGTAACTATTTTTGTTTCACGAAGAAAATATTATAAACCATAAAGCAAAAACTCATTAACGAACGTAAATAAAAAGTTATTATGTCGAATTTCTGTCAAACATTCGTTTACTTGTCAATGTAATTCTTCTGTACTTTCTACTAGTAGAAAACAAAAACGAGTGGTCGCTGCAGAATTCACGGAATGAATTTTCAAAAATAGTGATTTTAGGAATTCGCATGCGAATCTTGCGATTTCGCATTCGGATTGGAATTCGCATGATTCAAAAATACGTCTCCTGAGCATAGCATTTGTTTCTAGTACTTATACTTCAGGAGAAAAAAATATTGAAATCATTAAAAAACTAGCACAAAAGATGCTAATTCTCCTTCTTCTTTTAAACCGCTTGACCTAATAGCTACAAACTGAGCATAGGATTTTTTATTCGAACAATGGCGTCCATGCGAAAAGTATTATTTTCCTCAATTTTCGCAACCTAAAGACGCAGCGACTGTCGTAACAGCCACGTTTCATTACACGCTGTTATGAACCGTATTTTAATGAGTTTTCTTGCTATATTCGTACTAACATTCGTCAAGTCGCTAATTTAGGGGCACTACTCGCATTAAAGAAGTTAAGGTGCCAGCAAGTTATTAAACATCCTTGTGTTACAAGGTTTCTGAAAATGTATTTTGTTAGGGACGCAGCACACCCAGGCTTGAGCCAATTTAGAAATGATCGTTTTCTGAACTAGCCCGAACCGAAAATCAAACCCCGGACCCTTTGCGTTCAAAGCTTATTACTCAGCCACTACACCTATCTAGTCAGTATAGATTACATAGAGTTGCATACTAAATGCAATCGTCAATTAACACCATTGTTATGTTAGGTCGATTGGTTCTCAGCCGTGCAATTAGATGTGGTTAGAAGTTGCTCGTACTCAGGCTTTCACGCTTGAGCGAAATAAGGACTTGGCATTGGCCAAATGTTGCTAAACGTGTCCGTTCGTGTAGTTTCCACATGACTTCTGATTGTGGATCGAGTGTTGTAGGAATACAGGGGCCATGATCGTAGAACGTATTGTAGACTTGGGATATCCTTGCTACCGTTTTGATTCCAAGTTAATAAATAAACTAGCGATACCTACGTTAAATTTATTAAGTTCATAATATATTTTGATAGTGTTACAACCCCCTCAAAAATAGTAACTTTTTAGGGTTCCGCAGCCAAATGGCAAAAAACAGAACCCTTATGGATTCGTCATGTCTGTCTGTCTGTCTGTCTGTCCATCCGTAAGTCACAGCCACTTTTTTTCGAAACTATAAGAACTATACTGTTGAAACTTGGTAAGTAGATGTATTCTGTGAACCGCATTAAGATTTTCACACAAAAATAAAAAAAACAATACATTTTGGGGGCTCCCCATTCTTAGAACTGAAACTCAAAAATTTTTTTTTCATCAAACCCATACGTGTCTTCAAAAATGATATTGAGGTTTCTACTAGAATTTTTTTCTAAACTGAATAGTTTGCGCGAGAGACACTTCCAAAGTGGTACACTTCTAAAATAAGAGAATGATAAAATAAAAAATATATATGATGTAAGTTACCATGCAAACTTCCACCGAAAATTGGTTTGAACGAGATCTAGTAGGTAGTTTTATTTTTTAAATGTCATAAATCGTAAACAATGTTATGATTTCATTTTGCAATAAAAATTCTATAACTATGACTCGATTGTCGTGATGGGTGAACTTTTACTTATATACCTAGGTACCTACTAACCCTCGGGGCGCGAGTCCGACTCGCACTTGGCTGGTTTTTTTATATCAAGACGTCAATAGTGGTAAATCGTTTTAATGGAAAACTATACCGGATAATGGGTTAGTTTCCTAAAAAAAGCTAATTAGTCCGTCAGTTGGATTAACAGAAAATATTTGACACGTATTTTTAATTTACTCAATTAAACAAAAAATTATGAAAATATAGCCCGTTAACGTTCCGCGTAACGTCACGCCAGCAAGGCGTGACGTCACGTGCTCACTTTGATGCGCTTTATCTTCGTAATTTTTTCTTTGATTGACAAAAGACAAAATATGGGTCCAATATTTTTTGATAGTCTAACTGACGGACTTAATAGAATAATCTTTTTTAGTTTAGGAAACTAGCCTATTATTTGTGTTGTGCATTAAGGAGTATTACACACCACCATAGACGAATGAAAATTTGTCTATGCACACCACAAATTAATAATATGCGTAAGACAACATACCAACTTAGTACGGGTGTTGGGTGTACCGCAGGGATCCATATTAGGACCCCTGCTATTTCTAATTTATATAAATGACCTTCCTTACTTTGCAACCGACCTATGTGAGGTGGTATTATTTGCAGATGATACATCACTGATCTTTAAAATTAAAAGAGGTCAAGAATCTTTTGACGATGTAAATAATGCACTCTCGCGGGTTCTGCATTGGTTTAGTACCAACAATCTTTTGCTCAATGCAAGCAAAACGAAATGCATAAAATTTACAATGCCAAATGTAAGGCAGGTCTCAACAAATATCATTGTAAAAGATGAACGACTGGATACTAGTAATTCCACTACCTTTTTGGGAATAACTTTAGATTCCCGTCTGCAATGGGGTGCTCATATTGAGACTCTGTCAGGAAGACTTAGTTCAGCTGCTTATGCTGTGGGAAAGATAAGACAATTGACTGATGTTGGAACGGCAAGATTAGTGTATTTTAGCTACTTTCATAGTATAATGTCATACGGAATATTGTTATGGGGCTCAGCAGCCGATATTGAATCTATCTTTGTACTACAAAAGAGAGCTGTACGGGCAATTTACAACCTTCGACCACGAGACTCATTAAAAGAACTGTTTAAGGAAATTAATATACTTACAGTGGCCTCTCAATTCATTTATGAAAATATTATGTACATTCGCAAAAACCTGCATCTTTTCCCTAAGAAAAGTGACAAACATAATTTTAATACCCGGAATAAAGATAAACTTGCTGTTTCAAATTTCAGACTGCATAAAGTGAGTAATTCGTTCATGGGGAAATGTATTCGCTTTTTTAACAAATTACCACAGTCTATTGTTGAACTACCCATGTTTGAGTTTAAATCGCATGTTAAGATTATTTTGATGAAAAAGGGTTATTATACTGTTAATGACTATTTAAATGACAAAAATGTCTGGAATTAAATACTGCCCTGCTCGCACAGGTATACATTATTTTCTTTTCCTTTTTTTTTGTGGCAGCTAGTGACTGAGTTTGTTCCGGCGTTTCTTCTCAGCACTTGCCAGATTGTCTGTGTCTTGTCTCGAAGCGCTAGTAGGGCCCAAAAAATAAGGAGACATGTTCTGCCCCATATGGGCAAATAATGTTATTATTGACGTTCATAAGTGGCAGTTTTCTGCCCTAAACTGAATAAATGATTTTTGACTTTGACTTTGACTTTGACTGCCACGCTTTCGAAGTATGGAAACATCCTTGTGGTACGACGTACCAGACAATGTATTTTGCGACGGACGTCTTCTACACAAAACAAACAAAGAACTTACAGCGAAGAAAAGGAACATTTAGAATAGCACATTTTAGGCGATCTTATCGCTGGGAGCAATTTCTAATGAAAAATTCAAATAATATTTGAATCTGTGAAGAATTTGATTAATTGGTGTGTTCTTTAAAGCGTGTAGATACATCTTCTTTGTTTTTACATTTTAAAGAAAGTATAAAAAGTTACCTTTTGAATTGTTGGTGAAAACCATGTATACTTAATGCAATGTAAATAACAATATGCAAAATTATTTTAAGAATTAGCTATATTAAATTTTTGACAACTTGTAATTTTCTGTGTTTTTGGCAAATAAACCTTTGAACTTGAACTTGTCAAATGGAGACCAACCCAATAGAGTTTAGTGTCGTATAATGATTATTTAATAAGATGTCACAACTATAATTTTATGAATACGAAACCAGCAAAAAATATACTAACATGTTTGTAATAATTTCAAGTTTGTATTAAGCAACTGAATTAAATTACAGATATACGTACCTACGTGGTTCTTCTGAATAAGTAATATTTTATAATCATGGATATTTTTGTGTTGTCATAACTTATTAAAATTTCTATATTTTCCATAACGTTAGAGATAAACAAAAACAATAACAAATAAATTACCTTAACTATTACACCAATTACCTAGCTCCAATCTAAGTAAAGCTTGTGCCACAGAACAGGAATGACACGCTACGCTACTTGCTACTTGAACTATGGCGACTAGATAACGGAAACACCTAAATGCATTTATACGAGTAAAGCCTTCGTACTCGTTACACAAACATTTGCCCCTTTCATGATTCGAACCTGCAACCGCTAGTTTTTTTCGGGTTTCGCACCACTAGACCAAACAGGCGTCATAAAAGTATGTTGTAAACCTGCTACAGTGAAATAAAATAGGTTTATTACGAGAAGATAATTTATAGTGAGTAAATGAAATTACTTAGTACTAATTGCACAAAATCTTCATTTCTTAATAGAGAGTCCGTCATGGAGAGTCTATTTGGTGGTCAGAACACAACATATAGCGCCTATCCTACTCAACTGATAAAAAGTTGAAGGACTTACTTATGAAAGAAGTATGGCGACTGATCTAGTTGGACATAGATTTCTTGTCTAGAATAAGTAATAATCCAAAGAGTAACGTTATTTGATTTGAAAATAAGTAAGTTACTAATTTCTTAATCGATTTATCAGTTTAAGTATTATGTTAGATGTCTCGATCATGACCATCATTCATGATCGGCCATCACTGATGTTTAAGGTGGGTAGTGGGTACTTATGTTTGAGACAGAACCGGGATCACGCAATGAGAGCAAAGTGGAACCAGCGACAACCTGATCCAAAGCGGATGGAAATTTTAAATTTCAGTCTTGATTTTCAAGACCTTGACGACCTTTCAGAAACTTATAAATTTGAATCTAACGATGTGACCAAAGATCATTCTAAAGTTTGCAAGTTTAATGTGTGACAGCTTTAATATTGGCTGCTTACAAATTACTGCACTAACATTTAATGAAATTCTACAATCGCAACAAAAGTTTCAAACAAAACGCTAGGTGCGTATTGTTAAAAACAATAAGCTATGTTAAGAGAACATGTTTAATTCAAGTCTTATCAACATAATATGATTAATACCACTTAATAAAAGAATAACATTAAAACAGTAACCTGACAACAGAAAAATGTATCTATGCTAAATGTTTGTAGGTGGAAGGCTGCGGCTTGCTGACCGTCTTTCCCATTCCAGAACGTCATCTTCCCTATACAGGGTCTTGTTTTGAACAGTAGCCAAATTTATGGAAGCGAACGTGTTAATCAATACAAACAGCTTTCACTATAGGAACGACATCGAAATCATGAAAAAATAAATTGCTGCTTCATACATTATTATCGAGGTAGAGCGTTATGGTATGTTGGCCCGGTAAAAAAAGTTGTTCGTATTCATGAACACATCCGCCTCCTTCAATTTGGTTGCTGTTCAAAACAACCCTTTGCACACCTAGTTTATCTGGAACTTCGCGTCAAGGCCATACTGGGTAATGTACCTCACTACCTATCATTTTATTTATTAACTACCCTAAGCTAGCGATTGCCTTCCATCTCACTTGAAGGTAAGTGATGATAAAAATCAAAAGTGGGTAAAGCACGCTAACCTGTATACCTGCACGATAACCTACCTTCCTTGTTTATCTGGGATACAGCAAAACTGTGGGGCGGTAGAAATAAGCAAGGTGGTCGTAACAATATGAAGTGAGCACGCGCAAAGTTCTACTACGAGAGCCTTGTTCGTTTTACGGCAGGATGCAAGTAAATGCAGGTTGTCAGATTTTAGATGCTGTATAGTATATCTTAGATTTATCAAAAACTACGTTAACTCACAGGCAGCTTCCACATGTCTTCAATACGGGATTCTGGCGACTTTCCCCTTTTGGAGCGGATCACTGCGTACACGCAGGCCACGTCTGGAACGCTGTACAGAAGCTTCTCGATGAGCACCTTGCCCATCAGTCCGGAGGCACCAGTCACGAGGACCTTGCGGCCCCGGTACCACTCGTTCACTTGAGATGTCATCTGAAAGATGGAAATGCAACTATAATGATTCATCTAGAAATCGCTGACATAATCGTGCGCTGCCTAATTCTTACTCCTCGCCTTTAAGGTCATCCATCCAACCATAGATATGATGATAGATGATAGAAAACAAACCTCGTATGATTCAGTTTCTTTAATCTAACTGACTCATTTGTAAATTTTCATGCAAAAAATAATTAGAAATACACAAAATATAAATAAACAGAAGTAAGCAGCAATAATTTTGGCATAATAATGGAGCGACGAAATAGAAGGTATGGCCTAAAAATCCACTGGCTTGTAATGTTACGTAGGTAGCATAGCAATAGAAATAGATTTACCTAATATAATTACTTTTGGGCATCCCATTTTAAATGTACTTTACGAAATAGCCTCTGAAGAATAATCATTAAAATCAGCGCAAAATTGCAGTCTTTAGATGCTTGTTTAGCAATAAGTACAGTCAACAACACATCAAGCTTTAGGTACCCAGTATAAACTGAACGCTTATTTGTATCAAATATTTGTAATTTAAGGCCTGCTCATGTTTATGTTTAGCTTGATTTGTATGTGTAGCTAGCAATACTTATACAACAGAAGTTGTACTTTAAGAATTGCAAAAGTTCCCATTAAAAGATCACTAGCGTTACCACTTTCCTAAATAGAATCCAGTAATGCAACTTATAAAGGTTTTCCTATGCTTGGAAGTGGTAACTTAACTGGTAACCTAGACAAAACAGGTTGTAGGTACATTTTAGGAACAATGATGTCTAATTGGGATGATGTTTAGTTGACAATTATTATACAATGTCGTAAGAATTCTAAATAGTACTTATTAACCAGTTTTGTTTTTATATTAAAGTCTACAGAGAAAAACGAAACAAATTTAAAGGCTACTGCTAAAGGACTTTGAATTTTATATTGACGCTAAGAATCATCATGATATATAATTGATTGAAAGTGATAAAAAATATATTCTCCGCTGAATTTCCACAGATCCAAACAAAACTTTTGGTTAAATTTGTTTCCATTATATCATGAGTGTTTTGTTTCTTCTCATCTTTCTTAATTATTTTGAAAAGCCGTTTTAATACTAAGCGTGTGTGGAATATGCTATTAGAGGATTGAAATAGAAGTTAGAGATTTTAAAGTTCTGTTTACTTAACCCGATGGCATAGTATTTACTCAGTGAAGTGTGTTAACTTGTGATTTTGTAATGTAATATTGCGAAAGTCGTCGTCACCATAAGTATGGTGTAGGTAGGTCTGTAGTATAAGTATAGTTTTGCATTAACCGCAAATAAGTATTTAACGCAGGATCTTGCGCAAAATGTGGGTTCCTTGTAAATATTTCGATGCGCTCGAAAGTCCTTAAGACGCTTAAATATCAATTACCTTGTTTTCGATATATTCCTGTTTATATTCCCATTTAACGTGATAAAGGAAGAGATTTCCGTTAGCTTTAGGAGTGAAAAAACGTACCTATTATAAAATAAAAATTATTTAGAAGTAATAACGTCATATACTTATGGCTATTGCGAATTGTAACAAAGACAGACACTAGTTTGGTAAATAAAGCTAAATTATAAGAGTTAAATATAAAACGGAAAAAATTAGAAAAACCATGTAGGGCTGTAAACGTTTGTGCTAATATCGTACGATGGTGATAAATGTAAAAAAAATATTCTGTCGTCTGTATGTCACGGCACGCGGCATCTTAACTGCAGCCTATCAATGAGCTGCAGAAACTCCCCTACATAGTTATTAGGCTGCCTTTTTTGTTTCTTCCTCTAAAACCTAAACCATACTGGTGAATATCGAATTTGTAAGAAAAAATATCACAGAGATATAGTCTAACACGGGCAACGGCTTACCCTAATAAGTGAAAGTAAGACAGTAACTTACTTAATAATGTAGATTTTCATAAAAAAATATGGCGATCACCTGCAAATTGTACCTTACTTTTCAGCATTCGTTTAAGGGCCGATTTTTCAATAGTCAGATAACTTTTACTTGAGGAATATGTTAGACATGTTGACAGTTTTTGTATAGAAAATGTGTCAAAACGTCAATTTTATTCATCGGATAAAAAATCGGCCCTAAGTCTACAAAAGTCTGAACATCTTTATTTTAAATAAAAAAAGTAGTAGCCACAGCTAGGTGATAGTTAGTTGGTTAGTAGTTAACTGTAACAGTCTACAAGTGCACGAAACAGGCAGGTAAGTACCGGCGCAAGTAGTTGCGCAAGCGACGTCTCGCGGCTGCCGGATGGTTGAGTACCGCACACTTTACGTAAATACTGTTCACTCACTCACATTTCGCTAATATCTATGACAAATTTCGAACGAATGTTTTTCACCTATCTATGCATTTTTTTATTTTTTTATTTATTACTTAAACGTTTAGAAGTTTGGTCAAGTTTTAATATTTTATTTATTCTTATATTTATTTGATAAACTAATTTATTAATATTATTTATTTTTATTCTTGAAGAAAGTTTATAGGTAATACTAGGAACTATTACGTTTATAACTCTACATTTTGAGATAGTTCAAAATTGTTTTCGTTATGCTGATAAATGTAAATCGTTTATTAAATCTAAACATAATATGTCTACTCATCTAGAAAGTAGTGTTAAACAGAGAGTTAATAGAGTTAAAATATTACGGCTCACTGGATAAATGCATTATTCTAATTAATGATAACATTCAAACAGTTTCTCTTTTCTTACTCAACAGGATTACCTCATGTTGCCGGAAAACAGTCTAGTTACATTGTAATTTGAGTTAACTTACTTTAACTTTTAAGAGGCCTTTTAGGAGGTTCTGATTGTGAAGACGTGAATGATAGTTGAATCAAAATAATATGTGATTTTTAACCGACTTCAAAAAAGGAGGAGGTTCTCAATTCGTCGAAATCTTTTTTTTTACGTATGTTCAGCGATCATGCGTTAATACGTTGACCGATTTCAATAATATTTTGTTTGAAAGGTAATACTTTTAGAATGGTCCCATATAAATTTGGTTAAATTCTGATGATGGGATCTATAAGAAAATCATCAAACATTGCATGAACTCCGTACCACGCCAACAGATTTAAGTATCTATCCTTACCTAATATCTTTGCCAAATGTTGACCGATTTTGATGATTCTTTTTTTTAATGAATAGCTTATACTTTAAAGATACTATAATAAAACATTTTCGGAAAAAGTTTCACCCCTAAGGGTGGAAAAATAGGTAATGAAATCGGTGTTCAGCAATTAAATTATGTTTGCACTCGTAAGATTTGTTTTGATAAGGATTTATCACTAAAATAGATGAAATAAGTAAATTTTATTAAAAAAAATAATGCCAGTCGATGAGAGATTCTATGTTTTCGTTTGCACCGACTCCAAAAGTAACTGATTAGAGGTACTTAAGTGCTAAGATTGTTTTTAGCGTTTTAGTTTTTTGAAGTCTTTTTTTTTTAAATAAAATATTAGTTCTTATACTTGCACGTGACGTGGATGGATTTTTCATATCATTTCTAAAATAAAGGTAAATCACCAATAGTTACTACCCTTATTTCAGAAAAATGACGTTCGAGATACGTTTGAACATCGGTTTACAAGAGACTACAAGTTATCCTGACGATTCGATTTTAACATTTAATTAAAGATATGGTCTATTTGCACATGGGTTGAATATATTTTTTACTTTCTTACAAAATATAGCAGAAAAAAAAAGCTAAAATAACACAAAATTTTAGAAGTTTTCAATTGACTATCTTTTTTTTTCTGTCGTTATTAACAACCATTATAAGATATAAATACTACAAAATAATCTTCAGGTATACTTTTAAAATAATATTATTTTTATTTTATGAAAAAAACAACAAATTAAGTAGTAAACCTCAGTCAAAATTAACTATAAAATCAAGCGCGCAAAACCGATCGTTTTTCAAACCTAGGTTCCACTAACCATCCTCTACCTAACAAATTATCAATATTATCTTGTAAAGGATCAACATTGGTGACGCTTTATTCCGCATCATAGACGCACACAAGCATAGAACTGTATTTCAATTTTGCACCGAACGTAGGTGCACGGCCTCTTAATTACTTCGTCCAGATTTTTTATTTGATTAATTCTGAATATTTCGCAAGAAATCCGGTTTTTAAATCCATAGAAGGGACAAATTGCTTTGTTGTTCTAGTTTAAACATACCTCAGCTCTTGAGTTCTGGCACTGTCGAGTTCAAATCACGAAAGGTCCAACCACTCTCACTGCGAAAGTGAAACCGCGCGATTTTGGAAAATGCGAGCATGCAACTCGCGGCACGCAGCGCCGCGTGCGCAGGGGATACTGCCGTTGTATAATGCCTGCTCTGCTTAGGCATGCATCCAATACCGATAATGCTGTCATATTTTACCGGTACATCGGTATCTAAGTATCTCATTAAAAGGCAATAATATTCTTGTTCTTGGCTCCAACTCTCCGCTGCCTAGACTGTGCAAGCTGCTAAGAAACTTCAAACACATAATTGAAATTGAAATTAAAATCGTACAAACTCTGCTAGTAGATCATTAGGCTAAACAGAGATGGTGTGACATAACGTTAAAAAACGAACATATAAAATCCTAGCTTAACCTACATACAGTATCAATGACAATATAGGTAATTAATATACGAGTAATACACCCCTCCACCAATCCGCACTGGGCCCACGTGCTGGAGTACCTGTGGCCTGAACCACCTCATAGTTAAGGTGGCTCCTGTGCCCTGCGGTCGGACGTATCTAGGCATACTTTACTTTACTTTTTTAATATAAAACATAGACTACTACCTACTTTTCTAAAAAATAACGTAATAATTAGAGAGAAATCGGACTTTAAAAGCAACTAAAAGATTTGATTTAAACAATTTGTTTTTCATATTGAAAATGAATAACAAGATTTTAGTTTAGTAGTAGGTTGACGCGCTGTTTACTATGTAGTATATTACATTATTACATTTAGTATATGTATACGGTTTATTTTAACTTTATAGATTTTTTTTAATCAACGTAAACAAAGGTGTTCTCTCAACTCTTATAAACATCATATTATGTTGAAGTCCTATTAAATACCGGTGTCGATATCAATGTTATATCGGTATTCGGTAATAACGCGTTTCAAAGCATCACTACTCTTACTACAGGTGGACCAAGGAGGGTTGCATGTCGATAAAATATCTCTTTCGAACTTATGCAACGCATAACTATAGGACAAAAAATGACGACACGACTTATGAGATTACGCGAATCACGAATGGTCTTATGTTAGATGACACACTTGAGTTAGCATTATGTAATCATCATAGAGGTTTTTAAAAATTTGACACACATTTAACTGGTTATTTTATCGTACATATCAATAGACATCATTTTTTGTTTTGTAAAGTTATAACTTACAAGTTGGCGCACTGGACTGGTTTTTATTTAACTTTTGCTGCGGGCCCGAGTTCTATTATGGTTGCACCTCTTTAGATAACCAACATACATAAATTTGCTCGGGTCCTAGGTGCTGGCTCCGGAAACGTAGTATAGGAACACAAGAAAGGTAATTCCTTACTTTGACACTATAAGATTAAGTATTTATTAGTATTGTCTGGCGCACAAGACCTCTATCTGTAGCTATAGTTTAGCTCGTTTGGCGAATGATATACTTTATTTCTACTGTTCCGTTGTCCTCCTTTCCTATTAGGTACAGACAACGGCAGGTCAACCTACCCAAAAAGTTGAAGGTTTTGGACCGATTTTGAACTTTAAGTCCGTAGATATCAACATCAATAAAATGAGAAAAATTTACAATAATTTAGTTCTGTGGTAAGTTGACGAGCAGTTCTCTGAACAGTAAAAAAATTTTTTACTCTTGCTTTTCTACAAAAATGTATGAAATACATGTAGGTAAGTAAAATGTATCACATCCATTTAAACACAATAAATTAGTCGAGGTTTCTAAAATTTTTATTAGTCGTTTATCGATAGAAAAAATATCGACAAGTACGACTCTACCGGTTAAGCTAACCAAGAAACTAGTACTGAATCCTTGCCTTTGCATTTAGTATCCATTGCAATAATGATTTGTAATCAACTAAGCTGCACGACCTGCTAAACCGCAACGATGGAACGCTTGTCTGAGTATTATTATAACTTGACGATTACAGGCTCAACCACAGATTAGACAATATAATGCATGTACTTAAATAAGTAAGTATCTAGATAATGAATTAGGACCTTACATTGTGTATGATGCTATGTGTATGTTAAAACCCAATGTTATTTTATCAACTATCTTCAAAAAAGGAGGAGGTTCTCAATTCGACTGTATGTTATTTATTGTATATATGTTACGCTTTTACTCCGCCAATTATAATTCGATTTTGATGATTCTTGTAAAAAAATCGAGCGAAATCTTGTAAAAAAAGTGCGCTAGTCAACCCGCCTGCCAAGGCCAAGGCCAAGCGTGGCGAGTATTGGCAATCCCCTCCGATGATAGGATAGATGTGGGAGGCCTGTGTTCAGCAGTGGACTTTCTATGGCTGTAATGATGAGATCGTACTTCAGAGGTGATCCCATATAAATTTATCGAAATTGATTTAGCGCTTTTTGAGAAAATAACAAAATATCTTCTTCTTCATCTATAGTACGGTCAAGTCCGGTTGCGTCCAAAGCTCTTGCTTTGGAGCCTATGGTCCGCTTTCCTTGATTTACTCCTCCACTTCGCGCGGTCTTGAGCGTCGCTAGTTGTGAGATCATTGGCACGCATGTCAGCCCTCACGACGTCAAGCCAGCATTTCTTGGGTCTACCCCTTTTGCCAGGACCTGGCGGTGGTGGCATGGCCAGACATTTGTTTCCTACGTAGCTTGCCGGTTTCCGCATAACATGGCCGTACAGTACAGCGTAAGCGACTCTCCTGCAGTTTGTCTGCAATATCACGGACACGAAGGCTACCGCGGATGCGCGAGTTCCTCACGCGGTCCTTCCGCGTGACTCCGCACATTCACCACAGCATATTCATCTCCGTGACACGCAGCTCCTGCTTGTGTCGCTCAAGTAGCGGTGACGCTTCGCTGCCATATAAAAGGACAGGCCTAATGATGGACTTATAGATCTGTCCTTTCAGCTTAACCGGCATTCTGGGGTCACAAATGACACCAGTCACCTCTCGCCATTTGGCCCACGCAGCAATGCCTGCTTTGATGTCGCAATCGATGTCTCCTGACGCGTGAAGTACAGATCCAAGGTATTTAAACTGGTCCGTGCGCTCGACCTTGTCTCCGCCTATGCGGACGGGCGTTGGATCTGTAGAGTTACAGGCCAGGTACTCGGTCTTCGCCACAGTTTTAGACCACCGCTCTCAAGCGACTGCTTTCACCCGTTCACCCGTCTCACCAGCCTGCCCCTGTCCGCGTCCACCAGTGCGATATCGTCAGCATAATACATCAGCAGCCATGGTGGCTGCTCATGTGAGTCTCTGATGCTGTCTGACACAACGTCTAATATCACACTGAAAAGAAACGGACTGAGGATGGAACCCTGGTGTACTCCGACGGTGATGGAGAACGGTTTGGTGTCGCCACAAGTGGTCCGAAGAGAGTGGGCTGAGAAAATAACTAAATATATACAATGTTTTAGTTCGTGGTCCTTATATCTGTTACCCAAAATCTTCGACAATGTGAACCGATTTTGATGATTCTATTTTTATTAGTGTAATGTGACTGAAAATGGATGAAACCAAAATTAGATTTTTCTTTGCTCTGTTTCAGTCGTATTGGGATAGTTTTGATAATTTTAGATAAAATTAAAAGTTACGAGAATACCGTTTGTGATCGTATTGTTACTGGGAGCGGATCGACACCGGATAGCGACTGTTGTCAAATTACGGCAATTGGGCCTCAGGTTAGTTCAAATACCCAATAAAGTCGAATGTTAGATGCCTGCAAAGATTTTGTACACCTTTTTATAATATTGAGAAGTGTTTGCAGTATCTACGAGTATAAATAAATTCTTTACAATGATAATAATTTACATCAAATTTTACTAGCATTATCAGAACAATGCTAAAAGTATAACATGTATAACTAGAGAACGACTTAGACGACTTTGTGACACAAACAAATATTTGTCATAAGTTAGGATAATATGCCTTCCTACCTAGGTACTGTAAATGATGAACATAATATTTTGATTTCTGAATAACTAAATGAAAAAATCATCTTCCAACTACACCACGTCACTGATTGTCTACGATATTTGTGCCAACGGGCATATTAAGAACCGGGTTAGAAGATTATCCAAATTGTCGGTTATCTAATAGCAATTGCCGAAAGTGACTTTTAAATATTTTATGATAGATCTAAGATGCTCAGTGGCACGACTATACATTTTAATATTTCGCTGAAACACATTTGCCGACTACTACGCCATCTCTACCCGATATTAAACAACAAGTTCTCGTAGCAATCGTAACACTACGTATGTGATTCATACAATTTATCATAATGGTAAATGAAATAAACTACTCTACATTATAGAGAGATGGCGATGTTTGTTCATTAAAAATATCGATAAATGATTTACAGGTAATAATGAGCTTTAAACTATCATACTGATATAAAACAACTAGTACGTACCTACTCTAATTAAAATTGTTCAGTGTACATACTTCGAAACTCTCTGTACAGTATTTTCAGCAGAAAACGTAAGTACATAGTTTAATTTTATTATGTCTACTTTGTACACATGTATACATGGAAGGCGAAGAAACAAATCGTCATTCCGATGAATAGATATGGTGAAAGAGGCTAGAGAGCGCTAGACGCGTATTGTAAAAATCTTTTTTTTAAATCGTGATATCGTGGTCACGAGTCACGAGTGGCATCTCACGACCCACAATCATGAAAATGTGAAGAAGAAGAAGAAGAATATGAATTTGTAAAGGAATAGCGATATAATAAGTTATTTATTTTTGTGTTTTTAAATCAAATGCTAATTACAATATTTGTTAAACTTCGATTAAGAAAGAGTGGTGTTATAAATTTTACCCTTAGTCCTTAGAAAGTCTAAATAGTGTGTGTGTGTCTTTCTATAGTATAGGTTTACCGAAATCAAGTTTTATTTAATTAATAGTTGGTTTAATCAGAATAGTTCTTAGCTACGGTTGATAATTTTTTTTTGCTATATTTTAACTCAGTGAAGTGAACTTGAGATGTCAACCCTCACCACAAGGATATACGTAGGTCACACTATAAGTTTTGCTCAACTTAAAAAAACAACATGTTATAACCAAAATATTATGTTTATTGCTTTTCAAAATACTCTCCTTTACATTTTAAAAATTTTTTCATGTGATCGAACCCTTTTTTAAAACAGGAGGACCACAGATCTGAAGGCATGTTTTCTACGTGCTGATTGAACGCTATCACTGCCTCTTCGGAGTTGGTAAAAGTAAAACCGCTCATCAAATCTTTGATTTTGGGGAAAATACAGAAATCACAGGGTGCTAGGTCGGGGCTATGCGCAGGATGGGTGACGTGTTGTACTTTGTACCCTGGGTAAACAAATGGTAGAATACCACTCGGCATTAACACTCTTTTGATCTTCAAGTGGAATTGTACAGATGGGACCCGTAGCTGAGTAAAAAAACGCGATCATTTTTTTACCAACGTTTCTCGCCTGCCTCATTTTTGTTGGCCTGTTCTCATTTTCAAACACCCATTCACAAGATTGCTTTTTTTTTTCGATTTCAAAACAATAAATCATTAGAATGTCCGTGGTCGTACTTCAGTAGCATCTATGAGCACCATTCCACGCGAGCCCGTTTCTGCTCCGCTGTCAGTTCACGAGGGATCCAAAGACAGCAAAGTTTCCGAACTTTCAATTCTTCGTGTAAAATTTTCTGAATTTGGCTCATACCAATCCGTAATAATCCTCGAATTGTCTCATAGGTAATAGGTAAATAAAATAGGTAGGTTGACGGCAGTTGAAGGCCGCCCTTCACGAAATTCGTCATGTAAAGAAACTCGACCTCTCTCAAATTCAGCAAACCATCGCCTCACGGTGCTCAAACACGGTGCTTCTCTCCCAAAAGCATTTTGAAGACGAACGGCATAGTCTTGCGGAGAGAGAGAACTTTTAAAATCATAAAAAATCATCGCTCTAAAATCTTTTCGACTTAATTCCATTTTCGTTGCGTACGTAGAACTTTGATGTGTGATAAAAAACAATTGACAAATCATTTCCCGCCAATTGTTTTTTTTTATTACAAAGAAGGTTGCAACGTTTAAAAAAATATAACATTCAAAATTCAAATAGTTCTGATTAGCTAGAAGTGCAAAACTTTTAGTGGGGCACACTAAAAGTATATATGTATAAAAGTATATATATGTAGCATAAACATCGTTTTAAAAGGTTAAGAGTTTAATAAGAATACCTACGCTGTTTTGTGTTGGGGGTTTAAATTTATTTTATTTTATTTTAAACCAATTTTGCTTAGTGTAACAACATTACTAAACAGTTACTGAATGTCCAATAACTTGCCATGTTCTTATCATTACCAAAAGCAATCGATCACACATGGCCAAGCTTTGCAAAGGGAAAGTTGCCGCCTACTTGCGCGCACGCAGCTTCTTCGTAAGTCGTACCCCAAGCTCCGCCGAAACAGTATACTTACATCGATTCATTGCTCACGACGGGTCCCAATATATATTAGTTATTTATATTTTTTTTTGTGTTTGTGTTATTATTTAAGTGTTTTTGTGTTCAAATTTTTCGAAAAATGTAACGACGTAAACAACTTAAGTGATACATGTCAAACAAAACCATTGTTAGATTTGATAAATATCTAATTTGCCTAGATCTAAATCGAAATAAGCCATTCGTGAAACGTGAACAAAAGATTACGCTTTGAATCCTATCAGAGATCATAGTGTGGGCGAACCTGCTAATCAGTTTAATTTGTCATACATGCCAGTGTATCAGATCAGTCGATTGTGTTTACCGTTGCTTACCATATGATATATCATCTGGCTGCGCCCGGCCTTGTTATACGATATCGGAATTCGATCTGGTAGAACTGGACACGCATAGAGCACAGGTAAAATTACGTGTGATTGTGCTACAATCCTTTCCTCAGTTCGTGTCAGGACTCTTCGACTTCCACACGTACCACGATGCGGCGCAAAGAGCCTGCGCCCACGCATACCGCAGGCCGCGGGAAGAGTCTAATCTCGATCAGAACCAACCAACACCAGCAGCGGAAGTTGCAGTCGAAGAGCCTTCTTCCTAGAAGCTATTCCTCGCCACCAACGCAAGCTGAACCTGATTCCACCCACATCAGCCCGATTAAAGGCTACGTCATGAGAAGCTTCTCCACTCCCGAGCCTAAAAACTCAGACTACAGGCGCAATTCAGACTCTTTCTATAGACCGAAAACGCACGGGTCCAGAACAGAGCTGGATTCTGATTTGGAAAACTTCGAGCAGTTCGAGGAATGCTTCATAGATATAGACGCTGATAACGATGAGGCAATGATAGGCTACTCGCGAAGTCCTGAAAGAGAGGAGCCAAAGAGAGTTTTCACAAGCTTGCTGCCTGGTAGTGGGATTCAGAGAGTAACGATCAGGCCCATTTCGGCTACTACCACGCATACCCTGCAAGGGGCTCGCGAAGCAATGAAGAAGTTACAGAAGGATGAGAAAGGTACGATATAAATCTACATATCGCCAGTAATCTCTAAACTATCCATGAACCTATCTATGAGCTCTTAAAACAGTATAACTTTAACCTTGTTTTATATATTCATCATCATTTCAGCCATAGGACGTCCACTGCTGAACATAGACCAACCCCAATTAATTTCATTGGAGGGGGGGGGGGGGATTGCCAATCTTTGCCACGCGTGGCAGGCGGGTTGGCGAGCGCAGTTTTTTTATAAGATTTCGCACATAGACGCTGCTGCCCATCTCGTGCTACAGGAATTAGTCGCCTTTTATGACACGCTTCCTGTTGGCGGTGGGGAAGTGTATTCTTTACGGCCGTTTTCGTGTGGGCACGTTTTATATATTAAATACCTATGTTACATACACTACTTTACCGTTTATAGTTCATGGTTATGCCGCAGAACTTAGCAGGCAGATTTAGCTCATTATGTAACAATTAACTATGTAGCAAGACAATTTGCCTACTATTCGCAGCTACATGTTAAACCAAATCCATTTAATAGTTACTGGTCACTACGTAACTTGTTTACAAGATTATGTAAATGAATACATAATTTAGATTTGTGTACCTACTCACTCAAGTGTTATTTGTAGTCGGTGTGTGATGTGAAACCCAAATGGTATGATAATTATTTTGTGTAACAAAAATGCTTATTATATGACAATAAACGAAACGAAATCTGCGTTTGAAATGTATGACCATCTACTTACTATCTTTAACGCAAACAACATAAACCATATAAAATTGACTATACTATTATTTATATTTACATAAAATTTAATTGTTTTATATCTGATTTTCTGTTTAAATAAGTACTGATAAATTAACAAGATGCTGTATGTATCATAACAAATAAATAAATAAAATAAAAAGATTTTTGCACATATTGTGTGATGACAGCCATAAGAATTTTAATGTTAAAAACTATGAATCTCGCTTTTTTAAGTATCTACATATGTATTAAACTTTTTTAACTAATTAATCTGGCCAAAACTCATAGGTTATACTAGTCATTAAAGAGTTACGATATTTTTAAGGTCTGGAATCTATCATCAGATTCATCAGACAAGCTCGATGATATTTAATTATTGTATTGTCATTCATGTCATTTCACATACTTACAAAGTTTTATATTGATACAATTAGAAGTAGGTTGATAAAATCGACCTCCAAAAATTGATTAAGTACATCGTTACTTGCTTAGTAACAACTAAATCCGATGAAAACGTGATAAAAATACCTATTCTTAGAAGTTATATTGAATTTGACACAACATTTACAATACAAAATCCATCATCCAACATTTTTCTTCCAGGATCCACTCGTCTCAACTTTCGACCTCTAGTAGTGAAGATGCCAGCGCGCCATATCATCCACTCAGACCCTGAACCCGACCAGGAGCCAGGCATCGAGGAGCTTCAGGCCTCCCCTCAGCTGGAGATGGAAGGAGCTGACCTAGATCGAGAGCTGGATAACGCAGAGCAACACCTGGATAGGGGAGTCGCTATGGCCACCGAAGAGAGTGATGCTGACACGGTAAGTGCCCATTTGTATGATATGATATGTTTATTTAAAAAAATACACAATGAAGTATTACTGATACGCTTGTAATTTTATCATGGTGAATAGTTTTATGTGATGCATAAAAAATGCATGCAATATCGATATCCTGTTTTATAATTCACTTTGGACTTCTCCAAAGTGAATTATAAAACAGGACTATCTTCATAGTACCACCTTTGAGTGATGTGATATATCGTACGTGACCTACGTGTCCTCCGTAGCCCAAAGGCGAGTAGGTATACCGGACTTGGTGTCGCTATCTCTAGGTCCCGGGTTTGTTTCCCGGTCGGTCAATGAAGAAAAATAACTTTTCTATATTGTCACGGGTCTGGGTGTTGTGGTACGTCGTTGTTTCTGATTTCTGTAATACAAGTGCATAGCTACTTATCATAGGATCAGAGCAATGTATGTGATGTTGTCTAATATTTATATTATATATTGTCTATATTATATATTTTTTATTTAAAGATCATCTTGGTCTAGTGGTTTGCGCTTGGAACAACCAATAAGGCAGATAGTTTTTCGAATCCTGCAAGAAGCAAATGTTTGTGTGATAATCAAGAACATTTGTACCTACCTGAGTTATTTAATAAGTATGTTTATATGTCACCATAGCACAAGCTCTGCTTGATTGATTTGGGGATGGACAATTGGTATGATGGTTGGAAGAATTTATAATTATTTGTTTATACATTATTTAATAGTTTTCAAACATTCTAAAAAACTGTTATTAGTCTTTTATTATTAAAGTACAACTGTGTATTTCAAAAGTTTACAAAATTATGATTTTGTTGTTTAGTACTTTGGATATTAATGGTTTACCAACAATACAAATACATAACGTTCCCTATTTCCTTATTTAATGGTACTCTTTAATACCCACTTTAACCTTTTGGTAAGTATGTAAGTATTGAGGTTATTTATTACTTGTAAAGGCATGTTGTAACCTTAACACCTACAAAGTACAGGCACCGTCAAAAGCGAAATATAGCAGCTCTTAGTATTTCGTCAACATAAATCGGAAAGAATTTTCCGATAGTATGGCAATCAGTTGAGTCAACACAAAAATATGAAATTTTAACAGTTTTTAACAGTTTGTTGGATTTAACTATCATCATAGGAAATAGTTATACAAACAAAGGCCTTCTTAGATCACGCTGGACTTTATGTAATGCTCGTTTAATAAAACATTAAAAATTAGAGAGTAGGCAGGCCCTTTCTCTTATCTACCGGATTTAGTTTAGCCTTTTGCTGTTTTCCGAGTACATGAACCAACAAACCATATTAAAACCCAAAAACAGATCGAATCATGTCAAACATATTATGAACCATAAACATTACAAAAAAGCTGTTGATTTAAGCTACGTAGGTATCGATATGAAAGCGCTATACGAAATCTCTATTCAAAAATAAATCACTGTCGATAACGAGTATCGATTTCGTAAACGTTAGTAAACCGTAGTGTACGCTGTCATCAGTCACCTGTAGGTATAAATAAATTAAACTGCGACACAAATGATATTCACAAAATAATATACATAACCAGCCAACGTTTACTGCATTTAAAATTTATTCTTCATCATCATCATTTCAGCCATAGCTTTCACTACTGAACATATGACTCCCCCAGTGATTTCCAGATTGGCCGACTGAAAGCGGCCTGCATTCCTGCAACCTTTACCAGGTCGTCTGTCTACTTTGGATGTCCTACGCTGCGTTTGTCGGTACGTGGCTTTCATTCCAAAACCTGTCTGCCCCATCGGCCGTCAGTTCTACGCACTATGTGCCCCGCGGCCTCGCCCACTGCCACTTCGCTTGCTAATCTAACTACACAACACAACGTCTTTTCGTCCGAAATAACTCAGTGCCGAAAGACGAAAGTCTACAACCAGTGCGTGTTACCAATGATGACATATAAGATAGCTCATAGTCGCACAGCGTATTGAAAAGGCTATGCTCTGTGTTTCTTTGCGAGATCGAATCAGAAATGAGGAGATCCGTAAACGAACAACAGTCGCTGACATATCCCGCCGATTTAAAATTATTGTGCTATAATAATAAATGATAAAATGAAATTAAACTATGGATACGGAATAACTTTAACTTTTCTTGGTATCCGGTATTATAACTTATTAATTACGGTAACGTTACGTTGCCAAAGGGGCTTGCTTATTTTGCGTTACTACGACGCCATTTTATGTGTTTTTGTAACTGTTTCGTTGTAATTTTTACTCTGATTGTACAATATGGCATTATTAAGAACTAGCCTAGTGGGCGTCGCAATTAAGATGTCTGGCCACTGATTGTCCGCTGACCCTTCAGCCATAAATTTTCTACGCTGTTTTAAAATGAGGCCTAAATTGTGACGTTAAAAGTGCGTTGGAAACGTGCAGCGTGGTTTACGAACCCGCATTATCATGAGCGGCTAAGCTACTTGATTACTGATTTACACAAACATCATTTATAACTTTTAAGCAGCCTAGACCGCGTTAAAATAATTCTTCTTTTGTGTCTCGTTTTCCTGGGCAGAGGGGCTTCTCATAATGTGTGTGTCTCACAATGTACCTATAATATGTACCTAAATAATGTACTTGTGCCTACCAACAAACGGGTACGTTTATTTAAAAAAAAACATAAGTAACACCAATTTATAAAATATAGGCGAACTTCCTCTTTTACAGACAATTAAAAATATCGTTATTCAAGATAATCCAAAATAGGTACTTTTAATTATCGTACACCAATAATAAAAGAAACGAAGACAGGACAAGGAAACCATTAATGTATCAGAGAGTTTTATGTTGTGGAAACCACAACAGTCTCAAAGCAAGCCGTCAACCTCTAGAGGGCAATGTCCAAAAATAAAGATTTGCTTCCATTCATGGCACGTACTCGAATTCCTTTGAAAGACACCTGCATAAAAACTGTCGTGCAGAGACACTGTAATTTCGGATGCGTATTTCGACGAGCGAATCGAAAATTATGATTTACAATTTCATTCCATAGACGACATGATTTTTTAAGAAAGAAAGAAACTAAGTAACCTATATTAAGCACCATAAAATCTACAGTTTTGATTTAATTTTCAATGAATTTGCAAAGCTACAAGTATAAAAAAACCATGACAAACGTAGAATAGACCGTCCACATTGTTTTTAAAATTTTTATTTCAAATTTTTGATTTTTATTGCTTACTAAGGAGTAAATTAAGAGTTGTTATCATCTATTATTATCACAACATCCACAGTGTATATTAATTGTGACAGGAAGATATGCTAAAGTATTATATGGTCACCCCCCGTCTTAAATCACAATGTCAGTGAAAAACCGAGTCTTAACTTAGTGCAGAATTGAGTAATTATTGACATATGAAATTTGAGTGGAAGTTTCAGTGTTCAGTCGTGAGTTAATAAAAAAAGTCATATGCGAACTCCGACCCATAGAAAGATTTAATGAATGTTTTAACCATGAAACTGAACACGTCAATAAAGGCACAGTTGAGCAATTTATTGTGATATTGATTTTTTTTAATTTTGGTACCATTTTTAAAAGCAAGCTTTGGTTAGTATCGAAACTGAATTATTCAAAACGTGTACTGAACAAGGATCAAAATCGGTATGTTTCGAGTTAGAATAATTTGAATATACCTACGTCAGTGAGACGCAGAAGTTGAGTCATCGGCTAATATGTAGTATAATGTGTGTATAATCACGATTTCGATATTTATAACTATGACTCGTCTGTCTGTCTACATAATGCTAAAGAGCTTTTGAACAGGTTTCGAATAGAACTTCTGGGTAAATAAGAAAAATACTTGTTGCTTCCTTGATTCCTAATCGCAACACCATTTTATAGTGCGACCGTTATTTGCCTTAATTGTATGATAGGAATTCACTTGACCTTAACTAGATTTTGTACGTGATAACTTTGTAGAGTAACACTGATAAAAGAAAATACAAAACAAAATATTTTTTAAATTTTTTTTATTAACTAATCAACATGTTTCTGATTAGCAAATTCAATTGATACAAAGTTATTTATTTTATAAACTAATTAACTTTAGTATGGAAATTATTCTTCTTCTTAAATATGACACCTATTAAATCATAAATTTATATGTAATCTACCTATTTATTAGGTAAAGTAGAAATAGATATACCCAGTTTCTGAGTTATAACGGCTAGCCTATACATTGAAAACACAATATATGATTTATGTATAAAGATATCAGTTAGGTTGACAATTACTTCTAAGTTTGTTGTCTAGTATGTATTCATAGGTCCATTTGCAGACATTGAATCTAATGACATTTTTAATAGGGCATTGTCTCTCAATTTAAGTCTGTAGTTATGCTGTTTTCAAGCTTATGAGTAAGTAGATACTTTGACTTATTAAATACGCGACCACACTTGCGGTATTAAGAAAATGATTTTAGTTTGAGAATTTTGTGATAAGTAGTCTGGCAGTTGGAGTATCAAAGGTCAATATCGTAGTAGAAGTTAATATTAACTTTAATTCTACGACGATATTGACTTTGACTTTGGAGGCAAATGTATGTGATTATCAATACAAACATCTGTAACAATAGGATCAACATCGCAAAGGTAAAAAAATAATTTGAGACGCTTAGTCGATATCATACACAATTGCCATCAATCACCATAGCCGGTAAGAGCAGCTTATGACGTCCGCCCACAAGGTGGACAGACAATCTGGTAAAAGTTGCAGGAAGCCGCTAGATGCTGGTGTCTCAGACAGCCAGAACTACATGAATTTACCTACAGCGAATTTCCTTTGATGCGGGACCAACTACCGACTAGTATCGACTTAACACCGAACTGCATCCGGATCTCCAGACTGGCTCGAATTTACGACCACACTGTTCGCTATTTGGAGAACCCCAAAAGTGTTCTCGTAGCATAACAATAATTTATAAGACCGTAAATCTTACATGTGTGAATGTTTGTTATGTTTGTATGATTGCTACTTAATCGTGATTTAGCTTAATACGTTTTAGGAATTTCTTTTGTATTCCTCTGGAATAATTATTCATTTATCTTTGATTTCATTCTAAATTCGTACTTACTAAATAAACGTTACATCATTATATCATATCAGTCTTCTTCAGTCTACTGCTAAATAAGCGCCAAAGAGCACGATCTCCCACTTTTTTCATCCAGCTACTGCCAGCCATCTTCTTCCTAAGGTGGTCGGTCCATCGATCTAGGGGGCGTCCTAGACTACGTTTGCCGAAACGGGGTCTTCACTGGACAACCCGTTTACTCCACCTTTCATCGGTTATGGAACGGGCCGGCCCACTTCCAAACGTTACATACTTATTGTATTATTCTGAAATGTAATAATCGTACCTACGTATTCTCGCCCTCTATCGTCTATGTATTCGAATAGCTTCAATGGAGTAAATAAACATTCCCCCATCGAAGCTAGCTGGCTCCTCACCATATACACCAATAATTTGATTTGATTCCGAAAATACAACTTTTTCATCATACCCAACAATTTCAAATCTTTGTGGAACAATAAAATAAAAAGTACCTTTTCAGCAAAGTTTTTTTTTTCTATTTCGATGTCGTTTCTTTAGAAATAGTTGCTGTTTTTCCATTGCAGCCGCATGTCAGATATTTTATTTACACACATAAAAATTAAACCCAACTAAACCTAAATAAGAATACACTAATTTTGCTTATTAAAATTAATAATATTTCAAAACCCATTGTTTACCTAAATATAGTATATATTAACGAAAGTAAATTTAGAATAGGTAATTAACTAACTAGTTTCAAAGCAGCATTTATTCACTACTAAAAATAAGTATGCACGCATTGTATGAAAAAATAGTGCGTTATAAATTATGATAAAATATCTAAATAACATAATAGTCTACATAGACGAGACATTATCTATCTACTGTGTACCTGCAAGACTTCGAACCCACATTTTTGACAGTTAACTATTCGAATTCAAATAGGTACAGTCAACAGCTTATCAAGCTACCACAAAATGTCAAATTTATTTGACGATCTTCATGCTAAAGTTTCACACGTATAGTTTAACAGCCATTTCTCAAAAACGTAACATACTGAGCGCACGTTAGTCGTTTATCGTAAATATTGTAATTCATGGTAAATTTTCATTACGTGTTTAGGTCTATTTCTGATTCGACTGCCAATAAATTGCATATTATGATAAAATTAAGAATAAAGGTATTCTGAAATTAACTTTAGACTGTAATTAGTTACGCTTTATTTATAACAAAATCCGTAGTAAAATGGTGCCATTATTCGTTTTTTTTACAAATCGTTTATAGTTTTACTCTTAATGTGATAAAAAAACGTGTACAAGACATTCAATGTTGACAAAATTATATGTCGGATGTTTTAACGTTTTTTTAGCAATTTAATTAAATTTAAATTAAATATATACCTACATTTTAAGTTGATAAATAATATTGAATTTACAAATGTGATACACGAGAAGTATATACGAAATATCGGACTACTTTTATATACTGTCATTCAAAAAATTCAAACAGCCAATTGTTTATTTTGTGTTTTATGTAATTAATTAATATGTATCAGCAAAATTTAAGGTTTTGTCGTTGGTAGCTGTACTCGAAAATTGCAGTTCCAATTTGATCATAAACCAAAAGTATGCATTCATTGTGCCACCCAGGTCTTTCGGGTCATCAAATAATCATTAAACCTCTGTACTGGCCAATAATCGTAAATAGTGTTTACTTTGGAAAACGGCGCCGGCGCACTTTTATTGCGGCGCCCCAATAGTACGGTATAGGGCTCATATAACATAAGCATAATGTAATATACGCATATCAGTTTACTAATTTTCTTAAAGATGTAAAATAAATTATGGTTCCATAGCAGATAAAAAGCGTAGGAATTATGATGAAAAATTAGGTAGTAGTAAGTATAATATTATACTATATTATATTTAAGACTATACTGCCGAGTATTATCTTTAATACGTGATTTCAGTGTAATAGACAATTAACACAGCGGTTTTGTAATGTAAAAAAAATAAAAATGTTTTATAACTGTTATAATTAGTTCAAAATTGTAAACATGCTTGTCAGACTTGTGCTGAGCTGGTATCGCCTTAATCAGTTTAATGTCCATGTATATGATTTGTTCGAGAAAGTTTTCCGCCATTTTATAGTCCGTATCTGTCTGTTTTCGTATGTGCGCGAGTTGACAGGATTTGTTATTTCATACTAAAAGTAAATTAAAAAATCACTGACTAGTTTCAGAGAAAGATAATTCGTATTGCTACTCTATATATGGTATATAGGTATGTGCTCGATGATCCCAGTCTAGAGTTGTAAATTGACGGTCATATGCTATAAGCGTCCGTCATTTATGATAAATGCTCGGTCACATTGGCCATTTATTGTCACGATGGTCACATATTTTTTTTAGGATAAACTAAAAAAACAGAAGAATTCCTCTAAAGTAAGTCTTAAATGTTATGTATTTGACAATAAAAACATACAATAAAACATGTAATTTGATCTGGATTGAATAAAAACAAAAACTTGCACGTGACGCTTTTTAGCTTGTTCGTGCAGAAAGATAAATTAATTTTAGAAATTTTATTTCGTTATAGATCATCACTACTAAAGCCTGTCTTTCTTATAATAATGCACTTATTTGTGACCAATTTTTTTTTCATAGTTTGTCAATAGAATTGATTGTGACGTTAGTGACAATAACTGTCCAAAATGTCCGGTCACATTGAGAAAATTTCCAATTTGCTCGGTCATATTGGTCAGACATTTATAACGTGACGGATATTTTACAACTCTACCCCAGTCTACTGCTGGACAAAAGTTTCTCCCGTTGCACGCCCCCACTTCTTCATCCACTGCCAGCACAACTTCTATATCATCGTTTTCCATTATATTTATTTATTTGAACTAAGGGCATATTAAGTACTATTTTGTTAGTTAAGCCTTCGCATTCCACTTACCCACGGTAGACTGGAAAAGCAATAGAAAACAATAGGGAAAATTTTTAGTGGCACGCGTGAGGTTAATTTAATTTTAGATGGTGATTCTATCGATCTACATAACTTTATATATAGGACCAACAATAAAATCGCTGAAAAAAACTACCTCCTACAAAGTAGCCGATCATGTTGTGGCTCGTACTTGTGTAGGAAAAAATTGAGATAGAGATAAATAAATTAAAAAAAAAAAAACTTTTTTTTTCGAGAGAAAAAACAGTTCAACTTTTTATTTATAAAAAAAAAAAAAAAAGGAACTGTTTTTTCTCTCGAAAAGTTTTTTTTTTATTTTTTTTTTATTTATTTATATTACAATTTTTATATCTAAAGTATATTTTTATATTTTAAAATTTGTATGTTTAGATCCTTATTCCATAATGAGGTTTTAACGGCTGAACGGAATTAGCTAAAAGACACTCCTAAATACCTAGCCATTTTTATTCCGTTTTTCTGTAACCATAGGATGATTATCATTTCCTTTTTTGCTTAATTCTGAAGTCTACGCTGATGAAATCGCGGGCAGAAACTAGTTTCTCATAAACGAGCATTTGTGAGAAATATATCTTCACTGTTTATTAAGTACTTTGCGGTCATTATTAGTTTATTAGAGCTCAATATTATATCGTTTAAGGAAAATTATCATTTAGTATTTATGAGGCTTCTGCAGTCTCTATACTACTGTATTTTATAATTAAACACAAGTTTAACATCGGTTTTAAAGATAAGTACATAAGCGTCATTAATGTTTACAGTTGAATAGCAATTAAAATGGTTATCATTAGATATTGTTGTGATAATTACCAACATAAATATTCTTCTAGTTAATAGTTAAAATTAGTTACTATAAAATACTACTAAAAACCGCTTAATTAACTTTTAATCAACATTTTACTTTGTTCCCATTCCAACCTATTTAACACGATAGGTTAACAAACAATTTTAAAAACAACACTGATTCGTATAAGAAAAAAATACTTAATAAAGTTTCTTAAATCAATCTACTGAATTTTATGACAATAACATTTTATAAAAATTTTGCGAAATTATTTTAATTAAGTTAATATATAAGTAATAGGTACATCAAAACCATTTTTAAATCTTTTTATAAGTCTCAACATTCCTTTACAAACAAAACAAGGAACAAATAAATTACTATGGTGTAAACTTAATACTAAAAGTGTGTCACGCACGTTCCGATCCGTCCGTGGCGTGATTGCGCCAGCGTCCCAGATTCCCCATCTTCCCGTAATTTCCCATTTTATAGCTTATCGCATTGTGGGAATATAACCGTTTTTCCTGCACTACGATCTCGTTAAATTGCAACTAATGCGTTCCTTCGAATTAATTAAAAGCATAAGTAGTTATGTGAGCTATTTATGGTCACGTTTCGTCATCAGAATTGACTGCTCGTTAGTAGGTGATTGACATTCATCAAAACATAACCACTGACATATTGTAGTTAGTTAAGGAACAAATATTTTTGTACAGTTTATATTATTAATAATTTTAATTTTAGTTGCTTAAAATTATAAGCAGGTTCTAAACAGCTATGACATTAAAGATTATTCGATAGTTAGTATTCTGTGACCTTTAACGCCATGTTCACAAAACTATTAAAATCAATTTCCGCATTTGACACTTCAAACTCATATCGCACACGTAACGATGTGCTGCCGAATGACGTATTAATTATAGCCAATAGTTTTCCTCGACGTTCACTCGTTTACGAGTTAGTGTTTTATTTACTACCGCTCGAATGCGACGCAGCACATGCTCGTATCAGCTCCGCGCGCGATAACACGACCACCGTCCTTGCCAAGGCTCGCGGTTGCACACAGAACTGGGTTACAGCGGGGGTGTCGAGAGCCCGTCACGCTCGAGTACGCCGTTCCCGTGGTAGCCAACAGTAAACAATGTGCTCGGCGTGATCGATAGCCGTGGCGACGGCTTCGCGTGCTGGTTGCCGCCTAGTCGCCCCGCATCCGAGTGGAGCGATGCGCGTCTAACCAGCACCGGGAACAATGAGCGCGCCTTGACCTTGCGGCGCGGGGGGCGGGCGCGCGATGACGCCAGCGCGGCCGGCACGCGGCTCGGCTTTCGGGTGCGATCCTCCGCGGACGGCATCCGCGTAATCAGCGGTCAGCGATTCCGGAGTCGAGTCGAAAATACCGGGCCGGGTGGGCGGCACCGCGACGCCGGGACTCTCATTCCGCGAGCCGGCGCCGACGCCGACGCGCCTCGAACGACCGACCGACCGAGCCGACTCCCGCGCCCGTGAACCGCGACATGCGCGCGCTCCGCCATGGGTAATGTGCAGTGCTGCGCTAGCGGACGCTTCCACGAGGGCAAGCCGCCGAAGAAGCCGAAGAGTAAGAAAAAGAAGCTGAAAGGGATCAGCAAAAAGACTAACGGTGTGAGTGGTGGAAAAGGAAACGGGGCTGTGCAGAAAGTGGCAGCCGTGGCAGAGGAAGGGTCCGAGCGGGCTGCGCCCGTCGCGGCGCAGACGCAGGCGGCTCCAGTCGAAGAGGTTCCGGTAGAGGAAACTTCGCAACGAAACGAGCCAGAGGGTGATAGTTCTGACTCCGGGGACAGCAGTTCCCGTAGCGAGACTATGGCAGCGGCAAGGGAACGCTTCTTTGGTCAGGTACGAGATTGTTGTTAGAAACAAGAAGGTAATACGAATAGTAATACTTATGGTACGTGCGTGACGGAATAATCCCTTTATCGCTGCGGAACGAATCTGCGGGTGTTGCTCTGTTTTACATCAGCTAATGTTTTGCTCACGCGCACTCAAGCAATATCTGTTTACGTTCATTATTATCTCGTATCTCGAATACCATCAGTGTAACATACCTAGTTGTTTACATGTCAAAACTTTATACGTAAGTAAAGATTAAGAATACATACAAATAAAAACATTGTAACGCAATAAGTACTATGTAAAACAGTCCAATAAAATGTGTGAAATATGTCTGTAACTAAATTCTAATAATCATTCGGTTTATGGTCGGAGATATATACATATGACTTACAAATTCTATTAACGGTAGTAAAGATTCATGATTGTGCAAAATACTGGGTCTGTTTAAAAAAAAATCGGATACGTAATACCAATTTTTACTAGATTACTCTTGCATTAAAATCTTCTCATACATGTTTACCTAAGGTACTTCATTAGAATAATATACATGGCACCGATGATCTAATCAAAGTCATTGAGTAACACTATTTTACAAGATCCATGTCACTGTTATATATAATTATTTACATAAATCAAGGTATACCCTTGCTTTAGTCCCCATCCAATAGTTACACAACATACATACAATAGTTTCTTACCTAAACAATGAATCGATAAGACATGTAATTAAGAATTCTTAATTTAAGTAATCTCTATATTTAATAATGCTCATGGTTCTAGTATATTTACATATTAATAGATAAAGTACTTGAATAATTATGTACATTTATGATGATTTACATCCATTGGGATTTATAGACAATTGAAAACTTAGTGCAGAATCTTTTTAAGCATTGTTCTGGGGATTTAACTTTATACAGTACTAGGCCACCCGGTGAACTTTGTACCACCTAAAGTGCATTCCCGTAAAAAAATTGCTATGTTCTTAAGGTGGTCCATTAAGGCGATCGAAACAAAAAAAAACGGTCGAGCCATTCTCGAGTTTTTGCGAAACTATAATTTCGCGGAAATCGCGCTAGCGCACGGCCAATGATTTAATACAATAGATCTTTCTCTGTTCCGAATAAAAGGACAAGATATGCATTTTATTATTTACTGAGTAAGCATAGTCCACCATAGACTTCATCGTCAACTTAGCTACTAGCAAAGAAAATAAGATATCTTTCGCTACTAACTAACCCAACAGACGTTGTCTTGTACAATGACAAAGAGCTGTCAAACATCCAATATCCAATGTACTCGTGTCTCGTAGTAGTAAAAATCCAATGGAGAAAGTGACTTACAGTTTTTGCAAAATAGTCAATTTTCCAGAAAACTTTTTTTTTTTTTCTTGCTATACAAACCTTGTCATGACTATTGCGAACTCAACGAAATAATACTTGCCAAATCGATCCGGCAGTTTTCAAGTGATGTCTTTCATACATATGCGACAGATGATTTTTATTTCAGTTTTGTAAAGACTAGTGATAAGTCATGGATGTTTATAAATATATTTAAGTATGTTTATGCGTATACGTTATTTACTTCGGCCGATGGGGCAGAAATGTTCTAGAAAGGAGGTCACGAGGAGTTTAGGACGTCAAGGTGGACAGATGACCTGGTAAAGGTTGCAGGAAGTCGCCAACTGCAGGTCGCTTCCAACCGGCCAATATGGAAGTAATAATGATAATCATAATGCGTTTTTAGTCGCCATAGAGCTTTGCTTAGTTTGGGGCTACTAGATAATTGGTGTGATATTTTTTAACTTAAAATCTATGTAGAATTAAATGAAAACTTTTTGTATAAATAATAAATTTGTTACCTCCTACTAGTCACTAATGGGGAAGGTTGATTTATAATGATCAACTTGTTAGAGATTAAATAAATAGTAACAGGTAAATGGTTCTTGAAAATAAAACAAATCTCTTCTTCGTAATAGAAAGCAGTAGGGAATGTTTACACGTCTAGACTCTAGGCAGACTCAATCGCTTGAGCTGTGCGTTGACAGACTGGCGACATTAATCGACTATCAATTATTTACCAAGACAACTCTACGTAGTCGATTCAATGTTAAGATTATTAAGTACGTGTATCTTTTAACCTGAGGTCCTGAGATGTGTATTTTTTTAAATAGGTAAATGCCAAACACATAATGCTTCTAATTAAATAATTTAGTTAATTTGTCAATTATAAATTTGAAATGTATTTTATGTTCGAGGGATTCCATTGATTTAGATAAAACAATATTACCTTGAATAAAAAAAATATTTCAAAACCGTTATGGTAGAGTCAACAGCAAAATTCCATCAATATGGACACCAACTCGACACGATTAATTATAATTTAACACGATCTCACATATTTGACAGGATAAATGAGTGTACTTCTTCAAAAGTTCTTGGAGTCGATGTGAAAAGATTTGAATACAAACAAAATATTCGCTAGTGTTTTGGAATTGAAGTTTTTGAAGTTAAGTGGAATAACTCTTCTTTATAGAGTTTGACGTGAAAACAACACTAAATAAACGTACTAAATGTTCAGGGTTCATAGTTAGGCCCCAGGCATAAATATTGTATATCGAGGATAAATTTAATCGCAGAAATAAATACTCTTCCAACAATTTTAAATGTATTTTGTGAAACATCTTTTTCCATAAAATTTACAAATACTTCATTTTAAAAATTGCAACATACAATGCAATATTTTAATCACGGTCCGAAAATACTTTCGGTTTTTTTTTCCAAATGCACGCAAAGTTTCTGAATTTCCTTAACTGAAAACCTACGCACAAGTAAACAAACCGTCAGATTTCATGAATTTCCCACGCAATGATATTAATAAATAAAAATAGAACTTACTACACTTGCGTGTATTCGCTGACTAACTCGCTTCTACGAGTGAGTTACTCACTTATTATTTTGGGGGTACTGACTGAGAAAGCGAGATGTCAGTAATTTAGAAATGTAGAGCATCATCTCTCTCACGTTGACGTGTCTCAAATCTTAACAGAACCGGTGAAGAAATAAACAAATAGCTTCGATTTTGTAGAGCATTGTCTGTGTCATTCGGTACTTTAGACTGACATAAGAGCGATGTAATAATACGACTAGGATCGGTTAGTTGACGATTCGGTAGGCGTAATGATGCGGTGATCCACCTTCAAAGGCGCTTGGCTTCTCTAAAGCATCGTCGTGCTTCGGAAGACACGTTAAAAGTTGGTCCCGGCTAATATCGCTTGATACTAGTAGTCAAGCCTAGTCAGAGGCCTTAAGGCGGCTTGATTACATCTGACAGTAAGGTTTAGTCATTGGAATTACAACACCCTCTACGAATACGCACTGAGTCCGCGTGGTAGAGTATGGCGCAAACCACCTCACAGTTGTTGTAAAGCTAGTGCCCTGCAGTGGGATGTATATGTATAGGCATCATTAATATCATCTTGAGATGAGATTTTAATTTTAAACATAGGTAGTTCAGCAATTGACTGTATTATTATTTATTTACAATTTTTTTTTTTTCGATTGCATAAGAATTTATTAAGGCGCAGGGTAAGGAGAATACACGTAAAAGAGGTGTTTTTGGACAAGTTTTCTGGCGAAAATACTAGATATATGATGTGGAAATTAATATATCATGTAACTTATATGTTAAAGTTTTTTCTCTTGTATCTAAATACTAGTTATTATTTCTTATAAACATTAAAAAATATCTCAAAGTACCGCAAATATCGGGAGCGTGGACACATTTATATTTTAAACAAAGTTTTTGTTTAACTTCAAAGTTGGTTTAGTTATTTATAACCTTCGTGCCTTTAGGATGAAGTTTTTTTTTACAAATAATCAACCAATTAAGAATTATAATGATTTTTAATGGATGTTACTCTTAGCGCCGACTTTTCCATGAGCGGATATTTTGCTCGCAATGATAATCTATTTGCACAGGAGCGCAACGGATGGATGTTTAGTCTGCGAGAAGCATTTGTACTATCTTAGGCACGTAATAGAAGTCGCATTAGTCGACGCTTAATGCTCAAGGTCACTTGCCTTACCCGTCGCCTTAAAGAAGCGAATATATTTCCCGATGCAGTTGCGTCGTTGTCAAACATCGATTTAGATTGGATAAAAGCAATAATGATAAGTAACCCATTTTTAACGACTTTTAGAAACGAAATACAACTTGTGGTTTCCTCATACTCTAGGTTGTAATTATATTTTTTTCAAATAGTACATAATAGTTCATAATTGGTGTATTTCAGCCTATACCTTACTTATGTGAATCACTGAAGAAAGTGACCGAGTGATTTTGATTCAGCCGCTCCGTTTTGGAGTGAGTCCAGGCAATTTCCCGAAATAACTTAGACTGTTCCAACATCGTGCAATATTTTGCCTTTGCCTGCTTTGTTCCGTTTGCACCTTTTTTATTTATTTTGTGTCTTATTAATTATCCTTTTGAATTGCAAAGATTGAAATCCTAAACAAAACATTGACTAATAACTTATCGCGACACGCTTTTATTTTTTCAAGACTTGATCAAAGTTTCATCATCATCATCATCATCATCATTTCAGCCATAGGACGTCTACTGCTGAACATAGGCCTCCCCAGTGACTTCCTGATCAAAGTTGATCAAAGTTTACGATTTTTGCCTGCTTTGTTCCGTTTGCACCTTTTTTATTTATTTTGTGTCTTATTAATTATCCTTTTGAATTGCAAAGATTGAAATCCTAAACAAAACATTGACTAATAACTTCTCGCGACACGCTTTTATTTTTTTAAGATTTGATCAAAGTTTCATCATCATCATCATCATTTCAGCCATAGGACGTCTACTGCTGAACATAGGCCTCCCCAGTGACTTCCTGATCAAAGTTGATCAAAGTTTACGATTATAATTTTATTTCGTTTTAGTACATTTTTAAATAAAAGATAGAGAAAGCTTGTCCTTAAAAGTTTTTACCTTAATTTTTATAGTTAGATAAAACAGAATATTAGAAATTGGTCCTACTCAAATATTATCTAGGACGTCCACTCACAAGGTGGTCAGACGACCTGGTAAAGGTAGCAGGAAGACGCTGGATGCAGGCCGCTTCCAACCGGCCAATCTGGAAGTCAATGGGGGAGGCCTATGATCAGCAGTGGACGTCCTATGGCTGAAATGATGATGATGATGATATTATATTATATTTTTGTCTAATAATTAAAAAAAAATTAAAACCATGTAAATGTTTCTTATGATCAATGAGCCAGTAGACAACAAGGATTCAAAAAAATAAACAAATAACGTAGCAGACAACAAAGAAAACTAAATAACAACGAAGCAAAATCTAATAACATTACTTACATAGATAGGTAATATAAAAACAACAGGATATTTACACGAGTAGGCATTCATTATGATGAAATATGAAACACATAAGTAGACAGCAGAAGTAAGAAACTACTAGAGTTATACCAGTGGAAAGTGTCGCTCATTAAAGACTACGACTTTGATGATTAAAACATTGCATTGCAATTAGTTTAACCTTTTTTGATTCTGTTGTCGCAAAGAAATGGAGTAGGCGATACTTTCTGTGGTTTTAAAACTCCGAAGAAACTTCATTTAATACTCAAATAAAGCGAATTTGATGACATATTTAAAAAATTTTTTTTTATAATTTACGTTGACTTGTTGCAATTTGACCATCAGATAATAGACATTTGGTATTTTCAAGATTATCTTTTTGCTGGAAACAGCTATTAAACTATTTAGCTAAATTTTTATTTATTAAGGTACACCACATCACACATAAATTTTGCCTCTAGGTAACGAAATGGGACACGTATTACACAAAGACACATTTGACATTATAAACCACATAATTATAGACAATTATAGACTGCCACTTGCCACCTTGGACAATCTCGTGTAGAAGCTAAAAGCGTTGTTTTTGCCTAAATGAAAGCATACTTAAATATGACTTACTTAGCTTATTTTTATTGTAACGACGACCTTTCTAGCGATTAAAAACATGAAAAAGCTACAGCTAGAGGACTACGAAAACTGATTATTAACCCACATGTTTCTGTCAATAAAAGAATTCAATTTTCCATTATAATGACAATGCTGTAATTTTTTTAACATTAACAGTTTTCTCCTCTTTTTAATAGCAAGTCTATCAAAACTTGCTGATCGGCACTCCATATTAGACTCACGTCTCTTTCCTGCGTATTGTAAGACTAAATATGCCTTCTTTGTCACTCAGGTCACTCCCAATGTCGTCTTTGCAACGAATTGTTAGTCGGCTTGTTAAATTTAAGTTACGTACCTGTACGTACCTATATGTTTTTACTTTTATTATTACATATATTGTTACCATATGTATTTACTTATTTACGCTGTCTTCCATCATGCTTTTTGTTAATTAGTGTTGTTGTGAGTACTACATACCTAAGGTAGGCAATGAGGAGCTCATAATTAGGCCCCAGGTATACTTACGTGATTTTAGAACTAACTTAGTTAGCAAGTACTTAATTAGTTTTGAAAATAAATATTTCACATGTGGTTTCTAGAGTGGTACCATACTTTAGTTGTCTTATTATGTTGATGTACAAAGTGAACTCTCTTAAAATGTACGTGTCTGTTCCAAGTAGGCTTTCAGTTCTGTGAATACACAGTAGGTATTCACGACAGGGAATCATATACAAAATGTGTAGCTCTTAATACCTTGTAATAAGTATTTTATTAGAATGAACGTATCGTGAAACAATACCATAAAATCGACTTTGCTTACTGATTTACGGCTAGTGTAATAGTACGCTTACTAATTACGTTATTAAAATGTTGGTCGCTGCAATTTTATGGAAAGACCTCAAAGGACGTGATTTGAATGTCCTAGTTAGACCTACTTTGTAAAGAGTTAGACTAGAAAGTTAGACGTCGTATATTGCGTAGATAATACGCTATAAGTTTTGCGTAACTTAAAAAAACAACATGTTATAACCAAAATATTATGTTTATTGCTTTTCAAAATACTCTACTTTACATTTTAAACATTTTTCATGCGATCGAACCATTTTTTAAAACAGGAGGACCACAGATCTGAAGGCATGTTTTCTACGTGTTGATTGAACGCTATCACTGTCTCTTCGGAGTTGGTAAAAGTAAAACCGCTCATCAAATCTTTGATTTTGGGGAAAATACAGAAATCACAGGGTGCTAGGTCGGGGCTATGCGCAGGATGGGTTACGAGTTGTACTTTTTCGGAAGCTAAAAATGACTTTGTTTTGTTGGCCGTGTGTGAAGAAGCGTTGTCATGATGTAGTAGAACGCTGCTTTTGGGTCGTCTTTCACGAACTTTTTCTAACACCCTGGGTAAACAAATGTAGAATACCACTCGGCATTAACACTCTTTTGATCTTCAAGTGGAATTGTACAGATGGGACCCGTAGCTGAGAAAAAAACGCGATCATTTTTTTACCAACGTTTCTCGCCTGCCTCACTTTTGTTGACCTGTTCTCATTTTCAAACACCCATTCACAAGATTACTGTTTTTTTTGTTGGGTTCAAAACAATAAATCCACGTTTCGTCTCCTGTGACAATATCATAAACAGCATTAGAATGTCCGTGGTCGTACTTCAGTAGCATCTATTAGCACCATTCCACGCGAGCCCGCTTCTGCTCCGCTGTCAGTTTATGAAGGATCCAACGACAGCAAAGTTTTCGAACTTTCAATTCTTTCTGTAAAATTTTCTGAATTTAGCTCATACCAATCCCCAATAGTCCTTAAATTGTCTCATAGGTAATCCGCGAGTTTTCTTCAAATAGCCGCTTAACAGTAGCCATATTATTTTCGTTGACGGCAGTTGAAGGCCGCCCTTCACGAAATTCGTCATGTAAAGAAACTCGACCTCTCTCAAATTCAGCAAACCATCGCCTCACGGTGCTCAAACAAGGTGCTTCTCTCCCAAAAGCATTTTGAAGACGAGCGGCACAGTCTTGCGGAGAGAGAGAACTTTTAACATCATAAAAAATCATCGCTCTAAAATCTTTTCGACTTAATTCCATTACGTAGAACTTTGATGTGTGATAAAAAACAATTGACAAATCATTTCCCGCCAATTGTTTTTTTTATTACTAAGAAGGTTGCAACGGTTAAAAAATACAACATTTGAAATTCAAATAGTTCCGATTAGCTAGAAGCGCAAAACTTTTAGTGTGCCCCATGTATCTACTAGAAGTGTGCCCGCCGCTATCTGCCGCCGCCGCCAGGTACAAATATTTTGTTTGTTAAAATCCTTTATTAAACAAAATATTTCTTCTAATTTGTTTTATGTGTTTTACGCAATCAATAAATTGTTATATTCATTAATGAGCCATAAGATATAGCACCCTTCCTTTTCACAATACCAATTTAACATAATTTACTGATTTAAAAAAAAACAATTATTAAGCTTCTTATTGTTATTTATGAAAAGTAAAAAAAGACAAAAATCATTAATTCAATTTAGGACAGAAAATTGCCACTTATGAACGTCAATAATAACATTATCGTGATGATTATCACAGTAAAGTTAAAGTTTTAAACACGCCGCAGCCACCGGACAAAATATGCCTAGACGCCGCGCTGTCAATGCCGTTCATCACCGGCGCACACCTCTAATTTGTACTCAATTGCTGCTATTTTAAAAGATTTATCACATTAAAATCATATCTTACAAATTCTTCTACATAATCTACATTTCTATTTGATATTACATTACAGTCACAAAAACTCTTTTTCGGGTAAAAGAATGTAGTTTTGACCTGTGTAAGTCTAATTAAAGATTGAAATTAATGACTAGCCGAAGAAAAACAGTCTACATTTGCATCAGTCTAGCTAAGACGACTTCTTATCACTTATTAAACAAAGTTGGACAAAGCGTGTACTCGTATGATCAACGTCAAACTGTGTAACACTTTGTAGCATGGCTCTAAGATGCTACGCAACTTCGCTCAAGGATATTTGCACTTCTGTTTAGCACTACTGCAACAATACGTTGGCCTTGGATAAACCACTGGATTAGCCGTGTTTGTCTGTATACAACTGATGTATATTGAGTAAAGCTGCCCAAATTAATGGAAAACATTGATAATGTGATGTTAACTCGTCTGGTGTACGTAACTCGTTTAGGTATTTTTTGTTAATTGACTAATGAAGCTCTTAGCTCTTTTCAATTTACTCTAAAATAAAACAATAGGTACTATTTTCAGAGGCATATTATTGTGTTGCCTGAAGAATTGAAATGTTTAGAGTGCCTTTTAGTTCAGGTAATTCTTTTTTAAATGACTTATTTATATGGTGATACAAATGGTTTATCAATTAATTATAGATACTACGGTTAAATGGTTTAAAATATAGGTAAATTTTCGTTTGTTTATCTCCAAATTCCTGTAACCTGTTTATTTCGCAAAAATCAATGAAAGTCCTTTAATCGAATAAATCTAGAAATCCCGAGAGTGTAAAGTAACACTAAGTATGCGGCTATCATAAGTTGTGCAAACGAGTAAATAAAATTATAAATAAAATTTTCAATTATGTACTAACATAGGTTAAGCCCTTTATAACTAACAAATAATGAGTCATGTTACTTGAATAAATAAATATATTATATATATTATAAGCCTCTAAAATCCAGTAGCAAGATGACAAATATTTCGTATAGAGTACGTGTTCAGTAGTCTTGTAACTGAAACACCGTCTAATGTTTGTCAAACGCCTTTTATGCGGAAACCCCTAATCTTGTCCAGAAACTGGTAATTGGCGACGGAACTTTAGTCTGGCAGACTGTAGAGGTAGTTAGTGCGTCCGTTTGTCCTAAGTGAGTTATCTACTAGACAGGCACGGCGGGTCAATGGCGCGTGACGTCATATTACAAATAAATCTTGTAGCCGTACGCTTGTACGTGCCAAGCCAACCAATACTGCAAGATGGAATCAGTAGCTTTAGAACTTAAATAAGACCAAGTAAATAACCCAGCTGGTACGATTTGTTTGGGGAAGTTTCTTTTTGAGATATCGATGTTTGTCTACTAATATACGTAATATAGGTAAAAGTAGGAATCAGCCGCACTACCCACGAATGCGAGGACAAACTGCGACCACTAGGCTTCCATTTTCTATTAGATATTTGTGTCAGCAAGTGAAAAAAACAAATGAAAAACAAAGTAATAAACAAACAGCAACAAAAAAATAAATATTCTAGTCAATGGACAGGGGTCAACGTCTACCTACGTCTAGAGAAATTGCATTTCTGCCACTGTTTAGCCCTGTTTTGTCTGTGTTTTTACCAAAATTGCCTAATGCAAGTAAATACACAATCGTAAGTCGGCACTGTAAGTTTTGGCATCAACATTTATAATTGAGTGAATAGACCTTATAACCTGCAAAGCTCACACTTAAACATGTGTATAAGTGCCTATACACTGAATAAACGACTAATATAACTATTATTATTATTTCAAAGTTAGTGTCGAAATCAAAATGAGATGACTTACTAAGTATGTTTGTACTGTAACGTATAATGCTGGTATGCTGCGTTGTATATCAACCGCACCCAAAACGTGATATCTTGAAGCCAATATGGTGTTTAAAAATGCACAAATGGTCTATAACAAGCAAATCACACATACATTAACATACTATGATATCATCTCTATAAAATAAGTTTTTATCACTATTTCTTTAAAATATTCAATAGTCAAATAATCCTTTTTTTATTAGCGACAAGTTTGATTTTTTAGTATTTTAACAATGGATTTAAAAAAAAAACGTCCTATTTTCAGCAACTTGTGTGTTTTTATGCATAAGACTAAACATTTTTTTTAATGTTCTTCATAAAGGCCGTCTTAAATTATACTTGATACACAGGGTGGGACAAAACGACCGATTATCCCCAAAAATCAAATTCTTTTACCTTTGCCCTACGTAGTACTATGTCAATTTTTATTGTTCAAAGTTACGGTTAGTAAAAATGTACACATGAATTCATGAAGATCACCAACAGTGATCGGGTCAACGATACTTTGTAAAAGATCTAGAATTACTTATGTCTAACTATGTTGTAATCATAGTTAAGGTTTATCTAAGATAAAAATATAATTATTTTGTTTTTAATTTGAATAAATAAAATTGAAATGTGTGTGGTCGGGTCAACGATACTTTGGATTCCTTATGTCTATGTAATCATAGTTAAGGTTTATCTAAGAAAAAAAAAGTTTTTTAATTTGAATAAATAAAATTGGAATGTATAGGTAGCAATATCCATTAAAACTGTTGCACATCATTTTTTCCTGCTATGTCGTTCGTTCTCTCCCAACAGGTATAGGTAAAATGCCTTTATCAATGAATTCTACTTCTTATTTGTTAAGTAGTTGACTTAGATACCTGTATATATGTACCTATATCTTTTCCGGCTTGAAGACATTCTGACCTGGTTGCCGGAGCATACAACATTATGGGTGTACACAACGGCAGGTCAACCTACCCCAAAAAGTTAAGGTTAAAGACAGGAGTAAAGGTCATCCAACCGATTTTCGACATGTAGACTTCAATATCAATTAAGAAAATTTGATGTTTTGTGGTAGGTTGACGAACTGTTGTCTGTAATTCATAAAAATGTATAGATCGCTTCGTCGTCTTACGCACATTTTTCAATAAGTATTAAACGTTGTACCTATTTACATAATTATATTTCAGCTAACTAGTCACCACTTTGAGTTGAGAGAGAGGTCAGGGTCGAAATATTATGATTCACGCGGATGATCGTCGTTACTATCGTTTACAACGGTCAATAAAGCAACGATAACAACACATTGTATATATAATTTTTTAGAGATCAGGCCCCAGATTCAGAACTATTCGATAGCAAATTGGCGACCGGAAAACCACGTGAGAGTAGATATAGGATTTAACATTAGTGTCACGTGATTTACCGGTTGTCAATTCGTTATCGAAGGGTTCTGAATCGGGAGCTCGATCCGATCCGATCGGATTCAGATAGATCCTAAAAACTTATTACTAAAATTGGTCAAAATATTTAAGTGTCCTACAAATGGAATGGAACATGCTGTAACTGTAAGTTATTGTTCTTGCGTAGGTAGGTGTTGTGGCAACAATGAATGAAAATAGACTTAAATTGTCCTAGATTAGAAATAATCTAAAAATAAATGACACTGGCTCATGCTGGTTGGATTAGCAAGCATTAAGGATATTATGATGCCCTCTTTTTGCCCAAGAACTTAATCATTATTTTAATGTTTTCTTTTACAAAAGTAATATTATTATGGTATTTTCGTCTTAAGTAACTTATTGAAACTTCATTGTACAGAAAATACTTTTTATGTAGTAGTGTATAAAAGGCAAAGCACACAGGGGCTGACTGATGTATCAAACTGCCAAATCCGTTGGATCTAGAAACTTGATATTCTGCAGGTTTCTGAAATAAAATGAAACATAAGTTAACTAAGAATAGTAATTTAGAAATTCGACCTTTGCGCAGATGAAATGGAGGGTGGAAATTTGTATGGATAATTCGTTAGTAATCGTCATTTGCGTTGGTATTATTACAATACATATATCAGTTCGTTTGAATTTAATAGAGACTATTTTAGGTCAAATTTAGCCTTAACCTAGATTTAAGAAGCTTGTGCAGGCTTAGGCGTGTGTGTAGGCTTAGGATCATTTTAAAATATTTAATCGGTCAAGTAAAAGATTCCGCAGCCATAACTTAACAGAAAAACTAATAGGGTCTCCAAAAACCTCTCTACTTAGCAGTACTTAGCATTGCGTACATAGCAGGTTGTAAAATCTTCCTCTCATAATAGCCCTTTGTACGTACTACGGATACTGCAATGAATCATATCGTATTTTCTTATGTACATCCAAGCGTCCAAGCGTCCATCCGTCTCATAAGACCTCATGAGACCACATAACAATAGAATTTCTCTCTCTTTTTTATGATATTTCGCACGCAGACGCTGCCCGTCTCATGCTTCAGGAATTAGTCGCCTCCTACGACACTAAACTAAACTAACTAACTAACTAACAAAAATAAACTTAAAAGTTGGAAATAAAATGTGATTAAATAAAGTAGTATTAGATAAAGAAGGAAATTGTTTGCATACGACCTTTGGTATTGGCAAAGAAAATATTAAGATATCTTTGGTCAGAAGTAGACTGGCTGAAGCCGCTGTACGCGCGCAGGTGCCATCATCGCGTCGTCCGCTACGGGTAGCAGGTCAGAACAACCGTGACCTTAGGTGTCGGTTCTAATAATTTGCTTATAAGTTTCTAATTTTTACAAGCTTTATAATAATATTAGCTTGCAATGTTCGTATGTAACAATTTTAGAAATTAGCAACTTAAATTTGACCCACTTCCCGGTGCTCGATTGAGCTGAAATTTGGCACACGTAAGTGAAGTCGGTGACAATACAATATTTTGGTACCATCGAGCTGATCTGATGATGGAGCCGAAAGGTGGTCACAAAAACTCAGTTTTCGAAATTTTTTAACTTAAAATGAACTCACTTCTCGCTGATCGATTGAGCTAAAATTTGGCAAACGTATATGAATCCGGTGACAATGCAATATTTTGGTACCATTGAGCTGATCTGATGATGGAGCCGGAAGGTGGTCACAGCAATTCAATACTAAACAATGCAATAATATTGAATTTGGGCTCGTTTCATTTGTCTTAAAGAATATTCTGATCGAAGATGGTATCCAGGGTCTGATGATGGAGTCAGAAGGTGTCTATAGGAACTCTATTACAAAACAACGTAACAGTTTGGGGCTCGTTAGAACTTTCGTGACAAGTGATCTGTTATTACTTAATATCCAGGGTCTGATGATGAAGCTGGAAAGTGGCCAAAGGAACTCTGTAATCAAGCTAAGGAACCCTATCGAGTTTGGGCTCGTTTGATATGTCTTAACAAGTGCTCGATCAGTAGATGATGTCCGGGTTATGATAATGAAGCCAGAAGATAGCCCAAGGAACTCTGTTATACAACAACGTAACCCTATCGAGTTTGGGCTCGTTTGATTTGTCTTGACAAGTTCTCTATTAGTAGATGATATCCAGGGTATGATTATGAAGCCAGAAGGTGGCCAAAGTAACTCTGTAAAAAACCACGTAACCCTATTTAGATTGGGCTCATTTGATTTGTCTTGACAAGTACTTACTCTATAAGTAGATGATGTCCAGGGTATGATGATAAAGCCAATAGGTAGCTAAAGGAAATCTATAATAAATCAACGTAACCACCTCGAGTTTAGGCTCGTTTGATTTTCTTGACAAGAACTCTGTTAGTAAATGATGTCTAGGGTATGATGATAAAGCCAGAAGGTGGCTAAAGGAACTCTGTAATTAAACAAGGTAACCCCATCGAGTTTGGGCTTGTTTAATTTGTCGTGTCAATTACTCTTTAAGTAGATGATGTCTAGGGATCATACCTTGAAGAAAAAGAAGAGAAGGTCGCTAAAGGAACTTCTGTAATCTGAAAAAGGGTACGACTGTTGAATTTGGGCACTGCCGTTGATTTGTCTTAACGCCTGTACTATTTGTAGATGTGTCTGATGATATAGCAAGATATAGCAGATTATATTTTTTTAAACGTTGCAACCTTCTTAGTAATAAAAAAAAACAATTAGCGGGAAGTGATTTGTTAATTGTTTTTTATCACACATCAAAGTTCTACGTACGCAACGAAAATGGAATTAAGTCGAAAAGATTTTAAAGCGATGATTTTTTATGATTTTAAAAGTTGTTTTAAGTTTTAAAAGAGAGACAATGGTTTGCTGAATTTGAGAGAGGTCGAGTTTCTTTACATGATGAGTTTCGTGAAGGGCGGCCTTCAACTGCCGTCAACGAAAATAATGTGGCTACTGTTAAGCGGCTAATTGAAGAAAACTCGCGGATTACCTATGAGACAATTCGAGGACTATTTTCACCACGGACATTCTAATGCTGTTTATGACATTGTCATAGGAGACGAAACGTGAATTTATTGTTTTGAACCCGAACGAAAAACAGCAATCATGTGAATGGGTGTTTGAAAATGAGAACAGGCCAACAAAAGTGACGCAGGCGAGAAACGTTGGTAAAAAGAAGATCGCGTTTTTTTTTTCTCAGCTACGGGTCCCATCTGTACAATTCCACTTAAAGATCAAGAGAGTGTTAATGCCGAGTGGTATTCTACCATTTGTTTACCCAGGGTGTTAGAAAAAGTTCGCGAAAGACGACCAAAAAGCCGCGTTCTCCTTCATCATGACAACGCTTCTTCACACACGGCCAACAAAACAAAGTCATTTTTAGCTTCCGAAAAAGTACAACTCGTCCTGCGCATAACCCCGACCTAGCACCCTGTGATTTTTGTATTTTCCCCAAAATCAAAGATTTGATGAAAGCTTTTACCAACTCCGAAGAGGGAGTGATAGCGTTCAATCAGCACGTAGAAAACATGCCTTCAGATCTGTGGTCCTCCTGTTTTAAAAAATGGTTCGATTGCATGAAAAAATGTTTAAAATGTAATGTAAAGGAGAGTATTTTGAAAAGCAATAAACATAATATTTTGGTTATCATCATCATCATCATCATCATTTCAGCCATAAGAGGTCCACTGCTGAACAAAGGCCTCCCCCAAAGACTGATCATCGGGGGGGATTGCCAATACTCGCCACGCTTGGCAGGCGGGTTGGCGAGCGCAGTTTTTTTTTATAAGATTTCGCACGAAGACGCTGCTGCCCGTCTCGTGCTACAGGAATTAGTCGACTCTTACGACACGCCTCCTGTTGGCGGTGGGGAAGTGTATTCTTTACGGCCGTCTCCACACGGCACATTTTTTTTTTTGGTTTTGGTTTTTGGATTTTGGTTAAAACCAACCAACCAACCAACAACCATGTTGTTTTTTTAAGTTACGCAAAACTTAACTTCTAAAGATAAAGGACGAAGCCAAAATATTACCACTGAAACTGCTCAATGGAAAGTGCTAAGATAATCGAGTTTAAGTTTGAACATTAAAAATATTAATTAAAAAAAGTTAAGACTAAAAAGTTATAAATAAATTAAAAATAAAAAAACTTTGTAAAGAGCTTTTATTGAGAATATAGTAAAAGTTAACTATAAAAGGAATAAAATAAATTTAGGTGACATTTGTCATACACGTAGATAGGTAAGTTCTATACTTCTTTTCAAAATAAAAATATACATTAACTAAAATTATGTACTTTATTACATAAAATTACTTTATTCTCAATAAAAGCTTGTCTTTAAAAAGTTTTTTTACTTTTAATTTATTTATTACTTTTTAGTTCATAAGTTCAATAAGTCTCATTTATGTATGCTTGATGAGTTAATTTATGACAATAACTAACTAATTTGTCAATAGACTGCTAGTCTGATGACTAATAGTTTGATTTTTTCACAATTGCAAGGGATTAAATTCACAATGCCGAACGTAAAGCAAGTCCCAACATATCTTACTGTAAAAGATGAACGACTAGATACGTCTAGTTCCACTACCTTTTTGGGAATAACTTTAGATTCCCGTCTGCAATGGGGTGCCCCGGAATAAAGACAAACTTGCCGTTCCAAATTTCAGACTGCATAAAGTAGGTAATTCGTTCATGGGAAAATGTATTCGCTTTTTTAACAAATTGCCGCAGTCTATTGCTGAACTACCTATCATCATCATTTCAGCCATAGGACGTCCACTGCTGAACATAGGCCTCCCCCATTGACTTCCAGATTGGCCGGTTGGAAGCGGCCTGCATCCAGCGTCTTCCTGCGACCTTTACCAGGTCGTCTGAGCACCTTGTGAGTGGACGTCCTACGCTGCGCTTGCCGGTACGCGGCCTCCATTCTAGAACCTTTCTGCCCCATCAGCCATCAGTTCTACGTGCTATGTGCCCCGCCCACTGCCACTTCAGCTTGATAATCCGTTGGGCTAAGACAGCGACTTTTGTTCGTTTACGGATCTCTTCATTTCTGATTCGATCTCGCAAGGAAACACCAAGCATAGCCCTTTCCATAGCACGCTGTGCGAATTTGAGCTTTCTTATGAGGCCCATAGTGAGAGGCCACGTTTCAGTTCCATATGTCATCACTGGTAACACACACTGGTTGTAGACTTTCGTCTTGAGGCACTGAGGTATTTTGGACGAGAAGACGTGGTGTAGTTTCCCGAACGCTGCCCAGCCGAGTTGGATTCGACGAGCACAATGCTCGATGACCTTACTCGAGTCTCCCAACAAGTAGGCCTGCGAATGAACATGGACAAAACCAAGCTCATGTCGAATGCCCATGTTGCGCCCTACCCAGTATCCGTTGGGAGCTCTACTCTCGAAATTGTTGACAAATATGTCTACTTAGGACAAGTTATCCAGTTGGGTAAATCAAATTTTGAGAAGGAGGAACTACCTATACATAAATTTAAATCGCATGTCAAGATGGTTTTAATGAAAAAAGGTTATTACACTGTAAATGACTATTTAATTGATAAAAATGTATGGAATTAAATACTGCCCTGCTCGCACAGATACATATTATCTTGTAATGTCAACATACTATTTAAAAAGAGGCTGACAACAGTGACCGAGTTTCTTGCGCTGCTTCTTCTCGGCGCTAGCCCACAATTGTCCCGAAGCAGTGGTAGGGTAAAAAAAAATTGGGACGTGTAAAAGAGCTTAATTTAGGCCTATTTGCAGAAATAAATTGGTTTTATTGCAGACCCGAGACCCTGAGTATTTGATAATAATTTCAACTTGATACTTACACGCGTTCCTGATGAAAAGGGTTTCACTCGACAGACAGCCAGACGGACAACGTAGTGATCCTATCTACTAACTAACTAAAATTAGATTAATCAACAACATTAAACTATAATACTAGCTAATAAACTTGTTCGTATAATAACTATCAATATTATGTTACTAGTTGGTTACCTACTTTTGATAGATATTGTGTTTTGGACATCAGTTGCGCAATTTGCTTGGACGAGCCCTGGGGCCAAACGGCGGCGTGGTTTACCATTTTATTACGACAAATTTGTCTTCCGAACCTTAAGTTTTAAGCTAAAGTGACCAAAAACTAGCCGTTTTCTGAAGTTATAAAAACCCTTGCGGAGTCTGATTTAGCGATAATGGGTTCGAACCCCGCAAGGGGCAAATGTTTGTGTGATCTCGTGCATTTGTACCTAAGTCATAAATAAATGTATTTATACAAGTATGGTTATTAAGAAGCTTTGTTTTATTTGCGGTTGGATACTTAATTGGTGTGGTTGTTGGAAGAATTTATTTATTTATATCAATGTTAATCTGTCATTAATTTAATTAATTAATTTACCCTTACTATTAATCGTGGTTACCTACTGCAATCGTTAGTTGTTGTCAAATTGGCAATAAACAAGTGAATTACTCTGTAACTACGAAAGTCAGGGCGTGACTGAGTTAGTTTGTCCGCCAAACTATTTTATTAGTGCTAATTCTGGACTATTACTATTTTAGACCTAGCATTAAATTGTGATCAAATGGTCAATTACTTTAATGAATGCTTATTAGCTTTAAGTTTCTCGTGTGTATTTTTAGAAGTCGTGACGTGTGGATCCTTGGACACGGTGATTGGTCGACGGTCAATTACTGTGTTGACTTTTCACCGCGAACGCGTGTGGTCCTGTTGAAGTGTTTCAAATTAACAGGATTGGTTGGCACTTATCAATGAACGCGAGGTCATTTAGTGAGCGCTAATTAAAAAGATATGTGACAATCCTATTTTTGGACGTAGCTAGGATAGGATAAGAGTATATTTTAAACCCCTATAGGGCAGTATAGTGATATAGTATAGAAGCCACCAAACTTTAATCCTTTGTCTTATGGTCGAAATCAATGAAAAGTTTTAGCACGCTGCGCTATTTAAAGAGTTAAAATTAGGTAAAGAGTTTAAATCTGCTGGATGCAGGTCGTTTCCCACCGGTCTATCTAGAACCTGGAACTATGGGGGAGGCCTATGTTCAGCAGTGAACGTCCTATGGCTGAAATGATGATGACGATGATAAAGAGTTTGAAAAAGCCTACTTGCAGAATCTTCTTAAATGTTAGTGTGTATTTATAAATATATTTTATATTTAAAGGTATTTCCATCGTTTTGGTCATACCTTTATTACCGCACCGTCTGCAGACTTCTCTGTTTCTCGACTGGTAGAGAATGCTCTCATTAGGTCCACCATTTATACAATTGTTTTTAAATATGCATGCATAAACTTAACCTAGGTTTTAAAAGTCATTGTCAGGCAGCGAACTTACGACTGTCGATATAAGTGGGGTTATTCTGAAAATCTCAACAGATGAGAGTACGGAGTTGCGTCCCAAACCATAGACTAACTTCTATTATATCCCGCATGTCCCCCAATTCAGAACCGTTCGATATGAAATAATAAATGATTGGATGTAAAAAACAAGCATTAGTGTCACGTGATATAAGAGTTATAATAAAATTCGTTGTCGAAGGTTTTTGATCCGGAGCCTAACCCAAAGTCGTACTTCGTGCTACCCTTTGGTATGAGAAAAGCGAAAAAATAAAAAGTCTGAGAGAGTGGCGGAGGATTCTCAGATGGCTGTCACACAACAATTTTAGGTAACCTTCGCCACTAACAGACGAAGAAAGATATCGGTATTTATTCATTTGAAGTTAACAGAGATATACAGGTTGTCTCGCAACTTAAGGATAACCTTGTAACCACACAATCTTTATATCAGTGAACAACTTTTATTCATGGCTTTTAAAAATACGCATATAGTATTTTTTGTTTTTCTATACAAATTTACTAGCTGTAAAGTATAGAAAATAATGTGATTTGGTTTGAGATTTCGATAAATTTTCATGCAAATTTGCAAAAGTCATAGAACAAATGTTGTTCACCATAATGTTAGAATATGTGGTTATGATGAGGTAATCCTTGAGTTACAGGACAAGCTGTAGGTATTTTTATCCAGATTGATCTAGATTAAAGAAATATGTTCAAGTGAGTATTTATTGCAAAACGGTAGTCAAAATGATTTGTGAGATAGCGACTGAACACGAAAACTCCATCAATTTATCAAACTATCTGTAGATTACAATTTCCATAGATCAGTAATTTATGGCCAATTTTCGACACCCAGCTATTAACTGTAATCTAGGCAACTGCTGGTCAATTGCTTCTATCATAAAACCCAACCCAGTATTAGACATAGATGATAATTACTGCCATTTAGGAAGAACCTCAACTCACTTCTCCCTTGACCTATGAATTACACCTGAGGCACACCTTAAGCTCTTAGAAGTGAGTATTAAATCGTGTATTTTCTTTAATTTACAATTCGACCAAAATTTAAACCACGACTTTTTTCGGTCTTTTATATACGTTTACTTATTCTAGTTGATACTGGTTTCATAACTTTGATGCAAGGTTTTGACTTCATATGATTTATATGCAACAATGCTTGTATCTAAAAAATATATTAAAATGCAATAATATATAGGTATGACATGAGGAAATAACGCATGCTTTTGATCAGTAAAAATTATGTTTTCTTAACTTTAGAACTAAATTACTCACTTGGATTAAAGCTCAAGCTATTACAAATTTTACTTTGATCATTGAAACGTTATTGCTGACAAGTGATACCAGTAAGTTAAGGCGCCAGGTAAGGCGAATACACGAAAAAGAGGTGTTTTTGGACAAGTTTTCTGGCGAAAATATTGGATATAGGATGTGGAAATTAATATATCATGTAACTTATATGTTGAAGTTTTTCCCTTTGTATCTACATACTAGTTATTATTTCTTATAAACACTAAAAATATTTCAAAGTACCGCAAATATTGCGAGCTTGTACACATGTATATTTTAAACGACGTTTTCTTTAGCTTTAAAGTTGGATTAGTTGTTTATAACATTCGTGCCTTTAAGTGGTGGTGTCTTTTTTTTCAAATAGTCAACTAATTAAGAAATATAAGGTTTTTTAATGGATTTTACTCTTAGCGCCTACTTTTCCATGAGCGGATATTTTGCTCGCAATGATAAATCTATTTGCACAGGAGCGCAACAGATGGATGTTCAGTCTGCGAGGAGCATTTGTATTATCTTAGGCACATAATAGAAGTCGCATTAGTCGACGCTTAATGCTTACTGGTCACTTGCCTTACCCGTCGCCTTAAAAAATCAATTTTATATCCGCACTGAGCCTGCGTGGAGAGTACCTATACCTATGGCTCAAAGCACCTTAAAGTCGAGGCTTAATGTAACAACAAACTGTTAAGGTAAGGTTTCTCCCTTGCAGTGGGACGTTTATAAGCTTACTATGTATATTATATTAATAAGTGTACGACTGATTTTAGACCATCGGCCATCTCATTTAATTTTATGCAGTTAACTTATTTGTAGGTATTCTTTCTTTCTCCTAGCGCTATGTTTGTAGACTAGTCTATTAGTACATTTAATTTATTATAGGTATTTTAAATGTTTTTGTTGCATCTAAAATAATTACAATGCTAGTTAATATATCGAAGATAACATTTCACTTGAAAATACTTCTTTGACAAATTAATGTTGGTACCAGTTATTTAGCCAATGTTATTGTTGTAAATAAAATGTGAAACAAAGTGATGTTTTTAGGTCAATGAAATAATTTTGGCGCTAACCCAAGACCGTCGCGGCATGTGGAAAATCATTTCATAGGAATCGTGTAGACGCCAAGGCCGGTGTATGTGATGTATGTATGATTTAGACGTTTCAATGACTGTGAAAGGTCGATTAGTTCCAAGGATTGCTTCACTACCTACAATTTTATTTTTCTTAAATTTTATTTTGAACAAAGAAAAACTAAATTCTATTATAAATAAATTATGTCAGTTTGTAGGAATCTAAGTATGAAATTATAACACATGCTCGGCGGTGAGCGACCTGGAAAATATCGCGAGTCGTGGCTAATCTACTACGTTATAGCCAGACAAGATCTTACGCGAAACTGTTAAAATTTTGGTTTATTTCCCTTTCAGATCAATTACCCTGTAACGTCATTAAACATTATCTTTAAAATTTTGACAGTAGTAAAGTTTGTAGAGATTGTTGCCCTACAACTACTACAACTAGATATAAAAGATGCCACAGATGATAGAAATAATATACCTACATATATTAAGTATTTTATTTTAGTTTTTACCTACACAAAAACTTCTTCCTTATTAAATATACTTAGATTGCATTAGCTAAGTTAACGCTTTACGACTTATCTCGAAATCATGTCTTCTGTTACATTAATTCGTGGTAAACGGTGCTGGTGTCAAATTTAGACTACATCTTGCACTTATGTATTGTTATATGTGCTTATACTCTGTTACCTAAACTGTATTTTGTCAGTGTTGTTTATCCATAAATAGAAACAAAAAGGGTGTATACTTTTTGCTACTTTTCTGTACAGTTCCAAAACTTGAACTTAAAATATAGATCTGAGGCTTTATGTTTGCAGAAAAAAAAATGTTAATTTAGAGGAGAGAGTATTCCTTTTAAATTTCAAAATAATATTAAACGTAGAACATTCAGCATTTAGGTTTTTTAATTAATTACCTGAGTTTTCTTTTTTATTAATTTGAATTTATCTACTGTAAGTCTACTAATTGGTTTTCCCAGAATACACCAACAAGCTGAGGAAATTCGGAAATTTTTAAAATACTTACTTGGTTGTCAAATTCACAGTTGCATTACGATTAACTTTATAAGAAAATATATTTAACAAGTTTTGAACCTACTAAAATAAACAAGGCTTGAAATTTTATTTTGGGTCATCTTTAATATTTATTATCTCTTTTTCTTACTAGTTTTTACAGAATTATTAAATTCTCATGTTTTATAATGTTAAAAAAAACAGTTTTTTTCTTGCTCTAACTGCATACTTACTACACTGTGGCAGTTACCAGTGTCATATTTCTTCTTTATTCAATTTCCCAGCGCGCGCGCAAGAGTGGCATGTCCGCTCGCGCGCGTAGGCACTAACCGTAGTTACGGTACGGCACGTGCTGATAACGAGTGGTGAACTGATCTTGATAGTTCTATAAAGGAACATAGACCCGTCATCAATAAAAGTACAAAGTAACATATTCAGTCCAATGCACCTCGAGGAATCGGCATCCGCTACTATTCACACTCACGGGTATAGAGCTTCCAATCCTGTAGATAGACCCTTACGAGGTCTCGGTATAGGTGGGATCAAAATTGTCCAATGGTGTGGAAATCTGGGCATTTTTTGATATAAGTGGCGAAAAATAAGTAATATATCTAACCACGCTCAAAGTTTGAAATAATAATAAATTTTAGAAGTAGAACTTTTAGAAAATAAAGTTAAAGTAAGAAATTATCTTCGTAGAAAACACATAATTCCCATTCAACAAGTCATGTGGGATCAGCAAATCGGCGAATCCCGCACTTCTAATTCCCCAGTAAGCGCGGGAGTGCAAAATAATGAATCTTGGTATACCGAAATGTTAGATGGGAAGCCCTACTCACAGTTCACAGGACGGACCATAAGCTATGAAAACAATATAGTACTTTAACCCCTTATTTTGTTTTTACTAGTCTGACGTTAAAACAATCGTCGGTCAATCTTTTGGCTACAATACCATTATATGCAACGATATTAAAAACAATACCTATGATTCTATGCTATTTTTTACGTCATAGGCGTCATCTAGATGTCATGAAGAATAAAGATGATGGCCTGTATTAGGATTTGTACTTTTGAAAAAAATCTAATAAAAAGAAATTACGTGAAATGCTGACATATTTATATTCGTATAAAGTAGAAACTAGTGTCTATCTCTAGTATCTGTTTATTGGAGTTCAAGAGAAACCACTTATTTTACTCCACGCTGAAGACAATGGGCAATGTTTGTTGTTACGTTACTGTGAATGCGAATAACTCACAGGCGCTTCCAACTTTTAATAAGCAAGCACGTTTATGATTTTAAAATCTATTTTATTGGTAATAATTACACTAGATTCAATACATAATACACTATTGTATGTGTACGTTCTGTAAATAAACATATAAAAATAACTCATTCATTATGCACGTTTTCCTTAACGGTAGGGTTTTACGTTTACTGACCTAAGTAGTTAATCGGTTCGAAAAGAGAACTACATATCATCTTTTTTGTTGAATAAAAATAAATAAATATTTGACATACAACAATATCAGAATGTATGCAAATGGAGATACTTTCTAAGTATCACATCACGCAATAATGGAAACATTGTTTTTGTAATAAGTAGGTACTAACAGTTAATAAATCATCAACCTACTGCATATCTTTCTAAATAAATTTTAGAACATGGATACTCTTTATTGCACACCATACGAAGTAAATTAGACATGATTTTTACAGAAAGAAAGACGCACAATTTAGGCGATCTTATTGCGATTTCAGACTACATTCAGTTAGACATCATAGTAAGCATTATGTAAATAAATTCTTCAAACCATCACACTTATCTAGCCCCAAAGCTTGTACATACTATGGCGACTAAATAACGAATCAACATTCGAGTACATTTAAACATCATTGACTCAGGTAATAATGCTCGTGCTCACTCCACAAATATTTGCCCCTTGCGGAATTCAAATCCGCAACAGCCTGCATTTGTAGTTCAGAGCACGAACCACTAGACCAGAAGTAGAACTCTACTGGTTATATAAGGTCTGGTTGGAAATCGATCGAGGAAATTTGTTATTTGGTGGTAGGTTATAAACGGTTAACTGTACGTGTTATTCATCATTCTGTCATCCACTAAGCAACATTTAAAGCCGAATGTCTGGGCGCCGTTAAATGGATTCCTGTCAGTACGGACCATGCCGCGGCCGTAAATACCTAGTTTTATACGACTTTCAGACGTAAAGTAAACCTAATACACACTTCTACTTCCAAGGGAGATTGAAATTAACGTGGATTATGGTGTGGATTTTCATAGTTTTCTATTTTTCTCTGCCAGCGTGTGGCGGAGTCTTACATTGATTATTGTAAGTTAACGGCTAATATATGTGTAAACATCTGCAACCGAAGTATTTGAACTTTAAAAGCTTTAGACCATTGATTTATTATGAAGTAATTTACCTACATGGTTATTATGACACTAAACCCAAGTTTCATATTTATCAAAAAATATATTATTGTTTATACAGGGTTATTTGTAAAACATCAACAACCACCTAGGGGCTGATTCTGGTGCTCAAATACAAGAACTTTTTCGAAGGGACCAAAATTGAAATCGCAAAAAAAAACACTTCCCCATACTAAGCCGCCACCAGCTGACATCAGTTTGTAAGGAGCAGTGAACATTTTTTATTTTATTTCAATCTAGGTAATATAGAACCCTGTATAGAAAAAGAAATAGTATTTTATGAGAAGAAGAACATAAGAACGAATAATCAAAATTCAAAACTTTATCAAGACGTTTTTAAGATTCCAACCTTCGCTCGCATCGCTTTTAAATGTCATCTTGATTAGTTTCAGTAGCGAGTGCCGGTTTTTTGAGTTCCACTAATTAATTAAATAAAAAATCCTAAAGGTATTTGTAGTTCCTACTTATCTCCAAGACTACGCAGTCGCACATAGTAGATAGGCAACGAAGTAATGCATTATGATTATGATTTATTATCTACAAATTCTTGGTTTACCCGGTCGGTTCAATAATGTATGATTATATAGCACTGTGCTTTCATTGTCGAATGTACAGTGTTCCGTTGTGGTGGCGCCGGCGCCGGATTGTCGCGCTACATGACTTTATGTCAGAAGTTATCTGTACATAACTTGCTTTCTACAGTTGGAAACGCTTAAGAATGTAGAAAATTTTATAACGCAGAGTATTGTAGAAAAAAAACTAGCAAAATGCGTGTTAGGTCATGCGTAATGGGGGTTCCGTAGTTTCCCATTACAATATGCGATTTCTACTACCTGTTTTACATATTTAACAACATCACCTAAGTACTTTTCTTCTTTAATTACATTGTACAAGTTAACTAGATAACTTTTAAAGCCTACCTAGCTATGATAGTTTTCCTTTTAACATCGTTGTATTACTACTCTTGGGTTTTTAGGGTTCCGTAGCAAATGGCAAAAAATGGAACCTTTATGGATTCGTCAAGTCTGTCTGTCTGTTTGTCTGTCCGTTTGTATGTCACAGCCACTTATTTCCGAAACTATAAGAACTATACTGTTGAAACTTGGTAAGTAGATGTATTCTGTGAACCGCATTAAGATTTTCACACAAAAATAGAAAAAAAAACCATAAAATTTTGGGGGTTTCCCATACTTAGAACTGAAACTCAAAAAAATTTTTTTCATCTAACCCATACGTGTATATCTATGGATAGGTCTTTAAAAATGATATTGAGGTTTCTAATACTATTTTTCCTAAACTGAATAGTTTGCGCGAGAGACACTTCCAAAGTGGTAAAATGTGTGTGGGTAGCTTCTAAAATAAGAGAATGATAAAACTAAAAAAAATGTGATGTACATTACCATGCAAACTTCCACCGAAAATTGGTTTGAACGAGATCTAGTTAGTAGTTTTTTTTTAATACGTCAAATCGTAAACCGCAATTTACCTTGCGTAATGTATGGATTTCATTTTGCAATAAAAAATATTATAACTATGACTTGAGTGTCGTGATGGGTGAACTTTTACTTATATAGGTACCTACAGGTTTGTACGGAACCCTCGGTGCGTGAGTCCGACTCGAACTTGGCCGGTTTTTTTTTTCTAAATGCCACCATTTTGCTGGCAGGAATATAGAAAAATATAGGCTGTATAGAAAAATTCTTTTTAAAACCCAATGCGATAGACAAAAAACTTTTTTTTTCAAAGTTTTTTTTCTACCTATTTGTCGGCTTGATTAATATGTATGTACCCCTTGCAAAATTACGGCTTTCAGTACTAAGAGTCTCCGAGTTATAAGCTGCGGACAGACAGACAGACGGACGGACGGACATGGCGAAACTTTAAGGGTTCTGCATTGACTACGGAACCCTAAAATAAATTAAAATGGTTATAAAAAAGCAACAAGCCTACGTTGTTCTACTTATCATTTTGGCAATCGTAGAGATCTTTCTATGTCTCAGTACTCTCCGTGGTACCATAATTTCTTAAGCAGTATAACTTTAAGCTACTATTGTTTTTTCTGTGTAGAGTTTGACGTAAAAACAAGACTGATTGCGTACTGTTTAACATTCATAGTTGCTGATTTGTCTTTTTATCAATTAACTCAAAGATTAGGTTCTGATATTTTGCCTGTCATCGTAGCTAGCATTAAAATTTGACTAATAATGGTTCGACTTGTCTTTCTGTCCTTTCAGCACAACACTCTTCGGCCTGCTATGATGACAGAAAGACAGTCGTCCATGAGGACCTTAACGTTATTCTAAAGTTAAGATTAAGTACGCTATAAAACTTTGGCTATCACGTCATTTTAATTAACCTATTTCACTATTTCTACAGTTAAGCTCTTTGTTACTATGAAAACAGTGTATAGAATACATTTGTAAGGAAATTAACTCGGTAAAATATTTTTCCAGACGCAACAATACCATTTGAAACGGTCATAAATCATTTCTACGTTGCAAAATGTAGAGTTATGTATGTCGGTCTCGAAGTGTTTCCGCTCCGGATATTTCTCCCTAAAATAAATCTTATGCAATATTTGTAAACTATTTGTGCCAGGAAATGTTACGGGATGATCCCACTAACATTATGATCCATTTCTTCTTGAATGTTGTATATTCTTACTACAAAGGTCTTTTGTTTGTGTGGCCTAAATACCGAAGCAAAAATATAAATTATAGGCGATGTTGTGTATTTACAAGACTAAAGAAGATTAAAAAAGAAATAAAATTTATGACGGTCTATAAAACAGAAATATTCTGCAACGGTGTTGATCACCGTTTTAATTTGACTATACCCGATTGGCGTAGTGCCGCGGTGAATGCAAGATCACAGTTCGATTCCGAAATATAAAAAAGAGAAAATAATCATTTTTTGGCTCGAGTCTGGGTGTGCTGGGAGACGCCCCTGGTAAAATTCATTAATTTCTGGTACTTCGTGACACAAAAGTGTTAATTCCTTACTTCAAGACCATGACAATTAGTGTGGTGTGTGTGTGTGTGTGTGTAATTGTCTTTTATAGTTAGTAAGCAAGAAATGGAATCTCTACTTAAGCATGGTATTAAATTAATACCTACTTACTTACAAAACGTTAAAAAGTCAAATCGCATAAAGTAATCGGTCATTCGAATATCAAAAGCTTATTTATTGTAAAGTCGAAGTTCAATACAAAGCTCTGTTGATGACATGTTGTTGTGGCCTGAATGCGGGATTGACCAACATAAGCCGCTTTACCATAATGCATTAAACACCTTGAAAGACAGCGTAATAGCGTCTATTCAACCATTCGAAAACATATTTTATTAATAACCAACGTAAGTACAGTCGATATCAAAATACCATAAAGCAGTGCTTTTATATAACTTGCAGATGTGCCTCTGTTTTGTAAACAAGAATAAATTAATCGGACAAATCATTTTTCTCGCTGACTGTGCTGTAAATAAACAAATCGACTGTCAATATCTAAATTAAAAATAAGTAAACAAGTAAGATGCCTTGAGAATGTACTCATATGTGACAAGGTATAAGTAAGCAGGCATTTGAAATCACGAAATAATTATATTTGACCTTTTATAATAAACTAGCTGTCCCGGCGAACTTCGCACCGCCCGTACAATCATTTTTTTTTGTGAATATTTCCGTGTTTTTTATAGTGGTTCTGATAATCGGGGTGGAGACAAATTCAACAAATCAAAGATCATAAAAATCAGTCCAGATGTTCTCGAGTTATAAATGGTGTAACTAACCCGACTTTGTTTTATATAAATAGAAATATATGTATTACGTGCCCATTGCAGTGTCTATACCCGACGACACAATATATTTAAATATATATATCAATTGGTGGCTGTAATTTCAAAAAAGCAGTATAGTGCCTAACTAATCTCGAACACAACGAAAAATATTTTGCCTAATAGGCAGCCGTTATGAAGTGATATTCGGCAATTGATTTTTATTGATATGTATAGTTAAATAATATAATTTTATAATGAAGTAGGTACCTGTATCATATTTTCTCTATATCGCCTCTAGAACAACATTATAGGCCTCGTTCGTAACAGTTCAGTCATGACCGAGACTTAATAAATAATTATCCTTTAATCTATGCCAAGGATAAGGTCGACCATGATAAATGTCTTATACTCCAAGATATTATATCAGACACACCTATTTACCTAAAGAAGTGTACTCATAATATACTTATTACATATTTTATGATTACTTTATCTTCTATAAATGATGAAATCTTTTATCGGAGTAAAACAGATATCATCTTTAATAAACTGTTTTTCATTTTGAAAATGTAGACATAACTTTATGCCGTACATTAGCCAATTTATTTTAACATAATCTTTATGTCTCCCGCTCTCTATTTTGGGCTAAAATGTAAAAGAAAGCCTCAATAGTTCTCAAATGAAAGGTAGGTATACCATTTCATAGTATGGAAGCTACTTAGTTTAATTTAGATAAAAAATTGATGTTTGGTCTATCTTATTTAGAGGTATAACAAAGTCGGGTTAGTCATTTATAAGTCAAAAACGGCTGGACAGATTTTTATGATCTTTGATTTGTTGAATTTGTCTCTGCTCCGAATAGCAGAATAACTATAAAAAAATCGGAAAAATGCACCAAAAAAAAAAAGGATGAAGAGGCGGTACAAAGTTCGCCGGGACAGCTAGTTTTTCAATATTTTTTAACCCGAAATGGCTAGAACTTCGCATCCTATGAGTATTTGAGTTCTTTTAAATTACAAAAGGGGCGTTCAAAATATTTTTGCTCTCGATTAAAAATAAACTAATACCATTTGACATATGGTATGGTATGACATATTGACAACACTAATATTACCTATCATTTAATGTAGGTTTTTACTTTCCTTGAAAAGTATTTGAGTAAAGCCTCGTTTCGCATCGCACATTAAAATCTACAAAAAGTCATTTTTTCAAAACTTTCTAGATGGCCTCTTTTTCTGAGCACTAAGTATTTTTTGCCAAACATCATACCTTATTCTTTAATAGTTTTTGTAGCGGTAAATTTGAGGCAACGCATATATTCATACTGATTTAGGAACCTAAGGGCCTCTTACACCACTTGCTGATAAGTTCCATAACCTATCTGGCACTTTTTTGACAGCTAATTGTATGGGTTATCTGTCAAAACAAGTGCCAGATAGGTTATCTGGAACTTATCAGCAAGTGGTGTAAGAAGCCCTAAGCATTTCCTTCTTAAAACGAGTATGATAATTGACATATCAATCGGGCAACATACCTACATTGCGCCTACATCGTAACATTGTTAGTACTCGTTAATACAAAGTTTGCCCAAGTTTATGGGTTTGTCTGCCATATAGTTGAGTAACCCACTTGTTACCCATACAGAGATAGCGATCTGTTGTGTCTCCAAACACTACATTGATATCAGCTAGGTATCTTTGTGAAATGTTAGTGTGGACCTATCTTTACGCTTCAAATTGATAATATTTGCAAGTTCAATATACCATGTAATTGTATGACATTACTTAAAAACAACGGATGTAAAAACTTATAAAGTAATACTAGCGAAACTTATGAAACTACTTAATATTAGAAATATTACATTTTACTTAAAATTATTGTTAAAATAAACTAGAGGTTTTACAGTGCCGCAGTTTAACAACGTCCTCTCAATTTTTACATAGCAATCAAATAAAAGTTTAGTTGAGTTGTAATATAATTTGTCCTATGCCATAATTCATATAACTAGCTCTGAACAATTACTCTTTTCGTTTGAATCAATCAACGCACATTATGAAATCTTAGCATAATCAATCAATCCATCCAACGAAATAGATTTTGTTATTGTTTCATGTTTATTGTATACCTACAGTGTAGGCTGATATATCTAATAAGAATATCTTTTAAACAACCTCTAGGAATGATTTAAATTTGTGATAGTCAGTAAACTAATCCAAGAACTTGTCTTTTGAATGCGAAAAACATGAATTTTGTTTTTCAATGATCCATAATATATATTACTTACAATAGTTTCAGAATTGCAAGAAAGTACTTATAATCAACATCAAAATATTTTATCAAGGAAAACTCTACCATTACAAACTTTCCTCAAGTAATCTGGAATAAGTGCCGAATTTTATAACTCTTATCAAAAAATAACCAGAATTGTCTTTTTTCAGGTAAGTCTATCCGGATGCTTACGTAAAATCAGGTGAGTGACAACTATGCTTGAGTCACGCACTGAACACCTGACCTGTACGCCATACAAGGTAAAACAAACATAGTCACTGGGATAAAGGTGTCATCAATGCAGAGTGTACTGAAAACGTCATTTTTATAAAGTACGTAATTTTTTGGTTGCGTATTTCGAAAAATTTGTCGAGATTTCCATATTTGGTAAGATTGCTCATTTTTGAGTCAAAATATGTATCTAAAACAGTTATACTTATACTATCCAACTACACATTCCTAGTATAAACTGAATCAGAATCTTTATTTTCGTAAAACATGGTATTTGATGATGTTACAACATAATATAGTGATCACCTATTTGTATCAAATGTACGTATGTTGGTGACTTTTTTATAATTAGAGAATTTTACTCATAAATGAACAACCTATAGGTACTATGAGACTATAGGACCAAGTAGTAAAAACAAAAATACATTTTAGGTGATGTCGATTGTCTACGAATTTACTCGATTTTTTACGATCAACACGATCGAAGTAAACGTGTAGGCATCTTTTAGCCGTAGGTATATTATCTGACGGTGCAGCAGCAACCGATATCCGTATCGAATAACGTGTGTTCTTGTGAACATGGGTTTTTACTTACATACAATATTACTTTTTAGGAAAAATTCTACAATAGCATTTTCTTCTTCTACCTGTTTCCATCCAATACTAAGTATGTATAGGTCTCCTTCATGTAGTATTTTTCTTGGTTACATACTTTCCAATTTGTTTAAATAAAGAAATAAAATTCTTTTTAAAAATTACATCAAATACAAATGCTTGCATTGTCACACAAACAAGTGTTTGTGTGTGATTAGAACCCGCGACCGCTGGTTTTGCAGGCGCGAAGTTCGAACCTCTTGATCAGTCGTTAAGAAATACCTTATTAATATCAATTTCATTTTGTGAATTACAAAGTAAGAAGTACTATTAGATTGGTCGAGTTAGGAAGGACTGGAATCATGAACTCTGGATTATCATATTTTTTGTATTGTTATAATAATCTTACTATTTATCTATTTCCTGTGGAAACAAACAAGATGTAGATTAAATACCGCAAATGATAGCAGTTGTCAATGTCTAAACAAAGGCGGTTACGACGATTACGATAAAACAAAATAAGTAGTTAAATGTTATGTCATGATGACGGATCGATTACTAAAAAGTTACAGCTAAAGTATGTTTTACCGGCATGGTATCGACATAATGGTTTTTCCATATAATCTTATCATAGTCATAGTTCTGAAGAATGTCTGTAGTTTAACAATATATACTTTTATCGTGATAGATTAGAATTAAATTGAAAAAGGGCCGATTTATCAGCAAGCAGATAACAATTCAAACATACTTACCTACACACACATACAGTTTTATTTATTTAAAAAAAAAGTGGGCGACAACAGCTGAGACACAGCCTTTTACTAATATTGTTATTATCGTTCGCTAATAAAATAAATCCCTCGTTTTCAAAAAAGATTTTATTATCATGTTTTTTTTTAAAATATATATTGCTATTATTATTATATTACATTATTATTGCACAAAGTGATAGAGCCACTTCTATCAAGGATGAAAACGACAGAGAAAATACAATATATGATAATGTATGATGACTTACGAATAAATTACAGATATAAATAATAAAGGTAAGGTTGCAGGAAGCCGCTGGATGCGAGCCGCTTTCAACCGGCCAATCTGGAAGTCACTGGGGGAGGCCTATGTTCAGCAGTGGACGTCCTATGGCTGAAATGATGATGATGATGATAAATAATAATATTAAATAAATTATTTTCTTTCTTTCTTTTCTTTCTTAGATAAACATTTTCTTGTAAGTAGTATATGTCTAAACCCGCGAACGCGCAGTACAAAATAAATACCGCGTGCGATATACCACCACACAAAAAATACTCCTACCTAACGTACGTACGTATAAATTAAATAAAATTAAAATCTTATTATTACAAGATAAAAATGTAAAACTCCTCGCCAGTGGTCGCCTAACGCCAACACTCAACTATCGATATCTCTCTTCTTTTTTCCAATATTTTTATGATATTGCTAGTTTGATTGCAAATGAATCAAATATACTGCTCTAACAAAATAATCTTAGTAGAATGAAAAAAAAAATTAAGGGAACAGGACGAATATCCCGACTAGCAACAATATTTGCCATGGACTGTTGAGAAGAGTTTTTTGGCAACACTTGTTGCCACGAACTGTCAACAGCAACTTAATTTAGGTGGAGCTCATCCATTTATGATTCGCGATTCGAGCACCAGGCATAGATGGCTATGCGTGATGCTACTCCCAGCTAACTAACCCATACACCAACTATGTAGTTGGTGCATGGGTTAGTTGGGAACTACCGTTCAATCAATTATAAACTTACATTTTTTTAACTACCAAAAAAGTGTACTTTGACTATTTTTGCAACATAAGGTAGATCATTAAATTAAACCTTAATTCTTGATTTTCTTTTAATGTTGTAGGTGGTTTTGAAACAAAAGCCCTACATTTCTTGATTTTAGACGGCATTCCTTTATTTCTGTTGCTAAAAGTTGGCTCAACTTCAACTCAGGCTCAGGATTTATCAAGAGGTGACCCTTAATTTTAGCAAATAAAATACTCTGGTTGAACGGTTAATAAAAAATGTTATACTTATAAGTCAATGGTTATGGCTATACAGTTCTTTATTATACAGAGTAACTGGTGAGACGAGAGAATCGCTTTAATATGATGTTTTACTCGTTAAAATGATTCCCATACAAAGTTTTTTATCAGTTTTTTTATGTCGTAACGTTGCGCGATAACGGTGGTCAATAGTAAAAGCTGTTTACTTCAATATGCAGAACATCAAAGAGGTTTCGTCTTTCAACCTATCACGCTAAATAATTTTATCCTTTATTTTCCTACTTCCAGTGGAAAATGAGAAACAGTATCGCGATTCGTGAATCACCATCGTGACAGACCTCACTCATTGTTTCGGCGATAAGTCGTTTACGATCTAAACATTACGCACTCATTCATAACTCGCGCTGGCTTTCTCAGAAGTGAATGTTTTTTTTTATTAGTCATAAAGTTTATAGGCACATTGCATTAAAAATTACATTTTAGTGCACTTTGACCAAAACATTGCTTAGGTATACTTTAAGCTATAAACACACTGTGATAAGGAAAAAACTCAATAAGTGCGCAAGATGGATTTTTTTAATATTATTTAATGCTAATGTAAAGTAAGGCTACTGCAGGCAAGGCTGGAAACCGGTATCGAAAATACAGGTACAATAAGGGTTTAATACTGGTATTTTCTATTTCTGTTCCTGTAATACAGGTGTCACAACAATACAGGTAATATATTATACCTAAATAATACTAGTACTTATATTAAATGTCAATTTTAATAAAAAAATATCCAGCGATCTTGGTCTAACTCACTTAACAATCAAACGAGACAAGTTTGAAACGTCAACAGTCGACACTACTACATTTCTATTTCTCCTACTCGCACATTTGATTTGACATTGAATAGTTAGACTCATACCGGTATCAATACCTGTATTATAAGATCTGTTAAATACCAGTATTTTTATAGGTATAATACCGGTATTCCAAGACGTGGCTGCAGGGCACAAGCTTGACCCCAACTATGCGATGGTTTGGGCCACACTCCATTACGCGGACGCAGTGCGGATTAATGGAGGGGTGTTAGAAAAGCCAGTGACGAAACTTTATTTTCAGATTTAAAATTAATCGAATGGTTATTTTAATTGATTAGTAAGAATGAATCTGATTCTTTTTAAATTTCGGTCATTAAAATTCTCCTTCTTCGTGTGTCGTTACCCCAATTACTCGGGGGGCTTTGTGCTAACGTCTCCTCGGAATCAACTTCTGTCTGGTAATTGACTACCATTTGTGCCTATTTCGACGATCTCATTGCCGTAAAAGCTAATCGTAAGCGTACGATTTTCGATTCCTAACGAGTATTGTTATTTTTTTTCTAAATTGGCTTGGTTGAATCTGGGTATGCTGAATGCGAATGTCAGCATTTAATTCTTCTCTACATTATTTTAATTGTAACCCAACCATGTATTTTAATTTTATAATTAATCAATCACTAGTCGCATGTATAGATATTGCGTGGATAGATATTGTCATGAATGGATTTTATAGAAAAAGCAGTAAAAGACGTATCAGAACAAACAGAAATGTTTTAAATGTGACTGTACCAGTAATCTGAGCCCTTGGAGTCGAATAACATTGTTAAACCTTGGGTGGAAGTGAGCAATCAGCAGCAGACAATAAAACCATAATATTGTAATGTGGAGCTCGTGGGCCGGCACTAAACTTAAACAAATAACTTTATGCGCACGGCCCACTCTATTGGGATGTCCTGTTCTCTGCCTTGCGTTAACAAAACGCAAGTTTGAAGCTAGAGACACACTTCCAAACGAACATTCGCTTCGAGATAGCAGGATTTAGCAAATATTTACCGAATTTGGAATACGTCAGTCAATTATGATACGTTAGCTATACTGCAGTATAACACTTAAAAAAACGTCACCTGCCTTATTAAAAATTACTAAGTTTAGACCAGCTTCTAAAAATCCAATCATTTTTATAGTCATATTTCAGGACTGTGCCTATGATAATTAAAATAAAAACATGGGTCGAAATATGAAAAATAATTTGGCCTATATAACGTGGAACGCCAAATAATACGCAAAACCTCTTGGCGACTGCTCAAATAAAAAATAAAATTATCCCCCATACAAATGATGTCACGTAACCAAGAAGTTAGTATGGGGATTCGTTTTTCAGTTTTTTCGATGGTGTTCCCATAGAAAAAGTTGATGTAAAAAAGCACCAGAAACAGCTAAGAGGTTTTGCATATTTGGCGTTACACGTTAATAATATAATAATAACACCATTTTAGCCATAGGACGTCTACTACTGAACATAGGCCTCCCCCATTGACTTCCAGATTGGTCGGATACAATATACACTATACTATATTGTATACAAACTGTATGGAAAGTCCAAAGTATTGTTTTTTTTTTTCATAATCTCAGCATAAAAATAAATTAAACAATGCTTTCTAGGAATTCTAAAATTTATAACTTAACAACTTAGCTATTTTGCGATTACGTCTTACCGCATTCAATATTATCAGCAACATTGTTTCACTGATGCACTATAAAGAAATGAATGGATGTCTCATTCGACGGGTAATGCACTTTAGATAAGATTTACAACTTATCTATGTGTTGTGAAGAAAGAACGAACTATACGTATCTACAATTATGGCAAATGAAGTCGTAAAAGGATTTTACGATACTGTTTGAAAACGCAATGCAAAAATACTCTTAGTTAGATATTGTTTTTGTTTCTGTAACTTTTTTAAGTAAAGGAAATGTCTGTGTGGATATGTAGATACACCAATGTACATTTGTATTCTAAAGTTCCTTTGTTTTTAAGAAATTTGTAAATAAAGTTAGCTTCGATATAACTAAACTGAATTGGGTTATACTCTTTTTTAGAACTTAATACTTATGTAAGCGATTAAGATTTTCACGGCAATATTTGTTTTAAAAAAAAACATAGTTAAATGTCATGTATGGTCATTAGTCATCGATTTAGGGGCGATCTGCCATATTAACGATACATGAATTAAGTATAGGTGTCTATCAAAACTCCTAACCAATTAAAACTACTTAGTTCTAATACTAATGTTGGTTTGGTTAGTATCCTCTAGTTTATGTTAGAGCTGTGACCACATCATCGCGTCAGCCAAGCGAGCAAAGCGAGCGGTAGCGGCCGGCAATCATTATATTAAACTTACCTACAGTACGAGAGTTTTGTCTGACTGATCCAATATTTAGGTCAAAATTTTAATTAGATTGGTAATGAATAATTTTTACTATACAAGATTGGCATATACTCGTAAGTACTCGTATTTGACTGATTAGTGGGAGCGGAGCGTGTAACCACTTATTTGTTTTCGTTTAGATCTCTACATTTACTAATAAGCTAGCCTAGGGTGATTGTGCAAGCCTTGTTTTGATTCAGTCCTCCTTTCGTCTCGTTCATAGAATAAAAATATTTTGACAAACGATTCGTGCGTACGATTAACTGTGTTGTAATATCTAACAATAACAATAGCCTAAAATAGCTTTGGAGAACAAATATTTACTATTACACTATCGATTCTGAGAAAATTATTGATGCAACTATCAGTATGCATACAGGGTGTACAAGCACTTTTACTAGGGACTAAATCGCAAAAAAACATATTCATAAGGAAGCTATGCCAAAACACCATCAACAGCTGTAGGCATTTTAAAGATATCTCAATGTAGGTAGTTGACAAACGATAGGATAATAAAAGCTAGAACATGGATAGGAGGTAGGGCTTAATAAGAAAACAGTATTTACTTTCCCAAAATCTTAATTTAAAAAACTTTCTATGCTTTTACATGAATTCTTTTTTTTGCCCCCATGTCATGTGGCTTGCATATATATACGTAGAACATGAATTTGACAACCACCGAACAACTAACGAACAAAACTCAAACTACAAAACATCATTAAAAATATAAAAAAATAAATACAAAAAGGTAAAAACATGGAGAAAAAGGTCTGTCTCCAACAGTATAGTAGTATTTTTTTTTTTTTAAATGCTACAACACAGCATTAAGTAACTTGCTGATTAACACATCAATTACTTTATGAACAAGCGCACAGTTCAAATGTGTAGAAATATATATTTTTTGTTTTAACATAATGATTCAAACAGTGAAAGTTTCGAAAACTATAAACGGGAAGGTATATTTGTAATTGCGTTATTTAACCTCGTTTTGAAATATTTACTTTATTGTTTTTACTATGTTTACTAAAGCCTAAGTTTACTAAAGCTAAAGTTTACTCATTTTCAACGATAAAATGAAAATACAAATTAGCCTACTCTTAATTGTAATTTTAATGCATGTTTTTAAATTCTCTGATATTTAATTGGCTTCTACAAATATTTTTACAGCCAATCAATAGACCCGTTGTCACGTTTTGTTTTCCTCGAGATTTCATCAGTTTCCCACGCTTCTTAAACCTCCAATGGTATCCAATTTCCGTTGTGTTAGATGATGCTTCGTTGATTTTAATAATTATTTTATTGTTGACGAATAAACTAGTGAGTCTCCCTGATTTCGCGTATTTCGCATGGTGGGTAACATTAAACGTTTTTTAAAGCCAGGCAAAAAAATGATTTTGAATTAAATTATACAGTGTGAATTTTAATTGTCTCCTTCTTAGATACAACAACTTTTTCTATGGGACCTACACCAAAAATATTTACTTTCCCGTGTTAATCGTAACAGATAATTGGTTTTCTGTTTTTGTAACAAACCTTGTTCATCAATATTTTTTGCTATTAGTAAACCGTATTAAAACAGCAACAGATAGTATATTGTACAGACATAGTAGATTGTACAGACAGACAGGATGAGCGACATGAAATACAGACAAACATGATATACTGATATTGACTACGCATTAATCTTTGTTTTTCTTACTTTACGTTTGCGAAGTTTCTTTCTAGTCTTTATACTATGATTGTTTTTCATGGTTGTTTTCCTGGAAAAGTATTTATGCCCTGGCACTTTAACTTGCTTAGCCTCTCAAACGAACATTTTTACGATACTGAAATTAATATCAATGTTTTGAAACGAACGCTGTAAAGCCCATCGCCTGACAAGGGCTAAGTAAGCACAAAGTGTTCCGGTTTCGATGACCAGTGTAACGAATTGTAGTGCTGTGTTCACACGTCGTCGCAGAACAGGACAACTATTGAGGAAGAAGGTTTTCGTGTGACGACCAAAAACTGGAAGACGCAGCGTGGTCAGACCTCCCACCCGTTGGACTGTCGACCTAGTCAAGGTTGCGGGAAGCCGCTGAATGCAAACGACCCAGAGCCGGTCGGTGTGGCATTCCAAAGGGGAGGCCTATATCTAGCAGTGGCTTTCCAACAGCTGATGATGATGATGATGATTTTTATTAACCTAACATCGTGTTAATCGCTAGATCGTATTAGATAAATAATACTTTTTATTGTATTGTAGGTACACCATACAAAGAAGTTACAGTTGATGTTTACAAATGATGCACAATTATGACAGTCTTATAGCTAAAACCGTTAATCTCCAGACAACCTTCTGGTAAAAGACAACTACGTATAGAAAGGGAAAAGTGGCGCTAGTTCGAATTTCAAAATTGTTCTATTAATTAATCCTATTGAGACGTTTTTGTTACATGAGCTATGAATGAAATTGAGATTTCGATGTTGGTCCCATACAAAACTGATGGATATTACAGCTTGTACCGTTAGATAGGTATTGACGGTCAATTTTTATCATACTCTAGGCTGGTTTACTAATAAAAAGCACACGCAATTTTAACGCACTACGTATCGAGTAGGCGTATTGTAATTAATACTGTAGACGTATTTTAATACTTGGTATCGATACGACGTTACATGCAACCCGACCCGATCCAACATCTTGTTCTATGTACATTGCTACAATACATATTTTAGTATATAAAATAAATAGTAATTTTAAATATATACGATACATCATATACATCTAATATATATTTAATTTAAGTTTCAAAAAAGAAGCATTCAGCTGCATTCGGATACCCATTTTTTAACAGCAGTCCCTAGACATTTTATTAGATTTATCTTGAACATCAAATTACTTGTAACTCAAAGCTCTATGAAAAACTGGATATTTATTATATTACAAGAAAAAAAACTACACGACAAGGTGGATCGTGATTTAAATTTGATGCTAGTATGGACCCGGTATTACAGGTATTTTGCATCTCAAAGGCAACGTGACTGGTGCATAAACAAAGAGGCGCGTGCAGGCGTTGCGCCCGCGCATCGACACTTGAGCACACAGGCGGACTCAGCGAGTAGTCTTTATTTTGTAGTGTTTTTTATTTACTATACTTTTTGTATACCAAGAAACCAATTACTTTTTTAGCAATTAATTACCGTTACGTATTTTACGGACTCTGTTAAATACCTAGTCTTGCCATATATACTGAAACAAAGAAAAAAAAGCAGTGTATTAGTTAAATACATAAATATAAAAGAATTAAAAATTTAAAAAGCTTATTCGAAGTGGTCTCCATTGGCTGCACAATACAGTCCTTTAAACGTTGAGGCCAGTTATCAATAGAAGCACGCACTCTTTTCAAAGAAAAATTCTTTACTGGCAATCGTACGGATTGTTTTAGGGACTCCAAATTATCATGGCGTTCTGAGCAAGCCATACTCTCTCAAACTGACCATAAATCATAATCCAGCGGATTAAGATCGGGACTAGACGACGGCCAGTCTTCAACTCTGATAAAGTCCGAAACGTTTGTTTCCAACCAAGACTGCGTAGACCGAGCTTTATGACCCGGCGCCGAGTCTCGCTGGAAGGACCATTCTTGGTTATTGAACATGGTGTTGTTAAGGGGCTTCACTACCTTCTCAAGAATGGTATCTTGATACACTTGTGCCGATGTTTTGATACCTTTTTCACAAAAGTATGGCTCAGTCACTCCTTCATAGCTAATACCCCACCAAACCATCACTGAAGTCGGATAGTGTCACGATATCGTGGTCATGGCAGAATCGCTTGAAGACCTCGGCACAATGCTCGATGGCCTTTGTCGTGTTTCCCAACAAGTAGGCCTTCGGATGAACATGGACAAAACAAAGATTATGTCCAATGCCCATGTTGCGCCCTACCCAGTATCAGTTGGGAGCTCTCTCGAAATTGTTAGCAAATATGTCTACCTGGGACAAGTGATCCAGTTGGGTAGGTCAAATTTTGAGGAGGTCAATCGTCGAATCCAACTCGGCTGGGCAGCGTTCGGAGAACTACGTAACGTCTTTTCGTCCAAATACCTCAGTGCCTAAAGACGAAAGTCTACAACCAGTGTGTGTTACCTGTGATGACATATGGAACTGAAACGTGGCCTCTCTCTATGGGCCTCATAAGAAACTCAAAGTTGCACAGCGTGCTATGGAAAGGGCCATGCTCGGTGTTTCTTTGCGAGATCAAATCAGGAATGAGGAGATTCGTAAACGAACAAAAGTTGCTGACATAGCCCAACGGATTAGCAAGCTGAAGTGGCAGTGTGCGGGGCACATAGCACGTAGAACTGACATGCAAACATGAAAGCTAAAAGCAAATTTTACGCCCACAACAACCTGTCGTCGACTGACTTTTACCAAGTGGGGAGCATCACCTGGTGTTTTGCCCACCTCCATCCTCTACAACTCCGCGAATATTTGGAGACGTTCTGCACACGCGGGTCTGGTAGGTACTGGTATATGGTCTTACAAACGAAACCTGCCGTAAGGCGTCTTAAATCGGCTACAGTTCAAATGATGTATCCACTAGCTGGCATCGCTCCACCAAATATGCGAGACAGTGGCAAGTGGCACTGAGCGTCGTAAGCAAGAGTCGAGCAAACTTCATCCTTTTCTATTTGTTTGTGTCGATCTTTGAGCAACTCCCACCTGGACAAGATTTTACTGGTTTCGCAAAATCTAGGTTTTACTGGTTTCGCATTGCAAAGACTGTAAAGTTTGACCCCCTACTATCTTCCTTGAAATGCCCTGACATCTGCACGTGGAAAGAGCTTCTAACATTATTTTCCCATCAAAATGCTAAGAATAAGACGAATTTTAATAAAATGTAATGTTGTGTTATCATTTCTTACGGAATATCAATCTCATCGGCATATCTTCTCATGCAACATAACACAGCAATCGAGTCTGCTAGAGGAAAACAACCATCAAGCACTGGTTGTTACTTTAGCATTTATTTAGCTAAGTAAAGTACTTATCTTGACTATAAAACAAATTTTCAAAATAAGAATTCTTTACTGAAGTAATGACTTCGCTAAGTTGTTACCTACTTAGCAACAAGCAATTACTTCTTTATAAATACGGGTGTAAGTATATTAAATATATATCGTTCTTTTCATTGAAATCTGGTTTTATTCTTATCCAGATTGACGATGTGTTTTCATTTGCTTATCTCAAGTACTTAACTAAATTTTCTCTAGACAACTGTAAATTAGGTAGGTACTGAATAAGTGTGTTCTACCTTCGACTTCATTATCACTTTAAGCCGTACCAAAACTCGTTTTTCCCAACTTTTTAGCAGCTTTCTACTCCTTATTTAATGTAGAAATAATTTAAAGACATAACAATAATCTTTGAAGTTTTATCTTTAAGATCATAGTTTAAAATTTGTATTCAACTACTCTATTTTACATTTACGAAAACAGGGTTTTAAACTACGTCGATAAAATGTATTGTATGCATCTCCTCCGCTACCTCCGTAAGAAATCCTTATCTTAATTTTTGGATTTGACTAATCGATGTATTTTTTTTGAATTGGTGCATTATTATTGCTGCCAATTATTCATGATTTTCGAACTTCTGTTTCTCTGGCGTAGGGGTAGTAAAGAAATTAATGCTGAAGGTCATTTGCTCGGGGAACCACCTTATGTTTTTGAAGTCAAACGCTGAGTCAGTTACTAATATAAAAAAACAATAACCATTGGCTAGATTTTAAAATAAAAGCTAAGCAACTGTAACGGACGACTCAGCAAGGAGACGAGGGCGGAGCATCGCGGCGCGAGACGAAGACGCCGCTATAAGAGGGAAGGAGACGGCACACTGGTGCCGTGTGCAAATCGGCGCGCGCTGATTGGCCGACAGAGTATCGGGCAATAGTCACTAGCGTAGGGATGATTTTGTCAATATAAATAGGCATAAGTCTGAAATAAATATAGTATAGTATGAGTATAATATAGTTGTTTTTGTTTTGATCAACAAAGTCGGAGTTTGAAGAAACCATTACAGTCCACAACAAAGTCTGGTCCTTCGAGCCGGATGGAAGAAAACCGCCAGTACCCTAGTGAAATGGTACGAACCAGGAGCCAGGAGCGGGCAATGGAGGGCACGGAAGAACCGCTATCCATTGCCAAGGCGCGAGTATTTCACTCGCCACCGAGATCTCCGTCCGCGGCCTTAAGATCGCGACCGGTGACGTCACAAGGGGAAGGAAGTCGTACTTACGAACCAACAGCACTTCCCGCACCCCTCGTACCGACCGCCGCACGCCCAGCGACTACGGCCGAACGGCGCCGTGAGCCATCGCCGACGCGCTCGCATACGTCACGACGATCAACGGGTAGCACCGAGGCGCGAATACGCACCGCGCAGCTAGCAGCGGAAGAACAGTTAGCGGAAATAAGGAAGAGGGAGTTCCAGTTAGAAGCCGAGCTAGTCAAGAAACGATTAGCAGCCACTGTAGAAACAATTCGGGAAGAGGAAGCCGCCAGTATCGGGGACCCGGATGAACGCATCAACAGTTGGCTACAACAGAGCATCGTAGCGCCAGGGATCGTCGAAGCGACTACCACTCTGGGGCACACAACGTCCGAGCCGAAAGAAAGCACGCTGCCTGCGCGCGAACCGCGCACCCCGAGAGCCGACCGGGGGGAGCAGCCGCCTCACGGAGGTGTACGCTTTGAAGACGCACGCCGTCAAGCTCGCTCATCAACACCGACCAGGAATCGAAGCAGGGGCATCGAGCAATTAGCGGAGGCAATCGAGAAGATGGCAAGAAACCGACCGGTGCCGCGGCAGGTGACCGACTTACCTAACTTCTCCGGTGCTTTCAACGAGTGGATGCCATTCGCCGCAGCATTCAAAGAATCAACTACGGTCTACAACTTCAGCGACATCGAGAACATGGCGCGCCTACGAAATTGCCTGAAAGGCGAAGCAAAGGAAGCTGTCACCGAGCTCCTGTACACCGGTGGCAGCCCCGATCAAATCATGCAAACACTAGAGCAGTGTTTTGGCCGACCCGAATATATCATCGACAAAGTGATAGAGGACATTAAGAAGCTACCACGACTGGGCAACACAGCGAGAGAGCTTAACACGTTCGCCGTACGACTTCAGAACATAGTCTGCGCTCTCAAGAATATAGATCGTCGTGGTTACCTGGAGTTTCCAATGCTGATAAGGGATATCGTGGATAAACTTACGCCAAACTTAAGATCAAGATGGTGCGACTACGCGTATGAACATGAACATGCTATGTCTCCGGAAATCGTCCTGCTATCGCGCTTCTTAATGCGCGAAGCGGACATGGCGCTGCGATACACATACACGACGTCAGCAACCGTGACTGGGAACCAGAAACAAGCTCCAGCAGCGAAGACCTATACACGAAAGAAACAAGTGGAGGTGTACGCAACAACTGCCGCCGCGACGAACGAACAATACAAGTGCTATAGCTGCGAAGGAAATCATACACTAACTAAATGTGACACATTCGCAAAATTGACATCAGATTCACGGTGGGAAATAGCAAAAAAAGCAGGCCTTTGCTTCAAATGCATCGCTAGCCGGCACAGACGAACGAACTGCCGAGCAAAGCCATGCGGAGTGAACGGATGCCGCCGACCACACCACGAACTCTTACACACCGAACCCGCGTCATCGCCACCTCTGAGTTCACCACTTGAGCCACTGCAAGTCACTAACGAAACTGTGATGTCCGTCGCCGCCACTGAAGATCAACAAGGAGCTTCGGTACTACTGAAGGTGGTGCCTGTTAGTTTAACGGGACCCAAGGGAAGCATTAACACTCATGCTCTCCTTGATGAGGGTTCTACCATCTCTTTGATCGAAGAAGACCTGGCGTTGTATCTGGGAGCGGAGGGACCGACACGACCACTACACATCAAAGGAGTAGCCGCCAGTCAACGCCAAGAAAAAAGCAAGTCAGTCAACCTCGAGATCCGAGGCAAGAACCAAGAAGATTGTCATCAAATTAGACTGCGCACTATCCCGCAGCTGGTGCTACATACACAAACAATATCCACTCAGCTGCTTAACTACGAGCACCTGCGTAGCCTGAATCCGGACGACGTGTGCTACGAGAAGTCGAAGCCGCGACTGCTTATCGGTGCTGACAATTGGCACCTAATAGTATCACGACAACTCAGAATGGGAAAGAAGAAACAACCAGCCGCCTCGCTGACCACGTTGGGGTGGGCGATCCACGGAACGGTACCGCGCACTATCCACAGACGAGATACAGAGTCTGTCCTGCACCTATTCATGCCTGAACGCGGCGTGGATGAGAACGACGTGCCTGACAGCCGTCTGGACACAATGATGGAGGAACACTTTAAAATTGACTCATTAGGCGTGTCTATTTGCACTAAGATAACGAAAGAAGATCAACGTGCCATCGAGAACTTCGAAGCTACGGCCAAACGGACCGACGGCCGATTCGAAGTCGGACTACCATGGCGCAATGATGACCTGGAGACGCCACCGAGTTACAACGCCGCCTATAGAAGACTTATTGGACTAGAGCGCAGGTTCGCCAGAGATCCAGACTTCGCAGCACAATATAAGAAGGAAATCGAAGCCCTGAAAGAGAAAGGTTACGCGGAAGCCTGCGATGGGACAGAAGAACGGAACCCAAGAAAATGGTATCTGCCGCATTTCCCGGTTTTTAACCCTAATAAACCGGGAAAGCTCCGCCTAGTCTTCGATGCCGCTGCAAAGTCACACGGAGTCTGCTTGAATGACTTCCTACTGGAAGGACCGGACCTTCTTCGACCGCTGCCAGGTATCCTGTTCCGATTCAGAGAGAAGCCAATAGCAGTGAAGGCGGATATTCAAGAGATGTTCCTCAGAATTAAGATCAGATCAGACGACCAACCGGCCCAGATGTTTCTTTGGCGAGAAGATCCAAATAAACCGCTGCAGGTCTTAAAGATGACGTCAATGATCTTTGGAGCCTCCAGTTCCCCATTCTTGGCTCACAGTGTGCGCAACCGGAACGCTGAAGACTTTGTGCATACCCACCCGGCAGCCTACGAATCCATAACACGTAGCCACTACATGGATGACCTGGTAGAGAGCTACGAGGATATCTCAACTGCAAAGAAAACGATCCAGGAGGTGACTTTCGTCCACAAGCAAGCTGGTTTCAACCTACGACAGTGGAACTGCAACGAACAAGAAGTATTGGCGGAGGTCCCATATGAGCTAAGAGCCAAAGCGACCACACATCTAGCAACGCCATCAGACAAGGCGCTTGGACTGCTGTGGGACGCTGAAAGAGACGAGCTAGCTTTCAACACGAATCTTGCTAAGGTACCGAAGCAAGTAGTAAAGAATAACAGAACGCCAACTAAGAGAGAAGCCCTCAGCGCCGTGATGTCCGTATACGATCCTCTCGGACTACTGAGCCACTTCACGATCAGAGCGAAGATACTTTTGCAAAATCTGTGGCGAAATAAGATTGGATGGGACGAACCGCTGCCCGCCGCTGAAGCAGAAGACTTTCGAAAATGGCTCTCAGAATTAACAAACAGCATAGCCGAGATACGTCTGCCCCGTTGTTACGAACTCGGCAGCCATGAACGAAGAGACTTGCACGTTTTCTGTGACGCCAGTGAACAAGCCTACTCGACTGCCGTGTATTGGAGATTCACGAAAGCAGATAACACGGTGAACGTAATCCTAGTCGCAGCGAAAGCAAAGGTAGCACCGCTCAAGAAACAGAGCATCCCGAGACTGGAACTGCAAGCTGCGGTTATCGGGGCACGCCTCGCGGAGGTCATCGCCGCAGAACATGAGTTGCAGCCTAGCAGCGTCACATTCTGGAGTGACTCCCGCACCGTACTGCATTGGATTCGACAAAATGCACGACGATACACACCCTTTGTCGCGCACCGCCTCGGCGAGTTAGCGGAGCGCACGAAGAGTGAGCAGCGGCGTTGGCTACCATCCGAACTAAACGTAGCCGACGACGCAACTAGATTGAAGAGCAACTCGATAGCTGCAAGCGACCGATGGTTCACAGGGCCGAGTTTTCTCTGTAGACCTGAAGAGACTTGGCCCCAAGAAGAAAACAAGGAACTTGACCCAGAAGAAGAAACTGTCACGCTTACTTACGAACATCCAAAGGCAACTTACCTACCGGATTTCAGCCGCTTTTCATCGTTCGAGAGGCTCATCCGCGCGACGGCATACGTCCTTGTATTTATCGAGAAGTGCCAAGGGCGAGCGAAGCGACTTGAAGTCCGCCACCTGGAAGAGGCAGAACAGCTGTGGATCAAGAAAAGCCAACGCGATAGCTTCCCACTGGAAGTTGGATTACTAGAAAACGGGAAGCGCATTCCGAAGTCTAGTCGATTATACAAGCTCGACCCGAAAATCAAGAACGGAACTTTAAGATTGGACGGCAGAATAAGCGCAATAAATGTGCCAGAACCAATGAAGGAGCCTGCCGTGCTGGACGGACGCCACCCGTTCACCCGCATGCTCATCCAACGGGAACATGAAACTGCTGGACACGCGAATAGAGAACGTATCGTCAATGACCTTAGACAGCGGTATTGGATCTTGCACCTACGAACAACAGTGCGGAACGTGTCTAAAAACTGCGCTTTTTGCTGCCTCAGAAAGGCAAGACCACGAGTGCCAATCTTTGGAGACCTGCCGACGGCGCGCATAGACCCTTATCGACGGCCGTTTACGAATTGCGGGGTTGACTATTTTGGACCAATGATTGTCGCTGTCGGACGAAGACGTGAGAAGAGGTGGGGTGCACTCTTTACGTGCCTCACAACCCGAGCTGTCCACCTGGAATTAGTGGGCTCCCTGTCCACAGATTCCGCTATCATGGCGGTTAGAAGAATGGCAGCACGCAGAGGATGGCCCGCGGTAATGATGAGCGACAACGCTACCAATTTCCGGGGCGCAGATGCAGAACTTCGCGCCGCTTATAAAGAGTGGGCACCTGCACTAGAAGAGTTGGGTCAACTACACCGCATGACCTGGCGATTCATCCCTCCAGGAGCACCGAACCAGGGGGGAGCTTGGGAGCGCCTGGTCCGATCAGTGAAGACAGCTCTTACCGCAGTGCTGCTGGAAAAGACACCAAAGGAAGAAGTGCTACAGACCGTAATGACTGAAGCAGAGTATTCCGTCAACGCACGGCCGCTCACCCATGTCTCGGTTGAACCTAATGACCCTGAGGCGATTACCCCAAACCATTTCCTGCTGGGGTCGTCAACGGGCCTGCCACACACCGGGCCATGTCAGCCGGCCGACCGCAAGACTTGGCGCGCTAGCCAAGGTATCGCCGATGAATTCTGGAGAAGATGGGTTCGCGAGTACTTACCGACACTCGTACCACGCCAAGCGGCTGCATCGGACGAACGTCCACTGCAAGAGAATGACCTGGTTATCATCGTAGACGCTGCGCTACCCCGCAACACCTGGCCGCGCGGGATTGTTCAGAAAGTGTATCCTGGTCCGGATGGCAGAGTACGTAGCGCTGACGTTCGCACGCGAGGAGGAGTCTTCCGACGGCCCACCACAAAGCTCGCCGTCCTGACCGTAGAAAGGGCTGCGACGGAGTCTTCGCCGGGGGGAGAGCTGTAACGGACGACTCAGCAAGGAGACGAGGGCGGAGCATCGCGGCGCGAGACGAAGACGCCGCTATAAGAGGGAAGGAGACGGCACACTGGTGCCGTGTGCAAATCGGCGCGCGCTGATTGGCCGACAGAGTATCGGGCAATAGTCACTAGCGTAGGGATGATTTTGTCAATATAAATAGGCATAAGTCTGAAATAAATATAGTATAGTATGAGTATAATATAGTTGTTTTTGTTTTGATCAACAAAGTCGGAGTTTGAAGAAACCATTACAGTCCACAACAGCAACCTTACTTACAATTAGTCTCGGAATATTTCATCAAATAACATTGTGTGACATTTGAAAACTAAATTAATTATCTTGACCGGAACTCATTCATACTGCTGCAATATACCCTCAGGATGTTCACAACATTCTAAAATAGCTTTTATAAATACTCATTATCATATCGATAACAATCTTAATTCGGAAATTTCAAACTGTAAGTACGTGAGGGCGTTCATGTTTTGATTTAGTTAACATCGATAGACAACGTGCCTCCAAATTCGACAAACGCTTCAAATGCACTTTGCGATGGTATCAAAATACGTGTACGTTGTGCATTGTTGTAACATTAAAGTGAATTAGTATGTGTGCCGCCAGAGCAATGACCGGGCTTGCCGTATTTACACATTGACACTGCACCTATAAAACATTATGAATGTAAGACGAAAGTAAGCTTATTTTTTTACATGTTTTTATAACACAGGATTACACATCCAACTGAGCATCCGCAGTCAAAGGTCGAGTTGAATTATTACAAAATGTGCTGAACTGCTGAATGAATGGACAGTTGATCTATATTATCTCCGACAGCGGACTAAATAAACACTTCTTTCAAAGCACGTTTTCTCAAATTATATACTTACGTTCGTGTACTATTTAGATTGCATAACCGTGACATGTTGCAGCGTCGCAAAAAAACTCGGTCGCGCGAATTCTCGCTGATTTTCAATAAAATGATTTGTTTTCTAAGCACTTAGTGACAGAGTGACAGATATAATCGACGTATTGTCAGATACAGTCGTATGCAAATGTGTGGTGTGCTCTCGGATAAATTGAATAGTTTTTGGCGAAACCATGAAGATGAAGAAAACAGTGACGTATTGCATCAAAGGAAATTCGTTCTGCATCAAATATTCTACGAAAATTATGCCACAGGTTAGTCATTGAATTAGTACTACTAATGAGTGTGCCTGCGCAACAACCACTACAAGATTTGACTGTTATTATGCCTAATAAAATTGTTTTCGAAAGCTATTTGCACTCATACAAAAGAATGCGTTTGTTTTATAAAAGACGTTTTGATTTTTGCAAATTAAAATCTAAGTAAGTTGAGAATCTTTACTTTTTTGTGATGCCATGTTTAGCAGACGAACAAAATAATAAAACCGTGCGTGAGTTAGTAATTAAAGCTCAGACAATTGGTTACAATTTAAATTATTTGAAATCATTAACATAAATGATCTATTGTAAGAGACAGAGAGTTAGTTTTTATTAAACACATACAACAATACAAAACTAAAATAAATCACAATCACAAGACGAAACAAAAAAAAGCATTATTTAAAAAAGTTAAACAAAAAAGTACATAAGCAATATTTTAAAGCCGCTTAGTTTATTACACAGTTTTAAACTTTATTCAAGTAATTTTAACCTAACAATGTACCACATACATTTTCCAGACGACCTTTTTCAAACGGCTTCTTGGTCCAAATTCACGTATCGCATTCAAAACATCAACAGGTGTAGGTACAAGTGTTTGTTAAAACGCCAGCTAATTAAATACCACCTATTACATTCTATCTGCGTCATCCATTACGCTCTAGATCAAATTATGAATGAAATTTTTCGATCTAGGTAATCCAATTTTCCCGATCACATGGTATACTATAGCTAGGTACCTACTTTCTGAAAAGAATTCTGAAAAGTAGATGCCATGCGTTTAAATATTTATTGTCTGGTATTTTATCTCGTCCTTAGGTCTACTTGGATACCACCAAATTAGAACATATATCTGTTTCTGTCAACGCCAGCAACCAGCAACGCCTCAACATAACGTGTTAGTAGATAGTTCGGGATTAAATTCGCTAATTTTGAGATGCGCAAGTTGACTTTGTGCCGTGTGGGGACGGCCGTAAAGAATACACTTTCGCACCGCCAACAGGAGGCGTGTCGTGAGAGGCGACTAATTCCTGTAGCACAAGACGGGCAGCAGCGTCTGCGTGCGAAATGTTATAAAAAACTGCTCTCGCCAACGTATTGGCAATCCCCCTAATGATAGATCATTGTGGGGGGCCTTTTTTCAGCAGTGGAAGTCCTATGGCTGAAACGATGAAGTTGACCTTAGCGTGACACATTAAATAAAAGTCTATGGGTTAACTTTTAGACGAGCGTTTGGACTTGCGGCTCGCGCTCCAGACTACAAAGTCAGGCGGTTACGAGTTCAAATCCAGCAAGAGGCAAACGTTTGTATGATGAGCACCAGCATTCAATTTTGTACCCAAGTCGTGGATGTTTATTGATGTATTTAAGTATATTTATCCGTTATCGTGTCGCTATCTTACAAGCATTGCTTAATTGGGGCTAGATCATTGGTGTGATTGAAAAATTAATTTATAATTTATGTTAAAAATCTAGGAAATTTGGCATTCTACAGTAGTTTAATATGCTATTGACTGTACATTCACAAGTATGAAAATGTATTTGTTGACTTTTCGATTCTATAACAACACAATACATTGTGTGCTTTGATATAAATCGAAAGGTTTTAAAACGTGTACACTTCATTGTTTGTGACTGTACTTAGGTATATTCCATGAGTCACATATGATTCATAACTAACAAAGTTTTGTACATTGTTTCCATGAATGGACAGCTTAGGGGATAGGTTAAAAAGTACTTAGTACAAAAAAAATTGCTACAATGACAAGCTCTTGCTTGCATCAACGTTCCTTCCACTCTAGAACATCGTGTGTTGGTCTGTGATGACAGCAAGAGACTTGATGGTCTTTCCTGGGAGAGATATTAAACGTTTATTAAGCTGATTCTATGGTTAATTGAACAAATTTCTTAATGAATAATTTGCAAATGAGTACCTAAATTAATTATCCTTAGATCACGACATTTATTAAATATGTATTTAGGTAAAGATTCATTGTCTCCAAATTAAAGTACTACAAACCATACATTTTCTCGATTGATATAAAAAATTCTACACGCAATGTGTGTTGAACTTTAAGTTGAAAATTGGTGAGGAAAATTGGATATTTGATGGTTGATTATTAAGTTGGTGGTGTTGCTATCTCCAAATCCGCACGCCGATTCACATAATGGCGCCAGTGTCACGGCGCCCGCGTATCTTTCCACGTCGATGTGTCACTAATTTCTATTTCCGAGAGGCGCCAGTGACTGCAAAGGGCTGGACGAACTACCGTCATTGTAATAAAAACAAAAACTATAAGTTAACTCGCCATTTAACCAATTTTTTCCCAAAAGCGTAATGTACTAAGCGCCACTATCGCAGTCGCAGCACTTAGCTTACATTAAATATATTTTTTATTAGTGAATATCTTAAAACATTAATTACTGTTATAGTCGAATTAAGTTAATACTAATTAGGTAAATAAAAATATTTTTGCAAAAATACTCTTATGGCATACTTTTTTAACGCCAGATTACTTTTATCTGAGCAATAAAAATTGACGTTTTGAAACATTTTCTATACGAAAACTGTCAAAATGTCGAACTTATTTGCCCAATAAAAGTTATTGAAAATTGGCTCTGTAAAAGCAATTGAAAAATCGGGTCTTGTAAATTCGCCGTAGGATTTATCCTATTATTATATATATTCTGTGGCCGTTGTAGCTCGGTCTTTATCAATAATCATTATACATACATTTTGGATAATCATATGTTTCCAAAATAAGGAATTAAGTAATTACTGGTTTTATAATGAGTCTTTCTAATTACAAAACAATCATTCTCTGAAAAACATTTTGGTGCCAGAAAATTCTGAATATATCCAAAAAATAAAACTTTAACTGCGATTCAAACAACTCTTACGCCGAGATAAAACCTTTTGGAAATAAAATGGTACAGTTTTTAGTTCAAACCAAGCTTGGTGTGAGCAGGACAGTAGCTGGATCTAATCACCTATGCGTCTAGACTAGTTGGTAGTGATTAGTCTTTAACCACCTTCCATCTTTGGTAGGTCTATCTTTTTTGTCTGTTCGTAACTCTTGTAAGGAAAGTTATTGATCAGACGTATATTTTTTTTAAAAAGAGGATGATTTCCTACATATCATCATTTTCTTTTAGGACATATTACTTATAATTTCGGTCTATGACTTTTAAAAGAATAGTTTTTCTATACAGATAGAATCGGCTGTTTGGTAATTTTGTATGAGAAGTCGATAAATTTTCATGCAAATTTGCAAAAGTCATAGAACAGAAGTTGTGTTTACCAAATGGCCGCGCCACTACGACTTGTTAAATTTTATGTAATTTTTTTAAAAATTTTGTATGGTATTACGAAACCTTTTGTGTTTTCGATGTTGCTTCCATACCGAAAGTTGTTGAATGATATAATTAGGTTTTGTCTTTACAAGTACGAGTAGATACACGATTTCGATTTTATACTGTTGATTTGCGGTGTTTTATATCTGATTTGAAAACTAAAATTGACCGAGTTTACAAAATATTTTTTTGTTTGTGATACGTTATATTTAGGCACTATTCTTCACAATTTTCCTAAACTTTGTCGGATTTGCTGAATTATCTATTACATAATTATTATCTAGCGCTAACATACTGTTAACGCTGAAGTAATGTGTTTCTGAGAAGCGATTACTTTGACAACTTGCGGTTTTGATAGCTAATCTACAGTACATGTAAAAGTTAATAAACTGTTTTCTATGTTCATAGCAGTTCATAGGTGACATAAATTGACGTAATAATAGTGTATTTTAAATGCAATGTGGAATCATATCTTATCGGTAGAAACTAAAAATCGAATTGTCACTCAACTAAACTGACGATATCCTGCAAAATATTATGAAATGTTGATATTGAAGATAAATCAATCTAATATTTTATCTTTACATAATCTCACTAGAGGGTTATATTCACACATTAAAAATAATATAAATAAAAAAAAACACAAATTAAATATTGGTACAGGAAATCTTCTATAATAGGTAATTATTTGAAATGTGTTATTTATTGCCTACCTACTCGTAACAAAGCCGAATCTTTGTATATTAGGTACTTACTAAATATTTCTTTGTCTTTATTTACCTTACCTCAACAAACAACACCATTGTGGCATTAGGAAAATTAAATAGAAACTGTTTAGCCCCAAAAGTTCGATATCGTTAATACCTATCTGATGTGATGATACAGTAGAGTTAGGCGGTTTGGGAAAATTCCCCTTTAGAAATAAATTGCCGAATGCCGCCATAAAAGACATTGATGTCACACTTCGAAAGATTTATCATCCTTTGTTTCTGCCCCTAGAACATACATCTCCATATCAAAATGCTGTATGTTCACGTATATGACATATTTTATTGAGAAGAAAATTGTTAATAAGCAAATTTTCTTTACTTCCTTCCTGTTAAATATGATTTATTGAACACAAATCGTCATTACAATAATTCTGATATTGAACTTATCAGCAAATTATATTTTGATATATATACGCATATTTTTTAGTTTATGACTGTTCTACAGGCTCTACCTACGATTACCGTAACACCTATCACTATCTACGTGCGTAACGTCTGCCACCATAATCATACACATAGGCACACAAACAGGCCTTGGCGGTTCAGCTGTGTATGGAAGCATGCGCTGTCACTTTTCATGAATATACGGTGGGAAAGAGATAGCGAGACCGCGGGGGGAGACGAAGTCTGAATTGATAAAAGCAACAGTGTGTTCGTGACGAAATTCAGTTTGGAAATAATCGGCGGGTGGAGTGTACCGCACCGCGCGTGAGTTCCGCGGCGAGGTTAAAATGTGACTACGAGTTCTTTATGAGTGCCACGATATTATTATTGTCAGTTACAGTGAACGGACATATTTCGAAGCGAGTAGGGGCGTGTTGTGTCGTCAACACCGTTGGTGACGTGGACGACGCTTCGAAGGATTAAAAGTTTACTGCGACGAAAACCTAGCAGCAAAAAAATTACATCGCAATCCCAATACGTGCCGAACAATATACCTAATTGTAATCACAAAACGTTACTATCAGATCACTCTCACCGATGTAGAGGTGCACACGCCGGACGAAAATTCTAGAGAACACAAGGAAATAATTGTTTGTTTTGCATATTGTTCATTTTGACTGGTATTTACTCATACCGGGTGTGCTATTGGTCAAATTATGGTTGTAACTAAAGTCGATAACATGGCCTCGTACTCTACATACACGGGAAAACCGAAAATATTCTTCCCAAAGAAGGTAAGGCTTAGCATAGCAACGTATTGTTTACATATAGCTCAACAACTTTAACGAATTCGCAATCGAGTTTTACCCGTTATGAATATAATTACAAATATACCTATAACTTAAATGTGAAACTGCTTGAAAACGGCATTAGAAGTGTAATTTTGAACACACAGACTAAAACATTTTACCATGCAGTATAATATTTATCTGGTAGTACCAACCTTAACACGTGACATATATGTTTATTACATTATTATGTTTGCAGGTAATGGTTTAAATAATAAAAGAAATTAACATGGCCAGATGGCGTAGGTACTTTTATTATTTTTGTCATCCTATTTATAAATAATACAGTTGAAAGCATTAATGCTCACCATACATTTATAACATGCAGCAGGTTGTTAAAGAACTTGGACGTAAAGTAATACCGGTATGTTTGTTTAAGTAGGTACTCATAGTATAACCGAATAGACACAAAAAAACCGGTTATAAAAATTATGATGAAGTTAAAAGTAATTAAATTCGTCAAAACATTTAGGTAGTAAAAAATTATACAACTCCGCTTCTTTTATAATATTTTTTTATTACTCATACTCGGAAAGTAGGTCTGAAGTTACCTGAGGAGCGGGTTGAAAGTAATACTTTTCAGCCCTAGGGAGAATATTTTTCAACTGATAGCTGTCAAATTATAAAAAGAAAAAAATAGTTCAATTAAAAGCTTTTTTTACATTTCTATTGAACCATGTTGCAACTTTCTATACAGCCACTCAATAACAGCGCGATGTAGAATTGAATTAAGTAACATAAAGATTTTTTTAATGACCTTATTATAAGTTTACTTTCAACTATTTCTTTAAAAGATTGGGGCAAAATATTTACCATTTTTTCAATGACGAAAATAAAAAATAATGGCTGAATAGCTGGCCGGCCACAGAAAAAAAAAAGGAAGGCAGCAAGCCGATCTTCCTTTGTTTTTTAGAGTTGTAGAACGTAGTGATTGCATACTCTTTAGTACGGTTTTGTTAAAACTCACATTTTTTTTTGTCAGCTAATTCATGTTTTTATTTTTACTTTCCTTGTATTCGTAATGAAAAGCACAGTGTTTACCAGGGGTTATAGACTTATTTAGTCCCTCGAACTATTGGCGCTCTCGCTTAACAATGTACTATTAAAGTACTTGTTGTAAAATAAATAAATTGTAACAGTAATAATTACCAGATTTACAGAGTTTTTGAAGTCAATAGCATTTTTTACACATACAGAGCTGTTACCAATCGAGTTGGTCCAACCATAAAAACTAACTAGTACCTAAGCAGTTTTGTTTTTACACCAATCTCTATACGAAAAAAAAACAAAACATTGCTAAGATTAGCCCAGATGAGCACTTTATTAATGTTGTTTTAACGTCGAACTCACTTATATGAATACTGCTTTAAGAGATCATAGTATATGATCAAGTATACGGATATACTACCATACCAGAAATATACCTAATTACGTCCATGAAGAGTCAACTTCGAAAAACCCAAATAACGATCGACCACATCCAAAGTTTCATCACAGCATCCTGTTACTCTCCTCTCTCATATTATTCACACTGCATCCGTATGGCTTATTTCACACAAGGTCTTCTGTGCAATATCTGCGTCTGTGACCTACAATGCGCCCGCGTACAATTTTAGTCTTTTCACTTCAGTCTTAACGACCGGTTTCTTATATCACGCATGGGTTAAAGGGCAAAGCCGTCCCCACATCTGGGCAAACATCGCGCAAAAGAAATCGTACCTTGTTGTTATGGCGACAAGAAGTAAATCACTACAAAAGTTATTTTCTTTGATAATGTCCGCTTCTGTTATCAGTCTGCGCAAACGCAATACGGCAATGCTTTACGACTGCGCATTAGCTTGCATGCCCGTTTATGGCACAAATTATAATTAATAGTCTCCTATATAGGTCATGGTTGTAAGCAGAACTAATGATGATAGGAATCAAAGGACTCGAAATCAACAAAGCATAATGTTGCACGTTATTTTTAACTTGGACGATGGTGATTGATTGCGTGTTTATTTCAATTTTTAAATCAACATTGCATTTCCAGACTCTTTAATTAGTTATAGACACTTGAATATACTTGCACTAGCTTTTGCCCGCGGCTTCGCTCGCGTTAGATTTGATTTTAAGTGAAGTATGAATGTCAAACTCAGTAATTTAAAAAACTACAAAACTTCTAGACAATATTTTTAGCATGACTATCAAAACACGATATGATATGATATAATATACGATATGATATGATATAATATAGCGATTTATCAATTTTAGGATAACGCGGGTATACATCAAATGCAAAAATAGAACCTTTGTGTTGGGATCACGTATGGCTGTCTGTCAGTCCGTCTGTTACAACCGATTAGCTCCGAAATTACTGGCCCAATTGGATTGCAATTTGGCACAAATAATTTCAAGAATTTTCATGTTCACAATATTCATTTTAAAATCAAAGTTCCAAAAAACCATAAAATCTACACCCATATTGATAGACATTTCAACCCCATTGCATCCCAACAAAGGAGATGGAATTTCACGTCTGCAACGTTACATTTTAAAATCGTTGTTGTTTTCGTAATCAGCGACCCGATAAACCATAGAAACAATACCCATGTTGATTTTCAGACTTTGTCAGCCCCCTTCCCCTTTTTAGGAGTTGACTTTTCAAAAAATCCGAAAGACATGTTTACTCATTTATCGTAAGGAGAACTTACTCCTGTGAAGTTTTGAATAAAAGAGTCTGACTAATCTTGTTTACCCATACAAACTTTGGATCCCCATTTCACCCTTTTAGGGGATGAATTTTGAAAAATCCTTTCTTAGTGACCCCTAGATTTTATAAGAAACCTACGTGTCAAATTTGGAATCTCTAGAACCCGCGGTTTAGGCTGTGCGTTGATACATCAGTCAATCACTTTTGCCTTTTATATATGTATATAGATGAATTAATATAGAATGGAGTAAGGTGCTGCGCATACACCGCAGTGGTGCGGCCTTTTTGACCGTGAAGCAATAAAGACCGCGTCTGCTCATCGATGCCCGCGGCTGCCCGCGCCTTGTACTCAACGTGCACGACGGTCAATTCAGGACAACCATTCTAGTAGAGCGCGCGACGCAGACTAAGCTAGTCGCCCGTGCCGCCGTCTGCGTTAGTGTATACAAACTGGTTTGTGCGATCCACGGCGGGCAGCCACGGACATGCCGCGGTGCGGGGCGGGCACTGGCGGCGCAGTCTTATTGACCGCCGTGTGCGTTGCAGTCCCTTTCGTCTATTGTTCGCGGCAAAATTGTCCGGCCCGCCCTGCTACGTAGTGTACGCAGCGCCTTGATATCTCGAAAACGGTGCGTCCTAGCTCGAAATAAACAAAATTTTGGCCCCCGTAGACACCAGGCGACGTCTCTGGAACACTTCAACAGCATTTAAACTAATCTAAAAGCAGACCTTCATCGAGGGTTGAAATCACGTAAGTAGCATTAGAGATCAGAGTTCCCCGCGTAATTCCTATGTCCCATGGGAATTCCGGAAAACGATATGCTTTATGTCACTTCCACAACTGAGAAGAATCTCATATGATGAAATACATCTCTAACGGCTTAGGCTGTAGAGCGTGCCAAAAACTTATAAACACACATACATACGCTCGAAAAACATAACCCTCCTACGGCAGCCGAGTGAAAATAACAATGTATTGAGTAAGTTTACTATAAACATAAGTTTAGTGATTATAACTGTAAAAATGAAGGACTTTCAAGACACAACTTAATATCCTTTTTCACCCCTTCAGGGGTTGAATAATCAAGAACGCTGTAATACATAAATTTATTTTCAATCGTAACCATAATACAAAATTTGAAAATTATTATTTGAAACTAATATGCTTTCATTAAATTTTCATCCCCTATTTTACCCCCTTAGGGCTATAATTTCCAAAAAAACCCTTTCTTAATGGATGTCAACACTGTATAAGGTAATGCTGTGCGTTGATATATCAACAATTAGTCAGTTTACCATTTTATATAAATATATAACTGAAATACAAAGTTTCTTTCCCCTTTTCACCTACTTAAGGGTTGAATTCAAGAATTTTTTATGTCCACAATATTAAATTTCCAAATCGATGTCATTTTCGTAATTAACATCCCAAAAAACCATAAAATCGACACCCATATTGATATTTAGACATTTCAACCCCATCGCACCCCAATAGGGGGATGATATTTTAGGTCCGCAAAGTTGTATTTTAAAATTGTTGTTGTTTTCGTAATCAGCGACCCGATAAACCATAGAAACAATACTCATGTTGATTTTCAGATTTTGTCACCCCTTTTACCCCCTTTAGGGGTAGATTTCGCAAAAAACCTGAAACACATGTTTAATCATTTATTGTTAGGAATACTCCTGTGAAGTTTCGAATAAAATAGTCTAACTAATCTTGTTTCCCCATACAAACTTTGGGCCCCCATTTCACCCCTTTAGAGGGTGAATTTTGGAAAACCCTTTCTTAGTGCACCCCTAGACCTTATAAGAAACCTACATGCCAAATTTGGAATCTCTAGCACCAGCGGTTTGGGCTGTGCGTTGATATGTCAGTCAGTCAGTCAGTCAGTCAGTCAGTCAGTTTCTTCTTTTATATATATAGATTATCAAAAATGTAAGTCGAACAAAATCATTATTTTTATGACAGTATATTTATGAGTTTCGTTTTAAAATGGATTATCAGAATTTCTGCAACTAGTCTTTAGTTAAGTTCTGTAACTCCAGAAATAGATCATATACAAATAATTGCCTTATTTCTTGAGATCCATCTTATATTTTAAACTACAAATTAATCTTATAAACCCAAAACCTGTTTCTTCTTATGTTTTTTTTTTTGATAACCAATCAGAACCGGCGCCGGTCAACTCAAGTCAACGGGGGCAATTCATATAAATTGATATTAAACAGCCTAACCAAGTATTATGGACGCTTGACTACGAATATTAGTTTAGTGGGTTGCTAATAAATGGCTTGGCATGAAATGTACCACTACATAAACTGTATTTAATTAAGTAGCTACAAATTTAAGTGATAGAGTCAAATCAAAGCTTACATTTTGTTACATTAGGAACTCTCAATCTTATCAACAATATCCGCTAGTAACCAATATTCGATATTATTTCCTTTCAAATATTATATTGTCTCTACCAAATTTCAACTAAAACAGCTTGTTCATAACGGTCGATAATTTTGTCTCATTTTCCTTAAGCGCCTCTTGTTTCTCCGGCTTCCGTCAGAAAACTGAAATGCGTCAGAGTTAAATTGCCTTTTATGCCCATCCATAACAGGGTGTTCCGCTAAGCGACAGGCTGCGCATTCCCGTCGCACTAGCGGGCGTGGACAGGGATCGTAAGGGCCCAGGAATGTGGCTGGAATGTACCGCACCGGCTATCTTCATGGGAGATGCCGCGTGATTGGGGCTGGAGCCCCGTGAGAATATGTTCTTATTTTTCTTTTAGTGGGCTTAATAAGAACGCTATTCGTATGTAGATGTTTATTAGTTAACAGTATTAATGTTCTTCTGTTAAGGCCAGAGACTAAATTGTTCTTATAGTCTCTGGTTAAGGCATGTTAATGACACGGCAGAAAAAATATATCAGATATCACCAATTTTAACCGAAGATGTTAAAAGCTTAAAACCTAGTGGGAGAGAATGCTCTTTTTACCTTAAACAAAATTTAATTTCTTTAATCACTATCTTAAAAACTATTATTATTATCATTCATCATTTCAGCCATAGAAAGTCCACTGCTGAGCATAGGCCACCCCTCGGTCACTTTCAGATTGGCCAAAAACAGTTACAACGAACTTAATATCTAAACTTAGCCTCTCGTAATTGCAGTATTTGGAGATCAGATTGATATGTATGTGGAAAATATGGTACCGAATATGGCCGCCATAGAGAGATAGCAATGAATTGAAACATTTTTGAAAACTTTTACTATGTTTAAGAGAAAAATATTAGAGGTATAGATTTTTCACCCCTTAAATTCGCAGATTGCGGGACACACATAAATCAGAGGTAGTTTTATCCAAGCAGATTTGCAGGCTAAGAATATAATTATATTTATATGCTTTCCGGATTTACCTTTTCCTATTCACATTGTCTATGTATGGTCGCACGTTTGTATGGGATGATTGGAAAATATAGCATCAACGTTTCAACTTCCTAAGTGATTATTAACTGCTGTTTCCGTCTTATTTCAAATGAGGAGTTGCGATAAATCTGTAATGTACTGGACGGTGTTACTTAATATAATGGATATTTAATGTGCCTCCTGTAGTTAGTAGTTATCATTCAATTAAAGTACGTTTGAATATGACTAGTATGATTTGATTACCTATACAAAGTACTATTAAGATTACCGTTTTAATGTTTGTTTATATCTGATACTTAGGGTCGAATACAAAAATTACAGACCAATATTATAAAAAAAATTACGTATCCAAAATTCAACCTTACCAAATTGTTTAAATTTGTTTTTTATACATTATAAACACTATATATGTATTTTATAAATATTTTCCCAAAGTGAATAAGTCTTAAAAATACGCAGTTATAAGATTACGCAGAATGAGATTTAACATAATTAAGGTAGATTAATCGTCTTATCCACCCAGACAAGTCTGCGGTCCAGACTTTCCTCGGAGGAAGCGGCGGGGGCTCCAAAAATAGCGTTTCCTTTCGACGCGGTCGTAAGTAGGAAGTGGACTCTACTCAGTTTTCCGGCCGCCCACACGGAGACACTTATTGAGTTTACAACGCACTTGCAGTGCGCCTACGCACCAGCCCGAATGTCTGGGTTGAAGTGCTCACGCTGTGCTATGCTGATGGCAACATAGCAATGTGATTGAAGTAAGACTAAGAAGAACAGCACCTCTACTCTGAACACTAAGTGTTTTTACGTAACACTCCATATAAAACAAATCAAAGTTCATTTAATACTGCTATAAGGTAATTATGGTTAGCCCCCAAAAACACAAATGTGTATCTCATTCTCTTATCTCATTTTTATTAAAAGTTTTGACAAAAGAAGATTTAAAAGGGCATAGGGGATGAATATACTGATGACCCGGCTCGCCACCAAATTTATATACCCTATTTGTTGTGATGAATGATGTGGAGATAAAAGACTGAAAAGTCTATACATGTGGCAAGATGCTACCTTAAAATTTTATTGATGATTTGATTGCTTAGCCTGATTCAACATGTTCGGGTTCCACTTTTTTAACTTATTCTTGATAAATAAGTAAATAAATAAATTGTTTCCACAATCACACCAATTAGCTAGCCCCAAACTAATCAAAGCTTGTACTATGGCGACTAGATAACGGATAAACATACTTCTTGATAAATACATAGAAAGTATTAGTAACAATATCCTAATGAATTAATGATTAAGTATTTTATTGTCTTTTATTTTATTTATTACTTAGTGGCTAATAAGGCTCATCAATAATACCAAAGTATAATTTATTCTTATTATCTACGGGCTAAAACAAGTCCAAACTTATTTAGTTTGTAGCGAGAGGCCTTGGATTTAAATGCAAATGTGTAATAATAGACAAAATATTTTCGACGTAGACAGTGTGAGCGGTTCCACACGTGTGCATATACATTCGTACATTGAATAATGCAGGCGAACCAGTGCTCTACATTTTTGCATAGGCTACCACATATAAGTATTTTTTAAATTAAACCCACGCGATATTTGAATTGTTGGTGAGTATTTATTTTAGAATAGAGTACTCGCTTTGTGAATAGACTATGACTTTACTTTTAAAGTAATATGTAAAATAACTCTATAATATAAACAAATATAGATCCAAAATTGGCAAACATTTGAATATTATTTAGTAGTGTTTTAGGTTCCAAAATGTTTGGCAAAAATTTAACTTTGTATGATGATTCACACAATGTGCTTGCATAATAACGATTTTAAAAAGACATCTTCAGAATGATCAACGAAAAAAAAATACCTTTCTTAGAATTGCTATCCGCCTACGTCTTGTAGTGAACAATTAAATTTCCAAATATGGAAGTACTGCGTTTTCCCTAAACCCCCACATTCGTTTTATTTTCCAGGCAGTTTATTACAATTTATGGACACAGTGACTCAATGCATTTTAATTAGCATGACAGTCTTATTATTAATAGTTTTATTTATACCTAATACGTAAACTGATGCAAGCAATAATAATCTTTCTATAGTATATAGGTTAATACAATTCAATTCAATTCTTTATTGCGTAACCATACGTTCAGTTACAGTAAGATCTTATGTTAGGTACATAAAAATAGGAAACAACTGATTTCATTATTCACATTATGTTACTAGCTATCCCGCGGAACTTTGTACTTACCTTAATTTTTTTTTACTTACTTTTATGTAACCAGCATTTTAACTGAGATAAAAAAGTGAATAATAATTGTAATAATTCTTATTCAAAATAATAATTTTAAATAATAGTAAAATAAATAGACACAATGGACATTTCATTGTTACTTGAACTCATGCGTCCACTAGAGGTTTCGCGTATTATCACAATCATACCAATTTTATCTAGCACCAAACTAAGCAGAGCTTGTACAATGAATCAACTAATAACTAATTACTCATTTTTATAAACACTTTTGTTAATTTACCAACCCAAACAATTATACTACGAAATAAGACAATAATTCAGTATCATTATAATGTATCTTGTCTTAAAAACCCGTCTTCAATGCACCCAATACCACGTTTTTTCATATTATTAGTGAGAAAGTTGAAGATTGTTTATGTCTATTTTGTTTTTTAAATAATTATAAAATTATGACAGGCCCTCTTTACGGTTTGGCTAAAAGCCGTAAGTAAGCGGATTGTGCATTTGAATATTGATAGATCTAGAATCTTTCAAGGGATATATTTAGTGTGGTACGTGTATAAGTTATAATAATCAACGTGTATACGTTCGTTTCCACAGTAAAACCATTACCTGCAATAGCCTACACAAATCTTTAATCGTCTAACTAAGAAATACTCTCTATCAGTTGCCTAATAATATTAATAACAAAACAAATTGTTCTAAAATTAAAGATATAGCAATTAAATGTTAATTGGATGAATTGATAAAATCAACCTCATTTGTTTTAAAAATACATAACATGTGATCAGAACTACGCTTTAATATATTAAACCAGGTGCATTCGCATTCCAAGAATTTATTAGAACATCAGTAATTACCAACATATTTTATCAGTAAATTAGGCACCACAGCAATAAGTCTGTCAGTCGTAATCGTTTTTGAAATGATACTCAATATATTAAGAAGTTTGATTAACAAAACTTGTCCAAGTTCATTAATTTAATTATTGTCAGTAAACGAAATATGAGTCAGCGGTTACAAAACACTAAAATGAGTCAGATTATTATGAATGAGACAGGTCAATGCAGCATCATCGACTTATAAATACAAATCACATATATCATTCATGATCAAAACGAGAAATTGACTTAATTATCTTTAATCCGAGAACCAATCAAGAAGACATAAATGGCTTCTTTAAATTCTTAACGAAGTAGTTTTACAAGACAATGTAATAAAATAGGGAATTCAAAACATTTAAGTAAACTGTGAAAATTGATAATTGGTGTTTCCAATCATAATGTTAGTTTGTGTAAACGAAACCTCCTACACGAAGTCATTAGTTTCCTTAAAAATACTTTTAATTAAGTAAACAATATTTACACTATCTTATGGAGATTAACATACCAACGCGAGTACAATTATTAAGTTTTCAATACAACTAAACTGACTCAAAGAATTTCTGAACCATAAATACCTATTTCAATTCTTGCAGACAAAATATTGGGTACATATTGATTGAGACACAAGACTTTGAAAATAAAAACACACTTATCTTTATTTATACCATGTTCAGCTCAAAGGTAACATATGTAACGATCTTGTGATATTTGATTGATGCTCTAACATTTAACTCGATTTGAAGAGATGTACCAAAAGGTAATTATAACGCTATTACTGTGTAACTTTTAACCTTATGTAATATTTTAAATAAAAGTGACAATGTTACGCACAATAATTAAACAATTCGATTATATAACGCAATAGTTTACGTTTTAGATTCTTAATGGACAAAATCAGTTTATTCTCACGTTTTAAGAGAAAGATAAATGAATAAATCATCATACTACATTCAGCAAGCAACTGTAATTTTACTTAAGGTCTATTAAGTGTAAATATCAAGCTATCGCTATCTCTCGGTAGGCAGACTAAGCGATGAAATCGGGCGAGAACACTTTTAATGGCGCCTACCTCCCTGACAAGTTGACAAATAAGTTTACAACTGTTTTTATTACATAACCATTGAAACAGCAAGTTTATCTTTATTCCGGGTATTAAAATTATGTTTGTCACTTTTCTTAGGGAAAAGATGCAGGTTTTTGCGAATGTACATAATATGACATTATACTATGAAAGTAGCTAAAATACACTAATCTTGCCGTTCCAACATCAGTCAATTGTCTTATCTTTCCCACAGCATAAGCAGCTGAACTAAGTCTTCCTGACAGAGTCTCAATATGAGCACCCCATTGCAGACGGGAATCTAAAGTTATTCCCAAAAAGGTAGTGGAATTACTAGTATCCAGTTGTTCATCTTTTACAATGATATTTGTTGAGACCTGCCTTACATTTGGCATTGTAAATTTTATGCATTTCGTTTTGCTTGCATTGAGCAAAAGATTGTTGGTACTAAACCAATGCAGAACCCGCGAGAGTGCATTATTTACATCGTCAAAAGATTCTTGACCTCTTTTAATTTTAAAGATCAGTGATGTATCATCTGCAAATAATTTTTATTTAATTAGCAACGCCTGACGTCTCGTGCTCACTTTGATGCGCTTTATCTTCGTATTTTTTTGTTTGATTGACAAAATACAAAATATGGGTCCAATATTGTTTGATAATCTAACTGACGGACTAAACATAATTTTTTTTTGACCCAGGAAACTAGCCTATTAGTTAATAAGATAACACAATCTACTGTCTTTTAACGTAAAAGTAATATCATACCATTGTCGCGGAAAATCAGTTAAATTCCTAAGGTTATTACAGTGTGCTTATATAGTATATACAGTATAATATTTTTTATTCTGTAGACGAGTCTTCTAGATTAACAACCAATAGAAAGAAATGGCGAGAATTCGTGAGGCGAGTTACATCCGCCCACATCTACAATTCATGACGACCACGACCGCTCTGTCAAGAGCGTAACGACTTTAAAAGAAGATAATATTTTTAGTTGACAGTAGTCTGATAGAACTATCTTGCCTCTCCACGGATGGTATGATAGGCAATTTTTAAAATATGCAAACATTGTTTTAAATTAGGATGGCACTAGCTTTAACTAATTGTGGAACATTAAGCGCCAACAACATTATTTTGAGGAGTTAAGCTGAAGAAATATTTTTTGTTGCAGGTACGTTCTGAGGAATCACTGCTGGAATCTCCTCAGAAGACACGATGGGTATGTTTACTTTGCAACCTTTGGTGGTGGGTACCCCTAAGAATTAACTGGGCAACGGAAGGCACAAAATCAAGGTCTATTTCAGAAATTGTCTAATAAAACACTGGCACACCACAACTTAATAAAAAGTTACATTTCTCTATACTAATTTAATTTGGCCCTAAAGCGCCAAGCAGTCCTTTTAAATGCAATTGAGTTCCTTCTTAAATTTTCAATTTATGCTAGTATTTTTAACAATTAACGTTTGTAAGTTTGTCTGGATGTAAGAGGTATTAGTTACCTACATCTCCAGAGATAACCTCCTACATCTAGTATTCTAGTATTCAGTTTCAGACAGTTTCAATTGCAGAATTACTAATCTGATTTTAATAATAATTTGACTTATGTTTTTAAAAACTTTAAGATCGACATAGGCTTCTTTTCCTTTAAATGTTTACGTCAAATTAAAATTTTTATTCATTCATTCATTCATCAGTAGAAATTTACTCAGCGGGAAACTTTTAGACCCCTAGTAACGACCAAATTCTTTATCTGTAAATGCTGAAACGTGGCCTTTGCGATTTTTTAAATACCAATTAAATATACTTTTTTTAAAATATATTTAGTAGTCGTAAGTTTAATAATGAAATTATAAAATATACATTATATTAGATAGCATGCTGTGCATGAAAAACATGATTGCATGTGCACTGCGCATGATGATTTATTATGACAATAAATAACTAACATTCAAGGGCTATACATAACATTATAACATGGAAAAATCTCACAATTGTTTTTATACCTAAACAAACAATAGTGTGACGACTGCAAAAGGTCGTCGTAACAAGAAGGGTTGAAATAAATTACAACGTTTTTATGGCTATTATAATTTACCCAGCTAAAGTAATTGAAAAAACACTGGTTGAGTTAACATTGCAGTCTAGGTGTAGAGAAAGTATTAGACAGATTTCAGAAAAAAGGTCTGAAAACTTTGTTAAATAAGTCGACTTAATTAGTCTGTTCGCAATAAAGTTATAATTGAACCTATGTTCAATTATACCACAATAAGGTCTAAGAATACCGTCCATTATTATTTTCCCAACTACTGAAAGCCACTGCGTTTATGAATCTGACTGAAAACGTCCAACACTTTTACTGAATCATAGTTCCCATTTTATTGTCACTACTTTTATTGTCAGGTCTACCAATGCGAACAATCTAAGATACATATATATACATATATAAAATACAGTTGTCAGAGTAAAAAAGCTAATAACATAACACTTTTATTGTATCGGTAACAGTCGAAGTGTGCTACGGACCGCATAACATTATATTATTGTGTACTTGTGCGTCACTGTTCAAACAGTCGTCGTACGCCACAAAAGGAATGTTTCTGTGAAAACGCCAGATAAATATTACCACTTGTATCTAGAGATTTCTGATAAATATCGGTAGGTGTATGATATGACAAAAGATTTCAGCTTTCATGTCTTTTTATTATATCGTCTGTAAAATGCTAAAACTTCGTCAGCAAAATGATTTTGTCAGTCTGTTAAAACAAATTAATTTGCACTAACAAACACTGACTCAAAAAATTTAAAAATATACATTTAATTAAGATTTTAGTGTATTACTACAAAAAAAATTACTTGCAATACTTTTTCTGTACTTCATGAACATTTTCATAAAAGAGAGTATGTAAATCAATGTATTTTAAGTAATGTAAGGTAATTAAAACGTTTTTAGTGTTTGTAGGACAAAAATATGTTTGTGAGGCAACGACCTTCAGTACCTATTGATGTCTGATAATAACCGTCGTTGAAATTTAAATCTACATACCGGCTTACTATCTCGACTTCAAACGGATTATTTATAGATGTTATTTTAGCTCCGAACAAACAAAAGCCTATCTATGTTAAACTCAAAGTCAGTACCTGTTTCGAAAAAGCAACCCCCTGAAAACCAAATACCCGTTTTTCTGGGGTAAAAAAGAGTAACCTAATATTATCAGTCCCCAACTTGTTTTTTACTCTACAAAAACCCTTGTAATTTAAAAAAATAATTTATTTACGTACCTTATTCACCTACATACTTAATGTACATCTACATCCAATTGATTAAATTTGAAATGTATGATTGTTGGAACTCCAAAGGGCAATATTCTCAACGATGGTTATCGGTTAGACACACAACATTAGACTTTTCGATTTTAACAAAGAATTCATTCCACTCTATTAAATACAAGTGTTCCACAAAGGAGAGTCGTCATTGTTCTTTGTGGCTCATTCATTATGGTAATCAATTGTATTTGGATTTTCCCAACACATTTTTGACGAAAAGTCTTTGAGTAAAAATCTTTTGATCTGAATCATTCAGGTAAAATAACTTTTAAAAATATGTCTATTATTTAAACCGCGGTTTTAAGCTTTCTCAATACCTGAGTATCTAAAACATAATCATTATGTAATAAAAAAAAATTGGTAAGAAGTAGTGTGTGTGACCAATATTTGTTGACTTTGTATATCTAGAAATATAGAGCTTAAAATATCTTTTCGGTTTAAACTTGTTAGATCTTATCTCTGCGACTTATTCACGCTTCTTAGTCTTAACGCAAACATTTCAGACATTACTTAAAAGGAAACAGGGGATTTTCTATCGAGCTCAGCGAATTTACATGTTGTAACATGTACTTTTGGTAAACAACCCATGATAAACAAACAAACTTAATATAAAAAATAATGCGATAATGAGTTTCATTTTTATTTTTAGGTGGCCAAACTATTACTCGTACATTAACTATGATAATATTTGCCGAATATACAAACATCCAGAACAATAAGGATAAATATACCTTCGAGGGATATTTTTCATCCCGGTTAAACTTAGACCCCGAGAAGCATGCGCATGCTTACGCGAAGGGATTTAAGCGCTTAAATCCCTTCGCGTTCCACTTACCCACGGTAAATCGGAAAAACAATAAGGAAAATTTTTAGTGGCACGCGAAGGGATAAATGTCAAAACTTATGGCTTTATAGCCTGTCTGCCTCTGGATCAAGCAATCAACCTCGTATAATCTTTCTGCTTTTCAATTATATTCTGTTTGAAGTCGTCTCCTTAACCTCTTAGTAGGTATCACATGACGTTCAAATATTCTTTTACTTGATCCATTACTGCATGTTTCGCTTTAGTTCTCTTCCCTTTTATAGGTATTTATCTATTAGGCATGTTGTATCAAATTCCTTGTTTATTTTTAATTATTTTAGGAAACTTTTCTTTTTTGTAATCCTTTTTTGAACCTCATCTTCATTGGTATTTGCTATACTATCCAGCGTCAGTACCTATCTCATTTCAAAGGCTTTTTAACATTTGTCTTTTACATCCACATTACACTGTCATAAAATGCAATACTTGAAACGTTTTTTATAAGGGTCACAATCACTAACACTCTTTTGAAAGCCTTATGTTTTGGGCTCAGGCTTTTTCACTTGGATCTCGTGCAGACGATAGAACCCCCATTAAAGGCTCAAACAAACAGGCCGAAAAAAGGGCTCGATCTGTCATAGTTCCGATCAAAAAGATAAAAGCATATAAGTATTATCCGATTTTGGCGATGTTGTTATTCTAAATGATGCAACGCGATCGTTATCCAATATTCTACAATGATGACTTCACCTTACATTTTTTTGTGAAATATTTCAAATTTTATCGCTGATCAAACTAGTGAATCACCCATTTAAATAAAGATGATAGTTTATCGAGTATGGAATGCGCTAATCACTAGAATGTTATATTTGTTGTTTTACTTTAATTATGCGATTCCGGTTAAGCATTCCTGGAATGCCCAGATAAGATAATAAGTGCCTGATTAAATGACAGAAGAAATGTGAGCTTTACTGTTTTGTATGCGCTTTAGAGTTGGTTCTAAAGAAAGGCTTTCGAATGCGTGCTAATATTCGAGAAAGTCGTACAAAGGTAGAAACAGGATGTCTGTGTCTGTAGGGTCGTCACGTATACACTCAGACGCTACAAGGCTTTTAGTATTTGTCAGGTTGAAATAGATAGTGTTAAGATATTATTGTCTACATGTCTGCCTACTATAAATACCAAGTCACAACTTTGAACAATTGGTTGATGACGCACTTGTGTACTTTGCTGCGTTACACTATAACACTATACCTATCTCAAAAGACTATACAATAAATTATCAATGCGGCACTAACGCTACTTTAAAACAGTTTTTTTTTTGTTTGGAAAAATGAAAAATGATTTTCTACCACTTTCGTTCGCCCAAAATCGCAGTCCCTTTGCGTTCCACTTACCCATGGTAGACCGGAAAAACGATAAAAAACAGGAAAAAATTTTTATGGCACGCAAAGGGCTATCACACTTTATCAACAATTAAATATCTATGTTTCCTATTAAGTAATAATCCGGTAACAACAGTATTTTTCTTGTAAATTCGTCTTCTATTTTGTTTTAGTATTAAGGCACACCGACAGCACATACATTAAAAAATACAATAATATACAGAATATTGGTTCTGTTCTGATTTATGTCTTTTTAATCAAACCGGCAACCCTGTTAAAGTGTGAGTCACAGCAGTGTAATAGGCGCACGCGCAGGTAACATCCACAATGCGACCGCTTATGGCGGTGATAAGCCGCCACGTGAATGAACGGTGACTCAGCGTTCGACTTGAGACTGCTATTAACTCATTAGAGTCATTAGTTAAGGAAAGAGCGATATTTCCTTTAAAATTAGTATGAGACTTATGACTAATTAAGACGATCTTTACACATCACAAAACTTGTAGACCAGTTGGAGTCTTATGTTATAGTGAACAAACAGTACAATCTTATCTTCTAATCTTATCCCGAATTTTATGTTGTACCTGAGAACAATATTTAATCGGTCAGATTGCCAATAAAAATCGCAGCAATAAATAGAATTAATATAAAAATATATGCATTTAGAAATTTAAATTTCCTAAACATTAAATCAATTCAGCAGGCTGATTTCACTATAAGTGGTTATTACTGAGTTGTTCTTACCAAACCGACAAATGGCATATCCAGAATTGCATTTATGTGTTATCAAGCTCATTTAAGAATATTTTGGACATGTTTATATCTTTGTGTGGATTCAGGCAGTGACATGCATCAATAACAATATCTTGTATCTATAACAATGAACTTTTTTTCCTTCGCACGTCTTAAATTAACTTATCAAATACAATGTCGTCATACTAAGTCCTAATTATTACGTATGCGTTATAAACTATGATACCAATGAAATTATGACGATTAAAAAACATCAACACTTGACGTATCATCCTAATACATTTATGAATGAAACCACTCATACATTTGAGTCATAAGTTTGTAAATTCGTAGTCAGTTACGTAGAAATGCACTACGTTGGATATGACTCAATAATAGAGTCAGTGTTGTTATTGTTGACATGTTTTTCTTAAATGCAGTCCCAGCAGAACGGGTCGAAAAGGAATATCGAGCAAAAACTCCTTATTCTTCACAAACTCTTTGTATTTAATACGAGTACGTACATACATACAAATATTATTTAAGATCGTTGAATTAAAAGCAAAACAAATTTGATTTAAAAAAATACTAATTGCAAATGATTGGAGACTCTGACATACCAATTAGAAACTTGATTTTGAAATATGATATCAACTCTGCATTCAAACAACCAATCAAATTGGTAGGTATGATACATGATACTCGTACGAGTATCAATATTTTACAGTAGTCCTTAGTGATTATCTTAATTGATGTAATTGTGATTTATTGGTATCAAATAGCCGTAAGTGACTTTTATTCGACTAAAAGCTGACGAAACCTTATATTTTCATACCAATTGACATTATCAATGATTGACTTGGTCCCTATTGATTCCTCAAACGAATCATTTTATGGCTTAGCATCAATGAAGCCGTTTATCAGGACTATCTTTTGTTTAATCATATTTCAATCGTTTTATTCGTAAAGCAGTTCACCTTATGCAATGCCTTTAGTGATACAGATTAAAATAAGTTTGACTGTACCTGTGTCTTCTATGTAAAGCGATGCAAAATCGTCTTTTTTCTTTGATGCGTCTGCGCCGACTTTTTTAGCCTGCCCAGCCTGTCTGGTCGTAGTGGTAAATTTAAATCCTCGATTTAGATCTACAAGCGTAGCAACTGTCGCATGTGGTTTTTGTTACTTATCTACGTACAGGAAATTCCTACTTGAAACGATAGAGATATCTATTTGCTTCTAGTCACGCGTTATTTCCCTTTTGTATTTAAGTACACGGATATGTATTCAAAACCAAGTCTAGTAGGGCAATAAATTTACAAACTATTTAAATTTACATATACCTACATCCAGATGTCGCTTGGAAAATGATTACCAATCAGAATGTAAATTCTAAAATCAGGTTTCAGCTTTATTTAAACCACTTTTCCTATCTAGTTTCAACATTAGTTTTCTTAATTGTAATTAATGGTAATACTAACATTCCGGTTGACCTTTGCTAAATTGTAATGAATGAAGCAAAAAATTCGTTTGTCTGTATGCAAATTTTGTACGTACCGTCAGACATTAGTATTTACATAAGTGGTAGCCCGCATCAAGATAATCACAGGAGAGATGAACAAGACACTCTCGCATGCGAATTTAGTCAACATTTAATTTGTCACAAAGCAAAAGGCTAATCGGGCCATTCGTTACACCATAAACTCTGATTTCTGCTTGGATTACGTTATGACTCAGCATTATTTACGACTTTCGAGAAATTGTTGACCAAAAAAAAACACTTTTCAGACAAAGATTCTTTGTTTGTCATGGCATGAAACACACACAGCTCATAGCTATCAAATTTAGGTCAGAAGACCTTAATGTCGGAAGGTATATTTATTGTAACCTATGAAAAGCATCTGACTGGACCTAATAAAATTAAACAACATAATATTGCAACAATAGTGTATATGAAATGAGAATGCGCTACTGTGTGTGGGAGTCAAAATAAATCAAAAAGACACGATACCTACTTCGAATTAATCACTTTTGAAACAACTGGACATAATCAACTCGAGAGTCAAGACTTAACTCCATTTAAGGTAACAGGGATTTCAATTAATGATTCCGTTGGATTAGCTGAACATTTGGTCATCAAATAGACCAATTCGGCTGATATAATATTCGTTTAATTATCGATGCGATGATTCGCCACACGAGGTTGTCGCTGACATTGAAGGGTCGTTGACTCATCTGACACAAGCCGTGGGACTCCCTTCTCTTGCGTTTTTTTAGCGTTTATTATTACAGAATATGCATGTATTAGGTTTCGGGCGATCAAATTTAGCCGACGCTTCAAAGTTGGATATTACAAACTTTTCGATTTAATGTTTACTTATTTTTATTGCATTTGATAGGATGGCTCTACATTTCCTTGGCGCACGACTATGGACGCAATCAAAAAGTGTCATTAGGTATTTCCCAAGTTTAAAATCAGCGAGTCGCTGTAACTTGTAGAGTCGAGTAACAAATTAAAATATTTGTATTGTTTAGTACACCATGTCCTAGTCACGTTATACAACTTTAAGTAAGTAGGTACTAGCGTTTTCTTGATTACGTATGATTGACGGATACACCCGATAGCTCACACGTGTCAATATTGATTTCGGCTGTTTGATAAGCGTAGCCAGAGCATCTCATCACAAGTTGTCCATGAAGCGGATGCGAAGGTTCGTGGGTGGAGACTGGAGCCCCCTCCTCGCCGCGGCTCGCCATTCTAATTAGCCATTGTGGTCGCCAGTTAAAGTTTGCGATCGGCCGGCAGTCACCGCGCAACTATCGACGCAGTGACACGCGTCCCAAACGCCGGCGCACCCGCCGCACCACGCGGACACGCACGACTGTGATGACGATAAGTGACACAAAGTGCTCCCAGTTATCAACCACCCAAACAACACAGTGGCATTACCAAAATGTGGATATTAAACAAACATTCCAAGTGCTAAAGTTCTAGTTGTTCGCGCTACACAAGGTAAAGCCATTATACTCTACGTACACCGCTAAAACTGGCACCATTGTACGACCAGAGGATTCTGGGAAACCACACCATTATATTAAATCTATTTGACTATGCTCTATAAATCGCAATCACGTTAAAAATGCCAAGGTTATCACATCAGTAAAACATAATTAAGAAGCAAGAAAAATCACAGGTAATTAAAAGCCGATAAAGAACCGATCAAAGCGAGTTCTTGGAAAATATGTAAAGAGAAATGTCATATTTGTATTAGGGGCTTATTGATAAGAATAAATTATGCAGTACGTATACGAGACCGGTTTGTTAGAAACTGTGCTGTTGATCACGATAGCTCGTTGGCTCCCAGTTATTCAATAAAGTTATTTGTATCGGGTGTCAAGCGTGGAGCGATTGTGCATGCCAAACTAACCTTCGGAAATAACGTCGCTACTTCGCTAGCAGCATGCACCGCAATGCATACGCTACTCAACCGCATTATACGCTAATGTTCTTTACACTTGCACGCCACCTTAGGTTTAGCGATCGCATAGTCAAGGTTCAAATTCATTTAGAAACCCGACAGCTAGAAAAGCTAATCAATTTAGACAGACATTTCAAAATGTACGATGAATTGCTAATCGTGAAAGCTGTTCTGAGAATGACCGTAAGGGGTAACGAGGAGAATATTTACTGCCTATTTTACTTACCGCTAAGTGGTACCCTCGTGCTTATATCTAATTTTGCCTTTACACCAGACATTGAACATGATGTTTAATGAGGAAAATTAATAATTAGTGATCTATTTTTAACTTGGATATTGTAAAGTGCGGCAAATGTTGACGAATTAATTAACATAAATTAGAGTAAGTTATCTAAGAGCGCATAATATATGTGGAGTTTGCTGGAGCATGTAGCAAGACACTGACCAAACTCAGATTGCTCAGCGTTGTTATAAGTGTTGTTCACTTAATAGTAACTCGTAAATATTGATAAAGGCTAATTGCTAACGTAATTATTTTCTTGAGTAGCATACTTAATATATCTTTAGGCGCGACGTGTCTATGTAGAGAACAATGCGCTCGTTCAAATTACTAGTTGTCATTAAAGTTTATTTGTAAAGAACAAACCAGGAAATAGATTTTACCGCACAAACTCATAGTTTTTAATGTCATGATTGAATTATTACCTCTATACACCAAGATAGAAAAATAAAAAAACAATATAATATAGATAGTATAGTAGATTCGATTCACTATTACAGGAAATGATTTATTTTGCGTACCTACTATAATAAGTACATTTTAATCAGTCTGTGATTCTACTAATGAACAATGCTTCGTTGTAGATACGCTATTAACGCGCCATTATAACCAGCAATCAAACAACTAAATGTATAGTATGTCAACAGCTAAACTGTTTGGTTTGTTCAAGCTTTTTTACGTACAAAATTTCATCAAAATCAGTTCAGTTTTCACGACAAAAGTAGCTTATGTCTTTTTCCAAGATTGATGGGACATCAATCTCTATACTAAAATTCATCAAAATTGGTTTAGGGGTGTAGACGACGAATACTTTTGCATTTTTAGTACTATTCCTTACTAATAATATAAACGCGAAAGTTTGTATGTATGAATGATGGATGTTTGTCACTCTTTCACGCAGGATACTTTATATCCGGGTAAGGTGAACGCAGACGAAGTCGCGGGTAAAAGCTAGAATGGATATAAATAAATAAGTATTAAATACATATTGGACAACATCACATACATTGCCCTGATCCTAGGGTAAGTAGCCAAAGCACTTGTGTTACAGAAATCAGAAACAATGACCGTACCACAACACCCAGACCCGAGACAATATTAAAAAGTTGTTTTTCTACATTGACCAACCGGGAATCGAACCCGGGACCTCGGAAGTAGCGAACCCAAAGTCCGTTATGCTTACCTCTCGGCTACAGAGGTCGTCGTGGATGAGCCTCGTCAAGAGATCACTTATGAGTTGGTAAACAACATTTATAATTTTTGGCACCTGCCAATGATGTTAACTGACTTTTTTTTATTTGAAATAATCTTTTGTTCTACGTTAATAATTCATTCTATCCAAGATATTTATTTAATTTCAAACAGAATTTTCCTACCTAACCAGTAACTATAAATTTACCGTGTTCTTACCATTCTTACAAATGGTTCTATTCGCGGAAAATGTCGGCAATTTATGCGACCTTATTCCAGCTTTATAATTTATAGCATGCCAAGTGCTTTATAATCTAGCCCGTTCGTTTTATCAACAGGCGTCAATGCTTATCACTGGCGTCGAGTCCAGTGACGTCCGCTTTCGATTCAGATAATGTACCTACAGCGCCACAATCTTATCTAAGCTTGTGTTTAAAAGCGGAACTAGAGGCGCTAGCATGAAATTATGAATGAGTTATTCAGCCTTTGTATTTTCGACAGCTACAGAGCGCAACAAAAAAGCGAGTATTAACAAAGTACGATGGTTATTATAATAAGTAAATTTATAGTTTGTCATTTTTTTAAAAATAAATAAGTAGTTATTTTAAAAATGAAAACAACCATTTTCCTTCCTGTATATACAGGGTGGCCAGAAAAGTGACGTCCAAAAATATTTTTAGGTGCATCGTGTTGAGAGGTATCTGAATCAACCCTATGTATGTTCTTCGATTTTTCGTACTTTTCGAGTTACGATTTTTTTTAATAGCCTATGAAGCCAATGAAGTACAACTTTTTTATTATTATTATTATGAAAGCTTAGAGTCTAGCGCATTCTCTGAAGCTACTTAGAAACTAAGAAATTATCAGTTTAGATTTTTAATTTTAGGTTGAAAATTTAAATGATAACTCACTTAACATAAATTCTCAACTTTAGGTCAATTTTGTAGTAAGTTTCATCAAAGTTATGAGGCTGTTTATTTTATGCATAAATGCACAGTTGATAGAGATTTAGCTGCAGGAAAAAAAAAGAAGAAACCTACTTTTTTTTAGGAATTTTTTAAACTGATCCGGTTGCAAAAAATCGTAACTGGAAAACTACGAAAAATCGTAGAACATACAGGGTGATTCCACTGCACCGGGCGGTCGTCAAATAAAATTTACTAATCATGTTTGAAGCATTTTAGTATACATTAATAATGGGTCAATAAAAAACAGCAAGACATGTCAAGGATATTTTATTAAATTTCAGTGTAAAGAACATTTTTCTATGTAATTAATCGGCGTAACAAAAGCCAGAGGGCATATTATATAAAACAACTGGTAATCATAAACTATAATAATGGTAGTGAAGAGATCGTATTTTTTCTGGAAATGGGACTATGGTTCTCCGAACTGTGAGTCATTATGAGCACAGTTGAGACTGTTATGCGGTTTACTTTTTGCATGCGTTAGTCATCGGGCTTGGGATAGCTCACTTATCAATGAAGTAATCGTAATACGTAATAGAGTCCAATGACGCTGTACCATAGAGGAAAAAAACAATAAATCTAGTAGGGAAGTTCAGGAATCCATCCAAGTCATCGGTCATGGTGGTAGATAAAATACCGGCTTATTCTTTCACCCAGTTCTGGATCATTAGGTCTAGATCGACTCACACTTGACTGGTTTTAATTATATGTTGTAAGCATTTAGGTTAATTTTTTTACTATAATAACACTACGTTTACCACTTGTAAATACTATTTTTGCTGTAGACCTTTATTCAATGAGTTTCTTGACAATGTCAGGATAAGAAAAAAAACACCTTTTTAGGCTTCTTCTTAGTATGGAATCTGCTATGAATAATAGATAATTTGAACTTCTAATTATATATTTGATTTTGGGTCAATGTGTACAGAACCCTAATTAAGTCGTTTTATTATTATAAAAAAAAACGATTACAATTTACAACTTAACGAAAGATACGCATTATTTACAATCATGCTACCTGCGTATTGTTATTCTTATTTTTATAAACCGGATATGTAATTAGATTAGAATTGTTTATTTATGAAAACAAATATTAATTTCTATCCTGTTATTTATACTACGAAATGTTTTCTATTCAAGATATCTGTCGTTCAACTCTTCACTTGCTTCGACGTTGACTAATAACCCGTCATAAAGCAATTAATCGGTATCACTCTGTCGTATCAAATGATTACGATACTAGGTGTCAGCGGTGGTGACGCAACAACGACCGGCACGGCCGTGACATCACCTACGCGTCAGCCAGCGTCACACGACGCAGCAGTTACCTAGGTACCGACCAATTCGTTGATCGTGCTACTCCAACAGCTGTATATGAGCTGCAGTGTAGTCTCTGAGGGCTACGACTACGTTGTTACCTCACAGACGCAACATTCGAATGACCGATAAATATTTTGTTATTTTTCATTATTTAGGTACTCGTATATAATAACAATAAAAACTAATTAATTGTCAGTGTAATTAAACTCTTAATTTTTACACATCGTTATAGTTACTACATACAAGTCGTTGTACTTCGTAGCAATTTTCACGCACATGAGTACTACGAGTCTCGTAGCAAACTTTCCAGGGTCAACGCGACAGTTAGACTACGAACTTTTTACTGTTAAATTTTTGTTTGCTGCGTTTTTTTAAATTATTTTATCATGTTGAGTGAATGTGTAGCGTAGCATACAAAATTCCTATCCATCAGTCAAACTAAGACTAAAATATATGTTGTGCACTGTACCCATTACTTTTTATGTTATGCAAAATGTCAATAAAGTCAATAATGATAACTATTTACCCGTAACATAAGTATTAACGATAATTTCTATTGCGCACTGGACCATAAGTAAAGTAAAACACTTTATTATTATTGCGTTTACTTATTCAGCACAAAAAGTCATAACTAAAAACATAAACGTATCAAAAAACAAGAAAAAGTAAGAAAAAGACAATATAAATAAAGTAAAAAAGGTCCGTCACCAACAATAAGATTGTATGTATAATAAAATGTTACACTGTTAAACGATAAAATTACACTAGATACTCGATAGCTAAGGTCTACTCAGAACCATAAGATATCTGTAACAACCGCAAAAACAACGGTGACGTTCTCAATCAAAGTTAATTATTAGTATGACACATACGTATTCGTAACTCGTGTCTATTTTCTTGAATTTCTAAACAACTATTTACCTAGTGATTCACTGAATTACACCAATTATATAAGCTCAATAATATATACAGTTAAAAGGAGCTATGAAGTGTTATTTGCATAATTAAAACCAATCAAGAAAACGGTCTTTACATTTTATTGACGATGAGTTTTAACGTCCTATTGTCTAGAGGTGCGAGATCTATTGATGACGGTTATTGATGGTGACTTGTGATTGACACACTGGGTGTTCAAACAGTGTTGAGGATGTGAACCGTAGGCGGCACATCATTATGCGTCGACCGAGACTGTGCGTTCGACACTAGCGCGCGTGTTTTGTTTGCCTGATTGATAGCAACCGGACTCTCCAGTGACTCACTCTTCGATATTACATTACGTCAAATGGTTCCTTTGACCCCATTCATCGAGTTCAATAAGTTGAGTCCTTGCGCTGAATTTGAGTTTAACTATTCCCAGAACAGTGGTGTGGCACTGAGCTAAAATAGCCACTTCATCAACCTACATCTCGCGGTATCTTTTGTCTCAAAGCAATTTAGATAAGAGCTAGTTCACGACACGTTCAGCTATAATCGTTATTAGACTTGAAACAAACACTTAACTGCTGTAATCTGAACCCAACTACACGACCATTTAATAAAGATCAATAGTAATAATAACATGCAATTGAAATGTTGTTTAACTATTACTACTAGGTACCTACTACACTCTTAGGTATTACTAGAAAGTGAGGTTAAATTATAAGTCTACACTATTGTAAAACTGAAAAAGAAGTGTATACTGTTGCAAATTAAAGTAATTGATCAAAAACAAGTTACATGATGTTAAGGCCTTCCTGACTCCAAATCGCAGATTTTTGTTTTCTTCTTCTAGCTTCTCTTAATAGCTACTGGGCCAATTTGATAAAACTATGTTAAATGAGATAAAACCTTATGACTAAACTTAAAAACTGGTACATATTTTATCCAACAATATTGACGTAAACGAGATTGGTTATAAACCAAATGGAACGAAGACAAAAGCAAGTGCTTGATATCTATAAAAAATAAAGTTTATTTACTAAAGAAAACAATACTCGTTAAGCAAAGAATTGCTTAATTAACTAAGAGCTGATTTTTTAATAGCTAGATCACTTAATTTGAAAATCAAGTTTAACATGCTAACAGTTTTCATATTGAAAATGTGAATCAAATTTTATTCGTTGGATAAAAGTTTTCTGGCGTTTAAAAATCGGCCCTAATTGTAAGTACCTACTTAATCTGACGTTTCTGTATCACTAAACTTTTTGTTTCTTGTTACAGATACCACTAGATGGCAGCAGCAGCCTAAAGCACAACGGCAGCGCCAAAGACCTGGCTTCCGTCATGGAGAATCTGAAGAAGAGCTCCCTCGTCTCACGCCAGAATCAAAGCCTCAACACCCAAGTTACCAGTTCTGCTCAACAGGTGAGTGTCATACCGAGGTTCTACTCACGATAACCTGAATATTTCTACCCACTTCCCAGCTGAAGTCCTGTTAATAAGTATAAAATGTGCCAGATATCACACCAATGTCATGGTCTCGAAGTAGGGAATCAACATCCCTATGTTACGAGATAAAAGACAATTAATTTAGCCCTTTTTTCCGGGAGTGTATCCCAGTACACCCAGATTTTAAAAAGTTCGTTTTCTGATTTGACCAAAACTGGGAATCGAGCGATTCGCTCTGAATGCAATGTCAAGGCGAATCCCTCTTCAGTCGGTACCCCTGGAATACTGCGTCACACGCCAATCGGAAATGCTTATTAGTTAGCTTGCTTGTGGTGCTTGTAGCTCAGCGGCGGTAGCGCTTTGGTAGTGATTACCAAAGTTAAGCAACCCACACCGCCGTTGTGATTGGATGGGTGACCATTCCAACCATATTGAGCATTTATTTAAGCATCATCACAAGCAAGCATCTCCGTGCATTGGAAAGCACGTTATACGTTTGTCCTTGCTAATATTGCATAATACTAGTAGTGTATAACATCTGACAGTAAGGTTAAGTCACTGGCCAGCTGCTGCAAGGTAACGTGGCAGTGGGTGCGGCCGGCACATAGCACGTAAAACTGACGGCCGATGGGGCAGAAAGGTTCTAGAATGGAGGCCATAATATTATCATATATGGCAAGCGCAGCGTAGGACGTCCACCTACAAGGTGGACAGACGACCTGGTAAAGGTTCCAGGAAGCCGCTGAATGCAGGCGCTTCCCCGGCCAATCTGGAAGTAACTGGGAGATACCTATGTTGAATAATAATAATTCCAAAATTTTTAATGGTATTATGGAGGCAATGACCAACTACTCTATTAAGCTATTTGCCAACCAAGTTATTTGTTGTAATGTTTTGTAATGGTCACGAGCACGACCTCATCCATCATTGAGGAACACAACACAGCTAAAAGATGAAACATTTCAACTTTGAACTAAAAGGGCAAAACGGTTATAATAATTTTTGTAGCCCCATCTACTAGTTCCTTGAGTATTTAAATTACATTAAGCATTGTTTTCTAATGAAATAGCAATCTCGTTAGGTATCGGCAGATGGCGTAAGTTACTAAATAAGTACATAGGACCAAAAAAATCTATGAATCTACTTCGAATAAATTGTGTAATAGGTTTTTTGTAGTGTATCGGAAATGTCTTACACAGCATTGCATTTAACACTTAAATAAATCATACAAACATACTAATTCTTAGATTTGGCAACGTTATGATGAGATTACGAGCCAACAGTCCAATTTATAATACCAAGTTATATTTTATGAGACATTCACTAATGATGACTAATGCAATCATCCAATAATACTAATACTACTATACCTACACATTTTGTTTCGAAATCCATAGACCTATTTTATTTAAATATAGACAGCTATTTCCGCAGCGGCCTCGGTTGGTTCATAAAATGGGCAAGTTTATTTTGAAGACATCCAGTGCGAGTTTCGAGAAAAAAGATAAATTAAGCATGATTGATAATAAGAACAATGAGAAAACTAAAATTATTAAAAAATGGGTAATACATAATTACAACAACAACAGACAGGAGGCGTGTCATAAAAGGCGACTAATTCCTGTAGCACAAGACGGGCAGCAGCGTCTGCGTGCGAAATCTTATAAAAAAAAACTTCGCTCGCGAACCCGCCTGCCAAGCGTGGCGATTATTGGCAATCCCCCCAGATGATAGGTCGTTGCTGAAATAATGATGATGATGATGAAATAATTACGTCGTATTAGTAACTTTAAAATATATAATGTAATAGTAATTATGCCGTACCATAAACTAGTGATTATACTATTTACGTAATGTATTCCGATCAAACATCAAACTCACCAGACAAATCACCGCTATTTAATTTAGTCCTTTTTCTGTATTTAATAGTACGAGGCCTAGTACTATTTCAGTACACATGCATTCTCGTCTCCAGATATTTTTAAATCATAAGCTTCGTTCATTTCGTTTGCCACTTTTGTGGCTTCTTCAAGAAATCATTCGCCTGAATATGTACCTACCTACTGTAAACACATATTATAAGTATGACAGTGGAACGATTCCGGTAGGTTAAATGTACGGTCATTTTAATGGATGTAACTAAAGACGTTTCCTTGAGTTAAAACGGACATCTCTTTCGAAGCAGGGGGCACCAACTCATCTGCTGTTTTATCAACAAGTAATTAAAAAGTCTCGTTTGTTAAGCGTCGCCCAGCAGGAAGGTTGGCATTATGCCAAAAAGCGTGTCGTAATGTACGATGGAGGTGGACGTGTATAGTGCGCCCTTAGGGCTCGTGCATTAACGCAACGTTTTTATGATGTAACTATCATGGCTTAGCAAGAGACTGCTCCACTATTATGTACGAGAAGATTCTTCTCTAGTGATCAAGAACAATCTACAACTCCCTCAGGTAGGTGATCTGCAGGTACTTAGGTCTATATTATGTTCAACATGTTTCCGCGATTTAAGTGGAATACAAAAGGACAGGATATATGCTAACCCACGGGGGAAAACCCGTTATTAAACTATCTCTACAGATCGCAACACAAAAAAACAGATTGATTGAATTAGCAATTATTACATAAGATCACGTAATGCGTTATAGAAAGGCAAAAATAGTCCAAACAATAAGACTATTGTTACTAGTCACATTGTAAATCTTTCATGTGCCATTTATATTCATAACGGTTGCACGTGGTATGCCGTATGTACCGGATCCCCCACGCTATGTCCCGCAGACGAGACTCGTTCTGAGTTTGAGAGGGCTGACAAAAGGCCCGTATTATACAACATTACTTACACAGTCATTAAATTTCTTTATGTGGTGCAATTTGTTATAAATGTTATCAACATGTTGTTTAGTACATATCAATCGACAGGTCGCTGAAACATGACCATTCAACTAATCATCTCCCTCGTATCACTTTGAACCCGATCTTTGGATATTTTGAAGTCACCTTGCGAAAAGCATGTATAGGTAAACTTCTATTTTATTCGATTTTAAAGCCGTAAAGAAACGTTTTTCTGCTCAAATATAACACCTTTTTCTATGGGACTAACATCGAAATCACAAAACAATTACTTCCCCATTCAAAATTAATCAGCTGTTGTTGTTGCTGTACCTAGTGTATTAGTATGTAGCAAGTGTTTTTGAGATTTAGATATTTGTCTAAAAAAGTGGTTACGTTTGCGCAGGAGAATGTGAATTTTTCGGCACCAAAACTTACTTAAATTCACGCTTATTAATAGTGCTATAAAACTAAATATTACTTACTCCTAAATAAATAAATCATAATAAGCTCTTTTTGCTGCCTCAATATACATTACCTTCATCCTGAGCATTCCCTTTTGCAGGAAAATAATTGCAATATAATACAGGGGATTAAACCGTCAACGCTTAAAAGAATATTACTTCAACCTTGTTTTGATTTTCCTGCATGAAGTTTGACACTGCTAAAGTTTTTTGTATAGTTAGGCCTTTGTAGTTTATTGTTTAACGTCCAGCGAATGTATTGTTGTACCTTATCATGGTAAAAAATACAGGCAATTTACATGGGAACATAGCCTAATAATTTTTTTTTATGTCTGAATGTCACTCAGTGATACGGGCCTGTAGTTTGGGCACGTGGTTCAAGGCCATAATTTGTTGCACCGCGCCCACGCGAGCTGATTCATTCGATTTGCTTCTCAACCGCGATTGTCGATGTCATGTCACATCACACTATTTTACTTCGGAAAATATAAGGAACTACTTAGTGAAACCAGGTACCCGGCGGCTGTTTGCCTTAGGTTTTGTTCCCATTTTCCTTTTAACCCGTTAGAAACATTCCTCGGCGTGAAAACACCCCACCCAGTTTCATCGCAGTCGGAATTTGTATTGTAGAAGGTGGTTATAATTCTAAATAAAATAGAAAGGGTACCTTCTGCGTTTTTTCAGGATGAACTTATTGTTCAATAATATTACATTCTAATATCTGTAACTGCACATAATTATGTTTCACATTAAGTATTTAACTGAATTAAAACATTTTAACAATCAAACGTTTATTATTCAACGATTCATGGCGACAACTTCAGTTGTCTCTTAAAATAACTTTTTAATGAAGAGTTATCACTTCTTCGCTAAATTTGTTTTTTTTTTCTTATCATTTATAGTTTGTGTAAAAAACATTTAGGTAGGCCACCTTATGCTGTCGATAGTAAATCGAACACATCACACGCGCTATATTTAAAAAAGCAAAGTTATTTCGGTAATCCTATTTTGTCATAGCCCTGGCTTTATTTACTTCGGCCGTTGGTGCGCCAAAACGCGTGACGCCTGATCATATACTCCTCGCAGCATTGGCACTGAACTCTACGCTTCTAGTCTAGATAACGATTCCGACCGAAGAAGACGCAGGATTGTACAAAATTTCCCTACAACTTCATACAACAGAAAGGTTAATTCACTAGTTTACTTTGAACTTATTATCGCAGTGCACCACATCGGACTATAATGTTGCATTATTTATCACTTCACAACCGTATCTACAGTCAGTCCCGACCCGTCTATCATAATACGGTTCATACAATAACATAAACACATTAGTTGCATTAAACGACATTTTGCAGATGGTATCCAGCACTACGTCGAGCAGCGCCGCGACGAGCCAACGGGTGCAGAGCTCGTCGCGGCTGCAGCACATGACCACTTCCGAGATGAAAGCCAGCTCCATGAAGTCCGACCTCTCCGAGCTCAAGAGCTCCATCTCCGAAATGAAAAACTTGAGCAACACCGCCAGAAACTTCGGACCGCGGTGAGTTATCCAAACGACCACGGTATATTTATCTTCTAGTTTCACACTTTTTCTTGCTAATCGAGAACATAAACGCTTTAACGTAACACATGCGAGTTAGAACACCTCACCTGTGTGGCCTTGGCAATCGGCCAAATCTTGCCCGCTCATTCCCCGATGTTTGCAGTACCATACCGACAAACAATAGCAAAACACGGTTCGCGGGTGTATTGCCCAAATAAATTAATGTAAAATTAAAGCAGTTTGTGTTTAAACATAAATATAAATATCCTGTGATATTTTTATTATTACAAGTGCAGCTTTGTTCTTGTGTTATTTTAGTTTTGTCTGCGATTCCAGACTGAGAAGTTCGATGGAAAACATAGTGGATCAAGATGATTTGGCGGACAGACATTTGGATATTCGGGATCTCAGTGATATGGGAGACATGGGTGATATGGGGGATATGAGTGAACTAGCTGCTGACGGGCCGCTGGTGACCTTTCCCGAGTCTGACACGCCGCCTCCTATAGTGGACAAGCCGTCGCTGCTATCAGCCAGCACGGCGTCTGTGGGCTCCAACGCTGCCAACGAGCTGAAGTATAGTACAGCTCGAGTCACATCGGCAAGCTCGACACGAGTAGTCACTGATGGATACAGTGCGTCGAAGTCGGCGGCGAACAGTGCTAAAATGCGGCGGCTTCAGCATGGAGACGTGCATTACGCGGAACACAGTGCCGCTGGGGCATCACATCGACTGTTGCAAGCCGAAGGGCTTACAGCGGAACAAAAAGCAGCGTACTCACAGGTGAGTTTTATTTTTATGTCAATAATTACCGCAACAAAATGTAGTTCCTAAAGATTTTGAATGCTGGTTACAGCCTACTATATTAAATTGAACGAAGACATTTACACGATTTACACGTTTCGTTTGGTAAGCCTTGATAACACATTCCTATGGTGAACTGCACATAGTTGGGATAACTCGTAGCTATAAAGGCGCGCCGAAGGACGTGACCTCGCGTGTACGGGACAGATCAATAGTCTAGAGTGGCGCCTCAGCCACGGCAACCCCAAATCGCGCAGTGCTTTGCGGCTACTTGCCACGATAACATCGAAGATACACAAACACGCGATGGGTCGCGTAGAATGGTAAACACACTATGGCTCGTATCGTAACTTTCGCAGCCAGGATTCTGCGTCGTGGAGGATCACTGGGGGCGGTGAGCTCATTTATCTACGTGCGCTTATCGCCGCTTTTGCCGCACCACGCTCCTCTCAGTCAGTGCCTGACCGTCGTGCGCGCGAGCACACGCGGAAGTCAATTACTGCGCACGCGCAAAGTACACGAATAGTCCGTCTTAAATTTAGACGCGGAATGTCTACGGGCGGGGGGTCGGCCCCGTGGCCTGTACACCGCGGTGTCCTGTCGCGCTTTTCTCCGCAGGCTCAGAACCCTTTGGTGAGAGTTCTACCCTTTAAATCCCTAACACATTTTCATCCTCACACAAACTCCAGTGATCTGTAAAAAATTCGCCGCTAATATTGGCCTATATCCAATGGAAACGATAGGATGTGTAATCCGGGCCGTGACGTTGGACAGATTTTTTAATATAGTTTTTACCGGGTGAACTTGTGAATTCAGTTGTAAAACGTCTTTAGGACAACGTAGCCGGCCTAAATCTCGTATCGCGTCTCCGTAAAATCAAATATTTATTTTGTGATTCACCGCGTAAAAAAGTAGCGTGCCAAACTTGCTAAACATTGTTGTGGCTTGTGTGATAAGAAGTTCATCTGTGGAGGTCAAATTATAATTTTCCAGAAATAGTGTTGTGTTAGTCGATGTGTCAGGTCCTTATTTTGTTTTAGTGGTGAAATTGATAGCGGAATGTTACGGTTTTAGGAGCAGAGATCTCTTAGGGCCGGCGAAGTGTCAGCGCAAGAGGCAAACAATATGTCAGCCTCGAGTTCCCGCCTACAGACAGAGGCGTTCAGTGCAGAGAAGAAGGCCATGGCAACAGCGCAGGCTCGGCAGACCGTCACCTCCAGCGGGATGTTCAGCCACAAGGAGCATTCCAGCATCGCACAATCCAACATGACAATATCGAGCAAAAACATGTCTACCAAGTCAACATTGCTTTCATCACAGGTAAGAAAATTCTACTCTTTTTTAAATTTAATTACTTAAGTGCGATCGTCGTCGATTTAAAAAAATTGCAAGCTATCACTGTAATCACTGTTGTATTTAAAGTTTTTTTTTTACTGGCGATGTGTGCGCAATGGTATAATAACTGAGCGTTATAATAACAATGAAATCTATTCTGTCCAATCTTTATTTGAACTACCTACATTAAATTATATTGAGAGCTAGCTTGCTTTGTATGTTTTAGACGAATTACAAATATTAATTAAATAAGCAAAAGCAATAATTCTGAATATTCAATATTTATTAATGGTACCTATTTGTTGTGTAGTCGTAGTTGTAGTAGTTGTTGTGTCGGACTTGTGAGAATCACAGTTATGTTACAAATAATTAAAAAGCATCAATGTTGTCATTTCAGATGAGCCAGATGTTAAATGGAACAGGCAAACCAGGAGATGAGGACCTTACCAATCTTACATTTGAAGACTTGGACAAATTAAATGCAAACTCAAACCAGGGTGATGTAGAAAGTGCAATCCAAAAATATTCCTCAAGAATGAGCGCATTTATTTCTTCAATTAAAAATAACCAGATAGACATGAAACACGCCTCAGTACATTTCAACAAACTGAACGAGATGTTAAGAAGAGCATGGGCCGTCCCTACTTACGGACACGAGTTAGGGTACTCCCTTTGCAACACACTAAGGATATCAGGAGGACTTGACATTCTAATGGCCAATTGTTTAGAAAGTAGTAACCCTGATTTACAGTTCTCTTCAGCAAAACTTCTTGAGCAATGCCTCACAACCGAAAATAGAGCGCATGTTGTGGAAAATGGTCTGGAAAAAGTTGTCAACGTAGCCTGCGTTTGCACGAAACACGCAAATTCAGTCGATCACTCGAGAATAGGCACTGGAATTCTAGAACATCTGTTCAAACACAGTGAGAGCACGTGTAGTGATGTTATCAAACTAGGAGGACTAGATGCAGTGTTGTTCGAATGCAGAAAGAACGATGTCGAGACATTACGGCATTGTGCGACAGCCCTCGCCAACCTGTCCCTCTATGGCGGTGCCGAAAATCAAGAAGCCATGATAAAAAGGAAAGTACCCATGTGGCTATTCCCACTAGCGTTCCACAACGACGATAACATCAAATACTACGCATGTTTAGCTATCGCAGTTTTAGTAGCCAACAAAGAAATCGAAGCAGCCGTCCTAAAGTCAGGTACGCTGGATTTAGTGGAGCCATTCGTTACGTCTCACAACCCGTCCGAGTTTGCAAAATCGAACCTAGCTCACGCACATGGGCAAAGCAAAAATTGGCTGCAAAGACTAGTGCCTGTGCTGAGCTCAAAGAGAGAGGAAGCAAGAAACTTAGCAGCATTCCATTTCTGCATGGAGGCTGGAATCAAAAAGCACCAAGGTAACACAGAGATATTCCGAGAAATCGGTGCTATTGAATCTTTAAAAAAGGTGGCTAGCTGCCCCAACGCAGTGGCATCCAAATACGCCGCGCAAGCATTGAGGCTTATCGGAGAAGAGGTACCGCACAAGCTGTCCCAGCAAGTTCCTCTTTGGTCGATAGAAGATGTTCGAGAATGGGTGAAACAAATAGGGTTTTCTGAGTACGCGACTAACTTCTACGAGAGTAGAGTCGATGGCGACTTATTACTACAAATATCGGAGGAGAATCTAAAAGAAGACATAGGTTTACAAAATGGAATCAAACGTAAAAGGTATATCCGAAACACTTAAAATCAATTTTTAGATAGATAGGTCAAACATAAAATACTAACTGAGAGTTGCACTAAAGTCTAAATTCATTACTACACTACTCAGTTTTTTTTACAGTTGTTTTAACTTGTTTCAACAAGTCTTACATTTACCGTAATCAATTCTGTATTTTCAGATTCACGAGAGAGCTTCAACAGCTTAAGAAGATGGCTGATTACACGTCCAGGGATAGGAGCAGCTTGAACGAATTCTTACAATGCATCGGGCCAGAGTACACCATTTACACGTACTCAATGCTAAACGCTGGCGTAGACAAGGAGTCCATTCGTGGCCTTAGTGACGAACAACTAGAGAACGAATGCCGGATTGTCAACAGTATCCATCGACTACGGATACTAAATGCTATCAGAGGTATGTGCAAAGTTAATAATAACCGAATGACTTCCTTTAAGATTACGTAAACGAGGCTATCATCGCACATAAACATGCTGCTTTATTTACGAGAGCATCATAAACAATTTTCATGGCTATTAATATTGTAACTCTTCGTTAGTAAATCTTGACAACTAGCGAATTATTACTATAGACCTATATTCAAGTAGACGACGACGCAACTATTTCAAACTATTTATAAACGAAGCCTGTCAATGTTTTCCGGTTCTGTCCGCAGTCAGTACCTGCAATTAAATTCGGTTGTATTTAATTGCAGGTACTATTATATATATATATTTTTAGAAATAAGTATTGCACAAAACCATAATTATGTTCCTGACACGTGTTGCCGTGGCAACCGAACAAAGAAAGCCAGCTTAGTCGGACTAAACTCCTCCGTCCAAAAATCGGAGTTGACATACGAAAGTAGAACAACTTTTAGAATGTACAAAAATACATATCTTTGAAGATAACTGAAGAAGATTAACGCTAGCACTAGCACGCATTCGTGACCAAAAACCAATATCAGGAAAAATTACTACCAACGCTAGTCATGTTTTTAAGGTTAAATGAATACTAAAATGTTATGTTAAAATTATGAATTATTCACTTTCAGCTTACGAGAGTACGCTGCCCAGTAAAGGCGAAGAAAACATGCAGAAGAATTTGGACGTTTTCGTGAGCTACCGACGATCGAATGGCTCGCAGCTTGCCAGCCTTCTGAAAGTCCACCTTCAGCTCCGAGGGTTCACAGTGTTCATTGATGTGGAGCGACTGGAAGCCGGCAAGTTCGACAACAACCTTCTCCAGAGCATCAGACAAGCGAAGCACTTCCTACTGGTTTTGACGCCAAACGCGCTGGACAGGTGCAAAGGAGACAATGAACAGAAAGACTGGGTACATCGGGTAGGTTGCAACTCTTTAAACCTTAAACAGCCCCCTTTTAAACGTTTTTCCGTATTATATTGAAATAAAGTTGAAAGTACAGGTACAACAGCTCGTCAACCTACCATAAACGTTTTTTTTTTTTAATTGAAATTGATATCTACGCTCGCTTTGCTCTATCATAGACCACGTCTACACGGGAAATTTTCGATGAGTTTATAAGAATAGATGCAAATTAATGATTTGAGTTGATTTGATTTGATAATTAATCTGGGCAGCACTATATTGTGTTCTACTTTTTATGGCCAGTAATCATTTAATTCAGGCATATGACGGCAAAGTTAAAATTGAAGCTTAATTCCCGTTATATAAAATGACTCAGAGATGGCGACGCCAAGTCCGGCGTGCTCCCCTCTCGGTTATGAAGGTTCGGCACGGCGCGTACTGTGATTTTAATCTTAAGTAGCAGACAAAGAACTAGTAGTTAAGAGCCATTTCACATTTTTAGCGCAAAATCTAATATTTCCAGCGCCTAATTTGCGACCTTAGGAAAGATTTTAAGAATGTTAAATACATGCAAAAGAAAGCCTAATCTTTGGTTTAGACGTTTAATGTAGCACATTTGCACATAACACTATTTTTTATTTATAAAATTATCAAACCCGCCACCTCGATTGACGAAAAGTGTTTGCCTTGTCAATTTCAAGCAACTAAATCTTTCATTTACATTCATTATTATTACTGAATAAATACGTCAAAAAATCAGACATATAATTTTGTTGACGTTTAATATACAAGAATGTAGATTTATTATCACAATAAGTCGAAATAAAATTAAACAATTTGTGAATTATTTAGAAAAATTGCGCTAGTTTACTAAGGATTTTTGTTTTAAATTAAGCATATTTACAATTAAAAGTTTATGTCACAATACCTTTGATCTTTATTTATTTGAAATATGTATTTTTTTTAAATCCTATCAGGTAATTAGGATCAAAAACGCTTTCACAACTCACCCTAAATCCTAAATTTTCGATGCTCAAGCGCGCGCTCCATACAAACGGCGCGATTTTGTGAAATGGCTCTTAACACTTAGGTAGTAGCAATATAGGTACAGACAACAGCTCGTCAACCTACCACAAAACGTAAAATTTTCTCAATCGATATTAATCTTTACGTGTCGGACTTAAAGTTGAAAATCGGTCTAGTACCTTTAACTGTTTGGGTAGGTTGACCTGCTGTTGACTGTACATAATCATTAAAATTTGTTAGCTCAATCGTAATTCATAATTTCAGGAAATAGTAGCAGCATTAGAATCGCAGTGCAACATCGTGCCTATCACGGACAACTTCGACTGGCCCAAGCCGGAGGACCTGCCCGCGGACATGCGCGCCGTGTGCCACTTCAACGGCGTGCGGTGGATCCACGACTACCAGGACGCTTGCGTTGAAAAACTCGAAAGGTACCTTACTTGTTTTAAAACCGACGACGCCATTTAAGCAGTTCCGTCTTTACCATAAGGGCACACGGGGCCTGTACCCAGGGTTTCCGGCCTCACGGGGGCCCCAAAGCACTAAAGCATGTTTGTATACTAAGAAACTAACCTATGAAAAAAGAAAGAAAGAAAATACCATAAGTAGTCATGTTGATGATCTTAGCGGACCCTGGGCTCCAAAGCAATGGCTTTGGACGCAACCTGTATTGACCGTATAGATGAAGAAGAAGGGAGTTGATGATCTTAGGCAAAATTATGACTCATTACTAGAGCAATTGGCTATTGGCACGCTGGATTTGGCGTTGCCATCTCTAAGGTCTGGGTTGGATTCCTGGTCGATGTAGAAAACGATCTTTTTTATATTATCTCGGGTCTGGGTGTTGTAGTACAGTCGTTGTTTTTATTTCTTTAACACAAGTGCTTTAGCTATTTATAATCTTAGGATCAGAGCAATGTATGTGATAGCAGTAGCATTAATTTAATATTTTCTTTTTATATTCAACCTGGGGTTCGGGAAGCCCTGAAGCCGATTCCCGTAATTTAACAGTAGTAGCAATACAGTTTCGTTTCAGTCTCAGTAAATTAATATCAAAAACGGTTAGTGTTCTCAAAAACTAGAAAATGAAACAATTGTTCATATCCTAAGTGATCGAAAAGGAACAAACCGAATAAGATTTTTGGTTGTCGCTTTACGAACTTGGCAATTTGACGCCTTTAAATGTCTTTACTAGAATAACTAAAATAGTGGATTTGTACTTTCAAATTACGAGAATTAGGCGAGGCAACGTACAGAATAAAATGGACTCCACGCCACTATGTATAAAATTAAAGTTACTAGGTCCAGGTCCCAATCACGCAGACAATCTTAATAATATATACACGCTTAGTTCCACGGTTCCACGTAAATATTACTCATATCGTGCTGAAAGGACTAAAATGGAGGGATTACGCAACGCAAAACCTGGTACACTTTATTACTAGGCAACATTGCGTTCTTCTTTTCATATACACTGAACATAGGGAAAGTTTTTCCCTCTTCAAGACAACTCTGCAAAGTTTATCAATAATTCAAGAATTCAAATTAACAAGAAAAGTTCGAGGAAATTCAAGGAATGAAGAACAACAGATGTTGCGCAATATTGCAGCAATTCGCCCATAAATAGAAGCGCTGGTAGCAAAGGCGTTTTGCCAGTTGGGATAATTCAAATCGACCAAGCAAGTATCTCGTCGTACATACTTTGAGACTAATCCATTATTTTTTCTTCCAAAAATGTATTTTTTGTTGATCCGATTGTGTGCAGAGTCTGAGAGAGGCCTCTGGCAGAATTATAGTCTGGTGAAATCTCTTAATACATGACGGATAGACCTATCGCTGACGGCCTTTGAGGAAGGGCTCGTCCAGCTTCACCGGGCAGTTTTAGCGATCAAGGCGCACAGCCTAGGTCCGCCCAACTAGCGGACGCCGCGACCCGGCCGAGTTTGCTCGTAGCGTGTCGGGCCCCATACTAGCGGGCGTGATCGGGCCAAAGTCAGTGCGTAAGGCACTCTAAAAAACGGCGAACCCACTAGTGGTAGCACCGACTAGACCGGGACTGCCGAAACAGTTCGGACCGCTGTCGGGCTCCTTTCTAGCGGGCCCAGCTAGTGGTGACTGAGTTTGTTCCGGCGTTTCGGCGGCGTTAGTCTGTCTGTGTCTTGTCTCGAAGCGCTAGTAGGGCCCAAAAAATAAGGAGACATGTTCTGGCCCCCTAAGGGCCTATAATGTTATTATTGACGTTCATAAGTGGCAATTTTGTCCTGAATTGAATAAATGATTTTTGACTTTGACTTTGACCCGATCAGGGGGTGAATCGGACTCGTCTTGGGGTGAATCGGACTTGAAGGATTGTATTTATTTATTTAACCTGCTTTTATTTTTCCAGTTTTCTTCGTGGCAAATCGAACCTCGCCAACCGGCTGGAGGGTCCGCTGCGCGGCGCCACGCCCGGCACCGCCGCCATCGGGCGCGGCCCGCCCAACTACCAGCGCATGGCCTCCTGCGAGAGCCGCGGCAGCGACAAGGCAGATTGACTAGAGGCTACCATACACGCACTGCCACCTGTTAGGTAACTACGAGTACAACCATATTACATTCAGGCAGGCCTATTTTACCATCGTCAGATCCAAAAATACAATGCAAATGCGTTTGGACCTTCGGTGCTATGTTTGTTTTCAATTGTTGTTTTTAAAGTTTTATTTAACCAATTTGTTCTTACTTCTTTACGAGTAGGAGACGTTATTTAACTATTACATGATATGACCTAATTGCCACAAGTTAAATCGATCGAAAAAGTAATTTACTTTTCTATCAAAGTGGCACTTACACTTGAAATGCCCGAACATCAAACTTGGTTCTGGGGAACCTTACACGCTCAAGCTAGCGTCATGCAATTTCATCAGTGTTGACTGATGCATGCGTAACTGATGTAATATGAAGTACTTTTCTCTATTTCATCATGCATTAGGAAATTTGCATGCAGTTTTGACCAATAGAATTGTATGACGCTTGCATGAGTATGTAAAGTATGCCCTTAGGATAAAAAAGTGTAAAATGTAAATATACTTAAATATTTTTGCGTTCTTTACAGACCACGACGAAGCCGCCAATCATCTTTAGAAAAAGCTTTGCCTGCAATCTCACAAAGCTGTGATCAACTTAGTAGTAGTAGCACATCTAAAACCTCGTCCCCAGAGAAATCACTTTACAGCTTACCCGAAAGACTATCCGAGAGTAGTGAAAACTTAGACTGTAACGAAATGGAGAAGATGTCGAGGCGATGCAGAAGCTGTGAAGGCATTCTGGAAGCGGACGAACAAACGCACACGCAGCTTTCCCTGCCCACGCCCATAGAAGCTGCAACGCAAACTAAAAGAAAAAAGAATTTCATGGACAGATGTGTGAACAAAGTAAGACTGTGCTGATATTCGGTAACAATGTGGTCGATACGAAAGCAACGTGCTTGCAGAGTGTGTATGGTCGTTGACTGCCTTAATTGGACTTTTCGCATATACTATGTGAATCTTATTTTAAAGTACAAAAGTGTGCACAATGTGTAAATATTTTGTGTATGCCAGATAATTAGGTTAGTTTGAACACAGCAATTAATTGGTAATCTAAAAGATGTAATCTCAATGAGTGCATGGGAAGATTTTACCACATTATGACAAGTGATTGCTACCCTGCTGTGTTTACAGAACATAGCACGAGGTGGCAATAATATTATTATGCCAGTTTTGTAATTATGGCAACCCGCTTAGCATTTTGTACCTACACTCTGGCAATAATTATGTTATATCTCTCTCTATCTCTTCATTATCTGTAGAATTTATGTAAAGACTTGGATGTATTTTTTTTTAATTTAGTTCTTGCCAATGAAGTATTTGTGAAAGCGAAAATTATACAAAATTATAATTTGCATATGTGATAGCCTAGATCTTTTATTTTAAGACTAATGAAATTTATAATTAAATCAAATCAAAATCCACTTAAAGATCGAAATGTTGCTAGTACCTACTTTACATAATTTATTTTAAATGCACTGTTTATTCGAAAATTCCTAGTTTATTGAAAATTGTACAAAATTTTATTTTAGTTTTATATTACCTAGTTTTTAATTTAGTCATTCATTTTAACAAGTTAACCATAATAAGATAACTTTACCTTGTCGAAATTATATATTTATGTATTAGCTCTAACCACAAAATAAATGGTATTAGTAAAATATAACTACATTTTATTTTACTTAGTACATCTTACTTATTATAGGTACTTGATCAGGTCATCAGACCCTAATGGTCATGTTTAAATTAATTTTGGACAGTATTCCAGGCACAATAGAAGTTTTATTTGTATGATGCCTGTAGGCGTATACTGTCCACATATGTGTTTAGTAGGTACCTTTATTAAAAGCCTTCAGTTTAGTTAGAAATTCCAATATTTCAGCAAAGTCAAGTCAAAACACACACCAATAGGGATGACGACAAACTTTTTTTCTTCGTCTATCAGTTAAATAATCAGTAAGTATTGGACACGTATTTTTTTTGATTACAAAGATACTTAAAAATTTATTTGAAATGTCGCATGACGTCACGTCTAGGTACAATTTTTACTTACGATGCAAAGAAAATTAATAAAATTTTCCTAGAAATTACGATTCTTGGGATTTCGTATAATGTGATTTCGAATTCGAACGCTTCAAAAATAGGCTCAATTTACAAAACAAATTTCAAAATTGGGTTCTTGGTTCTGGATCTGCTGGGAGACGCCCCTAGCTATTGTAACACAAATACGTTAATCTCTTTGAACCCATGTCAATAGGGATGACTACTGGGTACATAAAGAAAATTAAATTCTATTTAGTCCGTTAGTTGGTTAGATTAGCTAAAAATAATGAACTCTTATATTTTCTTTCATTAATCAACCAAAAAATTACAAAATTAAAGCGTGTCCAAGTTCGGAAGTGGGGGCTCGTGACGTCACCTTTAAGTAAAAATTGTACCTAGGCATGACGTCATGCGACATTTCAAATCAATTTAAGTATCTTTCAAAATATACATAAACTTTACTTAATCACAAACAATATTTACAAACTCAAAACGAAAATAACTTAAACGCTAACCCTAAAAGAGATAAAGAAAATACAAAATATGTATAAATTCCCTAAGATATTTACACATAATCTGATATTCTATTTATAGGAAAAAAAAAGCCTATAAATAAAATATCTGATTGAGCTCACTGTCTTTGGGAAAGGTGCCCAAAAGGCTGGCCACGTTGCCACACTGAATGGCTAAGCTAATGCGTTGGCCCAAGTATTGGCCAGCCTTAGTATCGTGGGATGTCTCAGCTAATCGCTTATACATCTCACGGTAGAGTTTGTGGGCACTCGGTCCCCACGGGCCTAAAGTTTCAACCCCAAACGGTTCAAATATGTATGCCTTCACTAAGACTTTCATACTTGTGCCGTTTGAGGAGCTCCGCAGTAGGTGCAGCTGAACCAGCCCTGTTGCCAGTCGAAGGAAGATGGGATGGCGCTAAAGTATCCACGCACGTGGCGTCCCACACTAAAGGCCTACCCCTTCTTTCTAATGAAAAAAATACGTGTCCAATACTTACTGATTATCCAACTGATAGACGAAGAAAAAAAAGTTAGTCGTCATCCCTATTGGTGTGTGTTTTGACTTGACTTTGCTGACTCTATTATATTGGAATTTCTGACTAAACTGAAGGCTTTTAATAAAGGTACTAAACACATTTGTGGACAGTATACGCCTACAGACATCATACAAAAACTTCTATTGTGCCTGGAATACTGTCCAAAATTAATTTGAACTTGACCAGTTGTAACATAAAAGCGACCCTTTCAGTTCATGATCTTTAAAATTACTTAATTCAATCCCGCCTAGACTTACAATTTGGTCACCCAATTTAGAAAGGGACACAATCCACTAGTTGGTTGCTCTGTCGACAAGTTTTTTTCGCACACTGCTCAATCCGGTTACAAGGTGCTAAATCCATGAGGACCATGAGGGAAAAAGAGAGACCTTTTTTAACAAACCTATTTGACAACAGTGATAAATCTGGAAATACGACTACCTACTCTTTTTTTTCTTCCACTCATCTGTGATGACATGCTGTGACATGCATGGATTTAACACTTTTTAGATCCATGGTGACATGTTTGACAGGTGAAACCGACTATCTGTGTTGGCAGAATTCTGCTACGATATAGACAGGGGCTTTTTTAGGCCCGAAATTTATATAAACGGTGATATCTCCAGTTTTATTACGAGTTATGATTATCTTTACCATATTTATTACTCTTTATTAGTTTCTGTACCTATTCCTTTCATTTATTCCAACTGCAATGGTTTTTTTTTATGACGATGATGATGTTAATGAAATGTTACCCACGTGTTTTTAATTTTATAAAAAATAAGTAAATACATGTTTGACTATTATAAGCATTTTATTAAATCAAAAGAACATATTTTAACATATTTAGCACAAAAAACCAATACACTTTGTATAATTTTCTTCAACAAAACATGTTTAAAAACTTCCTTTCAAAAGCGCGCCATACTTCGAGCTCAAACCGCCGAATTTCAATGACGGCTTGTTACGATTTTTTTTTTCTCAACAAGCTTGTCTAATGGTGTGTCTAGGACGCCGTCTATGGTGAACACCAGGGTTGCCAACCGTACGGTAATTACCGTATTCATACGGTAATTTCATGCTCCGTACGGTAGTAATTATAGTGTGACAAATGTACGGTAATTTTAAGACTGAGCTAATAATCTACAAAAAGTACGGTAATAACAAACAATTTTTCTTTTCTTACCGTTCAATTCGACGCACATGATCACGACAGGCAATTCTGCTTATCACAACCGGTTGTCATTTTCATTTAACACCAAGATCTGTGCTATGACGTAACCTCACTTGTAAACATACTTACTTACGAACTATTCTTTGGTTTAGGTCTTGTAAGTATTACATTTTAATACTAATTGCCCTGTGCTTACATAGAAGTTTTAACGTTTCCAAGTTCGGTAAAGCAAAAATCTGGGTCCAATGCACAGAATAGCAAACCATGTCTACTATCACCAGGTTTGTGCTATTTGCTTTCACAAATCTGACATCCATAATATTTAAACAAATAAATAATAACTTTTTAGTATGTTTTGGAAGATAATAGGTAGTTTATGAAAAAGACCGCCAGAAACATGCGAATGATGTTTACTAGTATAAGTGCGTTAGTAGTGTCTAACGTCACTCGGTCGGGTCGAGATCATGGCGGATAGCGTTTTCGACCTTTCAAATTACCTATTAAAAAAAACATTTTTAAACTTTATTACAGCCTTGGACTTTTATGTATTGAATCAATAAAATTAGGTTCGTATAGCCAAATACTAAATGAAATAATCATCTGTTTAATTAATTTTGATATGAGTCAACTATTCCATTAAGTCTTATTTTAAACTGATCTAATAAAAATATTTTTGAATAGTAGTTAAACAAATTGATGGTAAGCCCTAGAAATCACGCACAACATGTTTGCTTTTACCTAAAAACTGCAAAGAAATATTCTTTATTTTTTGTTTGCAAAATTAAACTCTAATGGAGTGTACGGTAATTATACGGTAATTTTAGGGTAAATTTGACGTAATTTTGGCAACAAAGGTTGGCAACGCTGGTGAACACACTCATTTCTTTTAGCACGCGGGCAGTGCAATCAGTGCAGTGCAGAGCGCGCGCGCCTTTTGCCGCGTAATACGCACGTGTCGATCGTGGCAGATTTCTGCCAGTCAAAGATGCGGCTTTTGACAGCGTGGCAGATTTCTGCCAGGACACAGGTGAGTGGTTATTGCAATAGATATGTACATATCATGACTGCTTTCGTAATGTAAACCGCCATTTATTTAAATTTCTGTCAATCGTAAATAGTTTACAGAAGACGTAATTTCAAAAATGTGCCGCTTACAATAAGAGTCATAATATTTAACTATGGAAAGTAGTCATAATATAAAAATTTTACCTGTAAATAAAATTTGTATTATGTTTCCTAAGACGTCCGAAGTCCACTATTTATATGAGAGAGTACATCGTTCCGTTTTCCTGCGTTACCGCTAGATGTCGCTTCTTTTACCGTCACGTGACCGCGCCTCCAACGCCACTAGTGGCCAAACCTGTAACTAACTCAGAAACCAGAGAGCGAGCCGCCAGATTGTGTCATTGTTCGGCTCTTAATAGTACTGTAGGTATACCACCAGGAAGACGTAGTTTGAGCTTCAGACGTCTTAGGAAACATAATACAAATTTTATTTCCATGTAATTTTTTTATATTATGTGTTCCGTTTGACGTCTGAATTCCACTATTATGAGAGATCTGTATTTTATCTCCTGGTGGCTTGCGAAAATAAAGAACGCAACAATGTGATAACATTTTTGTTTATAAGTTCGTAAAAAAAGTATTAAACACTGAATAGGTATATATATCATAACTTTATAGTCTACTATCTGATGTAAGTGCAGTACAAGTAACCATATAAGTAATACTTATTTAATTAATTATAAGGTAAATTGCTAGACCTCAAATAAATTTTATAACAAACAAAATAAAATAATATTCCGTATCCTAATTATAAACTTAACATGATTTTGAATACTAATCATTAGTGGAAGCAAAGTATTGAGAAAGTGATGTCTTTGATTCTACTCTGTTACTTTGGAAACTATTTACATTCTTAAAATAAACTTTCTAAATGTACTTTCATGGCGGCAATTTGCTTTAGCTAAAATCTCATTAATTGGATATTTTTCTAAAAAGTTCAGAGATGAAACTGCTGATCTACAGCTACCGGGTGGCGCATCTATGCCCGCCTCAGAAAGAGTTCTCTTTACCCAGCCACCTATGATTGCAGCTGTGGCCGGCCTAGCGGCCCCCCTTGTAGTGATAAATTTTTTGAAATTTTAATTAAAGATCTTAACCAAAATAAGGGGTTTTTATTTCTGTCTGGCGAAGCAAACAAAGTCCAACTTGATTGTTGGTAAGACGCAGAGTCTGTCTTAGAACCAAATAAGGGATGCATGGAAATGGCATCGCCATTATCAACAAAATGTTTTGGATCACAATGTAGGAGAGTTAAATCATGTACTCTTTGCCCTGAAGCTAGCAAAAGAATTGTGGCAGTACGTCTAGAGACTTCGAATAAGCTGAGCAAATCAGCATCGGTATTTTTTAGGAACTGAATGACTAACCTTGCATCCCAAATTTGTAATTTTGGTGGGCTTGGCCTAGCTAAAGAAATAGCTTTAAGTATATGCTTGACTAAATGATTTGAAGAGATCTTAATGTCAGACAAGGTTTCACAAATTGATGCTATCACTGATTTATGCACAAGAATAGTACGATATGCTAAATGATCAGTAAGAAACAGTTTTGCTAAATACCTAGCAACATGTTCAGGTAAAGGTCGTCTAAAGTCTAAATTATTCTGGCGACACCATTGTGACCATTTACTCCATATCGGTGTATACGTTTTAAGCGTAGAGGCTCTCCAGCACGTAGAAAGAAGCTGTTTCTCTTCAGCTGTACAGTTTCCGGTTAAAACGTCCCAGCCGAAATGAGCCAAGCTTCCAGCTGGAGGTTGTGGACTTGAGTCGGGGAGCGGCCTGTCACTGCGTCTATCAGCGTAGTTGACAGGTTCTGTATCTGAGCCAGGGCACGACTCTTCAGGTCTGGACGCCAGAAGGGTTTCGTCCACTTGGGTGCAACTATGATGTACCTCCCTGTCGCAGAGTTGAGGTGTTGCAGTACACGGGGCAATAAAGCTGGTGGAGGGAATACCCACGCGAGATCGTATGCCCAATATCTGCTGAAAGCGTCGTGAAAGCAAGCGTTCGAGTCCAACAAGTCTAGAGTAGCATAGTTTGACGCCTCTCTGGGCTTGAAGAGGTCTATGTCTGGGGTTTCCCAGTGGTTGAATACCTTTGTTGTCGCCTCTTTTAACAAGTGCCACTCGGAGCTTACGCGATTGCGCGAGAGACTGTCGGCTTCTGTGTTGTACCTTCCCGGCAGGTGATGAGGGAGAAGTACAATATTCAGGCTGTCCGTCAGTGACAGAAGTTGTTTTGTCATTTCGAGAAGACTTTGTGATCTTGTTCCGCTTTCGTTCTTTATGTACAACACTACTGTTCGATTGTCGCTCTGCAAGATTATGGTAGAATTTTGGAGAATTTGTGCTTTTGACGAGATGGCGGCAATCACTGCGTACATTTCCTTTAAATTGCAATGCCAACTTCGTTGACGTTGAGTCGATGAGCCCTGGAGCATATTGTTGTTCACTAAGGCGCCCCACTGAATGTCCGAGGCGTTGGTGACAACGTAATTTATCGGCAAAGTTACGTTATGAATAGAGGTCTTCTGGTTGACGTTTTCAAGCCACCATTCCAATTCTGATCGTACCTCGTTTGTGAACAGGCTGGGGTGGCGTGGACATTCTTGTAGTTGATGACTGTGGCGCTGCAACGTACGGCAATGCAACCTTCCCCGGGGGGTGACGAAGGTTGCAAAGTTGAAGAACCCTAAGAGGCGTTGCGCCTGCTTGAGGGACCAACTGCCGGTTGCCAAGCGAGTCGACAGGCACTGACGCATCCTGCTCACTTTGTCTGGAGGCAAACATTTGGTATTGACCTGTGTGTCCCAGACAATTCCCAGGAACTCTATCGATTTTGACGGGGCAATAATCGATTTCTCCGTTGATGCCCTAACCTAAACTGGAAAGGAAGTCCACTGCTGTCCGGGTGTGAGGTTCCAATGTATCCCTGCACCTTGGCTGCGCAGTACTTCGGCAATCCAATTCGTGACTGAAGCAAACATTCTTGGTGCCGATGCTAGTCCGAACGGAAAACATGTCATCTGGAGCAGACGGTCCTCGTAACTGACGCGCAAATAGCATCGATGCTTCACCGTGATCGGTAAATGGTAGTACGCCTGGCTGATGTCGAGATTTGTCATCCAATCGATGGCATGTAGGAACTCGGGCATTTGGAAATGATGAAATAGATAAAAAGGTTTCGGGTTCATGAATTGGTTTCAAATTGAAAATTACTCGATTTTTTCCCTTGCTCTTTGTTATAATGAAAAGCGGGGATATGAATGAAGGAGTTTGAAGGACAGGCTCCAGAACTCCGTTGAGGATCATGGCCTGAATCTCTGAAGACATTGTTACAGATGTCGAAGTTTGGTATTTTTTTATGATGTCCTGTGTTGGAAAAACTAATAGTGGCTTTTGATTGAAAGGAATTCGAGCTGACGTAATTAAAGTTAGGATGGTTTTGGGTGGATTAAATTTGTCCATACCTCTCGATATCTCGTCAGACAACCGCCCAAATTTTTTTCCGAGTCATTTGTGTCTATACCTTGATTCTTTCGCCCCCCCTTTTACTTTTTATCTCGTTGATCATAGTCGCGCCTTTCAGATTTTCCCTGTTGTTTCGTTTTATTTTGTTGTGTGTTACGAAACGAATTTCCTCGAGAAGTAGAGGGGATCGGAGATTTGGGGCGCACTGGCGATTTCGATTGTACAGTTGACTTTACCCGGGATACACTTTCTTTAGCTATTATGTTAATACCGCCGATTTTTTGTATATAGTTGGCCAAAACTTGAGGGTTAAACATATATTCTACAGAAGGAGGAATCATTTCAATGTCTTCACGAAAATAGTTTCCTTTTCAACTATTTAAAAGCGCTTTACGACGAAACTCTAACACTTCGGCACGTTTTCCGCAAATAATTTGTAAGATATCATGTGAAACTTCTTTATACTCTGATTCGTTACCAAACAACTCTTTTGATTTGTCCTGGACAGATGAAGGTATTAGTTTAGTATTTGACTGCGTAGACCACTCCATTAGGTTGCGTAGAGCCATATTAACAAATTCGTTTTGAGCTAGATAGGCATTTGATAAAGCCGCAAAACTACGTTCCATCTGAAACCATTTAACCGTGGCGAACGGGTCTTCTAGACGTCTCAACTCTTCATTCACTCTTAGTTCAGCCGGAAAAACCACATATTTTTTCTGTATATCAATGTATCGCACTGAGTTCCAGTCGGAGGAGTCGAACCTCTGCATAGAAGTTAATTTAGCAACACGATCGGGGTTCGCTTTAGGCACAGATGGCTGCTTGATGGCTACACTAAGCTCCGCAATGTCATTCACTGTAGCGACAGTGCTTTAAAATGGGTCATCTAACGCACTATGCATCTAAGTCGGAACACTGGGCTGCATAGCAGAGTAATTCGCACAAAACATATTGTTCACATGACTCACCAACTGCCGAGATAAAATCTCAAACCTTCGGTCCATGTCCCGTAAAGAGTCTTGTGAGCAGCTGCGGCTGTCCCGGCGCCGCTTGGGCGGCGGCGCTTCGTCGCAGTCACGTGACGGTAAAAAAGCGACATCTAGCGGTAATGCAAGAAAAAGGAACGATGTACTCTCTCATAATTAATAGTGGACTTCGGACGTCAAACGGAACACATAATATATACTGGATGTAATTTTCATTAAATTAAAGGCTTTTTCAATTTTATAGTTTACATTATAAGATAAATACATTCGTGTAAAATTATAATACCGATAAAGAGCCATCTATTGACATTTGATTGAAACTCTTAGTTCGGGGCACGGGGACTCATCCGGAACAAAGTGAGAATTGTTATAAAATTTTATACAAGATGGCGTTATAGGTATCGAATTCTTATTGATATTTGTGTAAAATAAAATAAAAACAATTACCTGATCCTGAAAAAAATATAATATAAACCAGAATAAAAAACTAAATACGGAAAATGGGATAATACCTTAAATTTACACATCTTTCAAAAATATCAATGCTGTTCTCACACTCCTACCGGCAATTATTTGTACTAAGCCTTAGACCGCCTGGCTTAGTAGATAAACTTACAATAGATGGCGCTTTATGAGTAATTTTAGTGGCTGTCCGAAATAATTTGAACGTTTTGTGAATTTGCGACGTTTGAACCGTCTACAAGTAACAACCAATTAAAGATTTGGTAGGATGTCACAAAGTAGGGATAGCCGATTGAACAATATGCTGGACTTGTGTTTCGTGAGTTGCGTGTTCAAACCTAGCATTCAATCTCTCTTTTTGTTTTTAAATTTTTCCAGATTATAGTTTTATAACTTTTTTTTAACATTCTTATTCCAATATAGTATTTATTTGATTTTGCTTAATTTAATTTGTTGCTGTTAATTAAATTTAAATTTTATTATTGATTGTATCACAAATTAAATGATATTAAGCTTGCATGCTATCATTATGTAGCAAAACATGAGCACACAATGACTTTGTGTCAACTTTTACTACTGTGTTTTAAGCAAATAAATGATTAATTCTAAATTCTAATTTTATTCTAATTCTAAATTCTAAAAATAATATTCCTATCAAAATTAAATACATTTTTGTGAATTTTGGAATCAATTATACAGTTTTAATTTTTGTATGGTTTATTGATAATTACTCTGATTTTCTTTTTTCCGATTTAACATTCGTTCGTATCGTCATAAAATAAATATAAAATTAAAATACAGCGAAAGAACTAAATAATTATTTATTTTTCCTTTTTCTTCTTCTTTTTGTTTCCAATTTATTAGACTTTATTATTTATTTATCGACCAACTTTTTATTATCCCTTCTGGGACCTTATTTCAAATAATTTCTTTAATATTGAATGAATTGAATTGAATTCACAAGAATATTCTTAACTTTAATAAAACACTTAAAATTTTAAAATCACTAATTTGATGAATCCGAGAATAAGTATGTTGCTAGCCAGGTCTGAACTCGAAACCACGAGAATCATGGACCGACCGCCCGATCCAATCATCCCATCAATGCTGCAATATAAAAAATATTTTAAAAAATGCTAAAGTAGATTATCTACGCTCACTGTGCGGCAACAAAGAGCAAATTAGCTTGCACCGGGCAAAGTACTCTAATTTTATAATAGCATAAAATTAAGCGTTACAGCAAGCGATAATCCACCAAAACGCCACAAGCGTAAACTTACTTACTTTAGATAGAAGGTTATTTCATTTCATAAGTAGGTAGGTAGGTACCTACCTACCTACGAAATAAAATAAATAAAAGAACAATAATCTTTACTTAATTAAAGTGGTAACCTGACAACAGGCCTTGATAAAATAAAAGAAAAGAAAAGATGGTGTCACGATTTAGTTAATCTGACGAGGGATTGGGAGTCATTTGCGATAGATAGAGATCGATAGAAGAGTGTGTGGGAGACCTTTGCCCAGCATTGGGATTGAACAGAGGCGACTCTAGCCCATGTAGCGACCGTGTGCAAACATCGTGCCCCCTAGTGAGCACGTGGTCAAAATGGAATGGGTACTAAGTAGCAAGCGGCACTCGGCACCTCCTAGGACCCCAGCACCCGTGTGCAATGCACACCCTGCACCCTGTAAATAAAACAGTAAATTAAGTCGTAAATGTCGGTAAGCGTATAAAAAACCTTTAATAGTGAGAGCGTGTAACAGCGCGCCGCGCGTGATACTTGACTGATTTTAGTCCATTCGAAAAGACGCGACGCGAAGGTATTTATCTCGCCCGAAACGCGGTGTCGTAGGCCTGCCTGAATCTTCTACGTCCTCACAACCTACAAGTAACAAGCAATAAAAAATTTGGTAGTAATACGTAAAGCACGGATAGCCGATTGGATAATATTTTAGACTGGTGTTCTGTGAGTTGCGAGTTCGAATCCGGTTTTTTAAAAAAAATTTTTTTTTGTTTTAATATTTCTATAAAAATTAAATACCTTTTCGTGAATTTTGGAATCATTTTTACAAAAAAAATTTTTTATAGTTATTGATAATTACTCAGATTTTTTTATTCCGATTTATCGTTGGTTCGTATCGTAATAAAATAAGAATAAAATTAAAATACGGCGAAAGAACTAAATAATGTTTTTTCTTTTCTTTTCCTTATTCTTCTTGTTTCCAATTTACTAGAATTTATTATTTATTGACCGACAAATATTGATTATGCCTTCTGTATCTTAGTTAGAATATTTTCTTAAATATTGAAACCTAAATTTACAAGAACATTCTTAAATTTAATAAAACATTTAAAAACACAAATTTGAAAGAATCCGAGAATAAATATGTTGCCAGTGAGTGGTAAAGCATTGGCTGCAGCGCCATCTATTGATTATACGCTATAATAAGTAGCTAGTTAGTGTTCCTACATTTCGAGTTGCTTGAGTGGTGGCCTGCATGCTTTCGACCTCTGGCGGATATACGGCTAAAACAAAATAGTCCGAAGAATAGCCCGAGTTACGGTGGTCATGATATGATAGAGGAGATGGTGCATCTTTTTAATACCAAATCAGTGTTCGGGGCTACTAATGAACAGATGGCGACTCTATCTTTCTACAAATGTCAACCACTATGGATTGTCCCCACCCACTGATCTAGTAAAACTACGTTAGATCCCCACCAAGGAAAAACGTGTTAGGTACATAGAGTATATTGAATATGTAGTACTACTTTTATGTTCCTTGGAGTAAACCCCCCCAGTTTGCCAGTGGCTGAGTCAGAGCGTGAGTCAGTTGACAAAAAGTCCCAACGCCCAATGACAAGCAAGCAAGTTATCGCGGCAACCGATTAAAGTTCTAGTTGGATTAAACTTCGAAGAAAATTCAGAGTTAAGCCTCGCAAGCGCAAGGTAAATCAACTCGGAAAATCTACTAAAATACACATCTTTAGTGTAAGTAACCGTAAAAGATCAACACTATTGTAGAGCCACTTGATCATGACCAAGGAACAATATCAGTCAATATAGTACGAGGCCTCTTTCACAACTTGCCGATAAGTTAATGTTATAAAGCCTAAAAATACTAAATGATGTGTTAAAATTATATTTATTTACTTTCAGCTTATTAGAGTATGCTGCCCAGTAGAGACGAAGAAAACATGCCGAAGGATTTGGATGTTTTCATAAGTTACCGAAGATCAAATGGCTCGCACTTTGCCAGCCTTCTAAAACTCTACCTTCAGCTTCAAGGGTTTACAGTGTACATTGATGTGAAGAGACTGGAAGACAGTGAGTTCGACAACAACCTTCTCCAAAAAATCAGACAAGCAAAGAACTTCCTCCTGGTTTTAACTCCAAATGCACTAGACAGATGCAAAGGTGACAATGAGCAGAAAGACTTGGTACATCAGGTAAGTTGCAACTCTTTAATGTTAGGCCTACCTATACTTACGAGCAGGTACTATATCGGTATAAAATATCTGTATATTAAGCATATCAATACTGAAGTTTTATACCAGACCAATTTCTGTACTGATATTATCCCTTTCTAGTTATTTAACCCTTATTTTATTATTGTACAGTCAACGACAGGTCAACCTTTCAAAAATGTCAAAGTTCATTGAACTGATTTTCAACTTTAAGTCCGACCTGTAGAGATTAATATCAATTGAGAAAATTGTGTGCTATCAGGTGGAGGAAAACAAATGAGGGGGCACGGCTAGTAAATGTAGCCATTACAGAACAAATTTAGTATCATTACATACATACCTAGTATCATCGTATATCATATATATCGTAATTTGTTTGATATTATTGCTGAAATTTTACATTACTAAAATATTTATGTAAGACTTCATACAGACATAAATATGGGTACCTACATTTATACCAGTATACAGTCACTGCTTACGAGTGATTACTTGTTCTTGTGATTTACTTTTTTTTTACCTAAAATAACAACTAATTATTAATACTATGGGACCTAAAGTGAAATAAAGTGTTCATTCAACAAAACAACCTGTATAACTAAAACTACGGAGAAATAATTTCAAGATCAGTTTAAATGTGCAAATAGCTCAATAAAATCTTAATTCATTTTTGATATTATATTATTTATTAACAAAATCTCGCACATGCACCTGGGCCTACGACCATCTGGTGTAGTAGTTCGCGTTCCAGATTATAATGCCAGTGATTGTGGATTCGAATCTCGTCAGGGGCAAATGTTTGTGTGATGAGTACAAGCATTTGTACCTAAGTCAGGGATAGTTATAATCGTATTTAAGTATGCTTATCCATTATCTAGTCGCCATAGTATCAGCTTTGCTTAGTTTGGGGCTAGATATTGGTGTGATTGTGAAAAAGGTTTATTAAATTAATGTGTTACGTTTGCTCATTTGGAATTCGTATTTACAGGAAATTGTAGCAGCATTAGAATCGCAGTGCAACATCGTGCCTATCATGGACAACTTTGACTGGCCCAAGCCAGAAGACCTGCCCGCTGACATGCGCGCCGTGTGCTACTTCAACAGCGTACAGTGGATCCACGAAAACCACGACGAGTGTGTTGAAAAACTCGAAAGGTAGTATGTCAATTAATTAAAAACAGATGACGCCAGCCATTCTCAACTTTTACCCCCCTAACACCAAACACCTTATAATTCCATGGACCCCTAAGAACCTTAGCTCTTCTAATTTAACTTTTTTTGTTTGTGGACCCCAGACCAGGGTGGTGTCACTCCGTAGTTTAGGTCTATTCGACCAGCGCGCCGCCCGAAGCGGCGTCTGGCAGTGGGCTATCGCACGACAGTTGCGGTCACGTCACGCTCGCGTATACTTGAAAGTATATTTTTTTGCTTTTCGACACCCGCAATGACTTCTAAGCGTAAACATCAATACAGGAAGAATTTTTTATTACCATCCAAATTTAAAATATAATAATCTATGAGGAAAAAAACAATACACGTATTTTTTCTTTTGGTATCGCCCAGTACAAAAATGTTGAGATAAAGCACCTGGAAATTGTCTAAACAGATACCTACTAAGAGTATAGACACGGCACGCAAACTACTCTACGCGCTAGCGTCGACGCCTCTCCCCGCCCCACAGTGGTTTGATATTGAAAATAGGTGGACATTCGAGTGAAAGTCATAATTTCACCAAACAAAAAATTGATTCGGATAGCATTTTAAATGCTGATCAACATTTGTCATTATACATTTTTAATAAAAACGACTCTTTCATACTTAAAAAAAAAATGTCCAAAATAAATGTATGGAACAAAATCATTTTAATTTTTTTTCTGGCCACTGTAGCAAACTGTAGCAATGAAACCTCATGCAGCCGTAAGTACCTGTTATGCCTAACATATCCACATAAAAATTTCTCGCGTGCACGCGCGGCCAAGCGTGCAATGGACATGCAAAGTTTTAAATATTTTTGTATTGATTATTACAGCTATGCTAGAGTTTTTTTTATTTTAATGCACATAAAGTAACTAATAGTAATTAACTACATTATAATAAGCAACGTGCATGTTTACAAGTCATATACTATTATTATTAAATAATGTAGGATAAACAATTTATTTATTTATTTTATTTATTTATTTCATCTTAATTAATACTATGGTTATAAAACTATTTACAAAATGAACATAAAAAAGTTTGAAATATTCATATATGTACATAAAGGTTACAATATAAAAATTAAAGACTTAAAAAAGCCCAGTATCGCTGAACAATTAAAAAGTAAATATTAATATTTATTATTATTTTCAAGCTTTAATATAATATAAAAGAGAGAGAGTGAGTGTGTGTATGTGTGTGGGTGTGTGTGAGTGAAATGTCAAATAAATTTGCCTTAACGGGTTACAATAGTGGATCAGTTTCAGTTTGGTTTGCTTCTTGAACTGTAATTTCTATTTCTTCTGTTGGGTAGTCGGACATTATTATCAGTTCTTCTTCTTCAGGGAAAAGGAAATTTAATTTATTGTGATGTTGAGTGTATTTTGGTCTAATTTGAGATATATAAGGATCTGAACTTATCAAAAAGTTATGTCTTCATTCGTTTTTATCCTATTCACTTTTCTTGTGTGGTTTTCTCGAACATTTCTAAAGTCCTTATTTCTAGACTCGCCTGCTTCTTCCGAAAGAATGCCAATGGGCAGAACACCAAAGTATTGGCAAATATCTGCACCATGTACCAGCAGTTTGTGTACACTAGCTGGCATATAAAACCATGGGTAAAGATGGACGAAGAGATCAGCAGTCTCTCTGTAGTAGCTTCTGAATTTGTCGGTACGGTACGGACGGTATTCCCAGATGAAATAGTCTGAAGGATAACTGCAAAACGTTTCAAAAGACCTTTGTCAACTTTTGTAATTTCGGGAGACTTTTCAAAATTGGAAAAAAATCTCCTTGCGCTATTTCCGTCATTAGATGTTCCATATCCCTGCTTTACAAAATCCACGAGAATTCCCATCTGATGCTTAAACTCATCTTGTATCAATTGTTTTTTTGCAGCTTTCAATTCTTTGTTAGGTCCTCGAGCGCTCCACATTTGGAAGTCCATATTATATGATATTATGTAGCACTCATTCCATACAACGGATCCACATATGAAGAGAAGAAAGGCCATACTTGTAAATATCTTCTCGCACTGGTCTTGAATCAATTTGTGATAAATTGTTCATCTCACTCGGCTTAGCTAGGCATATATTGCAAACAGATGCAGCAGAAGTGTATGTAATAATTGATGCTACTTTGCCATCAATCATAGTCATATGAAGTTCGTGACTAATTTCCAAGCCATCACATTTTGTAGTAGTTAGGTTGTTAATATCCTCTTCAAATCGAGCTTCTTCTTTTTAATAAAGTCAGCAGTCTCTTTCTGGAACTCGAACATAATGGGTCTGCAATAATATGTAGAAGATGGTTTCGGATTTTCCCATATGATGATATCGTTCGACATCACTAACTTGAGTGGGACCAGGCTTGCCATAAAAATTGATGAATCATCGAAATTGATATCTTCACTCCTTTGCTTGTATGTGCTCTGCGACGAAGCTCCGTCAAATCCCCATTTGCTAATCAACTTTAAGCCCTCAGATGATGAATCGCACTTTTTCTTCGCAAATTCTAGTATTCTTTGTACTGTCAAATCTAAAAGAGACTGCAGCTTGATTCTAGCTCCACTCTCACTAATTTCTATATCACTTGGATAGCATCTTTCTTTTGCTTGAAGAAGTTTGTAATACGATGGTAAAACTGGAGCAGCATAATCTGACAACACTTGTCGTAAACAAATGTACTTCCATTTTGACAAATTTAATGACGTATAAAGAGCCAAAGCGTGATCGTTGTCAATACTATCCTTTTTATCTTTCCCGAATAAAGTAGTTTTGATAACTGCAAAACTGCAACACTTTCTGGGTTCGATAAAATGTGGTCAATAACACGGGCTGTGTCAAGTCTCTCGTCTGATCGTAACTTCGTGACCAATGCAAAGGCAAGTTCTTCTGTTGAATACTCCAAGAGAGATCCAGAACGTCTTTTCTTCTGTTTGTTGCCTAACTCACTGAAAGGTTTTTTTAACACAAGTTGATGTTGATGTTCTCCTGACTTCCTGTTCTTGAAAATGAGTATCTTCTTGAAGATTAATGTCTTTAACGTTTTCATCCTGATCTTGAAAAATTTTTTCTAAGTTCACAGAAGTGCAACTAGGCCATATGATTATTATTTTGTAACCACTCAGTGTATCTAGTTAAAAAGGTCTTTTGATTTCTTCCAGCACTTATCCATCTACGATGTAAATTACTACAATATGACATCGCAAATGATTTGATCATTTTCAAATCTTCAGCACAGGTATCACTAGGGATGCAGTTCACAATAGCTTGGTATATTGAATCCCAATTCTTCATATCTCCGATATTACGTAAAAACATGTAAATATCCAAATTTGTCACTAACACAGCCATTATATTAACAAATAATTAATATAAATGTCGTCACTGATAATAATGTATGTTGCGTCTTCAAAAGTTGAAAAGCTACTAAGCTACTATCTTCTTGCACCTTTATTGTAAGCTCTCACTAGGGTCCATTTAGTGACTATAACCTCAAGTAATGTCAGCCAATCAGCGTTAAGTATTTTTCGTAAGAGATATAATGCGTGAAAGAGAAAGATATAGTGCGTGAAAGAGAAAGATATAGTGTGTGAAAGAGAGATATTGCGAGTGAAATATTATATCATCCAAGTTAAAACCAAATAACTCCATCGCTGAACAAATAAAAAAAATAAAACTGCATGTCCATTGCACGCGTGGCCGCGCGTGCACGCGAGAAATTTTTATGTGGATATATTAGGCACAACATGTACTTACGGTAGCATAAGGTTTCATTGCTACAGTTTGCTACAGTGGCCAGAAAAAAAATAAAAATGATTTTGTTCCATACATTTTTTTTGTATTTTTTTTAAGTATGAAAGAGTCGTTTTTATTGAAAATGTATAATGACAAATGTTGATCAGCATTTAAAATGCTATCCGAATCAATTTTTTGTTTGGTGAAATTATGACTTTCACTCGAATTTCCACCTCGTTTCAATATCAAACCACTGTGCGCCCCCCGCTTTTCATTGATGTTTATACGATCCTTAAGTTGTCGACTTTCCCTTCATATTTTCGCGATAGCACGCAGCGCGCGGGACGCGGAAACGCGGTAATAAGGCGCGCATACGTCACGGGGTTGCGCGGACGACTGATTTGTATGTTTGTTGACACCGGCCGGCGCGCCACCGATGCCGACATGAGGCCGTCGTCACAGCAACCCCGTGCCGCTGCCTGCGCGCCGCTGCCCTCGCGCCGCTCTCTCATTCATGTGTCTAGCGTAATGTTTACGTTAAACAGTAACCACATAAAATTAAAAAATTCATTGGGAAAAATATTTTGTGGTGAAACCTTGTCATACCAATTTTTATTTATTAATGGGTTCTATGAAGGATCCCGAATGCCTAGAAAAAATGCGGATGGTGATAAAAAATTCTTCCTGTATAATCCGTATAAAAGATATTACGGATGTCAGAATAAAACGAATAGTGAATCAGTTTTTTTTTTACGTATTTGTATTTTTTTTTGTTAGAAATACCCAGTTGGAATCGCTGATATGTGCAATAAACTAACTTAACATACGCTGCCAGTTCTCAGACTACGATTACTGTCGCGTCATCGAAGTGAGTCATCGTGTACAGGCGGGGGCAGCAGCCGGTCGGTCTTCTTTAATTAATTCCATAAGTCATTATGTACAGACAACGGCAGATCAACCTACCCAAAAAGTAAAGGTCATTGATTTAATTTTGAACGTTATGTCCAACACTTAGAGATTAATATCAATAGAGATTTTTACGTTTTGTGGTAGGTTGACGTGCTGTTGTCTGTACTTAATTAGTAATAGTTAAAATAAAAATCATTAATTAGTTGCCCAGAAACCATATTAGGAACAGGATAGGATAATAAGAATAGAAAGGATAATGTTTACAAAGACATACACCCATGGGAAAATAACACACGACATTCAGATTGAATTTTTATGTTAACAGAATCAACGTAATGCTTAATCTACTTAAAACTAACAAATCAAATAGGTACAAATCTTCTCTAGTGACAACCCCGTGCCGACGTTCGCAGCTCAGTCATAAAACTGGGGCGCGCAAAGAAAATACACAGTTTGCGCGCTAACCGCACGTTTAAATTTTGCTTGCAGGCGGGTAGCTCTGACGAGTCTAGGTATATTTTTATACCTAAACCTGACTCTTGTTAGGGAGTGAATCTTCTGTACGGTAGAACTATTAGGTATTCTGTGCCTAGCCTTGTTGTCAAAGCGCACCCGACAAAAGTTACCATGAGTCGGTAAAAAAGAAAAATTTTTCTTGGAAAAGTAACCTTTTGTTTTCTTTTTTTATATCAGTGACAGCTTACCAGCGATTTGCAACAAAAAAACAATATTTATTTAATCAATGTGTAATTTTTACACTTGATCAATAATTTTATTAACAAGAATATTATAATAACTTTTTTTTAAATAGCTTAGGTACTTATCAATTTTCTTTTTAGGTTTTATATCGATTTTTTTTGTGTAATACTTATCTACTATCAGCACATTTCGTTTGATCATGTCCATTTTGAATAGACGTCCGTTCAGCGCAAAGGCTAGCCAGAGCGACCGACTGAATAAATTTCTCTCCGGTTTCACCCGTACCGCATGTACTCGATTGCAAGCCGCAATCGGTTTTTTCCTGGACCAGGCAGATTCCAGATACGTATAGTCCGAGCCTCAAAATTACACATTGTACATTGATTTAAATAGTAAATAGTAAAGATACGGCTTGCAGAACCACTTAAACGTCCAGCTGCGGAACTGTCAACGCGCAGAAACGTCCAGGTGCAGGTGTTCGTACTCGCGTCAGAAATCCTCCGATAAAAACGTATGTCAAAAGAAAATTATACGAGCTAGGTCAATACAAAAAATCATAGTGTAGCCTAATGTATACAGAATATGATTAGTTAAAAGCTTATGCTTTAAACTTAGATCTAAATATTTAAAAAAAAATAGAGAACTTAATACAGAAGACTTTTTTATCAACCGATCATCTCCAATGTAAAAAAATTTTTTTTAACTATTGTGCAATAAAACTATTACTTTTTATATTACAGAGACAAGATCAAATCATTAGGAAAGTGTTAACGTATTACACTATACGATTTAAGTAATATTTAAGTAATAACTTTCGATATAATTGCGGGAGTACACGCACACACATAAAAGCACCGAAACTTCAAACCTAAGTAAAAACACAGTCTATAAATAAATGTACTCTTTTTATGTTTAAGAGCCATCTATGGTTTGTTCCGTGACCTAAAGGCCACGGATATTGCTTAAAGGTGCTTTGTTTTAGCCACACAAACCTGTTTTTCATCACTGCCGCTAGAGTACACTAAAGTGTACTCGGACGTAAGACGTAAAAAACTTAAGTATACACTAAAGTGTCGTCTGACGTTCCAGTGGAGAACAAACCACTCTACACGTTTACCATACATGTCACACTAACGCCATCTACTAGAACTACCCTAAACTGTGTCGTAAACGACTAAACAGCAACACACCATGCGTTGCTTTCTATTATGCCAAACGTTGAGATTATGGAAACAAAATTTTTAAATAATGTAAATATGTTTCTTGTTTAACATATATTCGACTTACCTGACATATTAAATATCGTACTTTTTATTAGTTGTGCTTTTGTCGTAGTGAACACGACAAATCTTATCATTTTCCTAATTTTAACGTACCTTCGCTCTCGACGACAGCCGACAGCCGTCTACGTCACTTCGGTCTAAAGAGGACCACTTTAGGGCCACGTTAGTGGCAACAGTTTAACATGCGGTCCGCCCTGTCCTTACGAAGTAATATATAAGTCAATGACATTGTATTTTTTTTTTTCTTGAGAATTGTGTTGTTGCGTTTCACATGATCTTTATACTTGTACGAAAAAGGAAAGCTACAAAAGTAACCTAAAAATAACCTTAAGTCTCAAGTAACTTCGAGGTAACCTCGCAAGCTCAAAAGTAACCTTCTGGCAACGCTGCTGCCCAGTACCCAGTAGTGTTGCCGCTCGATAGGTCAATATCGATTGTTTATCGATAGCCTATCGATAGTTGAAGGAAAAACGATACTATCGATAGTCTATCGATACGATCGATATCTCTTTTACTGCAATACTGTCGGTAAATAGCAATACTATCGATAGTATCGATAGTTTCGATCGCTGCCAACCTTTGAACTATCGATAGTATCGATAGTATTGCTCTTCAATATCTAATAGACTATCGATACTATCGATAGTGATATTTATTTCAATAGTATTGCATTCAGTGTACATGCGTAATAAGTGGTAAAATACCTAAAGTCGGGTATATTCAACGAAATCAAATTAACTAGTGTATTGAATTTATTTAAACGTATGTTTAGTTTTTTTTTAAATAAAGATGGCAATTCTTTGCATTCTTAGATGGCAATACTATTGAATTAAAGCTCACTATCGATACTATCGAGGGTCTTCTCGATATTGAAGAGCAATACTATCGATACTATTGATTGTCCTATCGATCGTATAGATGAATTTAGCGTTTAACTATCGATTGCAAAACTATCGATTTTTCGGCAACACAAGTGCCCAGACTATGGTCTGAGATAGTGTTGCCGCTCGATAGGTCAATATCGATTGTCTTTCGATAGCCTATCGATAGTTGAAGAAAAAACGATAAAAACGAAAGTCTATCGATAGTATACGAATAAATAGTATATATGAACGCACCAATAAATACTATATATACAAGTATATAGTATATATTATAAACGGTAAACTTAAATACCTATCTAAATCAACCAAACGGCGTGACAAATGTACATAATTTTGAACTCTCCTCGTCGAGAACCGTCATATGAAAACCCTTACTAGCATCGAGCACAGAAAAATATCTAGATCCAGACAGATTGGCTATTATTTCATCTAAAGTAGGCAGTTGAAAATGGCTTCGATTTATAGCTATATTTAAATGTTGTGGATCTAAGCATAATCGTATACTTCCATCTGGTTTTTCTACTATAACAATATTTGAAACCCGATCAGTAGGCTCATTTACAGGAGTAATAGGCTTTTTGCCTTGTACAAAAATTGACTTATCTAATAATTTAGTTTAATACTTTGCACCATATGGAACCGAAAAATATCAATAGTTATTAAAAAAAATGAATAATTACTGTAAAAAAATCATTTTTATAAGTTATATTTTTGTCGGTATTGTACATTGTCAAAAACGCCGGTAACAATGACAGGCACGTCACTATTGAGTAACTTTGTACTAGAACTGACATCCCAAAGCGAGATTTTGCGCTACGCTCGCACAAAGTATGAGTAGTGTGACCGACGACAAAGGTTTTTAACATGCCTGTTCTAGTATTTTATAACTCAATGGATATTTAAAGGTTCATGACGTCACGAACAAGTAAATCATGGCCGACGGCGTTTTTGCAGGTTTTTAAAACGCAAAGAATAAAATGCTATTTTTTATTATTCTCAAAGGTTTAAAATTTTTTATGAAAATTGTTGACGCTTTATTTGAATTTTACCAACAATAATATCTCTATTTCAGAAAACAGTCATATAGCCTATTATCTCAAGCTTTTGTAAACTATTCAGTTCCTCGCGCAAACAAGGTCTTAGTTTAATCGCATTTTTCTAGCACCCCTGACTACAGGAATAACCGACTCATCCTTAATCAGTTTATGCAAACCCGGCAATCGCCCTATTCCTGTAAATATTGTTTTAAACTGTTCAAAAATAGTATTCGATTCTTTGCCAAAAATTTCATTAACTCTCATAATTATATTCAATTGTAAACAAGCCTCTCTTGACAGTAAATTACCACATTGAACATTTAATACATAAATTTTCTGCGACGTTGACAAACCATTATACTTTAATTTTGCAATAAAATAGCTCAAAACAGGTAAAGAATTTTTACTTACTACTGTAAGCACCGTTACCGTCTACCGTAGTGATTGTTTACAAAATCCAGCCGCAACATAGCTATGTATCAACATAACGCATGCATCTGCACCGCTGTCTAGCTTAAACTGTTTTGAAACACCATCTATATCTATAAATTCCTTCCAACACTTAGTGTCTATAGAATTTAACTCGATCCCGTTTATCACTAATTCGTTCTCTTCACACGCTTCATCGGACTCGTTTTGATATAACTCGTGTACACTATTATTAGCACTAGATCTACAACACTTTGTAAAATGTCCACGCCTATTACACTTGAAACAACTTATATTACACGCAGGGCAACGATTGCTTTCATGCACGTAATCACAATTAGTACAACGCCGTTGTTGTTGACCTATCCGCTCGCTGGCGGGCTGGTACCGGGCAGGCGGCCGCGGATGGGGCCCGCGCCCCGCGAACAGCTGGCGGCCGCTCTGCTGCCGCGCGCTCAGCGCCTCGACCTTCTGCGAAGTCGACGTGCTGGAGGCAGTAGCTCCGACTACACCTGCCTGCTCACTCGCCAATTCAGCTGCCTGGCACCATGATACCGCGTCCTGAGTTAGATCCCTTTTACGTAGATTCTCTCACGTAACTGAGCATCTTTTATGCCTCTAATTATTTGAGTAAGGATCAAACTTTCTCTTAACTCGCCGAATTTACACGTCTTACTTTTGACTTTTAGCACGGCTAAGTATTTATCAAACTGGTCGCTTCCTTGATAGCATTAAAAAAACAAGTGCCTTTCAAAATTTACATTCTTCTGTGGGTCACAACGTTCTTGAAATTTCTTCTTAATATTTCGTAATTATCAGTTTCACCAGTTTTAAAATCTAGCTCTTTGTAGATATCGCGACCACATTTGCCAATAAAGTGTAAAAATAATGCACAGTTCTCGCATCCGGAGTCCTTTTCGTGTCCCGATGCTATAAAATACCAGTCAAAAGTATCTTTCCAGTCACGCCAGTTGTCGGACATATTGCCACATTCCGACATCGGCGGCGGTGGTTGGATATTCGAAAATCTCGGAGTATCTACTACTTCTTTCGCCATGACTACACTGTCATGGCAAAAGTATAGACAATCACACTTATTTAAATTACGTACAGAATCACAAATACGTTTTACTTTCGAAGTTCACACCTGACACCATGTTATAACGTGACGACTCAAAGACAACTGGCTGTATTAATATTCAAGTACCCTATAATACATAAATAATCAATTCATGCAAGTACCTACACTACAACACTATCGATAGTATCGATAGTTCATTAGTTGACAGCGATCGAAACTATAGATATGTACTATCTGCACATATCTATAGTTCTCTAGTATCTGTATATTGCTGTTTACCGATAGTATTGCACTAACAGAGACGTCGATACTATCGATGGTCCTATCGATCGTATAGATGATTTTAGCGTTCAACTATCGATTTTTCGGCAACACTAGTCTGAGAGTGAATAAATACTATGTACAATACTATGGAGTATACTAATAGTCGGAAGTCTGAAGAATGTCAATTTTGATTTTAAAGTTGTAAAATTTATTAAACATTTAAGAATTCAAATTATTTCAAATTGACAAGAGAAGTGAAAGGAAATTCAAAGATTGAAAAACCGGTTGTTTTTCTTTCTTTGAAGTCCGCCCATAAAATAAATATAAGCGAATGTGCATTCCTATTTCCTAGTCGGGACATTTTATAACAATCAAGCATCTCGTCATAACCTCACTGATAAGTCCGAGATTAAAACATTTGGTACTTTTAAAAAATATATGCAAGAATGCACTTGCATATATTTTTGACAACACGATTGGCGTAGTGGCGCGGTAATCCGGGTTCTTCCCAGTTCGGGTCAATTCAGAAAACAGCTTTTACTAAATTGGCTCGAATCTGGATGTGCTGAGAGACGCCCCTGGCCAAATTCATTGTCTGTATTTTATGAAATAATGTGATATGTCACAAGTATGGTAACTTCTTACTACAACAACAGTTATTATTTATTTAGTGGTATAATATAATAAGCCTTTTTATTCTGAACTTTTGTTTGTTATTTATAATATGTCCCGAAGCTCTTATTTATTTAACCTACTTTTAACTTTCAGTCTTTTCCGGCAGCCGTTTTTAGCCGAGGCAGCGACAAACTAAAGGCAACTACGAGTATATACGCACACAGCCACCTGTTAGGTAACTACAACCATGTTACATGTTACATTTTATTTTTATATTTTATTATTGTATATATGTTAGTCTATAAGTTATTTATTATATGGGCCTTTTATTATAATGTATTAAAACTGTAATTAATTTGATGCCTGAAATAAATGATAATTATACTATTATTAAGACAGGACCTATTTCACCATCGTTAATGAATTAATGAAATGTAATAATAATCATTTAAATATAACTAAACTTGACATCCCATTATCAATTGTGTAAAAGTAATAATCTAACTCTGCTCTCTACTGTAATTATGAGCAGAACTTTCCCATGGATACCATAATATGATATTATCTTCAAACTAGATCCCAATTCCTTTGAACTTAGTCATCGATCACATACCCTACAGAGCAGCAATACAAACCATCTTTCTTCGAAACTAGTTGGTGATTTTACACTTATACCGGTGACAGATGGCGGCGGACGCGGCTCTGGACTCGTCTTGACATTGTAAGGTCAAACGCTGCCATTGGTCGATCCTTTTGCTGGTGGAAGTTGACTGAAGGATAGACCAATGGCAGCGCTTGACCTCACAATGTCAAGACGAGTCCGCAGCCGCGTCCGCCTCCATCTGTCACCGGCTTTACATTTAGTATGAAATGACAAGTCCTGTCAACTCTGTCCCATACAAATACAGATTTAAAAATGGCGGAATATTTTGTCGAACAAATCATATGACATTTCTACTCTAATGATATGTGCTCCATGACTTAGTCCTACCTACAGGCCCATGCAAGTATAATGCAATATTTCATGGCTTGATTGATGGATGGATGAATTTACCAAAGGAATTTACAGTACTTTTCTGTATTTCATCATGCATCCATCAGTCTTCTTAACGTCACACTTGCCTGGGTAATTGGGCTTGTTTAAGTGTGTGCATAAAACAATGTAGGAAAAATAGATGATGTTAAATTCAAGTTGTCTTAAGCCCTTGCTAAATGGAGGTCGGACTCCTCTTGACATTGTGGGGACAAACGCTGCCATTGGAAGATTCTTCCGTCCACTTCCGTCAGCCCACCAGCCAGACCCCGCCCCCTTCCTGCTCCGAAACTGGCCATAATCGATTTTGGCTTTTAAACTTGGTCTGAGTTTATATTCGCCTACACGACTCGAGTTTTATTATACTGGCACTTCACATGGCGGTAGGTAGGCATTTGCATTGGCGTACTTATTCGTTTAGTTTGACAAAGCTTTGACACAGGCAAATATCACAAACTGCACGTCTAAACATGGTAACCAATGCCAAATTAGACTAATGTGATTACAAATGTTTGTTATGTTGGCTTACTTATAATTGAGTTAGTGCCGACGAAGGCGGACGTGCTTAGGGCTCTAAGTCAGTTTTTGTTTAGTTTTCTAACATTGTAAATAATCAGTACAGAACATCAGTGTATGAAATTAATGAACTGTTAGAATAAATGAAAATGTGTTAAACGATTAATTACAATAGTAGGTTATTATTTCGGTGTCATAAGTTACATTTTAATGAATAATTTTGTTAAATAGGAATGTCAAAATTGTTTACAATGTTGGATAAGCAAAGAAGAACGGACTGTACCTATATATTATTTGTCTACTAGCTAGGTTGCTACATTAGACGCAACGTGGGCAGCCCACACGCCTCACACCCGGCGGACTGACATTCTAGTCAAGGTTGCGGGCAGCCGCTGGATAAAAAAGGCTGCTCGCTGTGGCGATCTTTAGAAGGCCTAGAAGGCTAGAAGGTCTATGTCCAGCAGTGGACTTCCAAAGGCTGATAATAATGTGATTATGATGATGAAAGCTTCCAACCGCTATTTGATGTGTCTTAAACACATTAGAATTCTTTTTTCAGATTCTAAATACATACAATATAAATAAGCATTTGATTAAGCTCAATAAACTAGAATTCATCACTTCATTCCATTTTTTTCCCGATCTTATTCTTAATAGAACGGACGTGTTCTTGTGCACAGTTCGACAGCGCATGTACTACTGCCGCAAAGACCAAGTGTGGACACACGATATAAACATTTGGCTATTGGCCGCCTTTGATGGACTCGCGATGGAAACGACATTCGGCATTAGTCAAGTTTGCCAAATTATGCCAATTTGGCAAATATGTGTGTCTACCCGTGGATGACATTTGACAAATTAGGCAAAGTTTGTATACCTATCGCCATGTGAAGTGCCAGCATTAAGCTAAAATCGATGTATGCTCAATCCGGAACAAGAAGCAAAGAGTCGACGATCAAGTAATGTCATGAGAAGGCCAGCTTCCATTTGTCAGACCCAGGGTTGATTTGTCGCATCGAGCATATACCCTATTGAGCAGCAATATGAACCATCTTTCATTTTTCACTTACATTTATTAAGAAATGACTAGTCCTATCAACTCACTCCATAAAACTGTATAGATACAGATTAAAAATAGTCGGAAAATTGGGTAAATTACATTTCTACTGTCATGTCTATGGTATGTGTTCCATGATTTATCGTGATACCGATGGCCCAATGTCCATATTTTGGCTGAATATGATGTGGTTACTCGTTTTTTAAAAATTGTACGAAATTTATTTGTTTTTTATACCTACCTAGAGATGTATCGACTACGAATTTGGGCGACTAGCCGATTAGTCGGCTGGCCGACTAGTCGGCTATACCAATCACGGTTTAGGCAATTCGGCAATTTCCGTGACGCTTCGTTTACAGACGATATTTCGTGCGCAAGTCACAACCACCGCTTGCAAAGTTGCAAGCGTGTTGAAATACTGTTTTTTTACTTAGCATTCTATCTTGAATTTTGCTTTGGTCAGAGCGCTGTTTTAGTGTAAAAATAAAACAATGCTGTGATAGTTCATTAAATGAAATTCTACAATAAAAAATATCATGACGTAAACTAAGAAGCCGGATAAGTCTCAGACTATAAAAGTGGCCGGATAGTAAAGTTGGCTTTACCGACTGGTCGGAACATCTTTACTAACTATGCTTTTGGTTAATCATTTATTAAAACCAGATAACTGTTATTATGAAGAGAACTAACTACCTTATCAAAGTGATATACTTGCATATTATTATGTATTAGTTCTAACCATAAAATAAATGGTATTATTTGATATATTAAAACAAAACTAAATTTTATTTTACCTATTACACCTATAAACTTATTCAGTCCATAGTATATAGCAAATGGTCAAAAGTATCTCAAGTTCAAAATAGCAATGTTGATGATAAAAAAACCTTCAGTTTAGACAGAATTTCAGATACTTCAGCAGTCAACCCAAAACATAAATTAGGCAAACAACACAACCATGGTCTCGAAGTAAGAACATGCTGGTGGTGTTACAAGGTAATAAACGGTAGTAATTATAAGGCATCACCGAAATACGTCAATAAAGACATGCAACTTTAGGTATGCCAGGCTTCATACCATTGATTTAAAAAGTAAAGATATGGCTGACAGAACAAATCACTACATGATTGCCATACATGACACTAACGCCATCTATTAGAACTACCTCAAACTGTGTCGTAAACAGCAACACACCATGGGTTGCTTTCTATTTTGTCAAATGGTGAGAATGAGGAAACAAAAATTTTAAAACAATGTAAATAAGTTTCTTTTTTAACATATTTTCGATTGACCTGTAATATGAAATATCATACTTTTTATTAGTTGTGATTTTGTCTTAGTTAACCCGACAAAACATATCATTTTCCTAATTTTAACGTACCTACGCTCTCGACGACAGCTGGCAGCCGACTACGCCACTTCGGTCTAAAGAGGACCACTTTAGGACCACATTAGTGGCAACAGTTTGACATGCGGTCTGCCCTGTCCTTACGAAGTAATATATAAGGTGCTTAAAAAATATCTGTCACGGCTGAAATGGGTGAAAGTATTCCTAATATAGATTACGATAGTAAAGAAAATTTATGTCTAGAACATTATTATTATTTTTTTCATTAAAATAGTAATAATTAATGACTAGGCTTTATTTAGTCTCAAACCACACTCATCTAACCAGCCCGCTTGTACTACGTCCCACGCGCTGCGGTTACGAATTCGTTCATGTTATCGCCAAAATGCTAACGTTGCTGTCTTTTCTCAAACAATTATAACCGATCCAGCGCACGTAATTCCTTCACTGTCGTAATCTACATAAGCAATACTTTCAGCCGTAAATATCTGCCATATTTTTAAAGCACCTTATATAAGTCAATGCTTCATACAAAAAAGTTTAGTCTTTTGCCAGGGGAGTCTTCCAGCACAAACAAAGCCTAAAACTCCAATTTGAAAGAAAGGCATGGCTTCTTTAATCAGAACACCAAAATTTGGATCTGTGGAGCCTGCAGATTACAGTACAGAAGATATTTTTTAGGTATTTAGTAATGAAGTTTTTTTTTAAATGTATTTTCAATCATGCACATAACATGAATGATAAAATAAACATCATTAAAGAAATCTAGTATTGTAGTTAAAGATATTTAGTTAGCAACTCTGCCGTCATATAAGGAGAAAAGACAGATCTGACAATACTGAAAATAATTTGAAAAATACTTTATTGATTTAGATGTGTCTTTTTTCACTGATACCCATTATGAATGAACACAATTTGTAAACAAAGTGTCAGATACATCATTTTTCCTTATGACAGCAGAACTGGTGTGAATGGGCGAGTAAAGAAGCAGACACAAGGTAAGGCATTCCGATTATAGAGGTATTAAGTTTAGTGATTCTGATTAAAGTCTTAATTTTTATCTCAAAAATATGCAGCAACATCTTGACAAAGATCTAACATTAGGATTTCATACTAATACTACAAATTGTCCTGAAGTAGTCATAAGGCAAAAAATAATATTGGGACATGTGAAAGTGCTTACAATGGCCTATTTGCAAAAATAAATAATTTTGATTATGAATATAGTAACAACATTTTATTGAAGTAAATATTTACACATTTTGTTACAACTTAATACTTACTAAAATATGAATTATTGATACAAATACTAGCTTACTATTCTGTACACTACAGTTAGACTAACCGCAGAGACTAAGATGCTATTTGTTGGATTAGGCCTAAAGGACACAATCATCACAAATCAGTGGCAGGGTTGTAGGCAAAAACAAATATTTTATGACAGAGGACTGAGACATTTCAGCAAACTATTGTTTTAGTAATAGTGGTAAAGTATTGGAAAGATTGGCACTTACACAGCAATTTAACAAGTCATTGTGTTTACTTTAATGTAATATTATAAACTAACTTCTATAGAGAAGGAGCACTCATCACAGCCGATAATCACTTGAGCTGGCATTGCATCCCTTCTGTCTAATAAATAAGTCCCACCACATCTACATGTGTACTTAAAAAAATCGTCCTCAGCATCATACTGCATATCTTGCAATGTTATAGTTTCATATATTAGGAACTCAGAATGATCATGGCATGTTAGCTCTGCGTCATATTGTTTCCGACTGTTGGGGTCTCTAAGAACTGACCAAGCTTTTTGGATAAGCAGAAAAGATGTATCGGAATCCTTTTCATCTTTTTTATCTGGATGATACGATAATGCAAGTCGTTGGTAGCTCTTTTTCAACTCTTCTGCTGACGCTGTACGCTCACACTGTAATATTTGATAATAATCAGGGAAACTAGTCTTTTCTTCCATTATTACAAAATAATTTTCTCTGCACAAACAAATTGTGAAAAAATCAAGTATTACAACCAAACAACAACAAAACTTGTATGTAAGTCAACAAAACAAATCCATTTTCTATTCTAGCTAGAATCAAATACATCTTCATGAGATCTAACTAACTTTAACCTCAAAATAACTGTCACTGTTTGACAGCTATTTATACAGCCTCCATAATAATACGTACACACGTTTTTCCAGCTTACACACAAAAAACAACTATTAACGAAGTTGACTCTCAATCACTATGAGGAACCGTAGGGCACACACATCTTAGAGTGATGTGCCTTAATGAAATCCAATCGTTTCTTTTTTTTAAATTGAGAAAATTTAATAAGTAATTTTAATCGATTTTTATTCAAGTAACTTTTTTTTAAATAAGAGGTCGTATACTGCGATATTCTACCGCCAGTAATGTATACATTTTTAAAATCAGTAAGTTATATTAATGGTTTGCAATTTATGCTTAGATTTTTAGAGGCAAAGATGATTTTTTGCAATCATATAAATATAAAATAAAAATGTTTTTGTTTTAAAGTACCTAGTATGGGTAAATCGTAAATTTCGATGTGTCAATGGATGGCAGCGTCCGGAGCCGCGTCCACCGCCATCTGTCACAGGTTGTTTGTGGGCAGGATTTAAACTGGCGTCATGGATTTAGCACTCTTTTTAAACGGATTGACTACTTCTAAAATGTTTCTTAAAGAACTTACACTAGTACTCAGGAATAAAGTTTAACTTTCTTTGATGTAAGTAAATTGAGGAACTGTGTTGAGTAAAACTGGTGACACACTGCGGCGGACGCGGCTCCGGACTCGTCTTGACATTGTGAGGTCAAGCGCTGCCATTGGTCTATCCTTCAGTCAACTTCCGCCAGCCCAAAGATCGACCAATGGCAGCGTTTGATCTTACAATGTCAAGACGATGCCGCAGCCGCGTCCGCCTCCATCTGTCACCGGCATATGACCCAAAAGATGAGGTGTGTCCCGCTTGCATAGTTGCTATTATGAATAATATTACTAAATGGTAGTATACAATCTGTTGATCGATATCTCTTTGAATCAATATATACAATAACGTGACTTGATGAAATTTAGATAAGGAAATTAACAGTTTTAATACGTTTTGTGCAATGCTATGATATATTGTCAAATTTGTCAGCGATGTTGATAAATGATTAATTATTACGTATACTTTTTGGAGTCTTACTGTCATCCCTGAACTTGACACAGTAGCAAATATGGTGTCATGTCATGGTTGTCAGTTCATTTTAAAATAAAAAGTGCAAAATGGTAAGTTTGTTGTTTAAATCATCACATATGAATATCCATTCATATGTATTTATTTGAACCTGTTTAATTCTGGTACAAATAAGATATTAAAATGAAATATTTCACATGATCTAAGGTGACCATAATTTCGAACTTTAAAAACCCAAGACTATGAAAATGGTTAAGATGTTGTAATATGGTTTAAATAAGCTTTTATAAAGATATTTCTTTTTACATTTTCAAAAAATTAATAAAGCTTATTTAAACCATATTACATCTTAACCATTTTCAGTCTTAGGTTTTTAACGTTCGAAATTACAGGTTACCGTCACACTGTAACAGGGAACCGTAGTTGCTGTGTCCTGTAGCGGTGATCAGACACAGTCGCCCGTTGCTACTACAGGGCTAGTTCCATTTCACATTTTGTGAACCATGTTCCAACTTTCTATACAGCCGCTCAATAACAGCGCGATGTAAAATTGAAATAAATTAAATTAAATTAATTGTATTTTTATTTCAGACCAGGTCCATAAGCAGGTTTAGTAACAATGGAAATGTAATAAGCGTTAGCATGGAGGCGCACTGCTTCCTCATAATGGCACCAAAACCGTCGGTCTACGTTGCCGCGAACATTCCTGACGTACAGCAATGTCGCGGCAACCCTAACAGCACCCTAAGTGCGTTATTATATTGGACATGTAGGTCGCTGTATTCCGGCTGCGTAAAGCTAAACCCACAGGCTGCACGTGTAAAAAGACTGACAGTATACTTTGAAAAGTGTCAATTTCACTGATGTAGAACAACGTGAAAACCTGCGAGCCCACATATTGCATCGAGCAGCCAGCGACCTACGCTCCCTTTCAATGTCTACGTTATCTTTGAGGTCATCAGTGACCCAGTGCCCCAGATATTTAAATTTATGCACCCGACACAAGGGCTCCCCCTGAAGTGAGGCTTCTGGCAATTCTTTGTAGGTGATAGTGCCTGCCTTGAAGAACATCCATTCACTCTTTCTAGCATTGTACGCCTATGTGTCAGCGCATACGATTCGCAGATCGATAGGAGTTTTCTAATCGCACCCAGGGATGGGCTCAGTAGGACCAGTAGTTGTTTACGCGCACGCCGTCAATATCACAACCAAGATTGGTCCTACGGAGCTCACCCAGGAGCCGGTTTATGTACAGATTGAAGAGCCGAGGTGAACTCAGAAATAACATACAGGTATGTATTAATTAAAGAATATATTCTTTTAATGACAAATAAAATGTACTTTTAATTAAGTATTTGTTTGAAATAACATAGATTTGTGCAAAATATTTAACAGTTTATAATGATGAAAATTTAAAATAATTGCTGAATAGTTGGCCGGCCACAGAAAAAAAAAATGCCGGGAAAGCGGCAATCCGATCTTCATTCATTTTTTCGAGTTGTAGAGTTTTCATAAAATGGACATACTCTGTCTAATCTGTAGATAAAATTCACTCATATTTTTTAAAAGCTAATTCATGTTTTTATTTATACTTTCCTTTTATTCGTAATCAAAAGCACAATGTTTACCTTTGGTTAAAGACTTATTTAGTACCTTGAACTATTGGCGCCCTTGCTATGCTCATCAAACCCCGTCTCGGGACTAAATAAGTTGCTTTCACCCCTAAGGTAATGTACAATTTTATACGTGATTCGATGGTAATTTTCTAGCTCGACACTTCAAGAAAGAGGTAATGTTTTTCTTTAACACTAATACATTATTATGCAAAGCTCCTTACGGCTTACTTTATAAAAAATATAATTGTATTTACCACAAAATTGTCTTACACTCATCATTAAGCTAATGATCAGACGTTAGCTTGAACATACCCAAATAACTACACATTTGAAGAAATTTTGTGTTTATACATTCTTTCACTTACACGGGTGTAAGGGGCCCAACCAAGACCTTTTGGGCCCAAGCCAACCTCACCTGCCAGTCGGTGCACCTGCTAAACAACAGACGAGGCTCTGGCGCAGGCTTTCCCTTCGGGATTGGGTGGTCGGACGGCAGTTGCTCCTTTAAAAGCCAACCCTGCCACTCAACAATGGTGCGTAAAAGAAAAGAAATTGTCACCGATTAGGGCGCCGCCGCAAAACGGCGCGCAGGAGCATCGCCCGACTCCTGTAACAAGTGGGCTAGGGCTACCGTGCCACGGGCGGGCACGGCCAAAGACGCGAGCCCCACAACGAAAACTCCGCTTCGCAACTTTAAATAATGGTACGCTAACCGGAGGCGCAAGGGAGTTGGCCGACGTTTCTTCAGGCGGAGGGTGGACGTGGCGTTCCTGCAGGAGACTCGGTGGAAAGGCAAGCAGATCCCGGTTAATTGGGAATGGCTACAAACTGATCTACACGGGTGTACCTGGTGGAGCGAATGGGGTTGCCGTGGTTCTCTCCGAAGGATTGCAAGAAGACATTCTGGAAGTGAAACGTTATAGCGATCGGCTGATTTTCGTGGTTACGTAGGAAACAAATGTCTGGCCATGCCGCCACCGCCAGGTCCTGGCAAAAAAGGTAGACCCAAGAAATGCTGGCTTGACGTCGTGAGGGCTGACATGCGTGTCAATGATCTCACAACTAGAGACGCTCAAGACCGCGCGAAATGGAGGAGTATATCAAGGAAAGCGGACCCTGGGCTCCAAAGCAATGGCTTTGGACGCAACCGGAATTGACCGTATAGATGAATAAGAAGACATTCTTTCACTTATATAACTAAAATGCAGTAAAATGGAGCCCTTGATACCTACACACTGGAACTAACTACCTACTTTTAAAAAATCACTTTTACACACCTCTCCTATTTTGAAAATTTATAATTTCAAAATTACTTATTTTAATCCCGCCTAGTCACCCTATTAAGACAGGGACACAATCTATCAGTTGGTCATCTCTGTCGGCACGTTGTTTTCGCACACTGCTCAATCCGGGTATAAAGATTACTACATCCATGACTGGCATGCATCAGGTTAGAACCTCCACTTGTCTTTCTGCGCGCTGTCGACTTCAATATAGCAAGGTGAAGGTAAAGTCGAGCAAGGTCAATAGGAATGTATAGCTCGTGTGTCATCATAGGTAGACTGACAGTGACTGTCAACTTAGTTGACAGCAAATAAACGATTGCAACGATCGGCGTCTTTTGTTCAACAAGAAAATACATTGTTTTTTTATAATTTAACACCGTGATGTAGCGTAGATAAATTTACAAAAACTTATGATCTTACGATACACAGTGATAATAAACCCCTTTGTCGAACCTAACCCTAACGTACCTACTCATAAAAGCTCTCATAACCTAAAACAATGCCTACATGGAATCAAATTCAATCTCAATTAAAAAATCCTAATAATCCTGTGGTGTTTTTTGATATTACAGTAGGGACGACGGTGAGTTTTGTTGTTTTACCCAGAAGCTACATGAATTTCATAAGAAAAATCAAGGTGAAAGCACAGTGTGCTATGGAAACGGCTATGCTCGGTGTTTTCTTGCAAGATCGAATCAGAAATAAGGAGATCCGTAAACGAACAAAAGTCGCTGATATAGCCCAACGGATTAGCAAGCTGAAGTGGCAGTGGGCGGGGCACATAGTACGCAAAACTGACGGCCGATGGGGTAGAAAGGTTTCGGAATGGAGGTCACGTACCGGCAAGCGCAGCGTAGGACGTCCACCCACAAGGTGGACAGACGATCTGGTAAAGGTTGCAGGAAGCTGCTGGATGCAGGCCGCTTCAAACTGGCCAATCTAGAAATCACTAGGAGAGGCCTATGTTCAGCTGTGGACATCCTGTGGCTAAAGTGATGATGATGATGATATGAATTTTATAAAATGCAATACTTTATTGTTTGATTGGATTTTAGGAAATAGGGCGCATGATCTTCGAATTGTTTGCTGATGTAGTGCCAAAGACAAGTGAAAACTTCAGAGAATTTTGTACAGGTGAATATAGGAGAGATGGTGTTCCGCTGGGATACAAGGGAGCCACATTTCACAGAGTAATCAAAGATTTTATGATACAAGGCGGTGACTTTGTCAATGTAAGTATATTAAGTTTAAGTTATTATACTTGAAGGGATATTAAAATTAAAAAAGCAGATACTTTAAAAACTGCTAACTATAACAAAACTACACTTATTTCCAGGGTGATGGCACAGGTGTTATGAGTATTTATGGTGGAAGTACTTTTGCTGATGAAAACTTTGTCCTAAAACATGATTCACCGGGATTACTTTCCATGGCTAACAGTGGAAAAGATACAAATGGGTGTCAATTCTTCATAACCTGTGCAAAGTGTAATTTCTTAGACAATAAGCATGTTGTTTTTGGAAGAGTGATAGATGGACTACTAGTGATGAGGAAGATAGAAAATGTCCCAACTGGACCAAATAACAAACCTAAGATACCTGTTACAATATCTCAATGTGGTCAAATGTAAATAAAATAAAAACAATTTTGCATTACCTATTTTATTTAACATCCGGATAAAATATGCATATTTTTCCAATAAATTACTATATATACAATGTCATCAGGTTTAATATCACAAAAATACTATTTTGTAACCAACTTTCATTTGTGCTATCATCTGTCTCGATTAAGGTTTGTCAACTTTTAATAGCTTGGTTATTGTTGACAAGCAGATTTCTTGGTTGCATTGAGGCTGGTCCGTATCTTCGGCCAACTTCCCTTATGAATGCACCTTCCATTTGACGGGCTACTTGATCAAAGAACAAATTTGATAGATGTGAATGGAACGCGGAACGAAATTCGAATGTTATCTGGAAGTCCACAACACACGACTGCTGTTCCCTCTTCAATCCTGGACTAAATCGCCAGAGTGTAAGCATATGTTGAAAAAGTTTACCATCTGTACACTCTGCTTTGACTAAATGTGGTTTGGCTAATGTTACATTAGATGTGTAACTTTCATTTATAGGCGGAAATCCAACTATTAGATCTGCTTTTAGGCGGGCAGGTGTTTTCAATAGAACAACAGACTTTTTGCACCAAGGTACAAACTTATAATAATTTTCTACATCAGACACAACTTCAAACATTTGTTCCATTGTGTGCCTGAAACAGATAAAATTACTAAATAATAATAACTACTTGCAGAGTCACACCAATCATCTACCCCTTAGCAAAGTTTGTATTTAACTTAATTTATTTTAAACATCCATGATGTAACTGAGGTTCAAATGCTGATCACACAACTGCTTGGTTTTTTTAGTCCAGTGTGAACTATTACACCAGATACCCATCTGGTTGTTGGACGGGCCTGGTTTAAACTAAATACAGACCCCTGTATTTAGTTTAAACCAGGCCCGTCCAACATACGACCGTGGCCCGCATATTTCCTTCATCTGGCCCGCGACGGACGACATCAATAGATATTGCTCAATATTAGTTAATGTGATCATCTATTTATCGACATTTTTTTCGGCCCGTTACAGTTACAAAAATACTAAACCTGGCCCTCCACAAAATTATGTTGGACACCCCTTATCCTCCAGCCACGGGGGCATGGCTGGAGGGGTGTGTGGGACTCCGGGCTCAGAAGGAGCCCGCCTACCCACTAAAACCTCATGGTGCCCTCCAGTGCCTTAAGTGAAACGGAGCCAAGACGCCCCCGTGTCTGTAGCCCGGGACCCATCTAGAAGGGGAAGGTGGAGGAGGTATGCTCTCCTCCGACGCCCATGTTGGACACCCCTGGTTTAAACAATACATCACTAAATTCATCAACTTTAATCTGGTTGGCTTAAATTTTAATAATAATGATTTTGTTAAATGAATTTATAATTCCATGCCATATGTTTTTTGCTCAATGAACTTGAAAGATTATGTAAATGAACATTAGCAGCCACAATGTATCAGTATCTCAAGTCAAGTGACTTAATTACTCTGATAAAGCACATTTATTGAACATATCCTAAATAATAGTATACTGAGAAAACATTAACTTTCAAGTTAATGTTGTTAGAACCCAACCCAATCTTTAAGTACAGGCCACACCAAAAACCAAGTTAGTGTAGCTTACATTTAATTTTGTTCCATTTGTAATGGATTATTGGATGTACACATCAATGAATATTATATTTATAAATCAAAATAAGCTTTCTGTAGAGGCTTCAAACAATAAAAAAAAAATTGACTTACTATTAGTCAAGTTTGAAGGTTTAACTTACCCCACAAGTTGCCTTCCACAATATTCTCTAGTTCTACTCTGTTGAGGGAAATTAATAAAAGTTCGCCTTTGAAAGTTTAATTTATGAGACTGACTCGGAATATCTTCTCCTTTTCTATTTATGTAATGACCCTGAAAACTACAGGAAGAAGCGACTTTTGTAACGCAATTACAATACACACTAATAAAAATATTTAGGACTAATAGCTAAAAACGTTACTCTTAATACGATTCCCACTTCCCACAAGATTGTAAAATAAAAATATTAATAAAAAATCCACCTTTACCAAAATAATGCACGTTTTGAAAACAAAATTCTTGACACAATGGAGTAAGTTTTCGATACAGCCATTTTGTACCAAAAAGTAACTGTAGAGAAACTAATTGTGGAGCATGTTTACACAAAAATCTCTGAACCCAGTTTCATTTTTGCGTGTATTTAATTTTACACTATTAGTCCACTGCACATTTCACCAACTAAATTGTGAATGAAAATCTCATCACATCAGCAGTCTGTCACTCCATCAGTCATCACTGTACTGTCACTTGTGCTGTCACTGTGTGACGTGTGTCACTTTTTTTTTTTTTTTTTTTTTTTTTTCGTTCCAATTGGAACAGGCTAAGGTCTGAGACCATGCTGCCTAGTCATCAGTTTTTTTTTTTTTTTTTTTTTTTTTTTTTTCCCCGTTATGAAGTAAATCTAGTTAATGTCATCAGTTATAGTCATTTAATTTATTTATTTTATCAAGTCCGAGTTTTTTGTTTATTTAAACTTCATAATTCAATAAACCTAAATGTCCAAATCAAACGTCTTTGCATGGACGTGATGATAGATAAGCCGATTGCATGGATTTAGCATTGTGCTAATCCATGGCCAAGTGTCAGTCAATGCCAGTGAGTGACATTAAGTCATGTCATTTGTTTGTTCATTGTTGCTTGAATGGAAACAACAACCAAAACAAAACTTCTAAAACAAAGAGGAAATTAATTGGTCTAAAACCATCATATTTTACAACACATCATCAAACAATTTTAGTTTGAAAACATACACAACCAAACAGTAAATTAAATGTAAACAGTAAACAAGCAGAAATAAAATATATACACAAAGCTTTAAATAACTAAATTTGCCCAACTGTATTATTAATAAAATTATACAGAGGTATATAAGTTAAACTATTTACAAGAAGAGCCTGGATGGAGCGCGGTACCGAATCAGGACTATCATATATTTCCATAAGCTCATCCATCAGCACAAGGCGCTGAATGCCAAAGGATGAGCAGCTGAAAAATATGTGGGATAATGACTGCTCTGTTTGGATATTACAATAGTCGCAATGAGAACTGCTTACCATTTTCAGGCGGAAGAGATGGAAATTTAAATTACAGTGACCAAAACGAAGCCTTAAAATAGTTGAGTAAAATTTCCTGTTCATGTAAGTATTATTTTTGCAGAACCAGGGAGCAGTACCAATTGGTACATTAAAAGTGGCATACCATAAACCTTTATTTTGAGTTTGAATGGTGTAGTTCCAATGCCTTTTCCATATGTCAGTGGCCCTTTTTTTTAACAGAGGAATTATATCTGTACATGGAACAGAAATATTAAGGAGACTACTCGAGTCAGGGATAGAGGATGAAGAATTTGTAATTGTTCTGGCTAAAAAGTCTGCCTTTTCATTTCCTAATACACCTACATGTGAAGGAACCCACATAAATGAAACCTTGATATTGTGTACTATTAACAAGTCTAGCCAAAACTCTTTGATTAAAGGAATCAAATAATTTGTGTTAGCATGGAATTTGTTGTTTTCAAGGTTTTTAAGAACACTCATGCTATCACTAATTATTATCCAATCACAAAATCCATCATTTTTAAGTTTAATATGTTTCAAAGCAGCAAGAATAGCTACAGCCTCAGCTGTGAATATACTTATGTTAGAATTAATTTTATACCCAGTACCAGTGTTTAGAAACCTATCAAAAATAGCAAAAGAGACAGCAAAATCAGTTTTTGAGCCATCAGTGTACAGGAATCTATAGTCCCTGAACTCAGAAAATTTACTATAAACATCTTCTTTAGAGGATAACTTATCATCTATCATGATATTAATTGCAGGAAATTTACTGTTAAAGTCTCCCTGATAACATGGAAGAAGTGATGATCTATAGATTTGAAGAGTTTCAAGGAAAATTAAATATTGAGGAAAATCTTGAAGGATATAAGGAGGGTTACGAATGGATTGTAGGGAGTGTTTCATGTTTAAAAACAAATGATTGTTACTTTTATTATATAGTTTTAATATGAATCTTTCTTTCAAATATGAAAACCTTATACTTAATGGAGGAAGATTGCACTCAACTTGCATTGTATTGATGGGAGTACTTTTAAATGCTCCAGTAATGAGTCTTAAGCTTTTATTTTGAATTTTATCTAAGATATCAACCAGTCTGTTATCCCCAGCAAAACATAGAAAACCATATTCAAAGTGACTACGAATCAGAGATTTATACAAAAGCAACAATATTTTGGGATCAGCTCCCCAGGATGTACTACATAATGATTTTAAGATATTAAAAGCTTTATTAGCTCTTGAACTTATTAATTCGATATATTTTTTCCAAGAAACATTATGGGTAAAGGTAACACCTAAAAACTTAGCTTCATGAGAAGCAGGAATAGAAACTTTATCATAATACACAAGGGGAATGAAATTACTAGATTTACCAAATACTACCAATTTTGATTTTAGTGCATTTATGTCAAGATTCAAATAAGAAAAGTATGTACATAACCCTTCCAAAGACTTATTAAGAATGTTTGAAATATGTTTAATTTTTTTTCCAGTTGCATAAACTACCAAGTCATCGGCAAATTGAAGATTTTTTACTTTTGAACCTAAAATAAAATTCAAACGTCTGATATATAGAATAAAGATTAATGGAGAGAGTATGCCTCCTTGACAAACACCTGTAGAAGCAAATCTTGGACCATATAATTTACCATTATACTTAACATAAACTTCCCTTTCAGATAAAAATTTTTGGACCCAGTGAACTATTTTGTTTGGAATTCCAACAGACAGTAATTCAGAACAAAGTACATCAATATTAACACTATTAAAAGCTCCAGCAACATCAAAGAATACTGACATTAAATAATTCTTATTTGTTAAGCTATTTTGTATATCAAGCTGTAGTTGACAAATGCTTTCACGAGCCGACGTTCCTCTTCGAAAACCAAATTGATTTGCAGGTAATATGTTATTTTTTTCTATATAAAAATCCAATCTTTGTTTTAGTAATTGCTCAAAAACCTTACCAACACAAGATGTTAGAGCAATAGGACGGTAGGAATCTGGATTTGATCGTATCTTATCAGGTTTCAAAATAGGGACTAAACAATCAGACTTCCATGAATGAGGGATATCATTATTCAACCACAAATTATTTAATACTTTAAGGAAAATGTACAAACCTCTTTCATTAAGCTTTTTCAACATAAGATAAGGGATACCATCCAGACCAAAGGCACTATCTTTTCTGGAGTAGATAGCAGACATTAACTCTTTTAAAGTAAAAGGTTTGGTTAAAAAACTATTTACAGAATTTGTCTCACTGGGAAGGGGAAAATTTGATTTATTATTGTTTACAAAGTCTGGAGTATACTTTTTCAGAAAATCTTGGACCCAGCTATCATCATTATTGCTACAAGAATATGTTTTATTAAATTTTCGCATGTATTTCCAGATTCTCGAAAGAGGCGTACAACGATTAAAAGAGCTACACAGATCGACCCAACTATTTGTTCTTTCTGTTTTCAAAGTAAGTTTTTTGAGCGCTTGTAATCTTTTAAATTCTATGTATGCTTCATCAGATGGATTGTTTTTGAAATAAAGATAAGCTGACTTAGAATTTTGAACTGCTTCTGAACACTTTTTATTCCACCACGGGATCGGAGGGTTTTTAACTAACTTAGTACGAGTGGAGTTAAGGACTGACGGATTTGTAGGAAAGGAGACGGGCGTATTAAGACAAGGAAGACATCTAACGATTGCAGAATGCAAAATTTCACAAAACTCAGTATAAGCATTCAACGGAGCAAAGTTTTGAACCTCAAAGTTAGATAATTCTAAATCTACATTTTGTTCATACAATTTCCAATCTACCATTTTATAGTTAGGGTAGATGGGCAATTGTATGTTACTTTGATTATTTGCAAGACTATTATTTACAAAAACTTTAATATGTACAGGAAGGTGGTAGCTGCCAAGGGGATCATCATGCACAGACCAATCACAAGATAGAGCTAATGATGAAGAAACAAACGACAAATCTAAGGCATTTGGACGCCATGTCAAAGAACCAACTGTTGTCACTTCACCGCTATTCAATAAAACCAAATTATTATCATCGACAATCTCCAAAATATCCCTACCTCGTAGGTTTACTGAATTACACCCCCAAGATGTGTGATGGGCATTAAAATCGCCAGCGAATATCATCGGTTCAGGCACTGATTTTATTAATGATTCGAATTTATGTTTATTAAAAGTTGGAGTGCAATTAGTTGGACAATAAAAACTGACAATACTTATTTCTTTATTATTTACAGTAATTCTTACACAAATATTTTGTAAAGAATTATCAGAATATGTATGAATTTTTTTATAATGTAAACTATTATGTATTAAAATAGCTACGCCATTATGTTTGTTACCAATATCATTTCTTTCTATTTTAAAACCTTTTATGTTAAAATCTTTAATAGGAGTCAACCAAGTTTCTGATATAATTGCTACATGAATGTTGTGATCATAAAGATGTTGAGTTAATAGAAGCTTGTTACTGGAAATACTCTGAGCATTCCACTGCAAGATGTTAAGATCCATTATTAGGAGAGGAAGAACTATTTCTGAATGTTTGTTGAAGAATTTCTTTTATGGAAGATGAATTAATTGGAATATCTTTTTGATTTAAAACAATTTTTGTGATAGCGTTTGTTAACATGTTCATAAAAAAGTCTGATTTTGTTAAATTTTGTATTTGAGTTTCAATATTACGCATAGTTAATTGTGGAAATGAGTTTTCATTAAATAAATCTGAATATTTAGTAGCTCTGGACTTAACTTTATTTTCTTCAATTTTTAGTTTCTTTTGGGGACAAGTGTTTGAAATGGCTACATGATTACCACCACAATTGGAGCATTTTGCGTCTTTAGGGTCTTGCTTACATGTTTTGTAGTTGTGATCCAGTGAGCATATCGAGCATACCTCGGCATTTCTACAGTATTTTGCTATATGCCCAAACTTCAGACAGTGTAGACACTGTTTAACGGGGGGAACGTATACGCTTACCTCGTGCCTCCAGGAGTCGAGGTATACGTACTGCGGTAACTCAGTGGAGGCGAAGGTCACGGCGACTGTTTGAGTGGGCTGGTACGAGACAGCACCACAATCACTCCGCACACGACGCATGAAGCGCCTCACTTGAATAATATTTCGTGAGCTTCCTATTAATGTCGAAATCATTTTATTTGATAGATCTGTAGGGACTGCGGTAAGGACCCCAGTCACCTCAGTGTCGATTGCCGGTATTGTGGCTTTTAAACCCAGTTCATCCAGTAGTTTTTTATTTTGAAGAAAAACATTTGCGTTATTGGATAAGTCGAATGTGATTCCAATTTTATGTTTGTTAATGGATTTTAAATGCAGTATGCCAGTGACGCAATATTTGCGTATGGCGTGTGAAATGGCCAATCGGTCTTTATCATTAAACATTTTTTCATCTTGGTGGGACAGGAACACTATATATTCAGTCTTTGCACTATTTTCTGGGTACTTTCGTGTGTATCCTGGGACCTTAAACACCTGATATTTTTTAACGCTGTCTTCATCAGAGTCTGAGGATGTCTCCATCAGTGGTGCTTGATTATCGGGCGGATCGTTTTTTTTCCGTTTTCGACCCCCCATTTTCGTTCACTCTATTAGTTCGTTTCACTAGCAACTATATTTACAACTTCAACTATATTTACAAAGAAATATGCAATTTTTTATAACAATTAGAAATTAAATTAAATTTAGGCGCCTTTCGTGATCAAAGGTTCCCGCGCTTTTTTCTAAAAAAATCGACGTGTGTCACTAGACAAATGGTCGTTCCGTTCCAGGAACCACTGATCAAGTAAAACTACGTTAAGTCAAATCATCATTCAAACCATAGACTTATTAAACCATGTGTATAAAAAGTCTACCGGTCAGTCTTAGAGAGTGCGCGCACGGGAGACTTGTCGCTGCGACGTTTTTGTTTCTCATCAAGTCCTCTGATAAGTATGGAGGTGCGCGCACGTTGCGACGCGACAACTGGGAGACATTTTTGTTCGCCGATCAGCACGGGTGACAAAATTGTCTTTGTTTTTTTTTAAATACTGGATTTTACGGCTCTGGGTTCTAGACCTCACAAATAAAAATACCAATTGTTTATCAACATTTAAATCCAAACACTCAGTGTCTTGTTTTGGTGCTCAAATACAACTTTTTCTCAGACCATCGAAATTTCAAAATAAAAACCAATGTTTTATATTTAAATGAAAAACATTGGAAAAAATTGTGTCTCTCCGCCAGTGTTGCCAGACTTATATCGGTTATCCTAGTTTTACTGCAAAATTATCGTGTGTAATCGCATCCCCAGTTTACAAAATTATTGTATTTGTGACTACCGAATCTAGTAAAAGAACAGAATATACGGCTCAAAATTTTAAATCTTGTTACTTGTTCACTTTTTAAAATTACAAGTTTTTGTTAACAAAATTACTGCAGTACTTCGAGCACATACCCTAAAGAGCAGCAATACAAACCAACTTTCTCCGAAACTAGTAAGTGATTTTTCACTTACATTTACATATTATGAAATGATAAGTCCTATCAACTCTCGCGTTATAAAAAAAATATAGATACAGATTGAAAAATGGCAGAATTTTTTACGCCAAGAGTCTTTCTCTTTCTTAGTGTAAAGAGATTCTATTCACTATCCTGCTGTCAGAGTCAGAGTTGTCCAAAAAAACGTAAAATGTATTCCAATACACAGATTAAAATTATTTCATACAATTATCTTTTACTTAACTGAGCAAAATGACATGGATTATCGTTGATGTATCGTGATTCGTGTAATGCAATAGAAAAAATAATATACATTATTATTTTTTCTATTGCATTACACGAATCAAAATTATCGTGTGTAATCGCATCCCCAGTTTACAAAATTATTGTATTTGTGACTACCGAATCTAGTAAAAGAACAGAATATACGGCTCAAAATTTTAAATCTTGTTACTTGTTCACTTTTTAAAATTACAAGTTTTTGTTAACAAAATTACTGCAGTACTTCGAGCACATACCCTAAAGAGCAGCAATACAAACCAACTTTCTCCGAAACATTGCATTACACGAATCACGATACATCAACGATAATCCATGTCATTTTGCTCAGTTAAGTAAAAGATAATTGTATGAAATAATTTTAATCTGTGTATTGGAATACATTTTACGTTTTTTTGGACAACTCTGACTCTGACAGCAGGATAGTGAATAGAATCTCTTTACACTAAGAAAGAGAAAGACTCTTGGCGTAAAAAATTCTGCCATTTTTCAATCTGTATCTATATTTTTTTTATAACGCGAGAGTTGATAGGACTTATCATTTCATAATATGTAAATGTAAGTGAAAAATCACTTACTAGTTTCGGAGAAAGTTGGTTTGTATTGCTGCTCTTTAGGGTATGTGCTCGAAGTACTGCAGTAATTTTGTTAACAAAAACTTGTAATTTTAAAAAGTGAACAAGTAACAAGATTTAAAATTTTGAGCCGTATATTCTGTTCTTTTACTAGATTCGGTAGTCACAAATACAATAATTTTGTAAACTGGGGATGCGATTACACACGATAATTTTGATTCGTGTAATGCAATAGAAAAAATAATAATGTATATTATTTTTTCTATTGCATTACACGAATCACGATACATCAACGATAATCCATGTCATTTTGCTCAGTTAAGTAAAAGATAATTGTATGAAATAATTTTAATCTGTGTATTGGAATACATTTTACGTTTTTTTGGACAACTCTGACTCTGACAGCAGGATAGTGAATAGAATCTCTTTACACTAAGAAAGAGAAAGACTCTTGGCGTAAAAAATTCTGCCATTTTTCAATCTGTATCTATATTTTTTTTATAACGCGAGAGTTGATAGGACTTATCATTTCATAATATGTAAATGTAAGTGAAAAATCACTTACTAGTTTCGGAGAAAGTTGGTTTGTATTGCTGCTCTTTAGGGTATGTGCTCGAAGTACTGCAGTAATTTTGTTAACAAAAACTTGTAATTTTAAAAAGTGAACAAGTAACAAGATTTAAAATTTTGAGCCGTATATTCTGTTCTTTTACTAGATTCGGTAGTCACAAATACAATAATTTTGTAAACTGGGGATGCGATTACACACGATAATTTTGCAGTAAAACTAGGATAACCGATATAAGTCTGGCAACACTGGCGGAGAGACACAATTTTTTCCAATGTTTTTCATTTAAATATAAAACATTGGTTTTTATTTTGAAATTTCGATGGTCTGAGAAAAAGTTGTATTTGAGCACCAAAACAAGACACTGAGTGTTTGGATTTAAATGTTGATAAACAATTGGTATTTTTATTTGTGAGGTCTAGAACCCAGAGCCGTAAAATCCAGTATTTAAAAAAAAACAAAGACAATTTTGTCACCCGTGCTGATCGGCGAACAAAAATGTCTCCCAGTTGTCGCGTCGCAACGTGCGCGCACCTCCATACTTATCAGAGGACTTGATGAGAAACAAAAACGTCGCAGCGACAATTTGAGCACCAAAACAAGACACTGAGTGTTTGGATTTAAATGTTGATAAACAATTGGTATTTTTATTTGTGAGGTCTAGAACCCAGAGCCGTAAAATCCAGTATTTAAAAAAAAACAAAGACAATTTTGTCACCCGTGCTGATCGGCGAACAAAAATGTCTCCCAGTTGTCGCGTCGCAACGTGCGCGCACCTCCATACTTATCAGAGGACTTGATGAGAAACAAAAACGTCGCAGCGACAAGTCTCCCGTGCGCGCACTCTCTAAGACTGACCGGTAGACTTTTTATACACATGGTTTAATAAGTCTATGGTTTGAATGATGATTTGACTTAACGTAGTTTTACTTGATCAGTGGTTCCTGGAACGGAACGACCATTTGTCTAGTGACACACGTCGATTTTTTTAGAAAAAAGCGCGGGAACCTTTGATCACGAAAGGCGCCTAAATTTAATTTAATTTCTAATTGTTATAAAAAATTGCATATTTCTTTGTAAATATAGTTGAAGTTGTAAATATAGTTGCTAGTGAAACGAACTAATAGAGTGAACGAAAATGGGGGGTCGAAAACGGAAAAAAAACGATCCGCCCGATAATCAAGCACCACTGATGGAGACATCCTCAGACTCTGATGAAGACAGCGTTAAAAAATATCAGGTGTTTAAGGTCCCAGGATACACACGAAAGTACCCAGAAAATAGTGCAAAGACTGAATATATAGTGTTCCTGTCCCACCAAGATGAAAAAATGTTTAATGATAAAGACCGATTGGCCATTTCACACGCCATACGCAAATATTGCGTCACTGGCATACTGCATTTAAAATCCATTAACAAACATAAAATTGGAATCACATTCGACTTATCCAATAACGCAAATGTTTTTCTTCAAAATAAAAAACTACTGGATGAACTGGGTTTAAAAGCCACAATACCGGCAATCGACACTGAGGTGACTGGGGTCCTTACCGCAGTCCCTACAGATCTATCAAATAAAATGATTTCGACATTAATAGGAAGCTCACGAAATATTATTCAAGTGAGGCGCTTCATGCGTCGTGTGCGGAGTGATTGTGGTGCTGTCTCGTACCAGCCCACTCAAACAGTCGCCGTGACCTTCGCCTCCACTGAGTTACCGCAGTACGTATACCTCGACTCCTGGAGGCACGAGGTAAGCGTATACGTTCCCCCCGTTAAACAGTGTCTACACTGTCTGAAGTTTGGGCATATAGCAAAATACTGTAGAAATGCCGAGGTATGCTCGATATGCTCACTGGATCACAACTACAAAACATGTAAGCAAGACCCTAAATCGTTGATGTATCGTGATTCGTGTAATGCAATAGAAAAAATAATAATGTATATTATTTTTTCTATTGCATTACAACACTCAAAAATGTCGTAAATCTAGCATAATTATCCTACGTCTGGCAGCACTGCTCTCCACGTCGCGTCGTTTGCTAGAAGGAGAAGCAAACACTTCAGAGTTTCAGACTAGCATCTGAGGCAAAATTTTCTCTATCTCTATCTCGATTTTGACGCACGCTAAATGGCGTCAACATCTACGCAAAATGTAAACCTGCGTGAAGACGAAATTAATAATGACTTGCTCATTGAAGAAGTGGAAAAAAGACCAGCACTATGACAAAAACATGAAAAATTATTCTAATGTATATTATGAATAATAGCCTGTCACTTCAAAGGGGGTGTACCCAGTATTCTTTTTGCTTTTTTTCTCTCCTTAGAGAGTGCGCGCACGGGAGACTTTTGTCGCTGGGACAAAAAAGTTTTTGTCTCTGTCGCGTCGCGTCTCCAAAGAGGGGTGCGCGCACGAAGGAGACAAAGACGAAACTTTTTTTTAAAATTCGAAGCGTCATTCACTTGTATGTAGAATAATTTTTTATTAAATTTTATAATTGTGTTTTACGGCTCTGGGTTCCAGTCCTTTTAAGCCGTATGTAGAATACATGGAGAGCAGTGCTGCCAGACGTGGGATAAATAAGCTAGATTCACGATATCTTGGAATGTAATGCAATAGAAAAAATAATAATGTATCGCACGATAAATCTACGAAAATCCGTGACATTTTGCTCAGTTAAGTAAAAGAAAATTTAATGAAATTTCAATCTGTGTATTTGAATACATTTTACCTTTATTTGGACCACTTTGACTCTGACAGCAGGATAGTAAATATAATTTCTTTGCACTACGAAAGAGATAGACTTTTAGCGTAAAAATATCTGACATTTTTAATCTGTATCTGTACTTTTTTATGATAGTTAATAGGAGTTGTCATTTCATACCAAATGTAATTGAAAAATCACTTACTAGTTTCGGAGAAAGATGATTCGTATTTGCTCCTCTTTAGGGTATGTGCTCGATGCTTGTGCAGTAAGTACTGCAGTAATTTAGTTAACAAAAACTTGTAATTTTAAAAAGTAATCAAGTAACATGATTTAAACTTTTGAGCCGTATATTCTGTTCTTTTACTAGTAAAATCTAGATTCGGTAGTTACAAATACAGTCATTTTGTTAACTGGGAATGCGATAACACGATAATTTAGCAGCAAAACTAGGACATTTCTTAACCTATGAATCTGGCAACACTGGCGGAGAGACACAATTTTGTCCAATGTTTTTCATTTAACTAAAAAACATTGGTTTTTATTTCGAAATTTCGATGGTCTTAGAAAAAGTTGTGTTTGAGCACCAAAACAAGACACTGAGTATTTGGATTTACATGTTGTTTAATTATTTTTATTTGTGTGGTCTAAAACCCAGAGCCGTAAAACCCAGTATTTAAAAAAAAACAAAGACACAATTTTGTCACCCGTCCTGGTCAGTGAACAAAAAAGTCTCCCAGTTGTCGCGTCGCAACGTGCGCGCACCTCCATACATAACAGAGGACTTGATATGAGAGACAAAAACGTCGCAGCGACAAAAGTCTCCCGTGCGCGCACTCTCTTAGTCACATAAGTCCACAGACAACGACCGTTTCTTCAAAATTCATATCGGCGAATGACTGGAAGCACGTATTCTACATACTTCTAGGCGAATGAAGCTTCGAATTTAAAAAAAAAGTTTCGTCACTGTCTCCTTCGTGCGCGCACTCCTCTTTGGAGATGCGACGCGACAGGGACAAAAACTTTTTTGTCCCAGTGACAAGTTTCCCGTGCGCGCACTCTCTAAATGACATGAGGTTACAAATATGCAGTAGCATCTCCTTGCTCCAACAATTTGTTTAATGGAAGATAAATAGAGACATCAGTCAAAGAAATTAGACCTTTGTCCAGTCAAAGAAATTAGACCTTTGTCGCCACCTGGTGCTCAGTTCACGCAACTTTCTCGCGTTTTTTTATTTAGGATATCACAGGTAAACCCTTCGATTTCCAAATAAGTATTATTTCAAATGTTATTAACATCGGACTTACTGTGGCGAAATAAAACAACAAATAAAAATTAATTTTAAATCTCTTTATAGTAATTATAATCTAAGTAATTTATTTTATTTGTATTGCATCAGCAGAATCTGGACCCATTTAATATTTTATTGGTGTCCTTGCACAAATTATAAATAATTAAGTTAATACTTAAATTTCATTGTTATTAATTACTTCAAGCCTATTCTCTTCATTTTATAAAATTGTAGTCTTAACAATTTTCAGTTGGCCCCTAGACAATGTCAGCTGCTTAAATAATTAATTAATAAAGCGGGAAACGCAATTTCAAAACCGGAAATGGTTTGGGAGTTATTTCTGTAGCCATGACTTCTAATGCCGCCAAAAAAGTCCTGCAGCAGGGGGGGATCTTGGTTAAAGTTTCTCATCCAGATTGATGTTAAGCTGTACTTTGTGGAAAACATTTCAACAGTATAGTCCATGTTTTCTATTGTTTGTAACCAATTTATAAGACTGGGTACAGCTGATTTATTAATCTTATCTATACATTTTATAGTTTAGTCAACGGCAGATCAACCTACCCAAAAAGTTAAATGTCATTCAACTGATTTTCAACTTTAAGTCTGACTCGTAGAGTTCAATATCAATTGAGAAAATTTGACGTTTTGTGGTAGGTTGACGTGCTGTTGTCTGTACTTAGGTCTTTTTTGGACTCACGCCATACCTGCTTAAATGATAATTATGTCTGCCGTGTCTTGACATTCTTTTGGTAGTATTTTATTCTCTATTTTATCTGAAATAAACGAAAGAACGACTGTTGTAAGTGCTTATTTAACGAATTTATGAGAAAAAACGGATTAGGAATTTTTAATTTGATTGACATTTCGTCACAGTCACTGATCAAGTAAATCTACGTTTGACAGTTTTCATTCATGACCATAGAATAAAAATTTCATGACCATAGAATAAAAATTTGCAATTGCCATTAATACCATGTAATGATGAGTACACGGCACTCTGAAGTTATAATCCGACTAAATAAAATATAACCACAAAAAGCACTGTCAGCTTCTTCCTGGCTATCTTCTTAAATTAATATACTTAAAATTGGGCAATTTGTTCTAAAGCACAGATTAGACAGTTCTGAAGTTTTTCACCGTGAAATAAACACGTGCTTGTGAGTTGCGCGACGCGAAAACAACCTAGTGCTATCATTTTGAAATACTACAAGATTTAATATAAAATGGGAAGAAAGGCAAAATTTGATGAAACTAAAAAAATCAAAAAGGGCCCCGGAAGAAAAGCAAAGAAACAGCCGGACCCAGTGTTTAAAAAGAGTCTTTGTAAGTAGCACGTGTTTTTTTAAATAAAAATTGAGTTTAATGCGGGTTTAATGGCAATAAAGTTTCTTTCGTATAAAAGTAAGTTTCTATCGTTGTAATAACCATCGATCACCACTCATGCAGATTTTCACTGTAAACTAATGAGTTTTCAACTTGCTGTTAACTTGCACGTCGTCAGTACCAACATTATTGTGAGATGCATTCTAACTGTCTTGTTTAATTTCTTACGCGCTGTCGCATTATATGGGTTGATATAACGTAATGGCTCTACTGGAGGCTCAGTGGTTATCCTTGGGGTAGTGTTAAAGGTAAAGAATTAAATTAATTTTAACTTATCATGTAATTTACAGTAGAAGACGAGGATGAGCCCAAAAAGTTAAGCCACAGGCAAAAGCAGCGAGCAGCTAGGCGAGTCAAAAAGAAGGCTGAATTAGTAGAAAAGAGAAAAACTTTGAAGCAGGCAAAAAAAAATGTGGCCAAACAACAAGAAGTAAGCATCAACAATGGTGAAGATAGCTCAGAAGAGGAACAAGAAGTACAAGGTAGATTTTAAATAATCATCATCCAGCCCTTGGAATTTCAATATTATTCTATTTTTATAGATAAAAATAGTCATACTTTAACAGCTGAATGAATAGAATTAGCTAAAATTTGGCCTATTTTGATATTAGTCAGGCATAACACAGATAATTCTTATTTCCGGAGTCTGCAGACAAGTTTGCGAGCAGAGGCCAGTAGAAGTGAATACAAATAACATCACAGAGTTATAAAAGGTTATATTGCAAAACTTGTTGGATTTGAACAAGGTGTAAATTGTATGTAGGTAATTAAAATATATCCACATGGTGGACAGACAACCTGGTATAGGTTGCAGGAAGAGGCAGGATGCAGGCTGCTTCCAACCGGCCAATCTGAAAGTCAATAGGGGAGGCCTATGTTCAGCAGTGGACGTCCTATGGCTAAAATGATGATAATATTTATCTAATTGGTATATTTAAATTATAGGTTTCACTGATGATAACAAAGAATGGCTGAAGCCAAAACAAAAAATAAAGGGAAAACAGGAGGAAAATTCTGAAAGTGACAGTGGCAATGATGAAGGTTCCGATGTTGAAGAAGACAGTGATAGTGAAGGTGGTGGTGAAGGCAAGACACAAACTGAAAATTATAAGGTACATGTTATGGCTTTACTCCCTCAAGTGTTGAGTTGACAGATTGCAGCAGATGTCTATTGTGTGTGTTTGTAAGCTCATATAGACTACTTGCATGCTAGATTTTGTTATTATCCTACATTGTTATCATATTACAAGATGTAAACTACTGTGACCTCTTTTTGATGGTGTCTGACTTCAACACTACTATATGAAGGCATTTCAAAATGTTTGAACCAAATGTTTATTTGAAGACTGTTCCTATTGTTTCTCAAAAAATATTTTTAATTTTAGGTGGGAACTTTGGATGACCTATTTGAAGATTCTGACAAGGAAAATGGAGATGTATCATCAGATGATGAAGTAGCTCCCTCAAATAAATTAGATTACAATTCTGATTCTGAAGAAGAAAAAAGTGATGAGGATGATGATGATGATGACATGCTGCCTATAGAAAAAGCTAATATAAAACTGAAGAAAAAACAAAAATTGGATAAACAACTAGCTGATGAAGAAATGCAGTTAAATATTGCAAAGCAAGATGTTTTTGCTTTCCCTTCAGAAGAAGAATTATTAAATCCTACTAGTTTGCAAGACGTCCATCAAAGAATCAAGGATGTTGTCACAGTGTTAGGTGATTTTAGCAGACTTAAAGAGGATGGACGTTCAAGATGTGAATACACTGACCTTCTTCTCAAAGACTTGTGCATGTACTACAGCTATAACGAATTTTTAATGGAAGTGCTAATGCAATTATTCCCCGTCCAGGAATTAGTTGAGTTCTTAGAAGCCAGTGAGATTTCAAGGCCAGTAACAATCAGGACAAATAGCCTTAAGACTAGAAGAAGAGATTTAGCTCAAGCATTGATTAACAGGGGTGTGAATTTGGACCCTGTAGGAAAATGGAGTAAAGTGGGGCTGGTGGTGTACAGTTCGACAGTACCAATTGGTGCAACACCAGAGTATCTGGCCGGTCACTACATTCTGCAAGGAGCCTCAAGTTTTTTACCAGTTATGGCTTTGGCACCTCAAGAAAACGAGAGGATTCTAGACATGTGTGCTGCCCCTGGTGGGAAGGCCTCTCATATTGCTGCCATCATGAAAAACACAGGAGCATTATTTGCCAATGACGCTAATAAGGAAAGGACAAAAGCCGTGGTTGGCAATTTCCATAGGCTGGGTGTCGTTAATGCTATTATATGCAATTATGATGGGAGGGAGTTCCCTAATGTCATAAAAGGTTTTGATAGGGTTTTGCTAGATGCACCCTGTACTGGAACTGGTGTTATTGCTAAAGACCCTAGTGTTAAAACAACAAAAGATCAAAAAGACATTCAGAGGTGTTTCAATTTACAAAGACAACTTCTTTTGGCTGCTATAGATTGTTGTAATGCGAAGTCCAGCACAGGAGGGTATATTGTCTACTCTACATGTTCAATATTGCCAGAGGAAAATGAATGGGTAGTTAATTATGCATTAAAGAGGAGAAATGTAAAATTGGTCCCAACAGGACTAGACTTTGGTACTGAAGGTTTTGTTAAATACAGGCACCACCGATTTCACCCTTCACTTAAATTGACGAGAAGATTTTATCCACATACTCATAACATGGATGGATTTTTTGTTGCAAAACTGAAGAAGTTCTCCAATGTCATTGTAAGTTTCCATTCTTTTATCTTCTGTTCTAACATACATTTTGTCTGTATTCATTTATACTATCATAACCAAACTCAAAAGGATCAAAATCCTTTTTTTTGTGATAATTTGTATCACTATCTGTTTTGTAACTTATTATAATAATTTTAAGCGTATATTAATGCTTTTACAGCCTGAACCAGTCAAAGATGAAGATGATGAAGCAGTGGAAAATAAAGAGGGAGAGAAAACTGAAGATGATCAGAATGAAATGACAAATGATAGCCAACCAGAAGAACAGAACAAAAAAACAATTAATAAAAAAGGGGCGGTAAAGAGATCTGCTGACTCAAAAGGTCCAGAACCAGCTAAAAAGAAAAAACAAAATAAACAGGAAAAACAAAAAAGGTTTGTTTAAAAATAATAAATAAATAGGTATTCCTTTATATTTGTTTATTTCATTTAATTTTTTAATTTATTTAATTATTTATTTTCACTGGAAACTGTCCCAATATAAAAAAAAAAAAAAACGGAACTCTTATTTTTTTCTTTCTTAAGAGCCTTCTTTTGACAATAATTAACACAACAAAAAAATAATAAGCGATATTGTTTCATCCATTCACGTGTGATGCGATGACAAAAGGAATCTGAGATTCATTTTTAACTGACTTCAAAAAAGAAGGAGGTTCTCAATCGTCGGTTTTTTTTAAATGTATGTTCAGCGATCATTTGTTACCAGGTTAACCGATTACGATAGTTCTTTTTTTGTTCGAAAGGGAATACGGAATGGTTCCATATAAATTTGTTCAAGTTCTGATGATGGGATGTATAAGAAATTCATCAAACATTGCATGAACTCCATACCGCGCCAACTGATTTTTAACCGACTTCAAAAAAGGAGGAGGTTCTCAATTCGTCGGTATCTTTTTTTAAAAAAATTTATGTATGTTCAGCGATCATTCGTTACTGCGTTGACCGATTTCGATAATGATTTTTTTGTTTGAAAGGTAATACTTTCAGAATGGTCCCATAGAAATTTAGTTGAATTCTGATGATAGGATCAATAAGAATATCATCAAACAATGCATGAACTCCGTACCACGCCAACTGATTTTAGTATCTATCTTACCTAATATCTTTGCCAAATGTGGACCAATTTTGATGATTCTTTTTTTAATGAATAGCTTATACTTCAAAGATACTATAATCAAACATTTTTTGGAAAAAATTTACCCCTAAGGGTGGAAAAATAGGAAATGAAATCGGTGTTCAGCAGTTAAATTATGTTTGCACTCGTAAGATTTGTTTTGATTAGGATTATTCACTAAAATAGATAAAATAAGTTAATTTTATAATAAAAAAAACCGACTTCAAATAACTAAAACGCTAAAAATGATCTTAACACTTACGTACCTAATCAGTTACTTTTGGAGTCGGTACAAACGAAAACATAGAATCTCTCATCGACTGGCACCGACTCCAAAAGTAACTGATTAGGTACGTAAGTGTTAAGATTATTTTTAGCGTTTTAGTTTTTTGTATATATGTTGCTAAATATCTTCGGCATTTGTAAACCGATTTTGATGATTTTTTCCTTATTGAATAGCTTATACTTCAAAAATGGAATATTTAAAAAAAAATGAAAAAAATATACCTCTAAAGTCGGAAAGATAAAGATAAAAGATAAAGATAAATTTATTTACTAAAACACGTGTGAAACATATTACATAGTTATCATGCATTATGGTTGTTGTAACATTTTCTAAAGTGTCAACATGTTTTGGCAAAGTCGCCGTGTAAAATAATAATGTTAGTTTAAATTACATAATTAATGTCAGAAATTACTAAATTGATTGTTTACATTATAAATTAATAAAATTAAGAAAGAAAAAAACATAATAAGTCAGAGTTTGTCATTTAAAAAGTCTTGTACATTATAATAACATTGTCAATTAACAAAGAAAAATAAGGGATGAAATCGGTATTTAGCAGTTAACTTTTGTTTGCACTCATATGATTCATTTTGTTGAGGATGTATCACTAAAAATAGACGAAATAAGTAAATTTTATTTAAAAAAAAAAAATCTTAGCACATTGTGAAATCATCAAATAAAACCTGTTGTGACACAACCGCGACCTAATCACAAATGAAACAAAACTGGCAGTATTGTTACGCCTACACTACTTCGGCGAGCCTCGTGGCCGTGGGCGTGGTTCACAACTCGTCAGTTGTGACTTCGGAAAGTACTAAGTGTTGTCGAATATTCGGCGCATCGGCTACGAGGTTCGCCAAATATTCGGTATTCGGTATTCGGCCAAATAACTATTCGTAGTATCACTAATTAAAACATCAAAAAATTCACAAAAAAAAAACGAGGCGGTATGAAGTTCGCCGGGACAGCTAGTTAAAAAAGTTAGTTTACAAGTATAGCATAGTTAAAAAAAAAGGCAATGACGCACTTTTATATTATTATCTAGATCTTATTTTTATAATTTGGAACTATCCTGCAATGTAACCCTGTATACATAAAAAAATCATAAAAATTATAGATGTGCCGATTAATCGACTGTTAAAAGGCCGACTAGTCGGCCATGCTGAACACGGTTTCGTGGGCATTTGGCGATTTCCGTGGTGTGCATTACCGCAGCAAAATGCGCTTTATAGAAAGGTTTTTAGAAAGAGTATAAAAAAAAAATTGTGTATCATGAGGCGAAATTTGTTTAGATATAGCAAAATTTGTGTGCATTGTGGTTTCAACGTAATTCGGGAAAAACTGATTTTGCTGCGGTAACGTTAGAAAAATTACCCAGGCAAAATGTTGTTAATAATATCGGAACCAAATACATGAATAGATAGCTTTTTGCTTGTTGCACTGTAAATGTTTATGAATAGCAAAATGTGTGTATTTTATGGTTCTTGAGTTATTTAAGATTTTGCTGGGGTATCGTTTTGTGATTTCCCAGAACTCAGAAACGACTCAGTTCAGAAGTTTAAAAAAAATACCAATAATAGACGGCAATTCGTTTATATTTGTGTAAACATTATTGTATAGTTTTTTTATTTGTTACACAGACACCATTGTAATTAAATGGTTTCGAAAATCAAAAAAATCTGATTTACAAGTAAACCAGTTTACTTCCAACCGAATAAAAAGCTGTCACGTATACTCCTGGTACTCCCTCACAACCTCAGTAAATTAATATTTATGATTCAAATTCAAATTCAAAATTCCTTTATTTATTTTACAATTATTAGTAATTGGAACTCTCCTTTTAAGTTTAATACTTGTATTAGGAGAGAACCGCTCTTTCTACAGGTTAAATAACATTTCTAAAACTTAAAGTGCTTTTTTCCTTGTGAAATAAATAAACAAGCCAACAAACCATTTTATTGAATAATATATAAATAGATAATGATACTTTACGCGTTTAGAGGATAAAATTAAATTTGATTAAACTTATAATGCTTTTACTTTGTCGATCGAAATCGCAGCTCCCATAAAACAAGGAAACATAGCATTTATAAACAAATTAAAACGCTCTCTCTCAATAAAATTCCTGTAAGTTTCAGCTTGAAATTACATCTGTAACTAACGTTGCATTATCAACAAGAATGTGTGAGCAATTCTCTTATAAGCCGAACAAATTATGAAGGCTACGTAAAAGTGACCGATGTTCCATGACCTTTAACTTTTTTGGTAGGTTGACCTACCGTTGACTGTACTATGGTTGGTCGCATGCAGAGTACGAGCTAGTTTTGGTCGTGGGTACACATACAGTTTTGACGTTCGAAATTCATAAACTGGTAAATGGTTACATACGATACAAATTAATTTGTATCAAGGGAGTCGCCAAAGGGCGGCAGGAGGGGCAGATGCCCCCCTAGACATTGAAATAAAAAACAAAAGCCCGTGGAGCTTACTCTTAGGACTTTGTACGAGCTTTACACATAGGACTTTGTACCGTTGTTATTACAATTTACGTAGAGGTAACAGCAGTACAAGTGTGAAGCTTCATGGGCTCAAGACTGTACCCACAATTTATTCAATTCAATATATTTATTGCATTCTATAATGTTACACAGGTGTTATAATTAGATACATAAAATAGATCATTATAGACCCTATATTTATACTTTCCTCACCCCTCATTTTTAACAACTTGACCCCCTCTGGGCCATCGGCTGGCGACACCCAATTTCCTTGTATACCCGACAACATCTCTCTTCTGCATTAGACTAGTAAAATAGTCCTTTTGAACACAACAATTTTTTTATTCATAAAATAATATTTTACTTATTTCGTACTATAAAGGTGGGGTTGGGTGTGGTAGTGGTTGTTCTCACTAAGCACATTATGTTGATATGTTTCTTTGTTAGCTTCCTTTGTCTATCATTTAATAATATTATATTTGTTTATTTTCAGCGCATCAGGTCCAGTAGCTACATCTGAAAATGACAAAAATACAAAAAAGAAATTTAAAAATAAGAAAAAAGGAAATTTAGGAATTGATAAATCAGATGAAAGAAGCGATAATAACGCGACGGGAAATCAAAAGAAAAATAATGCTGGCAAGAAGAAAAAAGGCAAAGGCAATAAAAATGCTGCCAGCCCAAGCAGCCAGAAGTTAGCTACACCAGAAAAAGCAGAAGTAAACCCCGCACAACTCAAAACAGAAAAACTTAACACTAGTCAATCTCCATCAAAAAAGAAAAAGAATAAAAACAAACAGACTGAGTCAAAAATAGCTGAAAATAAAATTGCTACCAATAAATCTGAAGTTCTAGAAAAAGTACAAGTTGAGTTGTCTAAAAAACTGAAGAACAAGCAAAAGAAAAAGAAGAAACAAATTGGTCAAATAAATACAAAACAAAGCAATGTACATAAGAAAAAATTTAAATAAAAAGGTAAAAATAAAAACAAATGAATGAATTATGTAAGTTATATTGTTAGTTTTACTAATAAACATATTTTAAATTATAATATCTTTCCTTTATCCTATAGTTATATAGTAGGTAACATGATTAAAATAAGTAACATGAGTAACAATAACAAACCATAAGTACTAAATTATTTATCTAACACTAGTGTCGCATGATTTACCAGTTGTCAGTTCTTTATCGAAGGGTTCTGAATCAAGTGACGAAGTGAAGAAGCAAGTGACGATCAGAGGCCCAATTCCCGTAATTGACAATAGTCGCAATCCGGTGTCGATCCGCTTCCAGTAACATTACGATCACATACGGTATTCTAATAAGTTAGCTAATAAATTACAACCATAAAGAGGTAATTTTTTTCTACTCATTCGAAGGCCAATAAGAGTTGTCTATTATTAAGTATTTTAGCGTTCTAATCCTCAAAAGGATATCTACATATATCTTAAGAAAAAAGGCAAAAAAAAAAAAATCTAGAATATAAGGTATCACAACCAAAAGATCATATATGACATATTATCTACTCATGAAACTTGTGGAGAAGCAAGGTCTCACAAAAAATCGGAAAATAGTTTGCAGTATCACAAAAAATAGTTTTGTGATTAGAAATTTTTATTGTCAGTTTTAGACTAGTTTAAAAACGGGCAAGTATCGGACTCCCGCTAATGATTCCATACTATTTAATAAAATACTATAGCGTACAAAATACTTGGTGCAAGAGTTCAACTCTCACTTGGCCGACATTTTCCTATTCAAGACTAAGTAATTTAGACTAGTTTTCTACGGATTTTCTATAACATCGTGCGTCCGATAAAATGTTAAGTAAAGTCAAAGCTATAGTTTTTCTACTGTTTATTCTTTAGATACTATAGTTTTAAAATGATTAACATTTCAAATATGTTACTTATCATCAGGCAACATTGTTCGGTAGGTTTTCAAATTGTAATCGTAATAAGAGGACTTGGAGATTTCTCCTGCACTGACGTTCGACTGGACAGGAGGAGCACTAGCAGTTTCATGGTCATGGTATTGTCGCTCTTCATTCATATCTGTCTCTTCATCCAGTCTCTTTTGCCTATCTTCTATATTCTGCCTATACTTAACCAAATTATCTGCCAAGAACGCTATAGGATCTGCTGGTTGATGCAAAAGGACATTTGCCAAACATGTCTTGAGTGCATTCCCAACAGTCTGTTGTAAATATTTACATTCATTCACGACTACTGGCTCTGTCGGACAAGGATCGATAAAATACATTTTACTGCGAATACGAACAAGATTCCCAAAACTATCAATTTCATACTTTTCGCCCGATTCCGGATCTGTGTAAATGCGTTCACCATTTTTGTCGAAGTAGTATCGTCCGCGGTGGTCAAATCTATATTCAATACCATCCCTAGTCTCTGACAACTTTAGTAACTGGCCCGTGGGATATAATTCATATTCACTGGCATTGTCATGGGCCTTGTAAATGCGATGTCTTTTATGATCCAAGTAGTACCGTCCACAGTCATCGTAGAAATATACATGTTTTTCGTCGTCGTTTAATTCGATGAGCTCGTTTTTCTCGTTGAGCTGATAGTTAGTGTCGTTTCGAGAGTAAACTTTTCTGCCATATGTATCAACGGTGAATTCACCAAATTCATCAGTAAATACTTCTTTTAAATCTGCGACACTAAAGATAGATATAATCGATTTTTCAGTGTCGTCGCAATGCAAAGCATTATCCCAAAGTTTGACTAATCTCTCTATAAGTCTACAACGCTCATCTGGCGGAAGGTTATGATTAAAAATTTGAAGTTCTGTGCTGTCCAAAACCTCTTCATCTTCGAGTTCTCTACTTTTCTCCATTTGAAGAGAGTTTAGTGACATTTTTAAATTTTGTAACGATTGAAGTCGCTCTTCTAAGTACATCACCTTATGTTGCAATGCCAGTACTGCTGAAGATTTTGTTTCCTTTAGTCGATCTATACGTTTTTCGAGATCGTTAATTTTCTCGACTACTTTGCTGACTTCTAACTCATGACTAGCGTTAAAACGAACCATAGTGCTTAACACTTTTCCTCTATTCTCCATTTGGTCTAGAATTACCGCTGAATCAGGGATTGAACTACCAGCCACTTCATCTATGATATGCTTTAGAGTCTTTGTAAGGTCACTCGGCAGTTGCGGCACGCGCATTTGGAAGACTTTGCAGATCCGCATGGCTATGCTGTCGTTTATTCTGTCCAACCAGTTTAAGAGTTCGTCGACTTCATAGTTCACTTTGACCGAATATTCATTATGATCTGCATGGATTTTAAAACACTGCTTTTTTTCGTGCAGAACTGAGATAACTGTGTCCTTCATGTCGTTCATGATTTCTAGATCGGCCTGCATGATAAGCCTGTCCTGTGCGGGCATGGTGGCTCTGACCTTTTGAATGAAGTTATTGAAGTATTCGCATCTATAGTTCATGCAGTTTATCGTGTAGTCTATAGCGTTGAGTATGACTTCTCGGGGTGTTTCTTTTATTCTCTTTCTAAAGTTTTCGATGTCTTTCACAGCTTGCAGCCACTCGAGATGAAAATTGTTGATAATCTGAGCTAGTTCGGCGGGAGTCGCGTCGTGTATCAGGGCTTTGCGGATATTGAACAACGACTTGCATATCCCATCGGCGTAGTCCTTCGATGTGATTAGTATTACAGGACTTTCGAACGACTTTTTTATTTCTTTAGCTATATTGAATAGGAATGCATTTGCTTCATGTTTATCCATGTTCCATCCAAGTAAATATTTTAATATAAGTATACCAAAAATTGTAAAAATGTAGAAAGTAAAACAATAATAATAAATCGGTCAAAATTGACACCGATCAAATAATTGCAATCGCTATCAAAATAGACATTTATTCATTGATATAATGTATTATCCATGGTCCATGATATTTATTAGTTTTACTTGATCAGTGATATTTATTCAATGTATTTAGTTGTCAATTTTATTATTTTTTGGAAATGATTTTTAATTGAATCATGCAGGATTATAGGTAGGTACTCGTACTAATTTATGAATGTTATTTATTATTACAGGACCCCGATTGATTTGAGGACAGGACTGATTAAATATTTAATAAACTTTATAAGTTACTATCATCGATATAAAAATGTTACGAAGTCATAAAACATGTTTACAATATCGCTCAAATAGGGCGTAAAATATAATAGATACTTATACCACTAAGGGCTAATTAACGACCCCATCTTCGAGTATAACATCGGTTTAATTCACGAAAATAGTATCGGCGTAGCGTAAAGGTTTTTCGAGTGTTTTCCCACCGCGACCGTTCTGGGGATAAATCAAAGGGCTGCTGGAGCTTCCCCGTCCGGGGCGGCGACCGAGCTACGGGAGCTGGTCTTAATGAAAAGCCGGCCCGCGCAGCCCCGCGCCCCACTCGGGGAGTCGGAAGCTGCCAGTTTCTCGCGCCGCGCCGTCGACACCACACGTCCGACGTCACTCTACCCACAATTGTACGTCCATTTCTAGTGCATTACTATCCTAAAACACAAATTAGTGCTTGTTTCATTAATGATATGTGAAAAATACAACGGAGAAACGGAGGGCGGGCGCGTAGGGCGCGATGCTTTGTCTGGGGCGTAGTACGGCGGGCGGAGGCTGCGCAGAATCCGCACGCCATATTCACATCTACCCGACGCTCGAGCACAACGGACCTACGTTACGAATCCCAGGGATATGCTCTTTATGATGAGTAAAACACATTAGCTCAGTAAAAGGACGGTGGTACATTCGCGCCTTTTGATTTATTTAGTTCCAGTAATTACGATGCCAAATGTAGAGCTTCAGATTAGCTACGCCCTGCGATGCGAGGCCTTTCGAATTTTATTCAAACGTTAAGCAATCTTATTTTCATAACGTTCTTTGTTTTTTCCGATGTGTTAATTATGGAGAATCGTATTCAAATAGCTTTTTGTAAAAAAAAAAACGTAATAAATCGTCATGATTAACTTTCGGATTTATGTTTTAATAACTAATCTATTGAAATTTAACTTCTTATAGAAAATATTTAGCTCTTACCTTCTAAAGAAGATAAAGAACAACTTATGCTTATTTTTATTTAAATTTAATGGTTTCTAAAATGTCAATCGATAAGCCGAAACGCAATCTTGTCGCACCCAATGTAGATATTATTTGGTTTTAGTTTATCGTCTACAGAAAAAAAAAACATTAAAATTATGGTGGGGTTACTTTACGAAGTGGACTTTATCGTATCTACCTTGCACCTTGAAATGACGCAAAAACACTTCGTGATAAACCCGGTTTTACATGTGTAATCAGCTGGCAATTTACGTTATTGTTGTTTAATATTCGGTTCATAGTCTTAATCTAAAGTTTTTGCTTTCTGGTTCTGCTTATCTCGTAAAGTGTCGGAAATTACATTAGTTTTTCCTATTAAGTATGTTTACTTCTTGACAGGTAAAGGGATCCTATTTATCGACTACACATTAAGCCGGCACGAATATATCGAATGAGTGATTGCAAATGCTGGCATTGTTCACTTACTGAAATGATTTTAAAAGAGCGTCCTGTCTTAATATTGATACAGTTTGAATTTCAATTCTTCTAAAATTTGTTTTTAACAAGAGTTTCATTTACTTTTATTAAATTAAGTGCTTATATACTCAGGTGGCCAGACTTATCAATCTACCGTATCAGGCTAGCTAATTTAGAGACACGAATTCTTCTGGTGCTCTTTGAATATTAACTTAAATGAAAAAGAAAGCATTGCATGTCGGTGTTAGTGAAGCCACCGACTATCCGTGAACATCAGGACTTGCCAGTCTAATTAGGCATAACTGGTTGAGTTGCCTAACACACGAGTTATTGTTTTTTGACCTGTAACACTTATCTATTATGTTGCACAATTTATTACTTTGTCCATTTTCATATTATGTATACAGCAATTTTTTTAGAAATAAACAGAAAACGCCGCTGCGATAACTTAAATCACATGCATTTTTGCCTCTTACAAATAAAACCAATTTATTTCTGCAAGTAGGCCTAAACTAAACACTTTTACAAGTTCCATTTTTTTCCTCTACACTGCTTCGGGACAATATTGTAGGCTTGTGCCGAGAAGAAGCAGCGCCAGAAACCCGAACGTTACATTACACGATAAAATGTACCTGTGTGAGCAGGGCAGTATTTAGTTCCATACATTTTTATCATAATATAAATAGTCATCGACAGTGTAATAACAATTTTTCGTTATAATCATCTTTGAACTTGGTAGGTCCTTCTTATTACAATAATAAACATTCTTTGCTACATGTATCATGCGCTGAAGGTGAACTACTTATTACAGACAAAACAAACGAAATCATTAATTAACTTCGATAAAACTGAAAGTCTCATATGATCTTTCATTCTATGATTAAATTTATCCAGTCTCTTAGACAGTTTTGTGATGAGATGCTGTAATATTTACCAACGCTATCTTTTATCGCACGTTTATAGGCCAATGACTTCATGAAAGTGAAAGATTAGTTATGATTGTTTTATAAGAGATCGCTATTAGCGATAAGACCGCCTAAATTGAACGTCTTTCTGTAAAAAACATGTGTAACAATTTACTTGTATGGTGTGCAATAAAGAGTATCTATCTATCTATCTTTAAGGAAAAGACGCCGTCTTTACTATTTGGACCTACTTACTAACAAATAATTTTTTTCAAATTCAAATTTATAAGATAGGCTAATTTAAAATACTCTTTCACGTGCACTCTTTTAAAGAGATTAAAATTGTATAAAGTCAACTAGGTGCTTCTACTTTAGCAAGTCCTCTTACAATTCGTTGGCCATTAGGTACTCTGAGATTGCAGAAGTTCTTGGCATTTTGCCATTTAAACGGCTTACTAAACTTCCCTTATCCGATATTACTTATGTCAAAGGTGAATTTGATTTACCCGTAATTTTCACTTTGGTTCATTGCCGCGAGTAACTTAACAAACATTTCTTTGTTAACATTATTTCCCATTAGTTGGAGAAAGCGTGCCTTTAATACTACATTAGATTTTGATATGTTATGACTAATTAAGTAATTAATTACTTACTTGCTCTGACCTTATTGTAACTGAAATAAATTTTGTTGGCTGCCTTGAACTCAATATTTTTCTTATGTGAGGTAATATTAAAAAATATAAGATTTTATTCAAACAATATGTGATAATTTACTATTTAGAATATATCTATAAATTCAATGAGCAGCAATTTTTTTGACTCACGTATTTCTATCCAATATTATACTTCAGACCTGCCAGTGACCAGTCTAACTCGGGCCACGGAAAAAAGAACATTTTCCCATGAACGAATTTCAAGCTTTATGCTATATAAAATTTGGAACGGCAAGTTTATTTTATTGGACGTAGGGCGTCATTGAAATCGATGAACTCACAATACAATGTTTTATAGGATACAGTGAGTGAGAGTGATAAATAGGATGCGCGTGAATCCAATAATGATTCCATTAACATTGTCAGTTCGAATTCGGAAGCTGTCGCATCTAGTAAAAAAAATGCGTAATCCGTGTAGTTTGACTTTTTCTCGCTAACACTAGTTACCCCACCGTTACCACCGGGACGCCTAGCGGACATAGATTACTTACCCAGATGGTCAAGTCTGTATTCTATGTCCATGTTGTCGCTTGTTTGCAGTGCATGCTTGCTTGGCTTGGGATAGCTAACACTCATATCCACGGGTTTATTAAGTGCGAATCGCTGTTATTTATGTTGGTATGTGGTTAGAACAATGTTTCCAAGGATCGCAGCGGGCTTAGTTGTGTGTGTGTTTGTGTGTTTTAAAAAGTCTTTAGCTATTAAACCTAGGTATAGAATGAGTCTGCTATTAAGATTATTATTATCATTTTTACCGTCAAATACTAAACTATTATTTAATCTCGACATAGAGGTAATTTAAGGACAAATTAACTGAAGTAATTTAACGAGAAGAAGAATTACCTACAACAAACATAAGTAATTCGCTGAGCAGATTCGTTTCTTTTTTTTGTTTCTACTCTGTAGGTTACCTATATAAAAAAAGTTTATGGTCGTTTAGTGGGGAAAACCCCATGATGAGGTCAGTTTATAATCACTTTATATACCTAGGTACTTACTAAAGGTTACATACTTCGTATCGAATTGACACGTGAACACGAAGGGCTTTTAATGTCTAAAGTTGCGTTCAGCCATAAACTCTCGGTCACTGACCATGAAAAGGCTATCCAATATCACTTTCACCTATTTCTTCCTTAGCTTGTCCGTGTTGCATAAACATCGTTTATAGCTTCTAAGCATACTTAAGACGCTATAAGGAAGTCTAAGAGACAGTCTGTTAGGCTAAAACCAAGCTCGCACTGTATTAGTAATTTAAAAATAACTCGAGTCTTTTTAAAAAAAAAAACAAATGTCTTGGAAATTATGAACGCTGATCTATGGTGGTTTCCGAAACACTATTTAATCTCAGTAGCATTTTAATTGCTTTTTTAAATTAAGGTTTAATTAAAAGCTTTCTTTGTTTTTGAGCAATGGATTTTTTAAAGTTGTAGTTGGTATGAGTCTTGGCTTTATTGTGATCAGAAGGGCCTACTAGTTACAACAACAAAATACTTAAATGTTATTATAGAGTATAACTTGCTTTGTTACTTGTAGTGTGACTGTATCCTTATAATTTTACGTCGCAACGGATACGTTTTAATATGTATTAGTTGTATGAAAACGAGACTGTTGCAGATGTTATGTGGTGCAATATTAAAAGCAGTTTAAGCACCTCAAATTGACAAATAGTTGCTATCTATTAGTTGTCAACGTTTGCAATAATTTGCATAAATGTATCACGGTTATAGTGAAAACAAACAGCACTCGCATTCCATTTTAAAATTTCATAATTTGGATAACTTAGTGATGTTTTTTTGTTAAATACTTTTTTTCATTATTTTCAATTAAAAACCAAAAAAAAAAATGATTAAAAAGTTTAGTGTATAATCATCTAAGGCTAGAACTTTACCTATTTATTTGTATAAATTAAATGTTTGAATGTTATCTATCATTATTCATCACACACAGTTGATAAGATTTCAGATTGCAAATGCATACAAACGCTACAAGCAAATAAAACCAGTGTCCAATCAAAATGACTATAAGAAGTGATACAAACACGTCAAAGAACTGAATGTAGAAAGACTTATTCACATCCGATATCGCAGTGTTATCAAATAAACAAAAGTCAAATAAATTCGACTCACATACTACTTTCACATCGCACGCGTCTCGTCCGCTATTGCAATAGCAAGTAGCCAAATGTTTATTGATATTTTATTTGTTGTTTGCATTTGAATTTGTATTCCAAGAGTACATTTTCTAGTGAGATGCAATTCTTTCGAAATGCAGCCGTACGTAGCCTGCATTTGGTAGAGCACCTATTACTTTTTGGAGCGATTCCAATTGAATCTAGTTTAAATTTTAATAAAGCATCTTAAGGCATTGATATGAACACTGTTTTCGTTGTAAAGAGTAAAATGTATAATTTTTAAATAAGAAATTGTTTTTATTAAGCAAAAATATATGGTAAGAGGTTATAATAGCGCAATCATCGCCTTAGTTTTTTTTTCGGTTGACCTTGTGTCAACGACACTAGTTAATTTGTTTAATAACCTATACAATTAAAAAAAAATTGACAAAGCGTCATGAGTCGAAACGTAAAAAAAATATATTTGGGCCCTTCAATACAAACGGCCAAGCCGTTGTCAAGTCAAGTGATGGTTGTAGAATCGAAGGTCCAAAGGCCACAATCATTGTTATATAATATTAACATTACTTACAACGAGACAAAAATATATATTAAGATGGAGTGCGTTGTTGTCCTGGATTGAAAAGAAAACAGAATAAATTTCTTGGCACAAAGCAAATTAATAGTTATAATACCTAAGGCCTACCAATTCCCGTAATTTTACAATAGTCGCATTCTAGTGTCGATCCTCTCCCAGTAACATTACTATCTAAAACGGTATTTTCGTAACTTTTAATTTTAAATAAAATTATTAAAACTATCCTAATACGACTGAAAATAGAAAAAAAATGTCATTTTGGTTTCTTTCATTTTCAGTCGCATTAAGAACTAGTTATAAGTGCATTTTTTGGGTTTACGAGAAGACCGTTTTAGCTAGTAATGTTACTGCGAGCGGATCGACACTGGATTGCGAACATTGTTAAATTACCTGCGGGAATTGTGCCTTTGATTTAACAGAAAAATTTAATAAAATCGCTTTAGTCGGCTCAGCTTCTCAACTTTGTAATGTAGATAGTGGGGTTTACGCGTATCTGAATTATTAAATAGATGAGCAGCGTGATACCTTAGATAACCTTGCCATCCAGTTTGATTAATTTGAGATAAAGATAAGCCTAAATTGCTATCAGCTTAATTAATAAGTCCTCAAATATACGCAAGTTTTTACGTACGTTTTAAGTAGCACCAATAGGCTAGTTTCCTGGGTCAAAAAAAGATTATTCTATTTAGTCCGTCAGTTACATTATCAAAAAATATTAGACCCATATTTTGTCTTTTGTCAATCAAACAAAAAAATACGAAGATAAAGCGCATCGAACAGCACGTGACGTCACGCCTTGCTAAAAAGTGTCGCAAGGCGTGACGTGGCGCGGAACTTTAACGGGCTATATCTTCATAATTTTTTGTTTGATTGAGATAAGAAAAAATACGTGTCCAATATTTTCTGGTAATCAAACTGACGGACTAATTAGATTTTTTTAGGAAACTAGCCCATTCTTGATGTTTTGATGTTGTCCCAGGATCGATTCCCGGTCGGGTCGATGTAGAAAACTAACTTTTACATATTATCTCAGGTCTGAGTGTTGTGGTGCCGTCCATGTTTCTTATTTCTATATAAGTGCTTTAGCTACTTACCTTAGGATTACATCAATGTGTTTGATGTTGTACAATATTTATTTATATATTTAAAAACGGTCAAGCTAATTTGTCATTTTGTCCTAGTGTCATAAGACTGCATCGAACTCATCTTATCACCCCAATATATAGCATAATAATATGCACGTTCACGTGTAAATAAATTTATTCCTTAGCGTGCGTTATGCGCGATTGCGCGCTATATCATACTAAGTAGAGTTTTTCTAAGTGCATAACATTTAGTTCCTCATGATGGATTGCACTGTTACGTGGTCACCTTGAAACATTGCAAACAGCAAAACTGGGTTAATTGCTAACTTGTTATTTAATACAGAATTAATTACAAGCTTTTATTCTTTTAAGTTTCATGTAGAGTAGACTTTTAAATACGAGTAACAGGCTGAGGTTGACAACTGGTAAACGCCCCTTTAAATTTAAATGTCATGTTCTTATAAAATCATATCCAAAACGATATAACCTACACAGTAAAAAAAATTAAAAAAGATGCAGACTGTTTAGAATTAAAATGGATCATATTATTCGGTCAATCTAGAGATGTGCCGTTCCCGGGAACTTTCCTCATGCTGGAAAATATTCCCCAACTAATTTAATTTCGCAAATTAAAAAATGTAATAAATGGGCGTAACGACGTAGCACCCGCCGGCTTTCGTAGGCTTCGTAGCGCTACGGACCCCGTAGCTTCGTAGTTTCCGTTACAAGGCCGCCCCGAAAGAAATTGTATTACAGCCTTATTCATCATTTATTGCAAGCTTTTGTAAGTTGGCTTTGTGCAAAAGTGGGCCGGCCTAAATAAGCCAGTTGCTTGGGATACTTCACAAACTTTGCTGTGCGAATCTTTAATGAAAGATTTTGCGTAATTTGAAAGCAATTTATAACACAAGTGCCTTAGATACTTATTTCATTATTATTATTAGGATCAGAGCAATGAATGTAATGTCCAATTATTTTATTTTTTTAACTTGGTTTATGCTCGAAAGTACCCTCGACTAGAACGGGACAGATCTCTGTGAGGAAGAAGAGTTCTTGTTGACCAATGTGCTTAGATATACGAGTTTGCCATAATAAAGTTTCGAGTATGTACTTCGGAAATTTTGTATCGTCTTGTGTTTCACATATTGTGTTGTGATCTACATGTAAGTTATGTGTACGTAATACATATTTAGACAAAGGGTTAGAAGTTAGAGAACCCGCAAATGCCAAAAAACTTTGTCTAAGACAACAAACTGTCTCGCTAGTGTCAAATTACGAGCTCAAATCTCGAACGCCGTATCCAATAAAATGTGGCAAGTATCTGCAACTTACCTATGATTAAATTACATATTAAACCTCATAGTCACGACCTCTGTAGCCGAGAGGCGTGTACGCCGGATTTTGCGTCGTCATCTTTGAGGTCTCGGGTTCGATTCTCAGTCTGGTCAATCTAGAAAACGAACTTTTCTATATTGGGTGTTGTGGTACGGTCGTTGTTTCTGATTTCTATAACACAGGTACTTTAGCTGCTTACCTTAGGATCAGAGCAATATTAATTTGTTACTAGCTGTCCCGGCGGACTTCGTACCGACCCTTCGTAAATTTTTTTTCGTGTTTTTTATAGTTATTCTGCTATTCAGGACGGATAGATAGATAGATAGATAGACACTTTATTGCACAAAACATTAAGGTTATTACACACAAGACACAGTTATGTACGGAGACAAATTCAACAAATCAATGATTATAAAAATCGGCCGAGCCGTTCTCGACTTAGAAATGGTGTAACTAGCCCGACTTTCTTTTTTAAATGTAGATAGATTTAGTGTAGTAAATTAAATTTCTCGCGAAAGTGAGTTCTATCAATACTTCTGAAGTGGTCTTATGATGACACCGAAAAATTCATAAGGGTTGTAAAATAAAATGGAATAATTATGTCAACTTAGTAATTTGAATTCACTCTGTCTCGCAAACACACCCCACAAGCAAACATACACGCACACGCGCTCACACACACGCACACACACGCACACACACACACGCACACACACACACACACACACACACACACACACACACACACACACACACACACACACACATTAAATTAGAAATTGTTTTTGTTTTTTTTTTCTTTTTTGTTAAGCAAGTGTAAATATTTATGTAAACCTTCACTGTCCCCACAGGACAGGCTTTAGCCTAGTGTGGGGACCTGTAATAACTAAAACTGAATAAGATTTTATGGAAATTAACTTATTCTTATTTATTTAGCATTTTGCACCTTTCCAAACATGGGATCCAAAATTTTATTCCTCTTCCTACTTACCGTATTTCAGTTAATTTAAAAACTAATTTACCGTAAAACATGCCTCAAAGACAAAACCAAACGCAGTAAGTCAAAACGGATTATCTCGTAACGTTTAGTAAATGTTTATGCGAGTTAAGACTTTGTTGGGGGGATATAAGTTTTATTTTCGAGTAAAGGCTGAATGCTTACAGTAAGGAATCGAGTGGGGCTTGAAGAAGTCGGTAAGCTTTGAGTGCCATTTACAGCCTTCACTTTAGTTAGGAAAAGAGTTCCAATTGGTTCGTAAGTAATCTTTCTGAATTAAAAATTTTAAATTGTATAAATGACTTAGACATAAGAAATTTTTTATTACAAATTTGAGGGCGAAATTACTGATCCATTTAAAGACGAGCCTTTAATTTGGATAGGGATTAATGAGCTTGAAAAATAAATAGATCACGTAGTAAATAGTTATGCGCGGTTTCATTCATAAAACAAAACCCGGCCAAGATTGAGTCGGACTCGCGCTTCTAGAGTTTCAGGCCATTCGTTTTTTATTCAGCCCGGAATGAATATTGAAGTCTGAACTATATCACATCAAGTTTGACGCTTGTACGATCATATTCTTAATACTGTTTTAATGGCGGAGCTAACACGTTAAAACTTTGAAAAAAAAAAACTTGACAGACAGACATATGGTGTTGGTTAGGGTTTCATACCCATAAAAATTAAAAAGGGTGCAAAAGTCGTATTGAGCAGAGCACCTTAGGCTCTTCCTTTTGGTTTCTGTAAGTTGGTTACAATTAAGGACAAAATCCCTATTAATCTGTCAAGCTCAAACCACATGTGGCCGCGTAACAATCAAAATTCCATTCAGCCCTGTTTCCGCGTAAACTCCTAGTTCTTAGAGTGATTCCCATAAAATGTTTTTTGTAACAGACGACTAGCTCATAAAAAGTTCCCATATAAGTTTTATGACAACTATGAATTCAAAGAGATTTTCTTTCCTTCAGGTTTCCTTCACTGTTAGCCCTAAATTATTTCCACCCTTCTTCGCAAGGTTTGTTACCTGCCTAAGCTAATTGATGCCGACAAGTCTGTAATCAAATTGATGATTTGTATCTATTAATAAAATGACCCGTCACGTCCCTTGTCATTGTTCCCTAGAGCAGCGCCATACTGGGTTTTGTAGGAGCGTCAAAACGAACCAAATAAAACAGCCAACTCTCAATTATTGGCGTCATTATTGGAGTTTGTTAATCAGTGTAGGACCCTATTTTGTATACGTAGGTGTACATGTGTGTGTTTCATAAGACGACGAAACATAAGAACTTAAATAAAACTCAAATTTAACTAGCTAACTAACTAGGTAGGTACTATTAATTACGTATTTGATCAAGTAACTTTTTTTTTTAAGTTTTTCAATGTATTCGTAATAATTTTATTGATAAGTACATATTAAGTACGTACTTACGCTTTTGACAATGCCGAAACTCATATTGGATTCAGTGCCTGAAAACTGTTATCTGAAACTTAACATTTTATGCAAATCAATTAATTTTTAATTTAAATTTAGTAATTTCTGATGTGACTTTTTTTCTTGTGCTGTGGCATCAGTCAGTGTCATTCCTGTTAATGAGCAGGAATGTCACTTACGTGGACGACATTTTTGTGTCACGCAGGGTAAGCAGGAAATTGCCTCGCTATTCAGTGTTGTTTACAAAAAAATGTGATACTATAATTTAACATGAAATGTTCTTAGTTTGAAAAAAATCGATTTAGTATTTTTCGTCTACAAGTAGAGATAGTTACCTATTTAATATGGTTCCGTAGTGGTATTTATGCTTTATAAAGGTAATGTTGTCTTATAATAAGTAATAACTTAATGGAGACTGATTACACTCGTCTGTCTGTCGTAGCGTATTAGCAAAAACATGGCGCCCTAGTAACAAGATGAATCAGACATTATACCTTGGTGTCTGCTACTTTTTCGTTTGTATCAAGTTCTAAACTATGTGACATTAAACTAGTGCATTTATTTGTACTGCAAAAACGTTTATAAGTTGCATAAACAAATTGCGAATCACCGTAGGATCTGACCGCGTAGGAGATCCTTCCCCAGCGACTATTTGAGGCCACGACAAATTGCTCGCTTCCTCGCTACGAAACAAACGATTACCCCCCCTATGCCCACCACATAAACAGCTTTATTCCTGACAAATACCCCGGGAACGAGAGCAGCAGGATGACTGATCGCACCGTTACTACTCCACTCTTAATAATAGATGGAAAACACCGAATTATCAAGGTTTTGATGAATTGTCGAAACGTAGCCCCTTTCATTCCTGAAGATAGCTGTTTTTGCTGACTAACTATGGACCTTGGGCTTTGTAGAATAAATAATATAGTCGGCGTGAGGCGCCGAAAGACGTTATTGTACGACCCAAATACTACTTTCGTTAGAATCTAAGACCTTTTAGGTGAAGAGTTACTAAATTACTAATTGCAATGTCTTTTTAATGTTGGATGATGTTATTCAGTAGATTATTCAAGTATCTCTTCTTCAAAATAAGTTAAATACCTATTACTATGCTACGGTATCTTAATCAAAATGATAAGATTTAATGTATGTGAATGTGAATAATGTTCGAGGTAGGTAGGATTTGATTGTTCTTGAAGCAATTTTAGAGGTAAACAAAAGTTTACTTTAGCTAGCAAGTAAGAATTTCTCCACCATTTATAATTGATTCTGTGCTGTAAGTAACATAAATAGCATTATATGTATCACCTTTACTTGAAAATGAAATTAAAAAGATATGAGAAAAAAAAGAGATGATATCAAGAACCGGTAGTAGTAGTACTAACCCTAAGATTCTTATTAAAAATGTAACACAGCGAACACAGTAAGTACATAAAAAAATATCTTAGGTAAGTAAGTAATTTCAGTTAATATATAAAATCGATTAATTTGTAACCAACGCTAAAGAAAAGCGGCGACCACTGTCTAGTGGCATTTCAGTGCTTGTTAATGCTATTATATATCCTATGGTATGTTCAGTTGCCTTATAAACTATTAGACCTTGTGCTAGTAACACGTTACACTTAGAACACCTGATGTCCGTTTTATGACGATGTCGTTGTTAATTAATGTCTATTGATTTGTAGAGGCTTGCACTGTGATAGTAAAGGCAGAGACGCTCGGTGACAAGCCATTGTTGTTAGAGCAAACTTTCCTGTTTGCAGTATAATGGAAACTAATAGTATACAATGTGTTTCATAAACCAAAATGTGTTTTTTATTATTTTTTTATATTGAAAGTAAGAAAGTAAAAACTATTATTATCTTTGGACATCACACACAAATATCACAAATGTCATTTTAAAAAACATTATCGGACAATATCACATATATTGCTCTAGATCCTATGATAAGTAGTTAAAGCACTTGTGTTACAGAAATCAGTAACAACGACAGTACCACAACACCCAGACCCGAGACAATATAGATAAGTTATTTTTCTACATTAACCGACCGGGAATCGAACCCGGGACCTCAAGATAGCAGCACCAAATCCGGTATGCGCCTTATGGCTGCAGAGGTTCTTCTAAATAAGAGCAAACGATTAATAATTCGAATTATTACTTTTTTTCGATCTTTATATTAACATACTTTTTGGATAAGTAGTGTTATTCATTAATTATGCTTAACCAGATTGATAAATGATTCCTGTAACGACACCAAAACAATCTAGTCGCATGTTAATATCAATTTATAATGATTTTTAATAATGTTTTTTTTCCCATTGCTCCTTTTATTTAACAAATCTTTTTAGACTAAGGGCATAACTTACAAACTATTTAACGTTTGAATTTAATCTGTTCAGTATTTAAAGATATTTCCTATCCGACTTCTGAATGTCGTACTATACTTATCTTTAAGTATGTTTTCTTCCTATCGCTTTTTTTTCTGTTCGTAGTCGGGATACAAGTGTATCCAAGCCATAGCCAAGTGGCTATGATCCTAAATAGGGCAAATCTGGTTGTCACATTTAAAGCAATAGCCTTCTAACCCACGTTATCTCACGATCACTATCTATAAGTACATGTATCATCCTACGTTATGTATAAACCTACATAGACCGTGAAAAATGCTCCAGTGAAACCATAGAGCGCATAATGCTAGTCAATTTCTGAAACAATTTAAAATGTATTTCTCTAAGCTAAAAATGGGTACATTTTATAAAAATAACTTCTGCAGTACTTCAGTTAAAGGACTCAAATCCGCAGCGGCACTGGCATGCCTCTCGAGTCCTGTCCTCGTTCCCTCCAGCGACCCTCTCGGCATTCTACAAACTGCACACATTTGCGGCCAGACTGTAATGTGGAATGTGAATTGAAAAGGCGGACATTTCCTTCAGTATCTGTGAAAAGAGGTTTATGTAGGTAGCACTGACTCTTCTGACTGATTCTTGTTTGTTATGATTCTGTTTATATAGAATATAAGGTGTTGAAAAAGTACTAGCCAAATAAGGGATGGTTCAACGTCTAGTCTAAAACACAGAAACTTTAAAAAAAATACATTGTAAAATATATTTATTTTATAATTAAATTATCAATCTTTTTAACACAGTTTTATTAGTTTTACTTGCTAGCTAACAGCTAAGCTACAACGTAATCAAACTAGTAAATTTTCGTGTTTGGGCTCATTTGATTCGATTTGACGACATTTATAGTTTTTTTTAATCTATCGGTAAAATTAAAATGACTTACCATATTAGTACTGTCATAAAATGTATCTTCTTCCTACGAGCGCAGTTTCGCGGGGCGCGTCCTCATTTACCTCCTCTGAGGCTCCTCATACCGCACTCAGCCCCATCACTCCTCGACACAATTTTCCTTCCATAAAACGTGCCTGTGTTTAGAGTTGTATTATTTGGAATGCATGTAGTCTACGTTCTACGTTGTACTTTCAATCGAAAGATTACAAAGATATACAGGGTGACAGGTTGAACAAGAGACACACTATAGATTCCGTAGTTGAATTTGTTTTTCATCTTACACCCTGTAAGGTGAAAAACGATTTCCCCCTATTTTATAGTTAAATATCTTTTAGGGCTTTGATATTACAACATACAACTACATAAATATGAAAACATATGGGATGGCCATTACAATCATAAAACAAGGTAAAACTGCCGTTCCAAATTACAGACTGCATATACATCAGATAATTAATTATTCATAGGATGTATTCGCTTTTTTAACAAATTACTACAGTTTATTGCTGATTTACCTATATAAATAAATAAAATCGCATGTCAATATCATTTTGATAAAAAAAAAAAAATTACACTGCTGTGCTGCAATGACTATTTAAAATATAAAATTTTATGGAATTAAATACTGTATTGTACCTTGTAATGTAAACGTACTATTTAAAAAGAGGCTGACGGTAGTGGCCGAGTTTCTCACGCTGCTTTTTCTTGGCGCTAACCCACAATTTTTGTCCATATAAGATAGGATAAAAAAGGGACATATTAAAGAGCCTAATTTAGGCCTATTTGCAAAAATAAATTGGTTTTATTGGTATTTTTTTCCCAGACAAGCAACAAGCCATAACAGCTGATAATTGGAGGATATATTCCCCGTAGCGAAAGTTGTTGTATTACAACAGTAGAGTCAACCCCTTAATATCATTTTCATCATCATTTTCATTTTTCTTACATATCCTTAGTACGAATATGAATGAAGTAGGATCTCTTAATGGACAACAAAATTGTCCACTGTGCTGCATAGTTCATATTTATATTTACTAAATTGTTTGCGTTTTATTCGGATCATGATCCTTTGCTCAAGCTCGGACTCACAGTTAGCTAGTTTTTACATTTGTTGTTTTACTTTAGATTTCGCACTATTAAATCATGCTAAGTTTGGCGTTTCTTGATATGTAAGTATTATTATATTTTTTGCATTTAAGTATTTCTGTTTTTTTGACATAGCATTAATAATAAAAAACAGGTTCCTTGTATAGGAAACAAACTTAATGTTTTACTAAAGTAAAAGATTCAAATATCCTAATATCTGCTATGTATGATAATAACACAGATTCTGTGAAAATTTCAAGTATCATCACGGTACAAATAAAAGAGCCATTTAATGAAGGGCAGACAGACGAATAGCTTTGTAATGGATAGGGTCCCGTTGGCGCTCTTTGCATACGGGACCCTAAAATAGATAGAAATGTTGTTATTGTCCATATTATTAGGACGCTTTTGTTTGTTCGCTGATTAATATTTCACTTCTGAACTATATTATTGTGTTGAAATACAGTTTATTTTTGCTGCAAACAATAATCGAGATGGCAAAGGAAAACGTGACCGCAAAATATCCATTAGCAAACCCTCCACTAGTGCTGGATGCAAACTTATTATAAATATCGACAAATTAAGAATTTTCTGATACTTTTTGAATTCTTTATTTTTTTAATTATTATCTGTGATAATTAAATCGGCAACCAGTTAGTTAGCCCTCACAAATTGCCATGCCCTTGCAGGGCGTCATTTATATATAACGAGTCTGTACCTACCATCTAAGCGAATTATATAATGTGATATGCAATAAATGATTTGAATTTAAATTTGCATTTGAAAGAATAACTAAGATACGTTTTATAAATACGCTGTTTGTTTTGTAATTAAAATAAGAAGTACGTATTTCTAAATATTTAAAATCATTTTTTTTAAAACCTAAAATATCAAGTAAAAATAAAGGTTGTTTTTACACTCTATTTATATTCTATACTAATTTAGCCTTAAAAATATAATTATAATTATGACATGATTTGCAAGTTAATCACAATTAACTACTTATTATTTCATTTTTATACGAGATGTTGCCCGTCCATGTGGTCTTCTTTACCCGGCGTGCGCACATGAACGTACCAAAGTTTCATCGGAATTCGGAATTAGATGAAAGCTTTAAGAACGCATATATGGGACTAACAAGCATGCATTTTTATTTCATCATTTCAGCCATAGGACGTCCACTGCTGAACATAGGCCTCCCCCATTGACTTCCAGATTGGCCGGTTGGAAGCGGCCTGCATCCAGCGTCTTCCTGCGACCTTTACCAGGTCATCTGACCACCTTGTGAGTGGACGTCCTACGCTGCGCTTGCCGGTACGCGGCCTCCATTCTAGAACCTTTCTGCCCCAAACAAACAGGCAAACAAACAGTATTAAAGAGGCGATAGAGCGGAACCAAGGCTCCAAAGTTTTCGCAAGAGACATGTCTATTGGGCAAAGCCAGCTGACGAAGCTGAAGACGGAGGATGGCAGTATAACGTCGACAAAAGAGTTTTGGGGGAGATCGAGAAGTTCTATGGGCAGTTACATACATCGGTCACTAAACCTGTAAGTAGCTCAGCCGAAGACCCAAGAGCTAAGCTGACCCGACACTATACCGAAGATATCCCGGACATCAGCCTATACGAGATTAGGATGGCCCTCAAACAGCTTAGGAACAACAAGGCGCCGGGTGATGACGGAATCACATCAGAGCTTCTGAATGCGGGTGGAACACCGATACTGAAAGTCCTTCAGAGACTCTTCAACTCCGTCTTGCTCGAGGGAATAACGCCGGAGGCGTGGAACAGGGGTGTGGTGGTGCTCTTCTTCAAGAAAGGAGATAACACCTTATTGAAGAATTACAGACCCATCTCACTTCTAATCCATGTCTACAAGCTGTTTTCGAGAGTCATCACGAATCGTCTTGCGCGTAGGTTCGATGACTTCCAGCCTCCCGAACAAGCCGGTTTCCGAAAAGGCTTTAGTACCATAGACCACATCCATACGCTGCGGCAAATTATACAGAAGACCGAGGAGTATAACTTGCCACTATGCTTAGCGTTCGTGGACTATGAGAAGGCCTTTGATTCGATCGAGACCTGGGCAGTGCTACAGTCTCTCCAGCGGTGCCATATTGACTATCGGTACATCGAGGTGTTGAAGTGTTTATACAAAAACGCCACCATGTCGGTCCGAGTACAGGTGCAGAGCACGAAGGCGATTCCTCTGCAGCGAGGCGTAAGACAGGGAGATGTTATATCTCCGAAACTGTTCACCGCTGCATTGGAAGACGCTTTCAAGCTCCTGGAATGGAAAGGATTTGGCATCAACATCAACGGCGAGTACATCACTCACCTTCGGTTTGCCGACGATATTGTGGTCATGGCAGAATCGCTTGAAGACCTCAGCACAATGCTCGATGACCTTACTCGAGTCTCCCAACAAGTAGGCCTGCGAATGAACATGGACAAAACCAAGCTCATGTCGAATGCCCATGTTGCGCCCTACCCAGTATCCGTTGGGAGCTCTACTCTCGAAATTGTTGACAAATATGTCTACTTAGGACAAGTTATCCAGTTGGGTAAATCCAATTTTGAGAAGGAGGTCAATCGTCGAATCCAACTCGGCTGGGCAGCGTTCGGGAAACTACACCACGTCTTCTCGTCCAAAATACCTCAGTGCCTCAAGACGAAAGTCTACAACCAGTGTGTGTTACCAGTGATGACATATGGAACTGAAACGTGGCCTCTCACTATGGGCCTCATAAGAAAGCTCAAGGTCGCACAGCGTGCTATGGAAAGAGCTATGCTTGGTGTTTCCTTGCGAGATCGAATCAGAAATGAAGAGATCCGTAAACGAATAAAAGTCGCTGACATAGCCCAACGGATTAGCAAGCTGAAGTGGCAGTGGGCGGGGCACATAGCACGTAGAACATTTTTATTTGTATTTATGTAATATAGAATATATATCAATACTAGGGTTGTAGGTACATGTGAGTTGTTAGTTTCTTAGGTAACCACATAAACAGAAACACAACCACGTGCAAATTCGTATCGATAAACATAACAAACTAGTCGATAAATATGCATAAGCCTGGCTTCACTAGTTTCGAGGATTCAGCGCGAGCAGTCGGTCACGGTTGGGTAATTTGTTTTTGCGTCTACCTCCACCCTTTACGAGGGGGTGGGGTAGAAACTAATGGAGGCAGGATTGTTGTATCTTTGTACCAGGTGTATAAATTAAGGCACAGGGGATTTTGGGAATGGAGTATTTCTGCTACCTTACATAAGCTTACCTATCTCGACATAAAATGCCTTCTTGATCTGGGAAATTATTTATTCTATTGAATACACGAGTTCAATGACTCAAAATTAATTATAATTTGGCTCATAAGTATTATTCATTCGTATTGAGAACTCTAACGTTAAAAACTGGTAGTTGTTTTTGGTAATAATTTGAATTGAAAATTTCTAAGGGAAATTTAATAAAAATCTTTGCTTTGTTACAACAACAACTTTTGGATAGCTAAGTACAGTTGGAACTATTTTTGTAATCTTTTTTGATTTCTGAAAGAGAGAAAGAGAGTGAGAAGCGTGGGTCATGATACTCATGATTCAAGTTTTTCTAAAACTGCTATTGATTACTGGAATAAATGTATTACGGTTATTGCACTCCCTGCTAGCTTCTCAATCGGGGATATCAAAAGCTCTACCTCACACCTCTTGACAACTGCTTTCGGTTTCACATTCACATGCATAAACAATTACGACAGTCCACGGCTTTTGCGGGTTCCCACGTCAAGAGCGAAAGTGATCTAGATTTCTACGGTTTTATAATAGATAGCCGCAGAATTATAGGACTTGCCACCCTTACTAAGCCGGGTTAGGGCTCACATTTGCATAAACACTTAAATGGTTGGTTTGCCTACCAAATATAGCAAGCGCACTGACACCAAACGTTTTAGGAAGCAAATAATGCACTGATTCAATGCATGCAATTGAGAAACAACAGCTTCATTCTAGAGTTATGGCGCCGTTTTGTCGTTTCAATGGTTGAATAAGATGTTTAATACGTAGGTGCGATAGTGGAGACGCATTATACGAGCCCAAGTTAGCTTCGGTTGTGTTTTTATTCAGATGTTAGTATCAACAATTTGTGCAGACTTCTTGGTATTGAGACATTTTCGTCATTTTAACGCAGTTATTATCGACTCAACATAATATGCAATATGACTTAACAACATAATTAAGATTTAAAATGTCGCGGCTATATCGTCGTGTGTAGATGCCCCAAACACGGATAAACAATTTCACAATGCAGATCCGATTAAGTGATGGGCGAATGTGCAATCGCGATGGATCCCCACAATTACACGTCACTCGCATGTCGAAAGCTGTAGCAATTCTTAGAACAATTGTCGTGCAAAATTGCCGGTTTTCTTTCGCACTGTTGATAATCCCACGTGCGATTTTGATAAATTATGAAAACTTTGCGCAGAGGTTTCATTTATCATGGGCTAATCGTTTTCACTCCCGACACGGTTGCGTGACGGTAATAGCCAGGAAGGAACAACATGTTCGAATATGTGCGTGACGAAAAACCTTTTTGACAAAGGATTTGACTAAGTAGGTGTCGGATTCGATAATATGATAACGATAGTTCACGGTTAGTGTGTAACTGAAGCAAAGTTAGCCAAAGTTGACACGTCTAACTACCAGGCAAAGACCTAACTTCAATTGTCGTGTGTGACACACATTGAGGTGGTGTAACAAATAGCGAGTGTCAATTTATTATTAAACAATTTAAGGTGTTTTGTACTTAATTACTCTACCAAAGGTAGCTATGATAATACTAATGTTTAACAGAGAACTCAAACTTTATCTCATGAAAGATAATAGGAGTAGGTAGGCAGTTTGCTTAAGCAATAATGTTATTCGGACGTGCCTCCTAAACAAACTAGGGAGTGAGTTTCAATAACTTTCAGACTAGCTAAAAGATAGAGGATTCCTGGGAACCATGAATAGGCATAGCGGCTATAAATGTCCATGAATCTATTTCTAACTCTCCCTCAAGTTGTGGTCAGTGCTCAACGGCTGTTTGGTTTAGGCGTCGCTCCCACACAGCGCTTTAAATAATAAACAAAATAATGGAATTTGGATCCGATGCCGTTTTTGTAACTGATTTGTCATTTAAGAGTGTTTTATTATATAAAAGTCTCAATAAAGTGTGATTAGGGATATAAATTTCATAAGCTTAATATTTTGTGCACCTCATAGAACCCTGATCAATTAGTGGCTTTGGCATTGATCCCTAGTTAGATATTTATGAAAAGAATGTGAAAATTAAAGACTAAAAATATGGCTGTAATTTAGCAAGGCGGATAAAGAATTATATCAGTCTAGGATGTAGTACAATGGTTTTCATTTTAAAAAGGTTTTGTAGGTTGTCGATTGCACTTTGCCTACAGGATGCAGTGCGGAAATCGAACGATCCAGTCGCTTAGTGTGTTCGGCATGGCATAATTTTAATATTATTGTTGAAAAAACATTACGCTTACGGCTACATCACCAAGCTTGATAGTACATATTAAACTATTGTATTGTCATAAGGGTTTCACATACTCAACTTTCAAATCAATACGAAAATTAAGAGTCAAACTCTATTTCAAAGATTTCATTACATAGTTAGTTACAAACATGTAGCACAATAGAGCAGAAACGTAATTTAGCTTGTTCTTTACTGTTTTTGTATGGGCGAGAGTTGACAGGGTTTGTCAGTTCATACTAAATGTAAGTAAAACGTGTTTCGGAGAAAGATGGTCTGTGTGCTGCTCTCTAGGGTTTCTTTCCTATGGTTAATACAACTGAAGCTTTTTTAGCGTTATAAATTTGTCGAAATGGCAGGTGTACTGAGACCAGTTGCTGATATCATATAAACCACAAATATTAACCCTCCTTAAGCTCACGCTTAAGGCATTTCTTGATTTTGTATTGTAAGGTAAATTGATTTGATTTGTAATTTATTGTTGGATATTCAAACTTTGTCTACCAAACTTAAATGGGCGTAGGGTCATAAGGAGAGTAAACAAAGCAACAGGAACATCAGTGGCTGTCAGTCCCTTCCGCGGTGCGCATGTTATGTTGAATAATAGGGTGTAGGACGTTGTCCTTCCGCGTTCGCCATGCTGCGGACGTTTATTTCGATATTTATTATTTATAGATCCGAAAATGGATGGGTACTTAGTAGGTGCTGTTGTGAATTAGTGTTAAAATATGCAATGATACGTCTAAAATCATGAAAGATCGATAAACGAATACCAAACATTACTCGCAGTAATCCAACAAATGCAAAATATTTGCGTTATTAAAATTTGTATTTAATATTCATTCACAGGCAGTTTCAACTATTTGAAATTACAGAAAACGTGCAATTAAAGGGCCTCCGTTTCTCCGTTTCGCATTTAAGCAAGTTTCGAGAGTTATCTTTTTTATCACTGCCTTCGAAGACTTGCCGATAAAAATAAAAACATCGTCGCTTGTTCTAATGCGCTTGTTCTATACTCCGAAGTAGGTACAGTAATAAATAACAGTTTAATCACTTTCAGGTACAACTTCGGAGGTGATCTCGAAACTTTGTTGCGTTAACTTCGGCATCGTGAAGAAGTAGCAACGTACGAGTCGTGATTTAAGTGAGAGTTTAGTGCGCGTGTGCGAGTTCCGCGTGACTTCTCCTCCGGTGGTGCCGGGGGTGTGAGAAGGTCGTCAAAATAGCCAAAGTGTCTCCTATAAAGTTGTCGGCGATGGACAGCAACTCGGTGTCGCCGATGCCGGAGCTGGCACCGATAGCGGAGTTCGACAAGTCTCCGCCGTCGCCGCCGAACGAGGAGGTCCCGATGGACGACCTGCCGCCGCCTCCTGCCACCATCTCTGGCTCTGAAACGAAGAAAGTTAAAGTGTAAGTATACCTTACCTCCTAAAACCTTACTATACATATTTTTCAGGGTTCCAAACGAAAAAACGGAACCTATAGGATCGTTCGTGGTCTGTCTATCTGTCCGTCACAGCCAATTTACACCGAATCTACTTGTAGAATCGGTCTTGACCGATTAAGTTAAAACTTGGTTGATAGTTTAAAACAAACACAAACGTGTTACGTAAATATGGGCACTCTGAAACTACTGAGCCTAAAATAAAAAACAGAAAACAGTTCCTTACATAAAGATTTGTGTTAATTCTACCGCTTCAAAATCGCGCTGCTAAACACGTTACTATGACAATTAGGTAGGATATCTATTCCATAATAAAATTATAAAAAAAATAATTTGAAATTAATTGTTCATGACATGATATAGATCTTACCAATTTAAAGGGTGTAGATGTGCAAAGAGAGAGCTTATTTGCCAGATTTACTTACATTATGGTAGTATGGTCACTGTATATCATGTCAATTTCAATTCAATTCAATTTCCATTTGATAAACCCTTCTCAGACACACACTGTTTAAAGGTTCTATATTATGCTTACGTACGTAGTGTACTCAAATACTGTAGTGTCATCTGGAGTCCGCAATACGTAACGTACACGCGGGGCATAGAGTCTTTACAAGGTATATTTGTTAAACATTTAAACTACCGACAACATAAACAATTTAACGTATACGAGGACTCATGTACCTTTCACAAACTTCAAACTCTCGAAAACAGACGTAAACTTCTGGAAATGTCCTTTCTGTATGACATATGCTGTGGATCTATAGACTCTAGCGACCTGATAACTTTAGTCTTGAGCTTGAATGCCCCGTCTACCCGCACTAGACATACGGCGACTACCTTATTTCATGTCCCTAGCACCCGAACGAATTATGCCCAAAACTCGGTTGTATGTCGCATATCGCGATCATATAACAAACACTTTCATACCGTTGATCCTTTTTGTTCGAGTAAACAGTTATTTAAGGAAGGCATTTTGGGTGTGATAGGAAAAATAAATAAATAAATAAATATTAATACTAGACATACACACACACACACACACACACACACACACACACACACACACACACACACACACACACACACACACACACACACACACACACACACACACACACACACACACATATTATGCACCCACATATTATGCACATATTATGCACATTGTTGATTGTATGGTGTAAGTTCACGTTCCCCTTTTTAACACGTATTGTATAAAATGTAACAAAATGTAAATCCAATACTGGCTGTCTGCTTTGTCACCAAGAAAATGTATTCTGTACTTATGAGCTGTGGATTTTGTAAAAAATAAAATAAAATAAATAAATAAAAATAAAATAAATAAATAAAGTAGAAAATGTCAACAAGTATTCTCGCGGAAAAATATTTACATCGTATATTTTTCATTAAAACTATATAATATAATATATTTTTCATTAATTTTCGTTCATTAAAACTTTGTTTATTCAGTACATTATTTATAAATTTGGAGATCTTCTAATTGAGGAAGAGGAGAAGGCCCTACCCTCAAAGAACTTAGAAAATATCACCGCAGATAAGAACCCGACCTGTAATTACGATAAAGTAATTGAATCTTCCGTTAAATTCATAATGCAAACGAGGAAGGGATGGGAACTCCATAAAATGCTGGGGTCGAGGCCCAGACCCCAGATAACTCTTGGTAACTTACTTATTTTATGGGTAAGAAAGGTGCCTTATGGGACGTGAACCTTTCGGTGAATAAATACATCTGTAAGCATGCAAAGTAGATCCATTGGCATTTATTATGTGCCTTTTCATTGTTTACATTTATTGTTACTTTGTTATCGCTCGATTCACCTCCGTAATAGTACTCCGAATCGTACCGTACTAGTGATGGGACGAAAGCGCGGAATCAACGAAAATACTCATTAAGTAGTTTTAAGTAGTCTAAAGCGAAGCTGGTCAATAAATAAATAATGTTATAAAGAGGTAAACAACTCATTTGGTTTGCTTAAAATAAATGTCTGACCAATATTCACAATATTAATAAGTTACCCTTATGCTACTTCTATTCCTTAAAAAATGCGCATTCCTCGAGAGATGCAAGATCATTGTCAAGATAGATGGCGCTTATTAACGATAATCTCTATCAGCCTATTTCAATCCACTCTGGACGTAAGCCTACCTCAAAGAGCAGGACCTCCCGCTTTTTTCATCCAGCCACTGCCAGCAATCTCCATCGAGCGGGGGGGTCGTCCTACACTACGTTTGGCGAGATAAGGTCTCCACTCAAGAACCCGTTTACTCCACCTTTTATCGGTTCTGCGACAGATGTGGCCGGCCTACTGAATTATAATATTCTTACTTCTCATATTCATTGTGAGCATAGTTATAAAATGACGAGATCGAAGGAATTTTAATAATAAACAAACAATCTCAGATAAAATACATAAATATTCAGAATTTAAGGAAGAACTATTACGAATATGGAACCTAGAAATGGTGTACATTGTGCCTATGGTACTTTCCAGTACAGGTGTTATACCGAAACACCTACACCACAGCTTACAACTTATAGACTTGCCGGAGAACACTTACATAACGATGCAAAAAGCAGCCATTTTTAACACTTGCCGGATAGTCAGGCGCTTTTTACAGGATGAACCCTCAACGATAACAAACCTGCCAACTTAATTACATAGGTCAGTTACTTGGAATTTCCCGTACAGATTCTATAGATTACCTATAAATTAGATAAAAAATAAAAGTTTATAATAATAATAATAAATCGTTTATTTGCACAAAACACGGTATAAATAGTAACATTAAACAATAAAAATAAAATTTACAACGGGATTGAAGGATAGTCTTGGAAGTTGTTGAATGAGAAAATTTTTTGACTCTAAATACTATGCTTACAGTCCTTTAACTAGGAAACGATAAATTAATGTTAAGTTTTACTAAACTCGACACAAAATACTTATAACTGTTACGTGTTCGCATGTGACTGCTCGGCACACAATAAGTTAATAGCTATTTTCAGTTTTCCTAAAAGAAGTGTAGTGTAGGTACTTAAAGTCTAAGATCCTTTAGTAACCACAGTGAAATTTAAATCTTATTACACTGTTGAAGATTTAATTGATTTAACGATAATTTCTGTTTAAGTCATCAACAAATGCGTAGGAGTTTCCTGTTTCCTAATCATAACGGATAATATGTACAGTTGTTACATACAGAGTGGCCAGAAAAGTGACGTCCAAAAATGATTTTTTAGGTGTTGAGAGGTATCTAAATCACCCTTATGTATATTTTACGATTTTTCGTAGTTTTTGAGTTACGTTTTTTTTTAAATAGCCTATGAAGTACTACTTTTTTATTATCATTATGAAAGCTTAGAGTCTAGCGCATTCTCTGAAGCTACTTAGAAACTAAGAAATTATCTGTTTAGATTTTTAGTTTCAAGTTGAAAATTTAAAACACTGAATCTATAAATGTAATGATAACTCACTTAACATAAATTCTCAACTTTAGGTCAATTTTGTAGTAACTTCCATTAAAGTTATGAGGCTGTTTATTTTATGCATAAATGCACAGTTCATAGAGATTTAGCTGCAAGAATAAAAAAACGAAGAAACCTTTTACATTAAAAAAAAAAAAAACAAACTGATCCGGTCGCAATTTTGCAAAAAAATTTTTTAAAAAAAGTAACTCGAAAACTACGAAAAATCGTAGAACATACATTATTGGCTAAAGAATCTCCGGACATTGTTCAACCTTAGCACAAGATCCCTGTTCCGAGCTGCTGTATCAAAGATAAGGATAGCACTAATGATAGCCGACCGCCGGTAGGAGATGGCACCTCAAGAAGAAGATTAAAGATACATTATAGGGGTGATATCATGGAGCGCATACCCTATAGAGTAGAACGGTCATATGATTTGTTGGAAAAAATTGTCCGCCAATTTTTAATCTGTATCTGTGCTGTTTTTGGGCGAGCGTTGACAGGAGTTGTCATTTCATACTAAATGTAAGTGAAAAATCACTTACTAGTTTCGGAGAAACATGGTTTGTATAGGGTATGTACTCGATGGGTGATTCAGATACCTCTCAAGACTAGGCACCTAAAAAAAATTTTTTGGACGTCATATTTCAGGCCAACCTGTACATGTTGGTGCATGTCTTATTTAAATATATGTCATGTAATTTTTAATGATTACAAAACTGTATTAGAAAAGGCTAATCAGAACAAAAAATTATAATTTTTTTGTTACGAAAGCTCATTTTCAAATCCCCACTCAATGTGCTTAATCGATACTAGCGGCATCTCTACGTAACTCTACTATTTTAATAGTAAACGTTTCCAGCTGCCAGTTAGACATAGCCATTTACCAGTCAGTCCAACACTGCGCTACTAGGTGGCGTGACTAGTTTATAACTATAGATCATTATTAAAATAGTGATTTGTAATATATTATTATTCAACTAATTAAAATTGTGTAAATTGTTTGGAAATAGTTTAAAGGAATGTAAATGACGACGCAAAAATATTAAATAATCGTTAGGAAAATATTTTTACTGCTAAAACCAAGAGCGTTGTCTCCATCACTCAAAGGGAACAAATATGATGCTGTCTCAGTCCTACTCACTCGATTGGTTAGAACGAAGTAGGGCGCTTAACCCGCGTCCGGATCGAGTTGAGATCTCGGAGAGTGGCGACACGGACCTCGTAAGAATCGTGCTCATGTGACCGATTACCGCCAAACTTTTATTTTGAATTTCGAACTTTTTATTTTCCGACCGATTGTGTTTTGTGCCAGTGATTTACGAAAATATATTTTAGGAAACTTTTAGTGCTTCCATTTTGTTGTGATTTGCTGTAAAGAAGAAATGGCCCGTGGAAAGAGTCAAACGTATGTTTATTTTAATTTATTTAAAGTTTTCGTCGCAACTGGACTAGATACTGACAAATTTGGTTTTAAATTCCTGATCTAAGTAAATATCGATTTAGTTTACTATTTAATTTGTTATTTATTATTTTATATTAGAGTTTCACTGGCGCTTATAAGCATAACATTTTCATAAGGATATACAGTGTTTGAGGTCTCTAACCTGTCATTTCGTCTGACGTAAATATTGTTAGTTGCTGGACAAGTATTTCTTGTAGATACTTACATACCTGTTTAATTATTTAGCTCACTGTGCACCTAGCTCTTATTTAGCTAAGACGGTCCTATATGATCGGTGATTGGTGTTAAGTACTTTATAAGTTTAAAAGGACTTACTTTAAAAGAAAACTTTAAGTACCTATTCCTATGGTCTGCCTAAACTCATCTTAAATATTATTCATTTTCAACCTATTTATTTAAATGGCAATTATCTTAGAGTATTTTAGGAAAGAGTGGTAAAGTCCTAGTCGAATTGACGGCTGCAGCGAGTTGTATTATTTACCTGTAATAAAATGCGATGATTTGTAGAAAGTATCTGAGAATTGACAGCTATACGCCTTCCTGCTTTCTTTTTCTACAAGTATGTATTAGTTTTTTAATATGTTTAAGTATAAATATAAATTGTTGAGGATATCTTACTCACTAACCTTTTGGGTAGTAAGAACGTGATAATAACGCCGTTAGTTATTTATTGTTCATAATTTATAACTTTACGTTAATTTTGATTGCTACCTACTAAACATAAATACATAAGTAGTGTGTTTAATAACAGGTCGTTCTTTACGGTTAATTTCAAGTAAACGAATTTGAACTGAACAAGTTAGTTAGTTAGGTTGAAAAACCAATCAGCAAATTGTTACTTATTTATTTTAACCGTTTAATATTATTGGAAAGTAGTACACACCTTACGCAATATCCTAATAAGCATTCTAAGTTAATTAAAGGACCAGTTTATGTACTCTAACATTAGTGTTCCAAAAAGCAATAACTTGGTATGGTCAGATATCAGGTCATAGGGATTCAAAAATGTAGAGTCAGCTTCAAAACCATTATGTTTCTTACTTTCATTTTTAATACAATAACCATTAAAATTCTTAACGACCCTTTTAATTGGCATTTTTAACGTTATGCTTTGTCTGAAGTAATAAGTCATTTACAAATTTTACACAGCTAATAGGCACCTACTTTAAATATCTTAGAAGTAACATTAAACACTGGCCACTTGTAATTTTAACAAACCAAAGATTTTAAAACATGCTGTTCCAAATTTAAAAGAAGGTTACGACCTAAAAAATACATAACGCTTCGGACTTCGGTTTAAAAAAAAAAATCTTTAAAAATGAGGTACTACAGTTTACCGGTCGCCATCAAACAAGACATCGCCGTATCGGTGTGTTCTCATGATTTACCATTGCATGTGGACATGATAATTACCGCTCGCATCATGAACGGGAGTCGTAATGACGTGTGGACGGGAAGCTTGTAATTTGTGCCCCTATGTTTACTTGTGGCTTAGCGTTGTGTTACTATTATCTATTTTTTAGTCTGCATTGGAACTTGGACGTTATTAAGATTTTAGTTTGGAATAATCGTAAAATACTTATTTTAGAATTCCGTGTGATTCTTCCGATTTTTTTTGATTAAATAAACCAGTACTAGATTTGCTTAAGATCTTAACAGCCAATGTTTGCGCATTTTCTTACGTGTGCTTTAGTAGTTTGTCAATTGCTCGTATATTTTTTAGCCCATAGATGGAGTAGAAGATGCATGCTAGATTTTCGAAAATGTTTAATAATCACTGATAGTTCTACCGCCCGATGACTTTATGTTAGTTGTTGCTCGTAGTTTAATTGATTGCGATGCGAGTGGCGATACCATCACTTTATCTAATTGAGATTTTATTTAGCGATGTAGAGGTCATCATTTCGAAGAGTCCACGTTGCTGGTACGTTGAACACGTTAACCGATTAATATTAATCGCCTTCATTAATCAATCGGCGACCAGGTGTGCGTTTGGCATCGCAATGTTAATATCAATGAGGCATTATATCTTATTAAATACGTAGTCAGTATTAAGTCATAATAACATGTACATATGGTTAGATAGAGCTGACTAGAAGTAACGTCTCCTACGAATTACTAACTCAGCCAGTAACTATACCTAACACTTCTTACACAATTGAGTAAATACTGTTTCGATGAATTCTTAACAACCTTAAATACTAAAGAACCGTTTAAACCCTAAATCGAATCATTTGTAGTATATATCTCGTTGAGGGGTTTTCCTTATCTGTATCTTCCTTATCATACGCGTTTATAAAAAGATCAAGTAAAACAATTGTGTTTAACCTATAATCCTTTAACAATGACATGAAACCCTATTGTGTATCCTTGTCACAAATCTGAGGGGCAGCCCACATCAGTTCGGCAGACCGGTTGATACGGGTGCATTCGGCCTCAGAAGTTTATTAAGTCCAATTCACGAGTGGGGGGGACGCGCGCTCAGGAAGTGAGTTGAAATTGTCCCCATTTATTATTAATCTCTATGAAGTGAGACGGGCACACGAAACCGGCAGATATGTATTTCAATCTCTGTTTTTAACGACAGGGCAATTTTACGTAGGTGCGAAATAACGAGTTGCCTCTCACTTTAAGACTCTACCAACTTCTGTCAGACACTTCATCTGCCTAGATTCAGCTAATGAATAAAAATAATTATAATTCTTATAATCTAGCTTAACATATTGGAATTTTTTTCTGTGTTAAAGCTAGGGTTGCCAGATACAGGCTTACCATTTTGGGAAAATTTTACTAGGGCACTGACTTAAGAAGTAGACTTTTTACTCTTTCCTATTGCTCAATCAGCTCACGCTTTAACGGCTGAACGGAGTTAACTGAAAGGGACAGATATATAATATTGATCTAGCTTTAACTGGGGTTACCAGATATCCGGGAAATCCTGGAATGTCCTGGAATTTTGCCTCTTGTCCCGTGTCCAGTAATTGTACTTTACTGTCCCGGATTCCGAACATCTACTAGTTTTTTTTACAAAGTTACAAGTATAATTAGACGACTCGCACAGCACGGCTACAAAGTCCGTCCGTGTCCGTCCGTCTAACAAAAGACCGCCTTTCGCCACCTGTTGTAGCGCTAGTTCTACCAAAGTTTAGCTAAGCCGTAAGGAGGTGTACAATTTTTGTTTAAAGTTGTTTTTGTTTAAAATTTTTGTTTAAATTGTACAATTACTAGACACGGGACAAGAGGCAAAATTCCAGGACATTCCAGGATATCTGGTAACCCCAGTTCAAGCTAGATCAATATTATATATCTGTGCCTTTCAGTTAACTCCGTTCAGCCGTTAAAGCGTGGTTGATTGAGCAATAGGAAAGAGTAAAAAGTCTACTTCTTAATTCTTAGTAATTGTAGGTATATTTTGTTAAAATATTTTAGTTGAAAATATTATAAATAAATATTTAGTGGAACTCGTCAAAGCAAATCAAATAAGTTCACTTGAAGGATTTACTATGTAGTATAGCCATTAATGATTTTTAATACCTACCTCCCCTTTTTAGGGTTTCGTAGTCAAAACGGAACCCTTATAGTTTCGCCATGTCCGTCCGTCTGTTTGTTTGTCTGACCGTGGCTTAGCGCAGAGACTCTTATTACTAGAAAGCCGTAATTTCGCAAGGGTATACTATTAATAACGCCAACAAAGTGGCAGATAGAAATCTAAAAAAAAATGTTTTAGGTTGTAGAGTACCTCGCCTACATGTACAACCGAGATGATTAACGTGAGAGTAATGAGTGACGGTAAACTACGGAACCCTACATTGCGGTGTGGCCCGACACGCACTTGACCAGTTTTTTCAATCGATTCAAGAGGTAGAAGTAGAAGGTTAAAATCGACTTCCAAATTGTTTACTCACATAAATAATTACAAAAAAATTGCTACTATTATTAATTTTAATCGATAAATGGGTTAAGATTGTATACGTCTTCATTTTAAAATATTCGTGTTCGTTATGAATAAGGAAACTTTTAACTATGAATGCTGTTTTAAAGTTTAGAACTAAATTAGTGCATTCATTGCAATTAAAATGGTCAGAATTTCTGAAAAATAATAAACTACTGAGTTGACCTTACAGCGGTAGAGTAGGTACATACGCGAGTACATAATTACAAACACGTATATGGTATCAATTACTAAATAATATAAACTTTTTTGCTTTAACAACATTCTTCAGAGCTTATGCATCGTAAAATTAGGGTGAATTTTCATAACGACTCCTCTTCTTCTTCATCTATACGGTCAATCCCGGTTGCGTCCAAAGCCATTGCTTTGGAGCCTTGGGTCCGCTTTCCTTGATTTACTCCTCCACTTCGCGCGGTCTTGAGCGTCTCTAGTTGTGAGATCATTGGCACGCATGTCAGCCCTCACGACGTCAAGCCAGCATTTTTTGGGTCTACCCCTTTTGACAGGACCTGGCGGTGGCGGCATGGCCAGACATTTGTTTCATACGTAGCTTGCCGGTTTTCGAATTTTCATAACAACTATCGGTCTGATTAACTGATCGGATTGTCAATAAAATTGCATACTTCGAATAAATAAAGATCAAAGGTATTCTGACATAAACTTTTGATTGTAAACAAAAATGCTTGATTGAAAACAAACATCGGTAGTAAACTAGCGTCATAACTCATTTACAAATTGTAAAATTTGTTTTTGAGTAATATTGGGATAAACATACATATTCTTGTATATTAAACATTGTCAAAATGATATGTCTTGACATTCCGGTATTTTTGCCAGCAATTATAATGAACTTAAATTAATGATTTTGTTGTTTAAAGTTGACACGCACACTGAAACACTTTTCCTAAATCGAGATGGAAGTATTGATAAATTTATAACCGAAAAATGGTTTTATTAGCAAATGAGAAAACATTAAATGTCTAAACAAAAGATTTGCATGTGATTAAACAGTCTTAAAATCTTTACTCAGGTCCTAAATTAGGCGCTGGAAATGTTTAGTTTAGCGGTGAAAATGTGAAATGTCTCTCAATAAGTCTAGTTGCAATTGGCGTAACTTTTCCTCGGTATTTCTCGGCATTCTCATGTGTCTGTCATAAAATGTGAGTAAAGTGAAGCAATTTAGAACGTAAAGTTTTTATACGCTACTTTGCATGGTTATACATACTTGAGTTCCCTATTAAATTTTTATGTGTTTTAAAATCACAGTATACTAAGTAAAGTCTCTTACAAAGGTGTGTCTATTGGATTAGGGTTTTGATTTAAGTTTTTTGCAAAGCTTAAAAAAATGTTTTTTTCCAACGGAAAATTATTGGCCAGTATGCATTTCAAAAACATTGATACGATTGTAACTAAACTTTGCAATTGGAGTTGTCGTGCACACGCGCGGAAAAGGTTTCAGAATTGAATTTAAGACTACGAAAAACGAAGTTGCGGCTAGCTGCTAGTAATTCATGAGAACATTGTAAGTTAAATGTTTAGATCCATAGTCTATGGATCTAAACATTTAACTTACAACTTACACTTGTCACTTTTTTTATTACTTTATTTTGGTTATGATCCTGATTCTAGCACTTAAAAAATATTGTATTATTCAATCAAAAGTAAACTAGTAATTTAGCTTTATTTAACTTGTTCAAGTGGACTTTTTGATAGCAAATATTGTGTTTAACTATAGGTACTTTAACAAGCCCGATATGTAGATTTCGGTAGACTCGTGTTGTACGAATTTGGAGAGCGCAACGGATCGGCTTTTTACGCTTGTCTTCATTTTGTAGTGGCATTGAGAATGCATTCAAAGGATTCACGGCAATTAATATATTAGAGGACTAGTTGAATGCTTGTACAATAGCTCGTTCAAGTCACCTCTAACAAGGATTTTACTTTTGATGTCACTTTCTACCTTTTAAGAATTGGATTGATAAATACTTGTTTGAAGAAAATGTTCTAAATTACCAATATCAAATACCTTATTTGAATAATATTCGTATATACAGGGTTACATTTGAAGGTAGTGCCAATTTTTCAGGGACCACTCAGAATCAGTAACTAAATCGATCTACGTAAAAACAAACTTATTTGTATATAATGTAAAACAAAGTCGGGTGAGTTAAACCATTTATAAGTCAAGAAAGGCTGGGTCGATTTTAATGATTTATGTTTTTTTTATTTGTCTCCGTCACGAATAGCAGAATAACTATTAAAACATCAAACAATTCACGAAAAAAATCGATCTTCGTAACTAGTTAGTTAGTTATAAAAGTATAACATAGTTAAAAAAACGAAAAAGCACTTTTATATTATTCTCTAGATCTTTTTATTAAAATTTGGCACTACGTTGCAATGTAACCCTGTATAATCATTGGACTTAAATAGAGGACATTTTATCCTAGGTATACGTCAACAACTTCGAGGATATCGTTCCCAACAACTACTGATACAGGTGTGACATGAGCATTTGAAATTTATATTGAAAACTGTAGACCTAATTTAAATAAATTATGATACACTTGTCAAGACAAGTGTATCATAATTTATTTAAATTAGGTCTATTACAATATTTGCTGGAAGAGTCACTATGTACCAAGGTACATAGTGACTCACATAGCAAATATTGTTACGTGCATTACTCACTTCATTACACTAGATAACTATGATTGAGGTCAACTTTGTTTAGTTAAATTTACTTTTAGCTAATTTGGATGGTAACAGATATCTATTGTAGTTAATATTATTGGTAAATAAATCTAGCTATTGAATCGCAAATCGCTTCGTGACATATTATAAACTTATTTATTTGTAGACACTAGACTTTATTACTAAACTTCATTGAAAAATATCTCAATAATACCCTTTCACTGCCGATAGTGCCGACGCGATAGTAAATAAATAGGCCTGTTTATGAAATTCTACATAAATAAAGCGTTTTAGGATGTTTGTTTTATTTTATTATAATAATGAAATTAGTAAAATATATTAAACTATCTTTGCCCGCGGCTTCGCTCACGTGGAATACGGTTTGTCACACCCTTTTTCGCTTAGAAGGTGGAATAAAAATAGTAGTTTTTGGCCTTCCTTAGGCTTCAAGCTGCATAAAATATCCGTACAAAATTTCATCAAAATGGGTTCAGCTTTCACGACAACCAGTAAGCCTATGCCCTTTTCCAAGGTCCCATTTATTATTACACTAAAATTCATCACAATTGGTTTAGCGGTTTCGGCGTGAAAACGTAACAAACACAAGACAGATGTACAAATCACGTTGTAATGTTAAAAAAGGTGTTGGTTACCTGTTTCTCAAGAAAATCAAAGATTAGAAGTTATTGGTGAAATAAATAAAAAGGGTATATATAGAAGAGGTGTAAAGTAATAATATAGATTCAAACAACATTTGTATTAAAAATAAAATCATTGAACAGCAAACAAAAGTAACTGACTTACGTTTACAGGAGTCTGTCAAATCAATTATTTAGCGGGTATTAGCGAGTGCTAAATAACTTGGTTGAGACTTGAGATGTTCTAGTCATAAATTCTCGTTTGTAAATGTACCTTTAGAAGTAGTTCATTTTATTAGCTTTGATTACAGTTTCGTAGGTTAGCGACTGACATTAATAGCTAAGCTTGGTCATTTGAAAATCACCTACAAAAGTGTTTGCCAAACAAAGGATTAATCTATTCTACACGAATTACCTTTATTAACTTTAGAATACATAAAAAAACATAACAAAGCGAGTTAGTTTTTGTGTTCTGAAATGTGTAAAATATTTACCATACAATTAGAATACCCCGAACTCTGTTACCTAGATAAAGTAATCTTCAAAATAAATTGAGTATGTTTACAATACATACATGAAGTAAATTTTTGCAATATTTATATGTGAGTAATCTGGCAAACGTTTTTCTTCCTTACTTACCCATCAATTGCTGTGTTGGCCATTGCAATGATTCATGGCACGTAAGAATTACATTAGTCGTGCACCGATATGGACTCAATACAAACTTCAATAACATACAGGGTTACATTTCACGGCAGTGACAAATTTTCAGGGACCACTCAGAATCAGTAACTACATCGATCTACATAAAAAAAACTCTTTTTTTTCATTTTTTATTCTTCCATTCTGCATTTGAAAAATGGAATACGTAGAAAATTTATGATTACTCGATTAAATTGCACCATATGTGCACTGCATGAGGTTTTTGTTGGAGCGGCGTCGGCGTATGCCTGTGATCTCTGATGAATGACGGCGGGTCTCGCGTTTTTTTTTTTTTTTCGGAAATATTTAAGTATATTTTACTCCAGAAATACAACGACTGAAATTAGTTACGATAAATTAGTATTTTAATATTGTTCTACAGACTTTATTTTTTAAATTTGGCGCTACCTTGAAATGTAACCCTGTGTAAAATGTATGTTGAAGACAAGCTTATTTAATTTAAGCAACAACGCCGGTCATATTGTATACCTAAAAGCTTTGAACAAAAGTAGTCAACCTAAAAAAATAGTCTGGAGCTTTCGCAGGGCGACAACTTCGACCTATCTTCGACTTCAATATATCTAACCTGCTAGATATATACGGAGGTTGACCCAAATTAAATAAGTTGTTAACGAAGAAAAGTATTATTTAAAAAAAAATACAGTGTTTTTATTGAGACAGGTTGTTCTACGGAAGAGCAAAGGCTTCTCTTAAAAACCCCTACCACAACCCCGGAAACACTTAACCCCTTATCCCAGCAAATGAGTCGCTAGCCAGATAGCTTAACTTAACTTAGCTTAACTTATAGATATAAAGTAAAGTGTATGATATGACATTCTATCAAAAGACACTTAGTCTTGGCCTCTCTTCCACTGTTATTTTGTTAAAACCACAAAAATCTTATAATTCACTACAGTTACTACTCGAATATAATTCCTTTTTTATACCTTTGAGAATTGACACCGTAACGTTTATCGAGGCCCATTTATTCTTATCACGTGAGAGGTCTATCACGTTCCTCCCGCATCATGAATGGGTGTTATAACTGTACCCACGGCCATAAGAACGGGAGAGGGGCTATTCAATAAGCGTTTCGAGCGAAGGGACTTATCAAAACGAAGATAGTAATAATTGTTCGTGCTATCGATTCATTGTTCGTTGTCAGCTACGAATGGCGCGGCTTCTATTGTGATAAACTTGGGATCAAAGGACAAAGTCGGGAATTTGATAGATGTTTGGTTCTAAAAAGATGAAACGTTTGATTTTTAGGGTTCCGTACCCAAAAGGTGCCAACGGGACTTTATTATTTGTCCGTCCGTCTGTTACAAGCCTGTATCTTTTGAACCACATAGATATATTCTAGACCTTAACATTTTTACAGAGTGTGTTACAATGACCGCTATAGGAACAAATAATTAGATAAGATTAGGGGTCACCAAACAAGAAACGTGTTTTTTGGCATATTTTACTTGATTGGTTCGAACCTTAATCTAAGCGTAGCCACTGTTTGCATTTAATAACTTTTAAATTTATTCATTGATAAAATTGAAACAGTTTCTGAAAAAGTGAACATCAGACAGCCTAAATACTTTATACAGTACCTAAATATAATCAATCTATTATTAAAACCATCCATAGTTCCCATGGGTCAGCAAAGACCCTAATTTATCTATTGAAGCTTTTAGTCATAGCTCCCTGCTCTCTATCTATATTTAGAGACACAAAATACCCCATTGAAGTTTCAATTAACTCCGGGGCATTATCGCCAAAACTAGTGTGCTTAGAATGGCAATTTTCTAACACTAATGTTATTAAACCACGTATTCTCAATGTAATAGAGTTTAAACTTGAATATCATGCGAGCTGCGACAGGTGGGGAATATTCCTGGCAGTCTCATTTTATGTCCCTGACAGAGTACATGCCAGGACAAATCACGTACGTTGCGATACGTAACGAGGTTGTTCGCTTGTGTGCACCGTCCTAACGTTATACGTTGACTTTGCTGAACATGGCAAGTGGTGGACTTGAACGTTTGTCTATATGAAAATGATAATCAACGGAGTAATGACAAAGTTAGTTAAAGTTCTTTAATGTTTTTCTATTAATTCTATCAATTTTAAGGTCCCGTACCTTAGAAGGAAAGATGGAACCCAACCACATAAATTTTATCAAAATGTATTAAGCAGTTTTTGAGAAAATAACAAAAATATACTAAGATCATTTTTTAGTTCGTGATTATTGTATCTATGTTACCCAATATCTTCAACAAATGTAAACCGATTTTGATGATTATTTTTTTATTGAATAGCTAATACTTCAATGATACTATGATATACATTGTCGGAAAAAAAAATTACCCCTAAGGGTGAAAAAAAAGAGGATGAAATCGGTTTTTAGCGGTTAGATTAGGATTTATCACTAAAAATAGATGAAATAAATAAATTTTATATAATAAATAAAACCGACTTCAAAACACTAAAAAGCTAAAAATTATATAACACGTTAGTACCTATTCAGTTACTTTTGGAGTCGGTGCAAGCTGATCAGAGTTTGAATGTTTTCATTTATTATTTTTAAGTTAAATTAAATTTTAAATTAAATTATGGATATTTATTTTTTATGCTAAATGGATTGTCACATTACTAAATACTTTTGTTTTCTTAAAATTTTTTTTTTTTACCTAAGTAGTCGGACACTGGTTTTAGTTACGGGTGATAAAACCAGCCATTGAAACCAGCAGGCGGGATTACGAATAGCAGCCTTAAAATCAATTTCAATTTAAACAAAATGACAAAAGTAGAAACAAGACTTATCACCACGCGCCGATTATTTATTTTCATCTTCCCACTGTGCCGCCCTTTTTTGTGTGACGAATATTCGTGCTCCGCAGATAGCATCAAACATGGTTCATTACCTTGTTATGCGCGGGGCTTTGAAGTGTTTTTCATTTAAAGACTTTATTTTTATTTGAAAATTGAAAGTGCTGGCGCGTTAAATTTTCAACTGAGTTGACGAGTTTTATATGGGTTTGATGTGCGCGTCACTGAAATTTTTGATGATTACTTAGACAGAGTATATCTTATGAAATATCGTATCGACCGCGTCTCTATTCGATCAATAATAAAAAAGAATACCGTAGTAACAAAATAAACGATCGGAATTAACGTATTTCTGCTATTCCACTCAACTGTAAGACTGTTTCAAGAAAACGCGACATTTAATTAGCAAACACACTAGACACTTTTCGGTGTCGTAAAAATCAATCAGATCGCCTTTATGGGTTTTAGTTAAATCTTAACTTAACTAATTTTGTTAGTGTGTGTTTGCCATCTGCGTTTTTGTTGAGAAAAAGTTTCGTAGTCCACACTACTTACTGTCTTGTTATCAATATTTTTTCTCTATTTATGTGAATTTTGTAATTACGTTTATTTTACGAAATAGCTTTAATCTATGTAAGCCGCATATTGTGACGGGCAACTTTGGAGCCCTACATTGATTGCGCGTGGCCCGACACGTAGTGGGCCGGTATTATTCTGTTTGTTAATTTTAAACACTGTTTTTTAAAGAAATGGCAAGATTGTTTACAAAAGTGGACAAGCAAAGCAAAACGGACTATATATAGGTTTTCTCTGGACACGCTTGCTTCAATATCAGCCTTTAGCTGACAAGTAAATCTGAATTTGTGATTATAAACTCATTTAGTATTTCAAAAAACTTATATAGGTACTTGAAGATGCAGGTTGCGTTTATTGTAAAATATAATTTAAAATTTTGACAAAGACAAACAGTAAAGATTTAATTAGTTCCAAAAGGCATATTCGCTTACTACATAGGTACTCGTACTTTAGTAGATGCTCATTTAGTTTTAATTAATTTTAGTTAGCTTATTCTGAGTTCATTAGTTTGTTTGAAGTGCAACAACCAAAGTTATATCTCATTTCGCTCACTGTGGTTAGATTTGTATTATTACGTTCCAAGAATATTCGCGAGTTACGAAATTGCTTCGTGTAATATTGAAAATGAAATATGAACTTTACTTTGAACTGGAATTTCGTAGTTGGTTATTTAAAGTTTCGGAATAATATATACTTGTTTAAATAGCAGTTTAAACCTACCTATATAAAATGAAACCGTTTTACAACCATCTTGTTTTGGATTCTCAACCAAGCTAAACATAGCGCGAAACAAATATTTTTAAATCAAACTGTAAAACTACATTTTCTAGCGTCTATGGCAGTGGTTCTTAACCTTTGAGTAATAAGGGACCTTAAAGTAGTTGTTAATGAATAAAGCTATCTATAAATTTAGGGTGGCTTCGCAGACCACTTCGGGTGCTTCTAGGGTTAAGAACCACTGTCTATGGGAACCAACATGAAAAGAGGATGTAATACGTATGTTTACATGGTGTAGTAGGCGTTCGATAGAGAATCTTAAATCAAAGAGAAGCCATTTGACCAGTTGAAGTCAGTGCATTCCCGTTACCCAATCTTATGCGCATATTAAAACTCTGATCACTGTTTTATACCTGTCGGGTCAGTTTTATTAAAATCGTTTAACACTTTACAGTGTGAAATTGACTTTCGGTTACACTTACCTACATCACACCTTTCACACTTGCGGTACTAATTTTAAGCTACAATTACAATTCTAAATGTATTTTTTCTTGTAGACACTTTGTTTCTTTTGTGTGGTATCCAAAAAAGTGTATATATCTAGATAAGATTAAGATCTATAAAAAAATTTTAATAAAAAGAAGTAAGACTATGCGCAGCCTATATTCAGCCAAAAAAATTACTCTATATTAACATGTTTTATTAATTTTGGTATCCACTATACTTTGACTTTTGACAGTCTCGTTATACATTTTTTAAAACTCGATCCGAGGCCCGGGTCGTGCGTCTGATTGCTGTATGGCGCGAACGCTTTTCGATAAACAATCGGCTTGCCACCCTGAGAGCATTTAAAAGTGGGATCAGTTTATTCATACAGCCGCCGACATTGAGACAGACATCTGTCGGTGCACTAGACCTTGCTCTAATCTATCGCATCCTCTTTATAAATATTTATCACAACCACCTATAGCATGTATGCGTTATGTAATACCTTACTGGTTTTAGTAACTGATGTTTCAAATCTGTTAGATACTGATAAATTCATCTTTAAGCGTAGTTTTATACATGATAGTTTTCGGTTTTATTTTAAAAGGATATGAATATGAAATTGGACATTCTACTTCCCTATAAAAATACCTATTCTGTCATTAAAATTTGTATACTGACAAAGGAAGATGTTAATTACTTAGTGACACTTTGTATCAGTTATGAAACCGCAGGTCCCTCAAGGTAATTATGACTTATTCCGATTTACTTAATACTTAATAATGTTTATTACACTCATAGTAACGTATTACCGCATTGAGCCTTCATTAATGAAATCAGATCCCCACTAGATATGTGAGTTTCTAGTTCTAGGTACATTTTATTTATTAATATTTGTCTCGTTTTTATTTTTATCAATCGACTTCAAAAAAGGAGGAGGTTCGCAATTCGACTGTATGTTTTTTTTTTTTTGTATGCTAACACTTAAGTACCTAATCAGTTACTTTTGGAGTCGGTGCCAGCCGATGAGAGATTCAATGTTTTTGTTTGCACCGACTCCAAAAGTAACTGATTAGGTACTTAAGTGTTGGGATTATTTTTAGCATTTTAGTTTTTTGAAGTCGGTTTTATTTTTTTTAATAAAATTTTTTTTTTTTAGTAGATAAACTAAGTGTTTATATCTTCTGATTACATTTATGCATACAACCTACTTCCGAAAAAACCATTAAATTAATCCATTTCTGCAAATAAGCTCTTTTAATAATTTTAACTCACTTTTTTCGATTCCAATAATGATAACACCAAAAATAGACCACTGTGTAGTACTAAACTGCAAAAACATTAAATTCGCAAACAAGTCGTCCTTAAAATTCTTCCATTCCTTAAAAGCATCCATCACCTAGTCGATAAATGACGTTTCGTAACTTTGAACTGTGCTACAGATTGATTCAAACTGGCAAATTCAGGCCGATGATAAATAGCGCCTTAGGTGATTTATTTTAAAACATTTAAGACTGATTGCATGGAAATCATATTTATGGGTAAATAAACTGTATTGGAATGTTACCGGCTTTATAACGATTTTGTATATTTATATCTTACAAGAGACGAACACTGACATGAGGTTCATAAAGATGGACTAATTTAGCTTTGGAAATAGACTCTAGCCGAATATTAAAATTAGGAAGAAACCTACGGAGTAGCCTGAAAAATAAAATATTTTATTGGCTCTGTTACGAAAAAGCAATGCATTTTGTACGATGTTGACACTTGGCATTACGAGCTATAGACCTAGTAGCGAAAAATATTTACTTTCAAGGAGATGTTGAAAACGCAAAAGCCATTCATCACATCATCTTTTGTTCTGTTCAGTGGTAAAATAGTGGAGGTAAAGCTACCTTACGGATAACCGAACATTTTGCACCTTATTTTTGAAACCATAAGAAACAATTTAGTGGCATTTTCTTTGCTGACCGAACTATGGGCATGCAATTATGGGACGACGCGAAGTGGGACAAAAGAGTCGTCTCGAGTGAAAATAAAACTCGAGTCAGACGCGGCTCGGAGAATACTAAGATATTTCATATTCAAATCTTGTAGCCCTAGAGCTTGAACCGTATTTTTAGCAACTAGAAAAGTTGCTTGATGGCTAACTCTTTAGTTCAATTTGTTCGTTTGATGGACAATCAAATAGGGTTCTCTTACAGAGTAAACTAGCTAGCTTACTTATTAAGTAAACAATAGCCTCTGATGGCAATTACCTTGGATAATAAATAATAATAATAAATTGGACAACATCACATTGCTCTGATCATATGGTAAGTAGCTAAAGCACGTGTGTTATAAAAATCAGAAACTACAACGGTACCATAACACCTAGACCCGAGACAATATAGAAAAGTTACTTTTTCTACATTGACCGACCAGGAATCGAACCCGGGACTTCATAGATAGCGATACCTAGTCCGGTATGCTCGCCGCTCGGCTACGGAAGTCGTCGAATATAACAAATCTCTCCTAAATTCTCCAATATCTATTTGAATTTGTAGACCCACAAGAACGTAGGACGCAAAGCTTACAGAATCTGATTACAGATCGGATGGTAATGAACTTATTTCAAAGTGTAATGCAAGCTGTCCCCTGGAGCGGGACAATGCGATGGAAATGCTCCGCAACTTTCCTATTCCCGTCTCTACAAAGGGTAGTCAGGGTTGCTGCAATTTTGAAACGTCATAGTAAAATTATAACGAAAATAATTTTTTGGTGCTGATTAAGAAAACTTTACCTTGAGCTTTAAACAAGTGCAAAAGGAGAAAAGACTGAAAAAAAAGAGTTTGTACTCTTTTTGTTTTTTTCTGTAAAGAATAAACTATAATTTAAAACAGCATTGTTTAATTACTGTTTGGGTTCTCGGTAGGGTAACAAGATGACTGGGTTGTGTGCAAGTAATAAACGTATTTGGATCGTACTTACCAGTTTTCTACACAAGCCGACGGAGTTTATTTACTTGCATTGCATCACCCTTTTTATTTATTTATCTAATACCTGCCTTATCACATTTTTTTTTTAAATTCGATGTCTTCATAGTTATTTTTTTATATTCGGGGCGGAGATAAATCCAACAAACCAACGATCATAAAAACGGTCGAACCGCCCTTAATTTATAAATGGTGTAACTAACCCGACTTTGTTTTATATATTTAGACTTTTACTAAAACGTATGTTATATTATTCAATTCCTGGCAACCCTACAGGGGAAATGGGTTGCGAGTCGATCCCGGGCAAATTCCGGAAACGGGTGTCCGTCGCAGACATCGGAGCTGATTCAGACTACCGGAAATACTGCGACAGCTATACCTCACAATTTATTTGATGCAGGAGTTTTGTTACAAACGTACGTTTATATTGCCATGTTAGAAAATCTGCGCCCTAACAGCTGTAATCTTTTACCACCAGAGGAGTTAGAAGCTGATTTAAGGCTTCGTTTCCACTGGGGCATAACTTGATCCTGCACCTGTATTTCAAACTTTTTAAATTGCCAAAACCTTATTGCGATTTAAATAGGGACCTTATTATATTCCTTATAAGGCAGTTTGTCAAATGAATATTCTGAATTCTGATCGCGGCAAATATCATGAATATTGTTTGTATGATTCTTATTGGTTTTAAATTCCCACCTTGACATTTGTGAATGGTTGTAGATCTGTGTAAATATGCTTAGCCGGCAATTACCGTTATCTAAGTCTGGTTTTAAACGAACGTTGACTTGCCTCAATAAAGTAGTTGTATTTTTCTTTAAATATTAAAATATATATATATGTTTTAACATTTACAAACATTTTTAGATAAAATATAGTTTTAAGGTTTCATTCGATTGCCGGTTGGGTCATATTCTTAACTAGTTTGCCCCTGGGTGTGCTGAGAGAAGCACCTGGATAATACCGATAGATAGTACCTCATATCTCAATACTTCTCCCTTGTTGTCTGTCTCAAATAGTTATTTATAATCAGAATTACTGCTGCTGCTGTTTGTAAGAGGTTAATAAAATGTTGCATTTCTTTTTTGTTACCATTGTGAAAACAAATCTTAGCAAATAATAAAACACGGTTGACAATCTTTGACATGGTTGATTGAAACCATCATTTATTACAGCAGAAGATTCGGCCCTAATAGCTGTCTCCAGAAACAACTAAGTTTATGATGTTGTAACTACAAAGTGCATACCCTTGAACTGGCATCTGACGCATCGACTCAAATAATTACGTTTAAAAGTAAGGTCGTTCGCCTCATAAAATGCATAGACACATGCGCAATGACCACTTGCTGAAAGTAAGAGCCATCGTACACTCGTAACTTTTAGCAACTTAAACTCAAAACGCAACATTCAACTAATGGTTATAAATTAATGTGATCGCATAAAAACCTATGCATCACGTTTACCTAGTGCTTCTTTTTTACTACATATTTAGTTTCGCTAAATAAATAAAATCATAACAATGAAATTCTTTGCATCATCAGTTGATGGTTGGTTTCCAGTAATGTGGTTACATTACTGAAAACAGCGTTTTCTTCTTAAGTGTATCCTATTTAAGTGGTGTTGCTAAGTGTCGAACTTTTGCCCAACCACCGTATTTTGTTTCAAAAGAAATATGCAAATCTAATTTAAAGCAGTTACAGTCTACTGCTACTACATAGCCAGCCGCCGGCTATGCAGTAGTGTCTGTCTAGTGTATCTGGGTCTTAAGTGATCTCTAGATGCAATTGGACGAGCTCTTCATTAGCTCACTCACGATGATATCTCGTCGTCACGTCGCGTTTAGGGTTCCGCAATGGCAAGCTGGTTGTTTCTTAATTTCCTTTTTGTGACAACTTCTTTGTGTTTGCAATTTGAAATAGTGATCGCATCTTTTATTGTGATTTCTCAAGTGGTTTTCTTCGGTTGTTAAAGTTACACATAATAAGTTTGGAAAAGTAGGTTTGCCGTCGGTATTCTTTTATGGCTAAAAACAAAGAAATAACTTTGTTCAAGTATTTTTTTTTTGTATATTTATTTATTTATTTTAATTACTTGAATGTCTAGATTTGTGTCAAAGACAGCTTATCGTGCTAATTTCGAAACTGCAGTTATTAGTATCGTCATCAATATGTGCGTGCTCTATCTGCTCCACCGATATCGCCGCTTTATGGGTAATTAAGGGGTCAGTAACATTAACATGGACATTGTAACCATTGGGAACGGTGCATGTGCTTTGCTGAGTGCATTTGGACTTCCACCCTACGGTCGATAGGGATTGGAATATATTTTGTTCCATCCTTGTGGAAAAATGCTATTCTATTGTTTATCATATTAAAATTATGATAATTAAATCCAAACAGTTCTATCTAGCTATTTGTTCAACATATTTTATGTACAAGCTTTTGTTTGTAACATTGTCTTTGTATCTAGACGGTAAAGTGCCATGAATTATTTTTAGGACTGGATCACCATTCTTGTATATTGCTTTATGTAGGATCTCCACATTAATTGATTGATGACAAGATTTTCTAGATAAGCGTCTCTTAAGTGTTAAAATTTGCTCCGAAGTGTTTTTGTCGAACAAAATTATCGTATCATCACAACTTGTATATTCCATTCTAAAATTGTACGGTACGAAGTCATTGTAAGAAGTTGTTGTTTTATCCTTTTGCATTTAGTAACAAAGGTCAAAATGGTCACCTATTTTTGCTGTTCCTATACTAATGTAGGCATCGCATGCGCTTCTTCAATTAACTCGAGACGCGTACGGATAGAGAATTTGTTCTAACTAAAATAGGTGCATGTCATGTTAGTTAGATGTAGTTAAATGTAGCAGATTTATTATTAGATAATTATTGAGGTAACCCCGACTTAAATCACGTGAGGTCACTAAAGTCCTTGAAAATTGAACAGATTCTAAAATAAAAACCTACACATAATTGAAAACCAAGGTATTTTGGTAGCAAATAAGTTTTTACATGCACAAGTATCTGGTGTAGAAGAACATAATTTTGTTTATAAGTTAAATAGTTTCACTATCACAAAAACTACTGTAACCCCTAGTGAGCCTGCCGAGGAGGCTTCGCTTTCATTGCCACCTTTCTCTTGTTTTCAATATGCGGTCGTGGTTTTTGTCTTTTCATTTCTTCGACATTTCTGTGGTTTCATTTGTTTTATTGCTATGCAATTGCTGTGTTACTTTTAAATTTGCTATGTCCTAAATGATGAATGGAAGATAGGATGGATCTAGTGAAGTTTTGGGATCTGAATTGAATATTTGCGTTTGCTGGGATTGAGCTGAGCTGTTCTTATTTTGAAGGTTTTATTAAGAAAGGAATTGGACATTGTTGATTTTGTAACTATATCGTGGAAGTAGGTATATCTTCTGTTGCACTGGTTGCACACAGATAGTCTGTAAAGCTCAAACGTGATTTGAAGTTGGCATTCTTGATCACCACCTTGATTTTTGAGGACCTCTACGCAATTAGCCGTCATAAACTTTATTGTTTAAGCTTTGTGGATCCCTATTTGACGTTAGTAATGCGTAATAAAGTAGAAGAAAAAAGAAAGTGTCAGTTATTATTTATAAAACGATTTTTTATACTCGAGTATTAAGTAGAGATCTAATAGGCTTTATCTTAAAATACAAACTTAAATCTGAATTACTAAGTTGTATGTGCTAAGATTTGCCTTTGAGCTTCTATCATTTTTGGTAACCCTATCTACGTCATGTGATACGAGTACTAGTTTAGTCATTATGTTGTCATGACCTTGTTGAATTGTAGTGACAGGAAATTCATTTGCGTTAAAATGTGTACAGTACATTGGAGCCGCCATTGATTCGCGGCAGATGGCTCAGCTAAACACCTCAATTGGTTCTATGTAAATGATATAATGTTACGACACTTATATATTTGACACTACTAATTCTTAGCCAAGGACATAATTGGCGACCGCGATGGCCAGTCAAAATCGAACAATGAAGTTAGAATACTCCTGGGGGAAACCGAACTGCCGCGGCCTGTAATGAATTTAATCAGTCCTTACATTAAGAGGAGTTGGGAGTTCAATATCGATTTTCCTTCACTAATATATCGAGATGATATAGGCGTTGGCAGCTACACAGCTATAGAATTACCCCTGAAGTAAATTATATTGAAAAACATAAAAACCATTAAAATTGGTTTACATTTAGTGAAAAAGTCGCGTAAGATAACACAAGGAAAACAAAGAGTCAAATCGACCACTTTTTCTTTTTATAGTCAGTTGACAAAATAAAAATAACGTATATGAGAATGTTGTAAAATATCTAAAAAGTTTAAAAAATCTTAATATAATTGTTGACATTGTTAGATTTGCGCCTTATCAACATGAACCTGTGTCTAACATTGACAAACATGTTGATAGTGCTAAAACCGAAAGTGTCACGACGTCATGATCTATTACGGAGAAATCCGTCACTGTGTTTGTACAGTGAAACAGTCGACTTTGAATTGTTTTTTAAGGACTTACTAAAGCAGCCGGCAGTAATATGACTAAGCTATCATCTGACTTACATAGAAGAAACAAGAAGCTAGTGTAGTTAAAATTGAGCGTTTGTTTGTAATTGTATCACGTCGCAAGTTTGGAACGGACAAGGGTTTTTAAAACTTGATATTTTTAAAATGGCTGCATCGTAGAAAAAAGGTTCAGATAACCTAAGTTTTGATGGTAGCAAAATACAGATAACGCAACAGTATGTTGCAGGTTTTTGTTGCATCCCCAATGCAGTAGTTTAGCGTATGGCTAACGAAAAATGAGCTTGACCCTAGACTAGATTTACAATTTCGTTTTCCATTATTTTTATTACAATAATTATTGTTATTTTATCTGGTGTCACATGGCACGTGGCTTTTAGAATTTCAATCTTGTCTCAGACTCTTTTTTCATTTACCTTACTCTAGCTAGAGTAAACAAAAAAAAAAACATAATTTATTCTATATTTGTGTGGAAAATTTGTCTAAATTTGCATACGGGAATACCTCTTAATATTCGTAATAGTTTTCGCTCACTCCTTTGATAATGAACAACAACTAACTACACCGTCCATAAGGTTACGTATATTCTGCAAATTTATTTTTAGTTGGAATATGTTAATTAACGTCATTGGTCACTAAATTCAATTAGTCAGCTTAAGTCAAGTGTAACCCCCCTGTTTTTAACAAAAAAAAAAGATCTACGACTGCGTAAGGTTAAATGATGGCAAAGAAGATTAAATGAATTGCGTATAACATAAAACATTCCATAGATGAAGATGCGACAAACAATTTCGTCGCAATCGCAAGATATCGTCTTGAGGTAAATGCACTGAATTTAGGTGATTTAACTACCTACTTAGAGTTACGTACGAAATGCTCAAATGTGGTAAAACAAGTTGACTGCTTCACTTTATTTGGTGTTACATTTTTTGTTATTGTTTATGTAGTGGAACAAAAAGTCAGTTAGTCGTTATGTAAACCCATTTTTATAAAATGACGACATATCTTTTTTGCTCAAATAATGAACGATAAGTATGATGTAGCCTTTTCGTAGCAAAACATATATTATCTTGCAATTAGGATCATATTTATTTATTCACTTTTCCTTAGAATAACAACATAGTACAGGGAGATTCTCAATTTAAGAGATATATTTACACTCGTATTATATATTTAATTATTACTCGAATATATTTTATGCTCTTTCTATTGTACCTATTGTCCACGAAAGTTTTTTTATTAATAAGTCAAATTTTGGATTGGATTCAGTATAATTTGATGATGGACCCTTTTAAATATCTTCAGGTGGAAGATTTATTTTGTCTGTGTTTACCTGTAAAACCAGACAAAAGAACCAAGACCAAGAACAAAAGACCTGTACCAGTGTTGTCCGGATTACCTTGACGACATCAACTATATATACTAAGAAACGTGAAAGTATTAATAAAAAAAAAAATAAACATGAGTACAACTGCAATTATAATTAATCCATGGTTTATTTTATAAGTGGTCCTGTCGACTTAATATTGATTATTTACATTTTTTTGTTAAAGTTTTTTTCATAAGTTTTGTTCAAAATCACGTTCCTTGAATAAACTACATAACTTTCCTGTGAGTCCTTTAAAAACATTTCTTTGAGTCAGACATAAAAATCGTATCAATTTTGTTGAAGCATTGCGTTGTCAACCTGTCTCTACCTCAGTTACAAGATTTAATTTATTTTCCCCTGCAGCGATTACACGACTTCTTAGCAAGCTCTTGCGATATATTTCAGGAAACTTAAACTAAGGTAATAAATGTTCTTTAAGCTTACACAGTGTGTTGTAACCTAATTTCTAGAGAATTCGAAATTTATGCATGGTATTTGTTTTGTAAATAGCCCTAAACAGAAAACACTTACCTATACAGATAATATAGACTAAGGATTCGTTTCGGATAGGTACCTTCATCAACAGGAATTTATTATGACGCAGCATCTAATTTATCGTAGAAACACTAAAAGCAAGACTAAAATACACGCACCTATTACGTATTAAATAATATACACAATTGGTGAGCTCTGATTGGCCTTGAAAGTTTAAATAGATGATCAATTTAACAAATCGATATATTTATTTTCAGTACTGTCCTTAACAATTCCTGTAAAGTAAAATCATGAAAATATTGTGCATCCAGTACGGTCAATTTGCATAAATTGATCGGGCGTCGTCGGTGTCGCGGCGAGGTGCCCCGCCTGCGCGGGCGCAGTCGCGCGCCCAACCGACAAACTGATACACGTTCCACCGTAATGCTTAATTACATCCTCGCTTCTCGCAATTGCACGACAATTTAACACTTTTACAAGCCAATTGCTCATTTTCTAAAACGGGCCAGTCAATGCCGCGCTACCGTGCGTGCGCGCGCCGAATGTAAACTCTGGAGTCCTGTGCGGTTATTGGATAATCGATGTTATAGTGATCTCGATAAGTGCACCTTCTAGTCAATCGCCATGCGTCAGAGGTATCAGCTGAAACAGAGACCGTACGTATTATTAGTTCAACGTGACTGATAAGCTTAGATTGAATAGCAAAGCGCGAGCGATGTTAGACAATAGGTAGAAAGTAAGGCGTGCGTTCAAACGCCAGTTTCGAACGCTTAAGTTACTTGAAACAATGGCATTCTTTAAGCGCATCAGTGCTTTGATAGCATCTATTTATAAGGAACAGCCTTTGATGCTTTCAAGAGTAAACCTTATCGCGATTAGATATCGTCTACTGCATGGAAAAATAATGATGTAAGTGTCAAAAAAGTCTTTAACGGCGCTTGAAAATATATTTAACTAACTACTTACAAAGTTAAAAATTCAAATGAGTGATAATTTAGCTTTTTAAATCACTCATCAGGCATTGGTAACCAAGACACAATAGAAATGTCATTGTTATGCGGTCTCATGAAACTGCTTGGTTGTTGACGAGTTAAACCTATATGATGTGGGTATTATTGTGGACATTTAACCCATAAATCTTCTTAGAAATGAGGAATGGTTATGTTGAAAAGAATCAGACTCCACACGCATTTACCTATATGCAGATATACAGAAACCGATTTATTTTTATTACCTATTATTTTTCATAATGATAGGAAAGGTGAGTCACCAAATTGTAATTATATTACTACCACATGTTTAATCAACTGCTTTTTACATATTCGCAGTAAAAGCAAGTGGTTTTCTGCTATGTCAGTGGTTCTGCAACAGGTCAGCTCTCCCATTTTCGGCAGAACACAAGAACTGACACAATGGTGAACATCATTATGTAACCCATACAAGGCGGAGTCATTCTGAAAGTCATTACACTGCTTTCTGTTGTGAGATAATAATATTACCTATGATGTTCATGTGAAAGTAAACGATTTTTTAAGCGCTACTTTTGCACACTCATGATTTTGTGGTGAAAGCCCTGATTTCTGAAGTTGTGATGCTTTGACCTACCTCTGTTTTTGATTCTTGTTTTTTTTTATATAAACTAGTAGCTAGTTTTGTTATTATTATATCGCTCTTTAGATAAGATATCTGTAGTGATAACATTTGAATATCAAGATCTTTTAATGGAAAAACACTTTATATACATATGTCCTTTATACAGGTTGACACAGGGACCTTTTTATAAAGGTTGTTCTTGTTATGACTATAAACCACTTTGACTGTGGGTCTAATTGTGAAATTGAGAAGAAAAGAACAGCTGTTCCATACTCAAGTCCATAAGCGGAGGAGCCCAGTGTATAGAAATGTCTCATAGTACGAAAAACATCAAGTAGGTAGAAGGAAAGTCTTTTGTTCAACCTATATGTTTAAAAAAAGCAAAATCTGTTTTAAAATTTAATTTAGTTAAAAATAATACAATCGGGCAAACACTAGTAACGTTTATGAATTCCTGCTACTCGAAGTCCTTTTACTGCTCAATTTAGAAAAAATGTAAATAAAAAAAAAACAAGCGTGTAATTGGCGGAGGTAATAAGCCAAAGACAAAATAGATAGTTAACAGACTATTACTAACTTAGTTTTTACAAAAATCGTTTTACAGCTTAACCGATATAACTATGCGGCGTGGTCCAAACAAGTTTGCGTATGTTTTGCAACAAGAGAGGTTGTTTGGCGGAAACTTGGTCGCTACGTAAACTGTATTGTCGTTCGAACACGACTCGCTTCCAGTGCTTTGTCTGAATTATTTGTAACCGTTGTTTTCTTTGATTTTCAGGTAAGTCGCCTTTATTCGAGCTGCAATTTCAGAAAGGATGTAGTAAGTTATGTGACATGAATCTAGGTACAATACTTAAAGCAGGGTTTAGGTTTTTTTTATAATCTGACTAAACGCTATTTTTTAATACACGTAGCAAACTCCTTAGAAAAATTATTTTAGATTATTTTCTTTGATTAACTAAGCAATTATTATTAAAGGTATTCCACACACAAAACAGTTTTTATGACATGATGAGATAAAAACGCGTAGCGGAGCGTCATCCCTGTTCTGTGGACAAAAACATAACCTAATTGAGTTCCACCTGGCCTAGTTTTACATAGTTTACTGTTCATTAAGAACAAAGTAATCATTAAAAATACATAAATTAGTATCTTACCAAACCTCAATGCTTAAACTAGTAAAAAAATAGATATTTGCTGTCGTATTTTTGTATCAGACATAGTTAAAATAACGCTCATATTGTTTTGTTCTAGTGACGAAAATAGTTTGACGTTCACACAATAAAGTGGCCTTAATTGTGGTACGTGCATCAAAGCGTCCACTCAATTGATCTGTGCATATTTATCAAATTATCTACATACCTAACATGGACATTATTTGCAAGGCTATTTAGGTCAGACACAGCCCGCAATTGTATTTGCACAATTATACCACACTTCTAATGGTTTGTAATGGAAACTATACCTTGGCTTCTTCTAAGACAGATTTTGTAAAACTTAAAAGGAGCTTCCCAGCCCTGTAATTACCATAGTAGACAAATAAATAAATTTTGAATTTAAAAAACTAAGCAATAATACACAAACAAGTAAAAATGGCAAGTAACGAAACGATTATTTTTTTGTTTAGAGCATGCAAATTAGATACGAATTTTTAAAGCTATTTAGATATTAGTGCAAAAATATGCTTAACACTGAACACTGACATATAATATTTAAAGACCACAAAGACTAACTCAACCTTGCTATGACGACTTTGAAATATTGAGGCTGGTATACAACGAAAAACGGTCTTGTATTTGAAGAAAAAATCTCTCAATAACAATACAAGATTAAGTTAATGTGCATGTAAGCAGCGGAACGTTACCGAAACGTTGGACGTTTTCCGCATTATTCCAAAAATCTTTCAAAACTTGAGCAACGAAAGGCGAGGCGACGAGAAATTAGGAATACTATAAGCTTTTTCGTTATAAATTACTAGAATTTAGTTATACTTAGTTTCGAACATTACAGCACTGGGCACTCTGGGCAGGATATTCTTATGTTAATGTTTGTACAATAAGTTTAAATCAGTATGAGAATTTATTGTTTTTGTATGTAGAAAAATATTTTTTTAAAACAGAGGCACCTCATGTTTAACTAACACAGTTTCTAGATGTGAATTTTTATTGTAATAATAATGATTGGGATTCTGTCATTGAATGCCATTTAAAATATTGTAAGTATTGCAAACGATTATTACAACGGGATCAGAGAAATCTTAATTCGTAAAAATAAAGTATCTTCAAAGTCAAAGCCAAAATCATTTATTCAATTTAGGGCAGAAAACTGCCACATGAACGTCAATTTTATTGGCCCATATGGGGCAGAACATGTCTCCTTATTTTTTGAGCCCTACTAGCGCTTCGAGACAAGACACAGACAATCTGGCAAGTGCTGAGAAGAAACGCCGGAACAAACAGTCACCACTTAATTCGTAAAAGAGCAAATAACTATATAATATAGATAAATAAGTTGAATTGGAATAATAAAATGTAATATTATTAAAACTTGAATTTGATTAAATATTTAAATTCACAAATACATCAGGGAGGTTATAATGTAACTATTTGCCATCTCTAATGTTAATGTAGGTATGAGAAAAAAAATACAAAATAAATTGAAAAAAAGTGATTAAATGAATATGAATAAACTTTGATCAATTGTATGAGTTGATGACATATACCTTGATCAATATCTATCATTGTGAGTGAGGATAGATTTTAATACTTGGAATGTTGGTGTATATGTTTGTAGTTTGGTTAGGTTAGTTGCCTAAACCGTTTTTTTATGTGACCTAAATATAAATAAAACAACAAAAAGTTATTCCGTTGTAATGGCTTATAGCCTAAACTTAAGATTAAAGTATAAGTAATTCAATTACAAAATTTAATTGTTTTGTTTTACATCCAAAAAATTCAAATTGAGAAGTTTGAGCAGTTAATTTGTTTCGGAACATTTGTTGGGCAACTGATAAAGTTTTATTTTCTAGAGAATTTCTTATTATCAATAGCAGAGCACTCTAATTACATTGCCAAAATATTGAAATGAGTGATTATTTTGTTGTTTAAATTTAGTTGTAAGATGTTGACTGTACATCAGATTCCCTTCACACGTTCAGTTTACGACTTCCATAATTTCTGACTAATTCGTTATTATCGTTATCCTGTGCGGGCCACGTATGCTTGATGAAGTAATTGAATATCCTGTTTTAGCTCTCCCCGTTTTGATGTTTCCTTGATTACAGGATATTTTGTAATTGGTTGTGCCTCCTTGTGGTGCATTGCAAGAATTGTAACAAAATCGCTTAGTGTGTCATATTTGATTTCTTAATTTGTTGTACAAATTAATATTGAATAATGCAACAAAGCATTCAGCTTTGAAACGAACGACCGCTTACCGCAACCTGTTATAATTTTTATAATAACGGTAAAAATAAAGGATGAGTCTAGGATATATTTTTATGATTTATCTATGCTTGCATTGGTTCTGTTTGTGTTGTTTTTTGTTTTTAAATTGTTTGTAAAAAAAGTGTTTTAATATATTTAATTTTAAATCTAATTTTAAGTGAACTAATTATAATATGTATGTATCATATGAGAAATACATTCTTTAAATCTAAACCAAAATATTAATCTTCTGTTAATCGTCTGCTCTGATTTAAATCTTGGGATTTTGGGGTCACTCACTGGCTAGTTTTGTACTAGCACATAGTGAAAAAAAAAAAAATTGTTTTAAGTTATTTTTTGTATAGGAAAAAACTCAATTCGGTACACACACCACCGTATACGTTTTTATCTTTGTTGCTGATACAAAATACATCTCTTACTAGCCTCACTACTGTTCTCAAATCAGAGAACTAATCAGTTGTAAAGGCGACGATGTGTAATAATATATTACCATTTAAAAAAACTAACTAAATTCTGTTGTTTCTTACTATTGGCTCTATTTACATTGCTTTTCTTCCTTAATAGTACTAGAGCAGTAAAAGGGCAAGTTACAGCGCTATTAAACTATACTTTACACAGGGAAGCGTAGGTGCGCGCGCAGACCGCGGGAATGCGGAATGGACGGCGCAGACTCGGCAATCATCGAGTAAAAGGCTCGATCTCGCTCGGCCCGTTCCCTTTTACATAACACTATTTTAATTATTAAGTATGCAAATTATATACGCAAAACACAGGGCAACTTTATAGACCCGTACGGACATGTTAGCATCGTAAAATGTTAATGCAACCTTCTCGTGGTCATTTCATACTTGCAAACTATGCGTCTAATTTTTTGATAAGTGATTACAGTTTTTCCTGTTCGAATCTTAAGAACTTTTCTTGTTAGTAAATATATAATAATATTGAGTAGTTGTGTGGAGGTCAATCTACTGAACTAACTACCTCCGCCAAATGTGATTGCGATAAAATAATGTCGCCAGCTCTCATTGTATTTTTAATTAAGTTTATCCAGCCATCATATTTCTACATCCCACCTCGTTAAAATAAACTTAAAATACCTACTACTACATACATAGGATATACTTTGCTTATGAAATTGTAAATTCTGTTTAATGCATATAGCAAAAGAGGTTATTATGCTGAAAAAATAAAATTGCCACTCTACATTTAAAAGAAACTTAAATTAGGTCACGGAAACATTTTACTAGGGTTCGTGTAGGGCAATATCTTTTTTGATGTCCAAATGTTCAGTTATAAAGATCAGACACAGTTATAGGTTATAATGACCGGAGTATAACAGGTTTTGAATAAAATCCGACATGTTAAATTGAGCGTGAAAGGCGAAGCCACATTTCGGTACTCTACTTCGATAGAGGAAACTAGACTGTAAATTACCACACATCGGCATAGTTTGGTGATTGATAGACAGATTTCCAAAAAAATACGTACCTGATTCAGTCAAATTGGATGCTAATTAGTTAGTAAATGTAGTGCAATATGAATTTATGACGTAATTTAAAATGTAGGAAATACTTGAACACTAATGTACACTTCTGGTCTTACACCTAATTTATATGAATTGAATATACAGGGTGCCCCGGAACTCAAAGATATCCTTGTAACCACATATTGTATACATCAAAGTAAACAACTTTTCTTCTATGACTTATGATTTATATATATGTATATACTAATTTTTGGTTTTTATACAGGGTTACATTGCAAAGGGGTGCCAAATCTTTAGGAGTGGCTCAGAATCAGTAACTCAATCGAACTATGCAAAGAACATTAAACATTTTTTCTCATTTAATTATTTCTATCTTCTGTTAAAAATCGTACGCGTGGATAATTTACTCATTTATGGAACATACAATTTTTTTTTTTTTTTTACAACCTGTTCAATCCCACTGCTGGGCAAAGGTCTCCCCCAGACTCTTCCATCGATCTCTATCTATCGCCAATGACTTCCAATCCCTCGTTAAGTTAACCAAGTCGTCACACCATCTTTTTTTGGGTCTACCTCTTCGGCGACCGCCGTCTAATAGGTACCCATCGGGTGACGATACATACATACGATTACTCGTATTAAAAATAAAAACGACGCTTCTTTATATTGTTCCCTAGATCTTATTTTTAAATTTGGCACCCCTTTGCAATGTTACCCTGTACATACCAATTTGGTTTGGTAATTTTGTATGGGAAGTCGATAAATTTTCTTGCAACCTTGCGTTATATACCAAGAGTTATATAACAATAGTTGTTCACCATGATGTGTAGAATATGTGGTTACAAGTTTATCCTTGAGTTACGTTACGGGTTACCCTGTATACAGTATGTATATGAAATTCATATAAATTAGGTGTACACCTATAAACCTTTGATGTAAAAAAAAATATGTTGAAGTTTTTAAAAACAGGTGGCGGTATAGTGGTTACTTTAATTATATTAAGAATTCAAGCGTGTGTTATAAAGTTAAAACGCAAACTTCGGTAATGTTTAATGTGATTGTTGTATCTCCAGCCATTGTGTAATTTATTCAAGAATTACATTACTTAATATCTTTTTTAGCTATGAGATCTGTGTCATTGTGTAGAAATATATAGCACCTTCGCGTCGACATGTGCTATCGTGCTTGGTCAAGTGTTTTCAATTTCACGGTAGATTGACTGACATAATCATGATTGTAACAAAACACCTAATTCATATTAGTCGATAGACGATGATTATTTGTAACTTATCATTATTTCATTAACCATTTCTTTCTAACTTCTTAGTAAAGTTTCAGATGAAATAACAGTTTGTGATAAATGTATAGAAGGAGTTATTTTCTGAAGCAGGTAGTTTTCCAAAGATACAATCTGGAAAAGACTGGTGACGTTTAGTTTACGTTTTTTATTCTAATACCTGTTACCTTTACATTAAAAAGTAATATGGCTAAAAAGCTGTTAACAAGAAAAACTCGTTCTTCCTAAATTTAGCAATAGCAAAGGATTGCAAGACAGCTGAGGGACACATTTCGCACAAACGGTGTTTACTTTGTTGAGCCCTGCGAGCCTAGCAGAGCATTCGACCCGGACTACCTGAATTGTTAATTAAGTGTACACAAGGGGAATGTTCAGAGAAATTTCGGGGTACTTGTGTTGCAAATTGTGAAAACATATTGAAGTACAGAATTTAGGCTTTAGAATTTATCTGTTGTTGCTGTGAAAAAGATTCGTACAATATACATACATTTCTTTGAGGGAGTAATTTAGCTGTATGTACATTTAACTGTGATTTTTATGTTGAAAAATTAATTAAGCAACTGGTATTTATAATTTTTGACTAAGTATTACTAATACAAGAATATGTCATGTTTGTTTGAGTCAGATTTGTAGTTATCTCGTTGCCTAAAAATGATTTATTGAAAATGCATTCAAATATGGAAGTTAGATCCCATTTAATACGATAATGATCGGTCTTTGAACACGTATCAGACTTCCTATAATAAATATCGATAGTATCACATTTACTATTGATATTTGGTAATCGGATTCTCAGAATTCGCAGTGTTAATAAACAATCGGTAAATTCAAGGCAGTCCGGCAGGAAGAATGCAGTCAGCTGCAGTTCGCCTTGTAGGACCTTGTAGTGCTTAGTTTGTAAATTCGATTGTGATTTGTGGAATAGCTTACGGCGTAAATATATTCAGACTGTTTGGATAACAAACGACTGATATTCTAGAAACGTACATATGTATACGCCTAATTTACAACAGATTTTAAGGAAGAAAAAATTATATGGCAAAAAAGTTTTCTGTTTCCAAACACATTAACAATACTCTACCTATAGTCTCTAGGATCATGACTGAACATTATGTTTTTGTTGCGATTTTGATATTATACCCGTACTCTAAGTATGTAAAAGGTGTTCGTACTATATTTGTTGCAATATCCCAAACATCCTGTAGATGCCAGGTAGAAGAGCATTTTATTAATAAATTAATATTTTTTTATCAAACAGCATCAATTAGCAGATAGCTAGACTAACTGACTAACTCTTAGTAATGTTTTATTAATATTTATGGTCATTATAGCAAAACCATCAGTCGTAGATAAAAATCATAATCAGTTATTAGACCAACAACAAAAAAGCTGCTGGTAATTGGCATAGGTAAAGACCTAAATGACATTTAATTACTATGATTTGTCTAAATAGCCAACATACACTTAAATAAGCAATTAACATGTTACATCTTATCTTTGTTTGAAATTAGCCTCATAATATGGTCAGGTACTAGGTGTGGTCTGAAGCGAATGGCACGTCTTGGCCAATTCCTGGACATTGGAAAAGGTCAGAAGGCAGTACCCGAACCACAATTGTGAGCGATGATTTGCTACACGATAGGTCGCGTTCACATTGAGGAGCTATGCGCCGTACATGCACGTTACGCGTTGTATGTTTGTGAACAGCTATTTCATTTGGCACTGTTCTGGTAGGAAGTTCATTCTATTACTAAACTACCTACCTGTATACAAATTTCAATCACGTCTAGATGATTTTATATTAGTGATTATTTGAGCTAAAAAAAATTGTAGATTTAAAAACTGTAAACACTACTAATTTAAACACTCGCAACAGAACATTTGTCATGATATCTGGGGGCACGGCAGTGCCCCGCCAAGACGAGCGAAGGGAAGGGCAAGGGCACTATTTTTTCTCGAAGTGCTTTGTAATATATTTCAAAAAAGGCTGACAATAGTGACAGTGTCTTGCACTGCTTCAACATGGCACAAGCCTAGCAGTGTTAACTGCTTTTGCGCAATTATTAGGCTTGTTGTAAGGCGTAAAAGTGCCATTACGGTCTATTTATTTATTATCAATTTTGATTATATTGTACTAAGTCCGTTGTTGTAAAACTTGCGCAATGATGATTAAAGAATATTCTCTCCACTGATCATGTCTGTTCTGCCTAACAACCTTACCTATAGTTTGTGAGTCGTGATTCGCAAGAGCCCTGTACGGGCGAAGTTTGCGCGTCTTGCCAATGTGGATGCACCCCAATAGCCCGTAGGTGCGCTTGCGCAAGCACGCATCTGTTGCAGTGAGATACACCGATAAGCCACTAGTGAAATTATTGCAAATTCGCTTGTCAGCTCCATGACTAATGGACTTGAAGATATACTGTAATAAGTGGTTTTTACTTAATTTGAAGGTGACTCTTCAATTACTATTAGTTATTACCTGACTGTCAAGGAAGGGTTATGTTTATTTTATGTTGATCCTAAAACGTGTTCAATTGGGAACTAATTATCGATTAAATAAAGTTATGTAATGGTTTTAACTTCTAAAGAAAAGGTTTAAGTACAATTAATGTTATTTTGAATTTTCATTCAGTAAGCCTCTTGTCAGTAGAGCTTTATTCACATTTTTAATCTCAATCACGCCTATTCATTGTTTTAATGATTATGTTTCATTTTGGCCATAGAAACCAAGTACATAATTAAAATAAAAAGTCGTTAATCAATTAGAATATGTGCTAAAAATATGTGAGTACTTACTTTATGCAAATTATTCAATAAATCTTACAACAACCTGTCCATCAGCGGAGAAAATAAGAGAAAGTGCATACTTGCGGCACTTGCTATTATAGACAAATCTGTGTACAGTCAGGCGCATAAATATGTACTGGTCCAAACTTGGTGTTTAAGTATACGAGATCTGGAATCGCAAAATGTTGGTTTTTCTTGTATAGAGCAATGGTCAGTGTAGGCATATTTAATGTAATAGCGGCTAACTGGCTATGTAGATAGCAGGACTGCCAGCTTAGCTAGGTAAGTATAACTATTTTATTTTGTTAGTAACTTTATGTAGGTACTAGTTTAGTAAGTCTACTTACATTCTACTACTTACTTCTACTGTAGGATACGGGCCTTGTCTTAACGACGTGGTGTGGTTAGGGTTATATACTTCACTTGGCAAGTTTATGTGAATTGAAGCTTTTATTGTGTTATCCGACAACCTTAAAGAAGCGTCGTGATGTTCATGTAATTGCGCTGGCCGACTTAGGATTACGTACGCAGTATTCCATTGTCATGTTTTGTGCTTTTACCTTACCGCGTGAAACTGTGCCTAGAGACAATGCAAGACGAATTTTTTAATATTTGTGAGACCAATAAATACATAAATCACTACTAAGATTGTGTATGAATGAGAATGTTTTTAAGATATTAAAGAGATTTAAGATATTTTCAGTAGCGTGTATTGAAAGAGACCTTTGTCCAGCAGTGGACTGACATGGGTTGATTATGTAGAAACACTGACACACACATCCATCTAAGTAAAATAATTAAACAATATATGATTGTCAAAATAGGTTGATTCAAATTAGCTAGGTAGAGACAAAGTACGAGTATTTACATTTACCATACTTTGTCTATTTTGTCTCCACCAAATTTTTTCATAATCAGCCCACGTCAGTTCACTGCTGGACATAGGCCTCTCCTGATACACGCCACTGAGCCCGATCCTCGGCTATTCTTTTTCATCCACTGCCAACAGACTTGCGTATATCGTCGCTCCACCTTGTCGGAGGGCGCCCCACGCTGCGCTTGTGTAGTCGTGGTTACCACTCAAGAACACGTCTATCCCATCGGTTATTGGTTCTACGGCAAATGTGACCAGCCCACTGCCACTTCAGTTTGCTTATTTTATTAGCTATATTGATTGCTCTACCTAATTTAATTTATCATTATTGCAGTAATTAAAATAGTGATTTGTGTGCAAACGAAGTTATCATTTAATCCTATAGTCCTAAGACTACAAAGTTGTCAAAATAGTCACATGTAGTTATGTACACTACATTTAGTTTTCACAATAAAATTGCACAACAACGCAATTAGGGACTGTTCAAGTGATCCCGAATTCCCGAGCACTTCAGTTCTCCGCTTGTTTAGACTTGTTCCCTAACTTTGACTACGGATTGGGAACGCCCACTGTTGTTGAAGGATTTTCCCAATTCTGTTTAGAACTTTTAGCAAAACAATTAGGTAATGTACCATTTGCGAATAGCCTGACTTTGTATTTGTAGTTTATATTTTATATCGTATACCTAAGTATTGTGTATAAACCGAAATAGCGCAATTCTATGAGCACATTTAACGTTTCAGTTTGATAAATGGTTAATTGATACAATTTTTCTGACCTTAAAAACTTACCAAGAATCATAATTATAAAATTAAAATATTTTCATAATTATTTGAAGTTTTTCTTCTCAAGGTGTTATCTTCTGCCAAAATTTGATGGTCATCAAAGCCAATTGTAGGTTTTTATACTGACATGTCTTGAGCGAAAAGTCTAACTACTTAAGTTAGTTATTAATTAACATTTAAATTTATATTACATACGACTAAAACAAATAATACTTACAAATGCTAACTTATATATAATGTAGAGGTGCTTTTATGTTTGTAATTAAAGTTAATTTTTACTATAAGTTATATTTATATGCTTAATATTATTTAATGCAGCAATTTGCATTTGAAACGCTTTAGTTTAGAGGGTGTCAACAAATTGCAGAGAAAACATCAGAAATACTTGTTGGCAAACAAATCTTATTTTTTACTAGAATGTACAGTAAAGGAACTTTAGTTAAAATGAGGTTTTATTTTACTGTACATTCTTAATGTTTTCAAGACTAACATGTGCATAATTTTGAAGTTTAAAATCGTAAAACTAACTTGATTCGATTTTTTTCAAAAGAAAACAGCTTAGGCACTCAGCTACGAAAACATACGTCATTCATGCTATTGGCTAAGTGTAAATACATTCATACTCAGAAATTTGTACGTTAGATAAAACTGAATGAAACGTAAATGTGGTGTAAACGTGAATAACAATCTTTATTATTTATTATGTATACAACATATTACAATTTTTAAAACAGAGTCCTACAAAACTGTTTACACAGTTTGTCTGTCAGTTTGTTATACCAAGTATGTAGCTGCATTTGCAGTAGGTACACCAATAACAATATTATTGAGTAACATGTAGCAGGCTTGTCCGCAGGATTAATATCTACAATATTGTGTAGTACACAATGTACACAACGTCTTGAGAGGTCCATCTCGACGAACTCAATTATAATTGACCTCTGATCCTCGACAACTGGGCATGTCCTTTTTTTTTTTTTTTTTTTTTTTTTGCGCAGGAAAAATGCGTTAGCATACCAACCGCGTCAGGGCAAGCGGGAGGTTATGTACGGACTCTCTTGCCGGGAGGCAGCGCTAGTCGCTGTCTCTCGGCAAGCATACCATACTAAAAAACCTGCGGTGTACACCTCAACGTATGTTGGTGATGCATGGGGACCCAATGTATGACTTCCATGCATCACCCACGTACGGCTATGCCGGGCCTCAGGCATATGGAATAAGGTGATCCAGTACACACAGGATCACCCCAAGGCTGGCGGGCTGTGCAATGCGAGCATAGGGCCCCTTGACCCTTCACTCACTAGCCTGCTAGAGGGTTGAGATGACGGAGGGCGTAATGCCTCCGCCTTCTCCCCCTCCTTCGTCTGCGGATCGGATCAGCATGAGGATCGTCCTCCCTGACCCGCTCCGCAGCCTCCTTTTGCGACACCACGTCCTCGCAAAAGGAGACCATACCCTCCCATGCCCTCTCGCTTCCCAACATAGCTCGCACTATGCTGGGAAGCGAGAGGTTATCCCCAACCACTGAGGTCAGAATACGGCGCTGCTGGACCCATGCTGAGCACACCTGAAGGGTGTGGTCAACAGTGTCCTCCGCGGCACCGCATTCGTGACACTCAGGGGTCGGCTCTCTCCTCGCTATGTGATGCAGGTACCAACCAAAGCAACCGTGCCCGGTTAGGACCTGCACCAGACGGAAAGTGAGAGAGCCATGACGCCTTGTCATCCAGTCCCCGAGCACCGGACGGATCGCACTAATCGTGCGGTCCGCCAGGCCCCCGAAGCGACCGGACTCCAATCTAAGAGCCCAGCGCCGCATCAGATGCCGCTGAGCGCAGGTTCTGATGCGGGCTGACTCTTCCGGGGTAGGGCGTTCACCCGTCGACCTCCTTTCTGTTCGCCACTCGTGCATCGTGGCCAAAATCTCCGCCTCCAGGTCCCACGGAGGGAGACCGGCGATGGTAAGAGCCGCATCGAGAGACACCGTGTGGTATGCCCTGATCGCTCGCAGCGCTAGAGTGCGTTGCGGCCTGTTCAGCAGGCTCTTCGCATCCCCACGAAGTGGGTGCCAGACTGGGGCGCCGTAGAGGGCCATGCTCTTTGTAACCCCAGCATACAGCCTGCGACAGCTGATGCTGGGGCCGCCGACATTAGGCAGCAGACGACTAAGAGCCGCCGCTGTCCGGACCAGCCGGGGCTGCAGACGCGCAAAATGTGCGGCAAAACTCCATTTGCCGTCGAGAGTGAGACCCAGATATTTCATCTGGGTCCCAATCCCGACGACAACACCGTCGACCACTATTCGAGCTCCAGGTGGTGGGCCCTGTCGAGGGCCGTGGAAGAGCAGGGCTTCGGTCTTTGCGGCATTCACCGTAAGGCCGAGACGCCGAGTGGCATCAACCACCGCTGAGACGGCAGCCTCGCTGCGACGACACACCTCGTCAAGGCTCCCCCCCCGAGCCACAACAAGGGTGTCATCAGCGTAGCAAAGAACACGGGTGCGCGGGAGAGGCCGGTTCCGGAGAACGAAGTCAAATCCGATGTTCCACAGGGTTGGCCCTAGGACCGATCCCTGCGGGACACCGCACCGCATCGCTCTCCGCTCCAGCATCCCCCCCGCAACCGTGTACACTACCTCCCTCTGACTCAGGTAGTCTTCCAGCAGCCTCCCGAGGTACGGAGGCACTCCATGAAACCGGAGCGCCTCGACGATGGTGGAAAAGGGGAGGCTGTTGAAAGCGTTGGCAATGTCAATTGACACTGCCAGTACCCGGTCAGCATTCTCAACTGCCTCTTCGGCAAAGGTTTTTAGGGCCAGTAAGGAGTCCATTGTCGAACGACCAGTTCTAAAGCCGAACTGGTTGCTCGACAGGTTCGGGCCAGTCTCCTCCATGTGCTCGATAAGACGGGACGCCAGGATTTTCTCCAGGAGTTTTCCCGTCTCATCGAGCAGCACAATGGGCCTGTAGGCGGAAGGTGAGTCTGGTGGTCTCCCCTCCTTGGGGATCAGACAGAGGTGACCCACCTTCCACGCCTTCGGGAATCTTCCTGACAGGAGGGATCTGTTGAATATGTCCCGTAGTCTGTCGCCCAGGTGGAGTAGGGCTGTGCGTAGGACACGGCCAGGGATGCCGTCCGGTCCAGGGGCCGTGGTCTTCCCTTTAAGCCTTTCCCTGGCCATCTCCATCTCTCCATCAGTGATGGGTGGGACGGGAGATTCGGCAGGGATTCGGGGTGGCCTCAACCGTTCCGGCGGGTGTGGCTCGCAGTCTGGGAAGAGCCCATCGATCACTCTCTCGAGGACAGGGGGATCGAGAGTTTCTGTGATGGGGGCGGACATCGGGCGGAATTTGTTCCGCGCGGCTTTGTACGGCCGCCCCCATGGGTCTCTATCAAGGTCCTCGAGCATCTCTTCGTGGGCCCGTTCCTTCGCCATACAGATGGCCTTCTGGAAGGCCTTCTTCGCCTCCCTGTGGGCTGCATAGAGCTGGTCTTCCTCATCCGCGGCACGATTGCTCCGGCGTCGACTTCTGACGAGAGCCCTGCGCGCGGCGTTACTGGTGGCCCGAAGAGCGGAAATCTCTTCGCTCCACCAGTACACCTGTTTGCGCGGAGGGCGGGGTCGCGTCCGGGGCATCGACGCGTCGCAGACTTGGGCCAGCGCAGCTTGTAGGTAGCCGACAGCCTCGTCCACATCGGATCCGGGGTCCGAGGGGTAGTTCCAGTCCTGGACTAGTGCTGCCTCCTCGGCCATGTCCACGTCCAGTCGGGTAAGGGCCCAGCGTGGCAGTTGGCGGTGGGAAGCCTGAGCCGGTTGGGTTTGAGAGGAGACAGTCTCGAACCGGATGTAGGTGTGATCCGAGAGTGTCTCCTCCCCTTCGAGCACCCTCCAATCCCCGAGCCTGCGCGCGAGGGCAGGGGTAGCGAACGTTATGTCCACCACAGATCCCCCCTGTCGACGCACGCAGGTCGGCGCATTACCTCGGTTTAAGAGGACTAGTCCCTGTTCGGAGGCCCATTGCTCCAGGATGCCACCGCGAGCGTTTGGTCGTGGGCACCCCCAGGCTGCCGACTTCGCGTTGAGGTCGCCCAATAAAACCACCTGGAGAGGCGAAAGTCGGCCAACCACAGGGCCTAGGGTTGCCATAAAGGCCTCAAACTGGGAGAGGGGCAAGTTAGGGGAAAAATATACCCCCACGAGTGCTATGCCCTTCCACTTAGCCGCTACAAAACCTTGTCCTCTCTCCAGGGTTACCAGGGGGGAGGATTGAGGGCCCGGTTGCGTGGCGATGGCCACGGTCTCGTCGGTGGAGCCAGCCCAGTTGGAGGGGATATAATAAGGCTCCGCCGCGACTGCCAAATCAATGTTCCACGCTGTCAAGTTTGCCACGAACAAGTCCTGGGCCCTGGCAGCGTGATTGAGGTTCGTCTGGAGGAGAGAGATGGGGGACCTATTTTGCATTGTTGTCTACAACCTGCATCTCTTCCTCCAGCGGCCTGGGATGGCTTCCTGCTCTGGGTTGGGTGGCGGTCGGAGTCTGCACGACCATGGCCTTGCCTCTGATCTGGGGGGGCCTGCAAGTCTTCCCCCCCATGATGTGATCCGACGCCCGGCCGGAGTCCGCGCAAATTGCGCATCTCGGCTTCGCGGAGCAGGCGGTGGATCTGTGGTCAGGTTGCCCACACCTGAAGCACAGATCGCTTCGGACCTTGATGGAGGGGCACATCTGCCTGGCATGCCCTAGGCCCATGCATCTGAAGCACCGGAGAGGCCGCGCTTCCAGGAGTGTGGCTTTGGCCGAAGACCAGCCGACCAGCAGGCGGCCAGTGACAAGCACTTTGGCCGCAGCAACTGGGCAGGAGGCAATAGCCGCACCCACACCCCTCGGTCCAGGGCGGATTTCTCCTACCCGGATCAAGTCCGGAGAACATCCACATTTGGTCGCGATGGCCGCCGCAACTTCAGCGCTGGACACCGAGTCATCCAGCTCGGTGACTCTGACGTCCGCGCGCTTCACGGGGCGGGCCACGTTGACCACACCGTCCAGGACCTCTCTAATTTTGGCCGCCAGTTTGTCGGCCTTATCGCCATGCTCAGGGCCGGAGACCTCGAGCATCCTAGCTCCCGTAGCAGTTTTACTACACCTAACGCCCTCTAGGCCTAGGTCCGGGAGGGACAAGACCTCCTTTGCCTGTTTGAGGGCCTCGGTGTAGCTGATACCTTTCTCTATCGCCTCAGGCTGCAGCGACAGGACGACTGCTGATGATCGAGGGGGAGTAAGGGAGGGACCTTTGGTCTTGGGCTTAGGGGCCTGAGACAGTATTTTGTTTCCGGCTGCAGTGGAGGAGTTACGGGGCCGCTTCCCCTTCTTAGGCCGTTTCCGTCTTGTGACCTGGACCCAGTTGTCCTCGTTCGGGACAGAGGGTGGGGCCGGGTCACTTCGGCTCTGGCTTGTGCTCGCTTGTTTTGCGGCGGGGCCAGCTGCTGTGGCCTGTCGGGTTCGTGGGGCAGACACACTCGCCACAGTTTTAGGCTGCGGCCTGGCAGTATTCTGCCTTGCTGCAACGGCAGCGAATGTCGGCGGGACCCTTGAAGGGCCAGCCACAGGTGCAGGGTTGGGTGTTTTGGCCGGTTTCGTCTTCTTGGCCTTGCCAGCCGCTCCAGAGGTGCTGGGCATAGGAGCCGCCGAGCTGGAGGCATTTGGAGTGGGGGCCAAGTTGACACCATCCGACCTTAGAGGTGGTCGTGGTGCTGGAAGCGGATTGAGACGATCCAGCCGTCCCTCGAGGCATGCGAACCGACTCTCGAGGCGGGAGTCGATGAGCGCCGCGATGGACTGCAGGAGGGTCTCTTTCCCATGGGTATCCATGCGTGTCAAGTCCAGGGGGGGAGCGGGCGTAGCGCTGGTTGCCCTCTCGGAGAACTCTCTCCGGAGGCTGCGGACCTCAGTCTTGAGGTTGGCAACCTCCTCTCTGAGGTTCTTGTTGGCAGCCGCGATACGCCTGTGCTCGTCGTTCATTGACCTGGTCGTCATTTCTCCGATCAGGTCTTTGAGCGTTTTTGTGGCATCATTCAAGGCCTTCTGCATCCTGCCTTGGAGGTTGCCAGACTTCGACTTCACGGTCGAGACAGCGCCCAAGCACTGGTGGGCCATCTGTTTCATCTCCGTCATGTCGAGTCGGCTTAGGTCCTCTGGGAGATCCGGGCATTTGAGAGGCTCGGAGACTGTGGGCTCAACGAGCATAGTGGGGGACCTCGTCCTCCGCTCAAGGGCGCGGTTGAAGGCCTCTTCACATGCTTCCTCCTCTTTGTCCCTAAGGAACTGCTTGGCATTAGTATGGACCGATTTTTGGCCCCTACTTCTGCCTCTTTTCGCGGTGCTGATTTTCCGAGACTGAGAGCCTTCGCCCTCAGACTCGGAAAACCCGCCCCGCGCGAACAAACATTCGTCCGATCTTGCTCGGCTATCGGATGGTCTCCGCCTGGGGCTCCGGGAGCGCTTGCGGCTCCGAGAGCGACTGCGGCCATCTTCCGATGCCGTATTGTAATCCGATTGGCGGGAGCTACCCGCTGCATTCGCTAAATTTTCGGCCGAGTTCAACCGTGAGCCGGTTTCGGTCCTGTTCCTCCTGTTCTCCGCCGAATTCATCAGCAATGCTGGTTCGGCCGTGGGGTTTTGAACGCCTCGCGCTCGGGGTTTGGTCGAGAATTTAATGTTTAAGGAGTCCATATTTCTTCTTAAGCCTCTACTGCGTCTTCATCCGGCGGGGTCTCCACCCTCCTTGGAGCCCACAGTGGGGAGCCGCAGCCCAGAGCTGCCCGCCAGACATAGAGGGGATTCCACCCATCCTCTCAGAGTGGAACCGCCGAACGGGATCTTTGGCGCAGACGGTTAGGGCAAGGTTGGCACTAGTCGACCAAAACTAGCGCTTCACCGAGCCCGCCGCTGGCCCTGTCCCCCGAACCCCCCTCTAACCTAGGGCGAAGGTTAAGCCGTTCGCCCAAAGCCGATTGATCCTGATGCGGCTACACCAGGACCGCCCGTGTTACCAGAATTAGGGGCCAAAGGAGTGTGTTGCCTGGGTGGTCTGCCACAGGCTCAACGCCCAGGATCCCCCTCTCCCGGAATTACGGGTCCCCGCACACGGCAAGAACATGCGGCCCAGTTTTTTCGGGAAACTAGGATAAAACCCTTCGAGGGTTTTTTATTGAGGTTTTCCTTCCTCTTAGTCCGGGAAAATACCCCGACGACTCCCGGCCTGCCCCGAAGAGCAGGTAACGGTATGCGTGGGTTTTTTATTGAGGTGGTCCTTCCTCGTGGCCCGGGCAGATGCCCCGACGGCCCCCGGCCTGCCCCGAAGAGCAGGTAACGGTATGCGTGGGTTTTTTATTGAGATGGTCCTTCCTCGTAGCCCGGGCAGATGCCCCGACGGCCCCCGGCCCCTCCATGGGGTAACGGGTTGCCCGGCGACCCGCCAGTCAGCGACGGCTGACTATAGGCGGGCGCTGCCGCGCGTGATAGTTTTTATAGAGGCTTCCGCCTCGCGACCCAGCTAAACTGGGTCCCCGGTCCGCCCTGAAAAGGGCAGCTTACGGTGTACTATGTGAACACATCCTTGCGCCGCTATGGTAGTCATAGCAGCACAAGGAGCGACACTGGCAGAGTTTAGCCGTCGGCTACCAATCCCCGAAGGAAATTGCTAACCGCCGTTGCCCGGGATGCACCAGGACAGGATGCTATTTCTTACATCCGATCGTAACCGGATGTAACCAATAACACCCCGTCGCTCTAGGAGGTGACTCCGCTGCATAACCCTTTTTTTTTTAAGGAGGAACTGCGACTGCAGAAAACCTCCTGGGTTGCCACCCGCGCAGATGTGCTGCGCTAGCCGTCGGAACGGCCGGCCGCTCGGCCCTAGTATCCGGGAGACGAATCTCGACCACTAGGGCCAGGGAGGGTTGGGCCATCTGCCCCCGCGCCGACAGTCTCCATCGGCTCCTCCCTGCGGCTATCCCCCGTTCCTCGACGCGAACGCGCCACTGGGGCTTTTGGGGGTCTCTCGCGCGCAATTCTCGGCCGGGGACAGTCCCTCGTCCCGAGACGATGGTCTGCCTTCCGGCCGGCTGCTGCACAGAGGCAACAACAGTACGGGGCCACGCAACCGGTGGCTTTGTGGCCGGGCTCGCCGCAGCGGATGCAGATGTTAGAGCGATCCTCTGCGGCTTTACAAATAGCCCGGCCGTGGCTCTCGCCGAGGCACTTGGAGCACCTCAAGACTCGTGGTGGGAGGAGCTGCACTCGGACAGAGAGCCAGCCAACCCGCACCCGCTTCTCCTTGGCCAGTTTTTTGGCCGCCTCCACAGGGCACCTCACGACGACAGAGCCGCCCATTCTGGTGACCCCGGGTCTCCCGACTTTAACACTAGCCGCATCACAGGCACCCTGTTCGGCGATGGCCTGCGCGACCTCCTCTGGAGTGGTCTCGTCACTTAGCCCCATGAGGCGCAGATCCGCGCACTTGATGGGGCGCGTCACTTTGACGGCGCCTGGGGGGAAGACGGAGATCAGGACTTCCGCAAGGGCGTCAGCCTTCTCCCGTGCCTCCCCCGACGGGCCGTCCTTGAGCGCCCTAACCTCAAAGACGCGGTTCTGCGTCATACGCGATGGCCGCATCTTGAGGCGGTCGACTAGGCCCGTTTCGGCGATCCAGGAAGGTCCGATGTCGGCCTTCGCCTCTCTAAGTAAGGCCGTCAGGTTCTGACCTGCAGCCTTGGCCTCTTGGGTGAGCTCCAATACCACCGCCGCAGATTTTGGCAGGCGGAGTCTGGGGGCTTTCTTCTTCTTAACCTGGGCGGCGGCAGAAGGGTCGCTGGTAGAGGCCGAGGTAGGCCCTTTACTGGTATTTTTGGCCGTAGGGGCGGCCTTACGTCCTTGAGCAGGAGCTGACGAGCCAGGTTGGGCTTTCGCCCTTCCTCGCTTGCGCCCGCGTTTGACCACCTCCGACCAGGGTTCCGTCGGAGGGGGTAAGTCAGTCCGGGATGAGGGTCCAGGTGTCGGGGGAGCTCTGTTACTAGAGCCCTTCCCAACACCCTTTCCCTTGGGCGTTTTGGCCTGAACGCGACTTGAACCCGGCTGAGCCGGCGCAGAGGTCGCGTTATTGGCGTCTGCACGCAACGGTGGGCGGATAGGTGGAGCCGGTGGGAGTAAGCGAGCGAAGGCTTCCAGCTTAGCATCCATCATGCCGCCGACGTGTAGCATCATACGGCGGGCAAAAGCCTCGAATTTGGCGTCCTCCTCAGTCAGATCCGGTTGGGCGCCGGGTTGTTGGGCAGCCGACTGGCTGTCGGTCTGCGTGGCCGCACTTGGAGCGCAAGAGGGCCGGGGCTTCAGCAGACCGTCCGTCTGAGTGGTAACTGTTTTACCAGGGCGGTTGCCCCCTCTCTGGATTTTGCTCAGGTCGCTACGGAGAATATGCAGCTCATCTCCGAGACGCAGGTTTATCGCCTCAAGGTTGTTAACCTTGCTCTGGAGGGATTTGTTCTCGGCCTCGAGAGAGGCATAGGCTTTCACGTGGCCCTTATTAAAATTCTCGAGGGTCACCATGCGCCCCCTCATCCTATGGAGATCCTTCTCTAGGCTTTGCACATTCTCGGAGCCGGATATGGTGCGCAGCTCCTCGACCGTCAGGCTGATTAGCTCGGCCGCTCCCGCCAAGACATCGGCAACTTCAGTCCCTCGTAGTAGACTCGTGTGAGTCAGGTCGTACAGTTTGCCGACGGCGCATTGGACTTTATTTGCCAGATCGGCAGCCAGCATTTGCTTAGCCGGGTCCTCCTGCGATGCGCCGTCGTCGTCCCAGTGCTCGCCCATAATCGGCCTGGATGGGCCGGGTTCTGGGTCTGGCGTTGCTCGCGGTGAAGCGAGCCTTCTACGTCTCTCAGAGGAGACTTGACGTATACGGCCTCGACCTGACGCCAACTTGGCGACTTTAGGGAGGCCAGACGTCTTGTCTTCTCTGGTCTCGTTGCCCGAAGCGCGCTGAGGCGCACTTGTGTCTCTTCCAGTGTTTCGCGAGTGCGAAGTGTCAGTCCGGGAAGTTGCGCGTGAGCGCGTCACATTCACGTAGGGGAGAGTCATTTGGCTAGAAGCCTCCTGACTCTCCGCTACCGTACAGAGGTCGATCATGTCGTCCTCAACATCCCCCCCATTATTCCCAAAGTTTGAATTGTCCATATGAAGACCCACGAGTGCGGGAGAAAAGAAGGTCCACCTGGGCAGAGATCCCGCGATACCCAGGTAACCCTAAATACGCCTCGAGGGGTCGGGCTCCCCCCAGGGTGGCCGCTAGCCGGTTGATCCCACTACGCCAACCACTCCGCCTTGCTCCGCGCAAGGTCAGAGACCCCGTCGCCGCGCGAGGCCCCGTAGGGCGCCCCAACGACGGGAATTGAAGGATTTTTGAGAACATTTGGGGTCAAGGGCTGAAGGGGCACAGTGCGGTGATGAGTCCTGGGATGCTAAGCGACCGCGACAGTGTTGACAAGGGAGGGGCAGAACCTCTAAAACCATGTCAACACCGAAGAAGCCGCGCACATCCCATTATCACCACCACACTCCGCCGCAACAGACCCAGCCCCCAAACACTCCCTTTGGGGTTTACTCCCCGCAGCCCTGGCAAGCAGGGCCCCCGCCCCGCCCTGAAAAGGGCAGAACGGTATGGTGCAAGGAAATCGACCGGTATGTAACCCTACCAGTCATACGCCCTGGAGCCTCCTTGCAGACTCCAGAACTAGGGGGAAGTTTTATTGAGTTTACCATCCTCGCGGCCCCGAAAGGCCCCCGGCCCCGATTGGGGTAACGGTGTACAGGGGTTTTTTAGAGAGGTTTTCCTTCCTCGCGGTCCGGACAAAAGCCCCGCAACCCCCGGCCCGCCCGTGAAGGCGGGTTACGGTAAGCCTGGGTTTTTTATTGAGGTTTTCCTTCCTCTCGGCCCGGACGAAGTGCCCCCGACAGCCCTCGGCCCCCACGGGGTAACGAGTTGCCCGGCGACCCGCCAGTCAGCGACGGCTGACTATGGGCGGGCTGAGCCGCGCGTGGTAGTTTTTAAAGAGGGTTCCGCCTCGCGGTCCAGGTAAACTGGACCCCCGTCCCGCCGGTAGCCCGTTGCGGATTACGGTGTGCTTCGTGAACACATCCTTGCGCCGCTATGCCAGTCATAGCAGCACAAGGAGCGACACTGGCAGAGTTTAGCCGTCGGCTACCAATCCCCGAAGGAAATTGCTAACCGCCGTTGAACTGGGCATGTCCTGTCCTGTGTAACATTGATTGCTATTACTTTATGCCAGCTATCTTCATATATAATGCGACTTGCTATAGCTTAACGTTACTTAATACTTACATGACTAGTAATAGGCGAACCATTTATAAGTACCTCTCTACATAACTATTAGCGAAGTATATACATTTTGAGAAATATAGTAGTTAGTGCTTTTTCACCTTAGTACTTGCTTTAAAAATGAGTGATTAAACGGTGAAGGATGATCCACGTAGACCATGAATATTATAAAATTGACAATTAATATTTTATGCCACAAAGGTTAAGCTTAGGAGCCTAAATTGAGCTTAGGTAGGCCTAAGCTCAAAGGATAACTTGTCATTAATAAACGAATAAGGAGCCCTTTAAAATATGAATATAGGTAAGGTTTAATAAATTATTTGTATACCCTTTTACCTTATCATCGTGCTATTGCTTAAATAATTACGAAAAACTAGCTTGCCCAATTACCTCTCAGATGATGAGAGATGGAGGAGGAGATGCGGCTTTGTTGGCTCGGGGCAGGTTAAGAGTGCAAATTAAATTTCCAACGGTATCAGCCGGGGCTTATCTGAATTGCATGACTTCAGCTTTTCATGAATAATCTCCAGTCGCTGTAGGGTTACTAGAAATCCGAATTTCAGAAGGACTGTCTAGGAAAAGTCGATTAATGAAGGTTAAACTTTAAATTAAAAATCAAAACTGATGATTTCTTAGTTATTTAAGTAGCTTCAGAAAAAAAATTCAGTTGAATATTTAAATGATAACTCACTTAACATAAATTCTCAAATTTAGGTCAATTTTGTTGTAACTTCCCCTAAAGTTGTGAGGCTGTTTATTGTATGCATAAATGAACAGTGCATAGAGATTTATCTGCAAGTTTTTTTTTTTAAAAAACAACTTTTTTCAAACTGATCCAGTCGCAATTATGCAAAAATGCATTTAAAAAATCGTAACTCGAAAACTACGAAAAATCGTAGAACAATCATAGGGTGATTCAGATACCTCTCAACACGAGGCACCTAAAAAAAAACCACCCATAAAAACAAAAACCTAATATCCAGTAATGTAGTGAATGAGTTACTGCAAAAAATATTGATATTTTAATCTACAAATTTTATTGATCACTTAAATGTTTAGGTGCCATTTTTACCCAAAGCAAGCTTTTACCCGATACATTCATTTTACGTTTCGCGAACAATGTTCGGTACATAATACAGCTTACAATAAACCTATACTTAACCAAAATGCAGTATTTCTCTTGACTATCAGTTTGTCAGATTGAGTGTTGATTATATTGATCATCCGTAATCAATGATTGATGGAATATTTGTTGATTTTAATAATCTGTCAGAGATCGTCACAAATAATGTCAACTGATTGAATCTAAACATTCTGTTACTAGTTTTTTAAAAACTATTTACCAAATTGTTTATATATTATCTGAAAGCTGGGAAAAGAAAATTCATAAAGTTATTTCAAATCCGGACATTATTCGAAAGAGATAGACAGAACAAACGTATACTTGACATATTTGTCATATTTTCATGTCGAGATGCAACGGGACGAGTTATTGTTGGCAATTTTCCTTTGTATTTTCCCTTTTTAGCTTTCGCCGCCACACTCAGAAACGTTTGGAGTTTAGCAGATTTCTAATGTTTTATTTGACATGCTAAGATGAAGTGGGTTTGGTATTTCTTTATGATGTTATGACCGTTTATTTTTATATAGTTATTTGATTTTACAGTTATTAAATTAGTATAATTATGTTAATATTGATGATCATAAAAAAATATCAAGGCCAATGCAGCTCTACTTCGAAATAAAATTCGAGCATACCCTAATGCACGTTTATTTTGGTTATTATTTCTTAGTTACCTAAAGGCTGTCTGAGAGAAATAGCTTTAGGCGATAAAACCGCTTAACTTGCGCATCTTTCTGTAAACATCAATTTACTTCACATTACAATAAACTTTTTTGTATGGTGTGCAATTAAGAGTATTTATAAGTAAGTATTTATCTGTCTACTTCTCTGCTATTTTAGTTTACATCATAAAACGTAACGTTACAATTTTCTAGCTCAATAATTGAACTCTTTAATTAAAATACGTATCAAAATTTTACGACTTTGATCTTTGTGATCTATTTACTATGTAGATATGTAACCTAGTGTGTTGGGTCGTCGTCCCCAGTTTCACTTTCGAGAGCTTTACTAGAGCGTTGCCATGGCGACGGGTGTGACGGCCACTTTACGTAATTGTGCGATTATTACAGTGCCTTATGGTACACGGCTAATTTCGCTTTCTAATAAATAAGGGTTATCATCCATATTGCAAAAGTTGGTACTAGACTTCTATTGAAGTTTTTGCCCGAGTCCGAAGACGCAGAAAAGTTTTTTTTTTTGAAGCGGACTGTACAGTTCATCCACCATTTATAAACCTTGAATTTTATGTTCTTAATTGATATTGTACTTTACACCTTGAACGTGCAAAGTGTTATTAGCTCATTAGGTACTTCTTCGTCTCAATACGCCATCTTAATCTTATGTACTTTTAATTTGAAACTTGCAGTGAAGTTTTACTTACGAATTCAATTTATTACGAAAACAGTTTTTATAACCCATATTCTAACTTCATCATTTATTGTTTTTGCTAATATCTCTTGAAACCTAGCTATAAGTGGGCAGGTCGATTACTTCTTTGTTAGCCTTGCTTAGTTGCGAGAATATTGGGTCTTGAACTCTATAGAAGTTTGCCGTTGCTCTTTGATACAGTCAAAGAGCCTCGTGCTTTAGGGAGAGCGCCAAGCAGTCTCGGTCTTAGCTTCCCATGGTAATTGTAGATTGAATAGGATTGCAAAGACCTTTATGAATGTAGTGAATATCATGAATAAATCAGCTATTTTTAACTTTACGACATTTTATGATAGCAACATAATACACATACAATTTACCTTTATTATACATATCAATATTATTACCAATATAACCTATAAAATACATACCACAAATGTTATTTTTGTGACGGTACAGACTTCTCAGTGCACGTGTTCGACTCACACTTGGACGGTTTTTCTGTTAGGATTACTGATCGAGTTTTCCAATTACATATTAAGGTATCCCCTACTTTGACTGTAATATTGTAGCTAGTACATGCAGACAACCATAGTATAAATTAGAAGTACCTACGTCACAAAAAATGCAAGTCCTTTAAAACTCTAAAAGATGGAAAACCTAACCTCACAAAGGGTTGTATGAAAGAAAATATGGACAGATATTGCAGGCCAACAACAAAGTTCACTGACCGGAATCCAGTTAAAGTTTACTGACCTTACGAAACCTACGATTTTTAAAGCGTATCATTATAGTCTCATTTACTTTGTTGTACTTATTTATTTGTGTGAAATACAGTAAAGCTACTTCTTCCTGTATTATTACTTAAAATGTTGCTAAGTACTTATTGTTATTAACGAAAAGCTTTAAAAATAACAATAGCTTTTATTGATTCATTTGTATAGATTTTTTTAATTACTAATATTCTATTATTAATTGGAAACATTTGATAATACATTAATTTGCATGATATTGTACATAGTTATAGGCGCCTGAGTAAGTAAAACAAATAATAATAAAATAGTGATCTTCAATGTACAGACAACGGCAAGTCAACATACCCAAAAAGTTAAAGGTCATTGAATTGATTTTCAACTTTATGTCCAACACTTAGAGATCAATATTAATTGAGAAAAGAAAGAAAAAAAAGTCTGCAGTACATTTTCAATGACAAATAAATCTTTCTTGATTATTGTAAGTTAATTATAACAAAGCAAAGGGTTTCCAAGATTCAATGTTTCTGGAGATGATGGGATGATGTGTCCCATAATTACATGGGTAAAAAGTTCAAAGCTTTCAACCGGTCAATCTTGAAGTCATTATGGGAGGCCTATATTCAGCAGTGGACGTCCTATGGCTGAAATGATGACGATGATGATGTGAGAGTCAGTCTCTAGAGAAAGTCCTATCAGTTTAGATTGCATAGAGTAAAATAATAATAAGTATTTAAATGATCAGAGTTGTTAAAAAATAAATTAAAAGTTTTACCGGTAGTACAAGCACCTGCTCAAGTATGCTGTAAAACTTACTTGATGGTATAATTACGAATGTAGTAGAATCCTGTGGATTATGGAGAAAGTTAATGAAGTCCAATCGGCGGCCCCATTAGATGGCCAATAATAGGTACCGCTTTCTAGAAAACTTTTCAACAAGCCGCTATTGAGAAAACTCATTATACATATATTACAATTTTACGTTTTCTGTTAACATCATTCTAGTGGTATTATTTTAAGGTTACCTAATTGATGGAAGTGTGCTAACTTGATTTCACAAACCATCATGGTATTTTAAACCTCTAAGAAAAATAATCAATTATTTTCTTTATCGTCTTTTTTACTCGATTTAGTACGTAGACTGTTACTTTTTAGTTAACATGCAGAAGGTGTTAGCGATTGTTTTTTTTTACCATATCTTTACCGATTGCGGCACACAATGTCAAGATTTTTGACATGATACGAAACATTATTATGTACTTACAATCTCACGATAGTAAACTAGTTACAAAAGGTCAAAGTTCAGACATCGTGCTTTCATTCCTTTGATGACGAAAGTGATTTAGCCGAAAAGGATGTTTGCCTCAAGCTCGGATTAAAAAGATCGATCGGCCTCACATTAGATCTACCGTTCTACGTAGATTTATCACATTATCGCTTCGCTGCTAGCGTCACTCTTCTTAAAGTCTCTTGACGGTAAATGCTTAAGCCCTTCTACTTATGCTGCTTAGTAATACTTATACGCTAATGACATCCTCTAGTGAACAATTCAGTATATTTATTGTATTTTATAAAGTTGCACAGGTGTTATTAATAAGTACAAATAAAAAATGACCGGTCGGGTACAACAATATGGATGACATCATGCATATTAACTAGTGAACAAACGAACGAATGAACGAACTAGTGATGAGCATAGCCGAGCATACCGGACTTGGTGTCGCTATCTCTGAGGTCCCGGGTTCGATTCCTGGTCGCTCAATGTAGGAAAATATCGTTTCTATTGTCTCGGGTCTGGGTGTTGTGGTACCGGTGTCGTTGTTTCTGATCTCTGTAACACAAGTGCTTTGGCTGGCTACTTACTAGGTATAGGATCAGAGCAATGTATGTGATGTTGTCCAATATTTATTAATTATTATTATTTATAGTTTTACTATGCGATGAGCACATTGACGAGCTTAATATATTAACGACGAGCTTAATTATACATTGTTAGTCTTTAGGTACTATTGTAGACCAAGATGTGAGTCCCCTAAGCCTCTGCTTATATTTCATTATTATTCTGATTATTTATGAAAAGAGAGCGATCAGCGATTTCTGGATTGTAGCTTCTTTTAAATGTATTCAAATTACGACTAATTTGAGTCATCGATTACTAATGCTAGCGATCAATCTCAGAGAATCGCCAAAACGCGATGCAGTATCGATTCAACTGAAAATCGCCGATCGCGCAGGCTTATGATAAAAAAAATATCGTAGAGCACTGACTTACTTTAAAAAAAAAGGCTTTTTCGGTCAACGAATCGAATACAAGTCAGCCATGACAGTTCGTGCCCAGTAGCGTCCCTGGATCTGCGTCACATCTATTGGGGATAAGCACATTAGAAAGTGGTTATAGTACTTGACTTAACCTAAAGTTCAAGGTTAAATCGAACAATAACGACTTGTTCGTACTTATGCGTACCTACATTTCTTGCCTACAATCAAATACTCACTTGTGTATGCATTTCGTAATACGGACATCTGGTGCGAAACGGTGATGTATGCGCATTTCTACTTCTGACGTAGGATTCTTAAGACCTCTACCCGAGCTAACATTGTTCAGAAAATTATACTCGTAATACGATTTTAATGTCAGTTAGGTCTCATTGATAAATAGTACCTTTATGAGCACCAAATAATGCGAACCTGCTATACATTCCGCTATGTCAAAATATTTGAGTTGGTACATTTATAGCCGAAGTTTCGTTGTAATAGCCAGGTAACTTTTATATGACGAATAGGTTTGACAGTTTAAAGGTTTTTGCATAAAAAATGTGTCAAAACGTAAATTTTATTCTTCGGAAAAATCAAACCAAGAGTTTTAAAACTATCGTTACGTTTGGGCTAAGTATATTTTCTATTCTGTACGATGAAATACGGGATTGCACAAAGACGGAACGAATATGAAATCACCATGTTTCTGTATAGCACAAAACAGTTTTTGCGTATCTGCGCGACGAATTTCACAATGCGCACACGTGTGTTCGCATTCATGAGTATAGCCTTAGGCCCATCACCCACGGCGCAAGTGTGACAAATACTATTGCACCGACATAATAAAATACTAAAATCATATTGGTTTGGTACTGATTTACTATGTATCACACATACGTCTTTCTCTACCTTACGCATTCATAAGTTTAGTAGTATCTTTCTCGAAAGCGACGATTTCTTTCTCCTTCTATTTAACCTCTCGGCTCTATAGTATAGCACAATGACAATTAAAACCTAACTTGCTTCTTAATATTTAGGAACCCAACAGTGTGGCCTTACCCTTAAAAAATAAGTCTACTGATAAAATGATCGCTTATCTCAATGGCGTTACGAGCGGACGTTTCCTGCGTGGGCATAAGACCGGGTGCATGTAATTTGAGAATTTGTTCATAATATACAAGACACGTTACCAAGATAATGTCGACGATTTGCTCATGTAATTTAAATTAAATAATTCACGTAAGAAGTCCCACTGCGGAACGCTAATAAAATTGTTTACGTATGTTTTATGCAACCTTGTTTTCAATTTATTATGATTGATACCGTCGGTTCTTTTATTATTGTTTTACGTTATACTCTAAAGTACAACGTAAAATTTTCCTTTAAGTCCGCAAAGACTAATTAGCTTTTTCTTCTTTTCAGGTAAGTCGTCTCCGGATCCAGCAAGACATAAAAAAAAAAGAAAACACAAATAAAACATAAATATCAATAATCATAACAACTATTTATGCAAGGTTCACTCACAGTGAAGATTTTCGAAGAAAGCAGAATTTAAAAAGATAATTTGATGTCTCGTAGTTTCATATTGGTCAGTTTAACGCGAAAAAAAAACTTAAGTAATCTACTTTATGGGTATTTTTGTGCAATAATACTAAGGTAAAATGTAGCAAAGGTAGCTTAGGTAAGTAGTGTTAAATACAATTTATAGACTTGCTACAATGACACATGTTTTAATATATTTAATAGATTGTGACCTTAAGAGAATTTGGGCAGTATTTTACAACTTCGTTTTCCGTTTATTAACTCATGTCAAAAGCGAAATCTATGGCGGTCGGAAACATGCAAATACGTAACAATAATTGCTGCAAAGGCGGCAGTGCTACTTCTGGTAAGTAATAAATGTAACTATACCATGGCAATCCATTACATGATCGTGCAACGAGGTGATCTAACTCGACATCAAGTGAGCTAAAGTTCTAATAATAACAAGATAGTCTGAAAAGAGCAAATATCCATACAACATAAATAGTGAGCCTTTTAAGAAAACATCACATCCCAAAAAACTATAGTAATTTAAGTACCTACTTACTTTTTGATAAGATTATTTTTAGACTACTAGTACTATAATGAAATAGGCAAACACCTATTTAAACATACGCAGTGTTATCTATAAACAACTACCTAATTCGAGTTATCACTTTGCAAGGCCGAAGTAGGTAACCTTATCACTGTCATCTCAAATATTGGTTATCAGTATCACCAGAATCTCGGTTGGGAACTAACCTTGCTTATCAGGATTTAGTTTCCGTCAGTTGTAATGATTTAACGAGATCGATGTTACAAACCACGAGTAGGTTTAGGTACCTTTAAAAACATATATTTATATCTTTTCTCTGTTAAATTTTATGTGTATTTTATTATATCAATTGTATTTAGTTAACTGAGAGAGAGAGAGGAGCAAACACAAATTAATTATTTCAAAATCCAGTGTTCTGAAATGATTAATTTGTGTTTGCTCTGTTATGTGTATATTCCAAAAATACAGCGACTATATCAGTCTAAAGTTGTTGAACAAAAGTATCCTTAACTACTTAAGTCATGATTTTTTTTGTTTATCCCATTCCCTCTCCAAGGGTAGATACAATCAAAATATTGTTTTAAATCTTAATGATGACGATGAATGAAAATTCATCGGACAGAAAACCTGTTAACTATTCTTACTATTTATGTAAACTATTACTTATAAATTATAATTATATTTTAAGAACTCTGCACCATCTTCCCCTTTCTCTAATGGTTGTCCTCTACCTGAAGGTTGTCTGGAAGAGATCGCTATTAGCGATAAGACAGCCTAAATTGTACGTCTTCCTGTAAGAATCATGTGTAATTTACTTGTATGGTGTGCAATAAAGAGTATCTATCTATTTATTTATATTATTGTTTTGTGACTACGGTTTCAGTAAAACTAAAACCAGACCGTAGCTGTATCCTTGAATTTTTTGATACAGTTGCAATATATATCGTGTATATATTACATAAAGAGTTGTCCCTGTCCCACATACTCGGGCAGCATTCCATTCGCATCATAATAAATAATGCCCCAAAAACACATCACGTACCAATCTGTCTTACTTATTATACAGGACTAACAACACTATCGTGTGTCGATGTGGGCCGTTTATTTATTTCCTTATACGTGTCCCGAGCGGGGCGTGGAAATGTCTTAAGTGTATGTGGCCGCGAGAAGAATGATAAGTAACCTTGCCACTTACCAATTACTGCGAACTCGATGGCTTACATAGTCGAAGCGAACTCGTCTGCAATTGTTTATGTGTCAAACTATAGACAGTAGTAGGATTGGACCATGGTCTAGTCGTCGGCAATCGAGAAATATTAAAAATCAGTCAAGTGTGAGGTTTTCGCTAAAAGGATTCTGAATGGTACGGATACGGAACCCTGGAGCGCGAGTCCGACTCGCACGTGATCTGTTTGCAGTTTCTGTTCCTATTTAACAGAGATCTCCAAAAGTAGGTTATGGCTCTTTCATCATCTCTACGGCGTAGGTAGGTCTCAGTCCCACTATGTGTTCAAGAACCTTTAATTAGCTGGTTTGAATGAAATAGCATAAATACAATATATATTTTTTTTATATAATTTATTAGGTACTCATTTAGGGCCGTTATAATTATGTAATCCTTTCGTCTATTTTATGTTTGTTTATTTATGTTTAAAAATCGATATCCTAGGAGGTGGGGGCCTGATGACCCCAACACAATACAGGTATTAAATTACCTTGCTCAGGCATCAGTCTCACACATACTTTTTTTCTGTACATGTATTGTAATTTTTCATAATTTATCTGAGAGTAAAAAAAAAATTTTTATTTAAAAAAAAATAGCGACGACCATGGTAAATTGGGGGTTATTTATATCATTTCCGTATTGTATTGTTTTAGGTAACATGGTGTAAATCCATTAAATCATCCATAGCTTATGTCGCTCCTGGGATAAACTTGGCTAGTTTTTATAAAGTTTACCAGTCAAGAGTATTATTCTAGGTCTACTAACTACTAGTACTCATTATGTGTATAATGTCAAAAATTCTTAGTGTGGGTACGTAAGTCGTATGTAGATAGGTAGTAAGGGCCACTGAAGTGTTGGCTCGGTTCGGAAAATAAAAGGTCCCGCTATGTTGTTGAATGAATTTTCGCTTGCTCGCTAATACGTACCGTTAGTAAAAGTAGCATTAGAAATCCTTTACTTTCTGGCTTTTCATATGAAAACGTTTGAGTAAGTTATATCACATGGTATTCATTAAGTGTTTATTTATTTCAGGTTCACCAACAACAAAAGTATAACATTAATAATATTATCTAAAATTAATAAATGATTTTTACTTTACATAGCCTTAGTTAGAGAAACTATAAATATGTGCCTAATATAGGTATGCAAAACTAGAGATGTGCCGTTCCCGGGAACCTTCCCCATGCAGAAACGGCACATCTCTATACATATATATAACATTTTAATAAAAAAGATAATACAAAATTATACACAACAGCGAATGTAATATACATAGATAAAAGTAACTAGAAATGTTAAAATGTATGTGCCTAAATTACAAGTCAACTAAATAATTTGACGACCTCCGTAGACGAGAGGCGAGCATACCGAATTTAGTGTCCCTATTTCTGAGATACAGGGTTCAATTCCCGGTCGGTCAATGTAGAAAAAGATTTTTTATATATTGTATCGGGTCTGGGTGTTGTGGTACCGTCGTTGTTTCTGATTTCTGTAACACAAGGGCTTAAGCAACTTATCATAGGATCGAAGCAATATATGTGATGTTGTCGAATATAAAAAAAAAAAAACAGTTAACTATGCCTGTTGAAGTCACATGCTCTTCATGGGTCGCATGTATTATTTATTTATTCAGGCCTAACTGTCTAAGTAAATATCATACTTAAAAGTCATGAATGTACAGACAACGGCAGGTCAACCTACCCAGAAAGTTAAAGGTCATTGAACTGATTTTCAACTTTATGTCCAAAAGTAGAGATCAATATCAACTGAGAAAATTTGACGTATTGTGGTAGGATGACGTGCTGTTGTCTGTACATAGTTAAGAATTAATATCATGGAAAATGTTGTTCATCTGTCTTTGTACTTGCTGCATAAGAATGCACATTAATCATTTGAGGAAGGAAAATATGTTATAGTGCCTAAAGCATATCACCAAGGATAAGATACCAAACATATAATAAATTTATGGCTGTCAGTCTGCCTTAAAAGTCAAGAAGTTAAGACATAGCTTGAATACCTATGAAGTACTTCGCGGTCAGATCACTTTATAATATTAAATCAATGGTGTCATAGTATTCTCAGTTAAGACGCAGTACGTATTTATTCATTCTATTATGCATGTACGTAAATATACATATACAAGATACAATATATAAATACAATACATACATAATAGAATGAATAAATTTACAACAAATATAGAATTTATTTTTGTTACATAACCAAAAAGAATGACTAGGATACTAAAAAGTTCAAAATACCTTTATCTTTTGGTGATGACAAAATTGAGAGACATTTTTTATTGATACCGTTTACCTACTCATATTTCATCTATTTTTAGTGATGCATACAGTGATAATCCTCAACAATACGAATCTTTTCAGTGCAAACATAAGTTAACGGCTGAACACCGATTCATCCCTTATTTTTCCCACCTTAGAGGTGAAATTTTTCCAAAAAATTATATTATATTATAAAGAAAGAATCATCAAAATCGGTTCACAAATGCCGAAGATATTGGGCAACATAGGTACAAAAATCAGTTGGCACGGATGGAGTTCATGCAAAGTTTGATGATTTTCTTATAGATCCCATCATCAGAACTTGATCAAATTTATATGGGACCATTCCGAAAGTATTTCCTTTCGAACAAAAAAAGAAGTATCGAAATCGGTTAACCTGGTAACGAATGATCGCTGAACATACATAAAAAAAATAAAAAAAAACAAAGATACTGACGAATTGAGAACCTCCTCCTTTTTTGAAGTCGGTTAAAAACTCGTAGAATTGACATTTTAAGTTTTGTATTGTGGGTATCTGAACAAACGAGTCAATACACCTTTGGCAAAAGAAAATAGGAAAAACACGAGAGAGCACAATTTCTGGTAAGGAACTCGGGACATAAGAAAGTTGAATATCGACTAACTTTACTTCAATACAAAGTACAAACTGAGACCAACGGTGGAATAAGTTCGAAACTCAAACAGATACAATACGGAAAATTCAATCAATATGATAGATATTAGGTACTTAGATACCTACCACAAGTAATCCCTTCAAACTCTACGTTCTACTCAAGTACAAATTGAAACAAGTTTGTATCCTCCTTTAGAATAGGACCATAGAGAAGCCAACAGGTTCTGTGGTGCACCACAAAAACCGATAGTGAAACCCCGGTACGTCTTTGGTACCGTTAGATCGGTCAGTGGACCACTTCTTGTGTCTACGGGCGCAGTTTAGAGAGGTGAGAAAACAAATTACTTATCGATACTATCGAGACATCGAAAAGTTATTACATAAAGTGTAAAGTAATTTTTTCTGTATCCAGCTCAAAACCTGTTGCAAACTCACAACACAATGAGAAGCATTAATAAGTATTAACACGATCAAAGGCGTTCCACTAAACATTATTTTGGGGTCAAAAAAATACAGGAAGAATAAATGGTGGGACTGACTTAAGTACTAGGTTTTCTAAATTCATGTTATTGGTTTTTAACGATAAATCGAAATATCGACCGTTGCGCGTCGCTAGGCTAGGGCTCATCTTCGTCAGTTGACCCTCTTCTGTGTTGACCTACTAGTACCACGACGCATTTTCTCGATGATAATATTTTAAGCCATTTTACAGTAGAATCACTGCAATAATTTTGTATATTCCTTATGATTTAGTTTAAAAAAATAAACATGAGATTTATTTAGTAGAGAGATACTTTTTATTGCACACCATACATATTATATACAAATACTTATAGGAAAAACATTTAGGTGTAGTGATTTTTGATAGAAAATTACTATATAGGTGTTATCATCTCTTTTTTGTCAGAGTTTTAGAACAATCTAATAAAATAGAGGTCGATGCTAGGAATTTAGTTAAGCGTTATACTCCGAAACAAGATTATCCGGAAAAAGACCAAAGTATTAGACATAGTCCTGAAATGTAGTAATCTAAAGTGGCAGTGGGCCGGCCACATCGGTCGCAGAACCCGTGAAAGGTGGAGTAAACGGGTTCTCAAATGGAGACCGCGCCTCAGCAAACGTAGTGTAGGACGCCCCCCAGCTTGATGGACCGACAACCTTAGGAAGATAGCTGGCAGTGGCTGGATGAAAAAAGCGGGAGATCGTGCTCTGTGGCGCTCGTGGGAGGCTTACGTCCAGCAGTAGACTTCAATAGGCTACCATGATCATAATGATAATCTACCTATATCAAATTCAAGCTAGTTATTAGTCCGATGTACACATTAACATTAAACAGATCGGTAAATCATGTTCCTAACTGTTATTAATGATTATACACAACAGCAAGTGTTCGGAAAAGGTAAGAATTTCTCACGCCTATCATTACGCTTTGGCGTGGGTTCTTTTACTTCGTGTAGTAATCTAACGTTAATATTTAGTTAACACACATAAGTACCTAAGTGATGCTTAATGAAATTGGAATTTAATTAACAACACTAGTGAAGCAATTCAACGCAGCCCGCCCCCGCAAGTGGATCTGCAATTAATATTGTTTATTGACTCATTACATTACGCACCACTCAATTGAGAGACTAATTCGGTGCGTTTGCAGATTATGACATTGCATGCACAGGTAAATGTTAATCAATTCTTTAATTGTTAAAATACTGTCGTTAAATATGTTTATATATTTAGTTTAGTAGTTATATGTAACCAAAATATTATGTTTATTGCTTTTCAAAATACTCTCCTTTACATTTTAAACTTTTGTTCATGCGATCGAACCATTTATTAAAACAGGAGGACCACAGATCTGAAGGCATGTTTTCTACGTGCTGATTGAATGCTATCACTGCCTCTTCAGAGTTGGTAAAAGTAAAACCTCTCATCAAATCTTTGATTTTGGGAAAAATACAGAAATCACAGGGTGCTAGGTCGGGGCTATGCGCAGGATGGGTGACGAGTTGTACTTTTTCGATAGCTAAAAATGACTTTGTTTTGTTGGCCGTGTGTGAAGAAGCGTTGTCATGATGTAGGAGAACGCGGCTTTTGGGTCGTCTTTCGCGAACTTTTTCTAACACCCTGGGTAAGCAAATGTTAGAATACACTCGGCATTAACACTCTTTTGATCTTCAAGTGGAATTGAACAGATGGGACCTGTAGCTGAGAAAAAAAAACACGATCATTTTTTTACCAACGTTTCTCGCCTGCCTCACTTTTGTTGGCCTGTTCAAATTCAAATTCAAATTTTTTATTAACCATTTCGTTACATTGAATAACATTGGTACGTCAAAATTTACAATTTCCATAATTACATTGTCAAATAATTTACGATCACTTAATTTATAACTGAAAAATAATTAAATATAAAAATAAAATAATTTAAACTTAACTAAAATAAACATGTCAATAGAAATTAAATTTTGTGTGTAAGTCAGAAAATGAACATTTCATAAATTCATTAACATCATAGAAAGCATGATTTAAGAAAAATAGCTTAATCACTTGTTCGAACGCATTAAGAGGAAGTCTTGCAATTTCTGATGGTAATTTGTTAAACATATTAATTTTTAACGAAATGCCTTGTTTATGGGCTTTAACCAGTTTAGTTTTTTGGATACACAACTTCTCCCTATTTAGCGTGTTATAATTATGTACGTCCATTTTCATTGGCAGCTCCTTCTTATGCTGGTGGACTTCTAAAAGCGACTTATAAATAAAAAGCGATACCACTGTCATTATCTTAGCCTTTTTAAAATAGGCTCTAGCTGACGTTAACCTTTCCAATCCATAAATAATCCTTAACGATCTTTTTTGACAAATCAATACTCGTCCTATTTCCGGAGCATTTCCCCAAACTGTTAAGGCGTAACTAATGATTGAGTGACAGTAAGCAACGTAGACCGATACTAGAGTCTTTCTGTCAACAATAGGCCTAAGTTTGAATAAGGCATAATTAGCGCTAGCTAGTTTTTTACAAACTTTATCTATATGACTTTCATACCTTAAATTAGAGTCAATTGTACAACCTAAAAATGTCACCTCGCTATTCATAATTTTATTTGTTCTTTTGCTTGCATAATTTGTTCTCATTTTCAAACACCCATTCACAAGATTGCTGTTTTTTTTCGGGTTCAAAACAATAAATCCACGTTTCGTCTCCTGTGACAATGTCATAAACAGTATTAGAATGTCCGTGGTCGTACTTAAGTAGCATCTGTGAGCACCATTCCACGCGAGCCCGCTTCTGCTCCGCTGTCAGTTCATGAGGGATCCAACGACAGCAAAGTTTCCGAACTTTCAATTCTTCGTGTAAAATTTTCTGAATTTGGCTCATACCAATCCCCCTAGTCCTCGAATTGTCTCATAGGTAATCCGCGGGTTTTCTTCAATTAGCCGCTTAACAGTAGCCACATTATTTTCGTTGACGGCAGTTGAAGGCCGCCCTTCACGAAATTCGTCATGTAAAGAAACTCGACCTCTCTCAAATTCAGCAAACCATCGCCTCACGAAGCTCAAACAAGGTGCTTCTCTCCCAAAAGCATTTTGAAGACGAGCGGCACAGTCTTGCGGAAAGAGAGAACTTTTAAAATCATTAAAAATCATCGCTCTAAAATCTTTTCGACTTAATTCCATTTTCGTTGCGTACGAAGAACTTTGATGTGTGATAAAAAACAATTGACAAATAATTTCCCGCCAATTGTTTTTTTTTATTAGAAGGTTGCAACGTTTAAAAATATATAACATTCGAAATTCACATAGTTCCGATTAGCTAAAAATGCAAAACTTTTAGGGTGCCTCATGTATAATGACGTATTATTAGTTGTGCATTGTACATTGTATCATCAAATTATCATATCTATAGTTTATTATCGAATATCACACGTGGTAAAACTTTTAATGGGTAACTATTTAGTTACTTGCTCTTATGAACCGAGCTCTTATTCTTCGGTATTGCTAAAAATATAGTACTTACCTCATACCTATATCTAGATTTATAAAAAAAAAATATTGGCAACAAAAAACCATCTTTATCTTCTTGCAAGCGCTATGTACTGTATGTATGCACGCATAATAATTAATGAAACAATCTAAACAAACAAAAGGGAGATCATCCAAGCCCATCGGGCTTATTACGCAACAGTTCTTCGGTTTCGTAAACATAATAGTACTTTTTCTAGAGCACTTCCTCATTAAATAGAACGAACCTTTGTGAGTTTGTTCGCTGCTCAACAGTTGTAGCTGTGGGCAAAAACACAGGAAAATGATATTTCACTGGGAACAAAGACATCATAATAACCATGTTGGGAAGTTTATGACGGTTTTTTAATCTGAGAGTAAATAGCGGTGGAAAGAGAGATGATTGGTATTGGATAGACGCATATCTAGACGTTTAGAAGAAAGTCGTAGGTAGTTTTCGATTTCCAATGTGATAGATTGGTGAAGATGACTAATCTTATAAGAATAATATTTAATAATTTACCCATTTTGATAATTGAAAATAATTTTAGAGTATACAATTTAACTTTATGTTGGACTTTGTAAAAGCGGTTTTTAAAGTATGAGTTTAGCTTATAATGACAATTGTAGTTTGACTTGTAGCTGTGGGTAAACTACTCAACATTTGTAAGGACGAGTCACCGTATGATTTTATTAAAACATAACCGTTACGGATAACTCTCATAAAGGCCCAACTAGAAGCGTAAGGGAGAATATAAGAGTCTGTTAGCAAATTAATTTTGGGGTGGTAATATCCCTACCTCCCTTTTCTACCGCAAATGCAGCTTCCAAACTTTGCAAATGATCCGGATTAACGTAACGAATGTGGGGGTGGCTTTAGTGACTGTAATAGTATTAGACGAGAGTGCTTTGCAGCATAAATAAAAAAGTAATATCGTCATACTTTTACAGTTGGATTAAAACTGGTTGTATCATTAGCTTCTGTTTTAATTCCAGTATCGTAAGTCTGGCGTTTTCTGGATTTACCTTTCAATCGTTCTGATCCTCCTACCATAATCCGAGTACCCCGAATAACCACTGATGAGATTCAAGATCACTTATTAAGTAGTTCAGTTAGAGTAAGATATTAACATGACTATTAAGTCATTTACCTGTGGGTATAAATAAAGAGCAAGTGCTGCAAAGCAGGCCCTCGACCAGGCAATTGTTTTAGGTATTTTTAATCTAAACGCCTTGAAAAAGCTGAAAGCATTGTGCACTTGCCTTTTTCTCCTCCAGTTAAAGCCATCACAGAGCATAGATCCTTTAATAATATAGACTCTTCCAACATCTGTATTACGGGGTGGTAGGACATCACAGGGTTATAATTTATGCATTGAGAAGCAAGTTCCGTGCAATCGTCCATCGTCCTCAGGATGACCGTCGTGTAGTTCGCACTCCGCCGGACTACAAAGCTCCGCGGTTGCGGGTTTAAATCCCGCAAGGGGCAAATGTTTGTGTGATGAGCACGAACATTTGTACCTATCTCATGGATGTTTAAATATATTTAAGTATGTTTATCCGTTATCTAGTCACAAATACATAGTACAAGCTTTGCTCAGTTTGGGCTAGATAATTGGTGAGATGGTTGGGACTATTTAATGTGATTTTGGTTACTTAGAGCGTTATCCAGTAGTGTGCTCTTTAGATAGTTATCCAATACGAAATTAAAGCTGCTATCATTTTCTCGATAGCTGGTGTGCAAATCACAGATTGTGGTTTCTCACAAGTCACTGACAGCTTTCTTACCGCATACGGAGTGACATCAAATGGAAATATTTACAAGCTTTATCCGTGCCTATCACACTGTTGCTTGGTAATGGAATCTTTCAAGTCATACAAGTACTTTGAAAGCGGTTTGAAAGTTTGGAATTTTAAACCAAAAACTTAGAACTTCTCTGAACGGTGTATCATAACAATAGAGGCGAGTCCAAAATATCTAACAACGCTTTCATGAACGCTAGAATTATATCTAATCATGTCAGTCATACCGCAAACAAGGTATTAAATCACTGGCCTACGTCAAACCCCTATAAAATATAAATAAATCTGGCTGCCTGCTCACGTAAATTTATTAATAGATAACCGGGCCCTTCATCTGATAACAGCTCTCCATGCCCACATGATCACGATAAAAGTTACAAAATCGCATGTTATAGAGTAGTGCGCTGGTTTTCGTCCAATTAGACAAGAAGCAAGAGAAGCAAACTAGATGAAACTAGCTTTTGATTCCAGTACAAAGAAAAAAAAACGCGGAGCGTGAATGAGGTAGAACGGATTTACTTCACGCAGTTACGCATAGCGACCCAGAATCGAACAAAAGTTGTGCTGTAAATCCAACGTGAATGTATAGTTCAAAAGAACAACTGGAGCCTATAACTCGAAGTAGGGCGACGACCACCCGGTAGCAGCGCTCGCTCCAAGAAGTTATTTCTTGGAAAGTGCTTGCTCAACAGTTTAGCAGATACAAGAAAACAAAAAATAATTTGCTAAAATATACAAAATAAAGTATTTCACTTGAGCTCACGATAATATATTTTAAGTTTGCTCAACCCAAATCTATTTTCTGGTGTTTGATTACAGAATCTTTACATAATCGCGATGATAATATCGCCGTAAACGTAACAATGAGTTTTTACGACATCTACCTTATAAATAGCTGTTCTTTATTATGATTTGTAAGGGCATGAGAATTAATATATGATTCCAACACCAATGACCAACAACACCAAGTTTGCTGACTCATTAGCAAGTTGTATTTGCTTTCTTGCCCTTTCTCTGAGCGTCTGAGAAACTTTTCCACTTGCGCGTACCTTTTCTACCTTTCTGTTCCAATTACTTCTCATAATTGATACAGATTAACTTCGTTGTTTGCACAATCTGAAAAGGGCTCTATCTAAACTCGTGTAAAGTCCAAACATTCTTGTGTTACATGGAGGTTCAGCCATTTCATGTCTGGTGCAATAATTACTTGGGATAAGGACACTCAAGTCGAGACTGCGCCGAACTTCTGAGAAGTTTCCAAATGAATGTGGTTAATTTAACGGTTCTTTTGAAGATTGTTACGCAATCTACAAACAATTGTTTGAAGAGTTATGAAAACAAACTGGCGCAGATTGAGTAATAACATCTAAAAAGAGATAGCCATCTGTCAGCACTTAGACCCGAGCTTTTTGTGGTTATGATCTGTTCCGGCAATTTGGTTTTCATTTTAAATTGTAATATGTAGGTAATTATGAAAAATGGTCATGAATTTGCGGTGGCCACTTACTTACAACGAACAAGGTCTGCAATGAGAGGCAATGGTAGATCAATGTCGGATCAATTTAAAATTGCATTAATAAGATTATACGTACCTGACACTTTATTGTAATAAGCTTGCGCAGTGTGCAACAAAATTTATGAGTGCTGAAAAATGCAATTATAACTATTAGTAAGTACAAATTCGAGGTTGATGGCTCATGGAAACTGCTAATCAAGTCTTTGGATTTATGAAAAATAAATAGATAGGTACTTAGATAAAGTTTTGTTTACGATGAGATTTTTTAGCTGTATATTGAAGGGGACATCCTTCTCTATGAATGGTTTATGTCCGATACACAGGCAGATTAATAAAACTCGTCTATTTTTGAAATTTTAATGATTGAGTAGTACATTAGTAGTACATTTTATAACGAATAAATGACAGATAAAATTATTGGTAACCATTCGAACAAAAAGAAATGTGAATGATGTTTGCTCGAAGTCGTGTAGTCCCAAGCCAAGCCATGTAGGCCAGGAGTACCATGGCCGGAGGGGTCGATGACCGGCGTGCGTCTCTAGGCCCTGCATTTAGTGATGTCGAACTTTCGATAATTTTAAAATCGACGACCTTGACAATCAGCTCAGCTATTTAAAGTGAACGATGCCTTCAATTGTTTTAAATAAGTTATTTTTACCATTTCTATTCTACTATGATATAGTTTGACGACCTGATTGGCTTAGTGACGGGTTGATTTCCCTTGTACCAAAAGGGTCCCGTATTTAATTTCTGGTTAGGTTTAATTTAGATTTAGACTTTTCTAAATTGGCTCGGGTTTGGATGCTGGGAACGCCCTTAATAAATTCACTGTCTGTTGAAACAAGTAGTGTCTGTCTCGTATATTTATTATATACGAGATAGGTAGGTATGTTGTCTGGCGTATATTTATTATAGTTCATATCTAACTACTGTATTACCTATGAGTTTTGCGTTATTTTTAACACATTTAATAAAATTTATTATTTTTTTGTTGGTTAGATAACAATGATCAAGTTATGGTTATTGTTAAGTAACTAAAGAAGTATAATATATTCGGTCTGTCCATTTCTCTCACCTAGGATGCTACGAAGACTGAGAGATGGATAGAGCTTGTATCGAAATCGTTCTAGTTCTCTTCTAAAAAGTAGCTTCTCGGAAAATCTATGCTCGCAAGAGTATATCATTAAGTACATGCTATTGTTGACATAAAATAAATGAATAAATTGTTTCCACAATCACACCAATTGTCTAGCCCGAAACTAAGCAAAGCTCGTACTATGCCGACTAGATAACGGATAAACATACTTAATCATCTTCTTGGTCTGTCCGACCATGAAACAGCGCAGACGATAACATTTAAACTAAAATATATTAAAAAAGAATACACTATACAGAAAACTGATTACAGCACAGAAAATATTCATAAATTTATTGCCTGTATATCTGTTTTATCATTTGACGAAGTCTATAATAAGGACAGTGCTAACGACGCCTTTAATGAATTGCATAGTTTATTTCAACTGTTTAATAAACTCTGCTTTCCAAAAATTTTAGTAAAAACACGTAATAAATTTAGATACCAGAAATGGTTGAGTAAAGGAATCAAACTTGCGTGTAAAAGAAAGCGTCATTTATATATTCAGTATACTAGGAGCAATAATATTCAAAGGATTGACAAAAAATATAAATATAAAAAATACAACAACATTCTTAAAAAATGCATGGTTAAAGCTCAAAAGTTAGAAAATATAAAAACTATAAATAGGGCTTCTAATAAGTGCAAAGCAACATGGAGTATTATAAACGATAATAATTTAAATAATGAATCAGGAAATGATTGCATTGACATAATAAATAAAAATGATATAGTATGTAATGATCCTAATATAATATGTGAAATTTTTAATAACCATTTTATAGATATGACGAACTCAAGGGATGACAATTTAAATTCTAATTCAGTTAAAATTCCATTTAATAATAAATCAATATTCTTAATTCCAACAAATGAAATCGAAATACAATCTATTATTACCTCTTTAAAAAACACTAACGCTGTGGGTCATGACGACATAAGTACTCGTGCTATAAAGCTTTGTGCTAGGTACCTATGCCGACCCCTTGCCTACGTAATTAACTTATCGATGGAACAAGGTTACTTTCCCGATATTCTTAAGTTTTGTATTGTTAAACCACTATTTAAGAAAGGTGATAAATATGAAATTAACAATTATAGACCAATAACGCTAATTCCAATTTTTTCAAAAATTTATGAAAAAGTTATTCACAAACGTATATATAGCTTTATTTCCACAAATAATATACTGAATGATAACCAGTACGGTTTTCGCAAGGGAAGCTCCACAACCCTAGCCTGTTACAACTTAATACATTCAATAACAGAAAGTATTAATAATAGGATACCGGTCGTTGCTTTATTTCTTGACATGAGTAAAGCGTTCGACTTTGTTCCACACAAGAGACTGCTAGAAAAACTAAATAGATACGGTATTAGAGGTAAGGCTTTCAATTGGCTGGAAACTTATCTCTCGAATAGACAGCAATGCGCAGAAACAACAAAAGTACTAGAATCAAAACGAACTACTTTCAGGTCTAACTATCGAATAAACGCCTGTGGGGTTCCACAAGGTAGTGTGCTAGGACCTCTATTGTTTTTACTGTACATTAATGACCTGCCTAGTGTAACTAAACATAAATGCTTTATGTTTGCAGACGATACCACAGTGTTGATAAAATGTAATGACCTAAGTAAATGTAATGATGACATTAATGAAACACTGAAGAGTCTGATAGAGTGGCTCGATATAAATAATCTTAAAATAAACATTGAGAAGACAAATTGCGTCCAATTTTCTACTTGCAAGGCGCAACTATTAGATTTATTGGTCCAATATGGCAGTAATACTGTTGAAATAAAAAACGATGTGAATTTTCTCGGCTTCACTATTGACAAAAATTGTAACTGGAAAGCACATATAGATAAGCTAAGCATGAAAATTAATAAATTTATATACGCACTACGGCGACTCAGTATTATTTCGACAATCGAAACTGCTTTAACTGCATATCACGGCTAAGTGTCGTCCTTACTTAACTACGGTACTCTGTTGTGGGGTAACTCAGTCGACATAAAAAAAGTTTTCATAGCACAAAAAAAATGTATTAGGGCAATTTGCAGAGCACATTTTATGGATTCTTGTAAACCCCTATTCACAAAACTTAAAATTTTACCATTGCCATGCATATATATAAAGCAAGTGTGTATATTCGTGCGACAACACCCTCAATATTTTGTAACAAGAGGTCAATATAAAGATAAGCCAACGAGACATCAAAATAGAATAATGTTTCCTAGCATAAGACTGCAATTATTTAAGCGAAGCCCCTATTGCATGGCTATTAAAACATATAATAAGTTGCCTGAATTTTTCAAACATTTGCCTATAGTTATGTTTAAAAAACAGTTGCATGCCTGGCTTCTAAATAAATGCTATTACTCAATACAAGAATATTTTGATGACAAATAATTAATTATTATTTAGCTTTTTCTTGACATATTTTAATCATAATATAATATTAATTCCTCGATAATGATAATCCTTTTGACATGAAGTTCTTTAATATTGCTGTATTTTTTTATAATTATGTACATTGAATATCAACTTTTTATATTTGCATGACTAATTAGGTCAAACATGTGGACATATCATTTGTAAAACATCTTGTAAAACTATGTTAAAAGCAAATAAATATTTCTGATTTCTGATTTCTTAAATACTTTTAGATCCAGATTCCAGATCCATGACTATGGTACAAATGCTCGTGCTTACACAAACATTTGCCCCTTGCGGGATTCGAACCAGCAACCGTTGGCTTTGTAGTCCAGAGCGCGAACCACTGCACCAGAAGGCTGACATAAAATGGAACAAGAAGCGGCGTAGAAGAACTTTTATGAAACGAGTAAAGAAAACATTAAGTAGCTATTATGTAGTATTTGCAAGTCAAAGAGAATACTGAATTTATTTAAACGGAAAAATTTACCAAAGAAATGGATAATAATAGTCATTGAAATTACTATTTAGGTACGATACTATCGGTATTCGTAAGTAGATAGAACAGTTTAAGTACTAACGCCAGGCTATCGATATGATAGTCACCAATCGAACTGCATTACTACCTGCACTACTACATTTCTCCAGTCCTGCGCAGTTATTTTAACGATCTGTTTTTTAATTAGTTTTACTATCATGTTTTGAATGACAGCTTTGTAGCGGTTAAGCCGGAGTTATAGGGATATCACCAAATGCATACAGTTATAAATGCAAGTGGTGCGTAAGTTACCAGCACACTAGGTTAATATCAACCAGTTTTTGAACCAATGATCCTCTTTTTTTAAAAGTTGTGTGATTCAATGACTGCAATAATAACAATGATGATAACACACTTTTTCCAGAACTTTACAGGTTTAACAAAGTTTGTTAAAACATTTTTTCCTTGACATGATATCTACGAGAATTATACCACGGATTACCGACTATTTTGATAAATTCCTGGTGAGAAGAAACTATTATAATAATAATCAGTTAATAAGCGGATGTTGTCTACTTAGACCTATGTGTGTACATATGATATTTATTTTATTGTTAACTCTAACTCTACACGGTATTTTTTGTTATAAGTAGTTATTTAGGTATTGTAAGTAATTATTTTGTGTAAATATTGTTCAAACTTATATTCCTTTCATTAAATGCAATTACTCAATATTTGATACCTACAATTAGTCATTTTATAATTTTATGTGTGTCAGTTTCCAAATTGTAAGAGTTTTTAGTTAAGCTCTCATGTCTACTTTGATATCATATTTATATCGTTGCCACAAAAGTGGTTAATTGCTAAAAATAATGTGCGAACCGCAGTGAATAGTTGGAGAAAGTAACTGAGATCATATTTAAATGTTCATTCTTTCCTGGGATAGTTACCTACTAGCCGTGTGTAGTTTTTAACTTTTGTATTTCGTATTAACTGATGTTCTGGGGCCGCTAACGCATTGTTCTACGGTTTGTGTTTGTAGAATTCATGTTACACTGTCAAAAAATTAATGGGAGCGAATTTTTATTACCTGCTATATTGTATGTTTATAAACATTATTTTGACTAATTTTCTACTCACGTAGATAGACCATTTAATTAAATAACTAAGTAAAAGGTGAGGATTTCAATATTATGGCTCTTTTGCTAGGTATTGGCGTTAACTATGGCGTCTCATGTCATTAATCTCGGTCTTGCGCAGATCGTATCCATAAATCTAACTAGCTCTTAAAACAGCATAACTTCAACCTTGTTTTGTTTTTCTGTATAGAGTTTGACATTAAAACAACATTGCTTAAATCCTGTTTAGATTTCATGGTTAGGCCCCTGTGCTTCAATGCGACGATGGTTTTTAAGAGTATTTTACTGAGTTACTGTCCTATCGGACTAGTGGTCTGCCAACGACTTGCTTTTGATCTGCCAATTCCTAAATAAACTAGTTCCTAATCTCACCTAAACCAGTTTAGCGTCAGCTGTTCAAAAGGTCTTTATTTGCAGGAAGTGAAGTATAAATTATAGCGCGCAATAGAATCGATTAATTGAATTCAATAGATAATGATAAATAATAATAAATGTTTGTTTTGCAAATGTCTCGATCTGAGGCAGCTTCGGCGGTCACCGTCCGTTCGAGTCGGGTTGATCGTGTTATCTTGGAGATTGCTTAATGGCTAGTCAGAGAAAGGGTGGCCACAGCAAATAGCATAAGACATGGACACCGTCTTATGAAACCTATTTCAGTTCGAATGATATTTATGTTAGAATTAATGAAAGGCGATAAAAAAAGCTGAAGGGATTTCCTTTTACGTACAGTATGATAAAAATATGTGCAATTAACATCTGGATCAATATATGTTACTAAAAATAGGATCATAAAGTGAAATTATTTTATTAATAAAAAGCAGCTTAGTGGATTTGTAAAAATCGTCGTTATGGCAAGTCGCGACCCGGCAGCCGCAACCAAGTCCCGAATGCTGGTCAGCGAACGCCAAGATCCGAATGATGCCCTAAGTTATAAAAAGCAAATCTGCATAGCTATCGTTGATTTCTCGTAGTATACTCATTTACTACCTACTGATTTATGTACTTTCAAGGTATTACAATGTCCTTACTACAAGCTGTCCGATACACTTTATACTTCATGTTACCGTACCTGCCTGTACCAATTTATCAATGCGCTCATAATCTCTAAAGTACAAAAGTTGTGGTCGCCCTTCTCACTGACGTTACCGGATTATTGCCCATTTCCTTCTAATAGAACCAGCTTAGTGGGTTTATTAACTCGTGGAGTCGAGAGATATAAAATAACATTCACCAAGATAACATCTTCGATAGATACTGTCGACACAGTTTATATGGCCTCTAAGGACATGCCAGATGCACCATAGAGATGATAGTTAAATAATTAAGCTGTCTGTTTGTTTATTGTACAGATTAAAAATAGTTTTATTACATACTTTTATTTATAAATTACGAAATTGTGTAAGGCAGATGCACAATTAAAATTTTGTATACTTAGAATTTTATTATATAATTTAAAAAAAACGATATAGCATACATTGTATTAAAATATAACACTACGTTATTTAATTTAATAATATTTTACATCTTACCGTAGGCATCAAGTAGGTATACTTAACTACTTTGTATGGTGTGCAGTAAAGAGTATCTAGGTATCTAAAGTTATATATATCAATGATAAAGTTTGTCTATTAATTTTATACTTAAAAACAGTTAAATAGATTGGATATAAAATATGTCATAACTACAAGTCAATCATAGTTAGGTACGTGATAGTTTTTTCCCTATGTGTATAGAATAGACATCACAGAGCAAATTATCACATTACGATTGGCAGTTCAGTGATTGTTTCAAATCATATCTGATTCATCAGATAGGTAGCTTGTTAAAGCGTAAGCGATTTAGTTCTCAAGGAATGCAAGATAGGATTTTTCTATGACAATCTAAACCATATCAGCGAAGTCGCGTGAAATCGCTATATAATAGTGATATCATTTTATATGTTACAATTAAGTCACGAGCACACTGTCACCACATCTAGAGCACTGCGCTTTAAGATAGAGATCTACAGGCATGTGTAGCGTCGCACGCGCAGGTGCTACCGTGCTTTCTCGGGTGACCTATCACGAGCTGGGTCGGACCCCCACGGAGCACCGCGCCAAATAGCGGACAGATTGCTAGCATTGCGGAAATTTCGTTGCAAAATTAGGAGTTCTTACTTGATGCTCACACAATGCAATACAGTCAATAATAACGCAGTTACGCAGTCTATAATAAAAGTGAAGTCATTAGTTTTATTAGAGATTTTATCATATTATATTTAATAACTTTAGTATTGTACTGTGTTATCTCCGTCACCAATCTTTATACAATGGGGTAATTTTTTAAATATTTTTATGGACCATGTCTAAAAGTTTTTTTTTTACAGCAATACGAGTATGGTCCAAATGTATTTAATAAACGTAACTAACCACCGTTGTTGGAGCTTAGTAATTATCTGATCAGTGATGCCTTTTTAGGAGGCAATGCGATCAATTGATTTTGTATTTTCTTTATGGTGAGTAATAAATGATTATGATTATCAATGATATAGACAATTACCGTCCATATGACATCCGACATTACTGAACAGATTTTACTTATAAATTTGGTAGTTAAGATATAAAACGGATGATGCAAGAGGTGTGACATGTTTTTCAACCGACTTCAAAAAAGGAGGAGGTTCTCAATTCGACTGTATGTTTTTTTTTTTTTTTGGTATATTTGTTACGCGATTACTCCGCCAATTATGAATCGATTTTAATGATTCTTTTTTTGTTTGGTAGATCATACTTCAGAGGTGGTCCCATATAAATTTTATCAAAATTGATTTAGAACTTTTTGAGAAAATCAACAAATATATACCCAGATAATATTTTGGTTGTGGTTCTTGTTACCTATCTTCGACAAATATGAGCCGATTTTGATGATTTTTGTTTTATTGAATAGCTTATACTTCAAAGATAATATGCTAAAAGTTTACAAAATAAAAATCACCCCTAAGGGTAGGAAAATAGGGGATGAAATCGGTGTTCAGCAGTTAGATTAGGATTTATCACTAAAAATTGATGAAATAAGTAAATTTTATTTAAAAAAATAAAACCGACTTCAAAACACTAAAATGCTAAAAATAATCCTAACCCTTAAGTACCTAATCAGTTACTTTTGGAGTCGGTGCAAACAAAACCATTGAATCTCTCATCGGCTGGCACCGACTCCAAAAGTAACTGATTAGGTACTTAAGTGTTAGGATTATTTTTAGCATTTTAGTGTTTAGAAGTCGGTTTTATTTTTTTAAATAATTTAATAAAAAGAACATGCCTTTAAACGTTTCAAAAGCAAAGACCAGGCCGAAGTCCCGCGGGCATCGACACATGGTTATTGCCATAATAGAAATTCAGTTTGCACTTCTGCCGGCCTTTCACCAATACGCATTGACTGACTTACCTACATTACCTTATTCAAGTCAATTGTATGATGTTACTGACATAGACTATAGATGGTGTAGAACAGCCATACTCTAAGTGTGTTCCGCGGAACCCTAGGGTTCCGCGATACCCCTGTCGGGGTTCCGCAAGAAGTTAGAAAAAAAAATCAAAACACCTCTCTCTGGTCGACCGTTCTGTCGCGGCGTATCACGATTCACGAACAATTTTACTATGCAGCCACCGCCGATACCTACTTGTGACCGCGCAATCCCTTTGATAAAAGCCGCCTTTGAAATTAGACGCTATAATTGTGAACAAGCGACTTTCGGCTCTAACTTCAAAACGTAAAGTCGAGATTGCTTACACCACATTTTTTGAATTTCTATTTTTATATCGGCTTTTTATTTATCAAAGACGCCGACTCGAGTATTTTTGAGAATGTTCGAGATTGAGGCTAGGACTATAAAAGCGATGATCAAGCCTTGACACTAGTCAGTCGACGATTAGCGTTCGGAGCGATAAGTACCTACCTGCTAGAAAAAAATTGTGTATTGTTCTACTGCTGTTTTCTGATTGTATCAGTTTTGTACATTTCTTCTTTGGACTAAAGTGCTAAACTCTTCTACGCAGTAACGACCGTGCATTATTTTAACCTCACCATCCTGAAAGAATGGAACGTTGGCTTAAAGGCGTTAAACGTGTCGCAACAACATCTTCCAACGAAGCCGAATGTTCAAAAGCAGTCCGCGTGGAGTATACAGCAATTACCGATCCAGACGATGATGCAACGACGTCAAGTTCCACGGTTTCAAAGGCGAAAAAAAGGAAGTATGATGAATCATATATCAGTTTTGGATTTGTTGATTCCAACGGCTCACCTCTCTGCATGTTATGTAGTAAACTGCTTCCTAATAGTTCCATGGCACCTGCCAAGTTGCGCCGACATTTAGAAACTGTACACCCCGAGTCTAAAGACAAGAATAAAGAATTTTTTGTACGTAAAAAAGAACAGTTATTGGAAAGTCAAAAAACAATGATGCATGTAACCCAAACTATCAATGAAAAGGCCACGGAGGCATCATATTTAGTTAGCTATCGCATTGCACAAGCAGGAGAAGCGCACACTATCGCTGAGAATTTAATAAAACCATGTGTATTAGACATAACAAAATGCATGCTCGATGAAAAATCTGCAAAGCATCTTTCTACTGTGCCGCTATCTAACGATACTGTTTCACGGCGAATTCATGATCTAGCAAGCTACGTCAAACAAGAACTAGTTACACGTCTACAAAAAACACAATTCGTCTTGCAAATGGATGAGTCGACTGATGTCGCTGGTCTGGCTATCTTGCTGGTTATCGTGAGATATCCATGTGTAAGTTCTTTTGAAGAAGACATGCTTATGTGTTCACCTCTACCCACAAACACTACCGGAGAGGAAATTTTTAATAAAATAAATATATTTTTTGAGGAAAATAATCTCAGTTGGAACGATTGCATTGACATTTGTACAGATGGGGCCAAGGCGATGACGGGTAAAACAGCAGGAGTAGTGTCACGAATAAAAAATAAAGCGCCTAATTGTAGTTCCAGCCATTGTATCCTGCATAGACAAGCACTTGCGATGAAGCAAATGCCGTCCAATCTAAAATTAGTTATGGATGAAGCGGTAAAAATAATTAATTTTATCAAATCACGACCACTACAATCCCGATTGTTCTCATTATTGTGTGAAGATTATGGCAGCACACATAAAACACTGCTGCTCCATACAGAAGTGCGATGGCTGTCTCGGGGTAAAACTTTAACAAGGCTATTTGAACTTAGAGCCGAGTTACAAATGTTTCTTTCAGATACTTCTTTTAATTTGAAAGACCGTTTGTATGATAAAACTTGGTTGTTCCGACTGTCTTTTATGGCGGATATCTTTCAGAAACTGAACGAATTAAATTTATCATTGCAAGGTAAACAGACAACAGTGTTCCAGGCCTGTAACAAAATAACTGCCTTCAAAAGAAAATTAGATTTTTGGATTATTTGCGTTGGAAATAGAGAAATAGAAAGCTTTACGTCACTCAGTGAGTTTCTTGGCGATAACAACTCAGAAATATTTCAAGATGATGTATTTGAAGAATTGGTCCAATATCTCACTTCGATGCGCGCATCTTTTGAGCAGTATTTTCCTGAAGAACAGAATACAAAAATGAAACTGAATTCATGGATTCATAATCCTTTTTTACCCAACTTACAAAAGCCCGAAAGTATGTCAAACGGGATATATGAATCTCTTTTAGAAATGTCATCTGACACAAGTATGGAGTCACTGTTCAAAACGACGCCTCTCAACGATTTTTGGTGCAGAATCCGAAATGAATATCCAATGCTTGCCAAAATGGCTTTGAATATTCTTCTCCCGTTTCCAACAACATATTTGTGCGAAACAGGATTCTCAACCTATGCAGCCACGAAAACAAAATACCGCAATAGACTGGACGCCGAACCTGATATGAGACTTCAACTGTCCTCTATGAAACCTGATATCAACCAATTGATGAAAAATAAAAAACAGTTTCATACATCCCATTAGTTAGATTTTTTTTCTTTTTCAATGTTATATTTATTATTATACTTGTTATGTAAGTAAGTAATAAGTAACTGTTACATGGTACTCTAATTATGCTTATTAATAAAAAATACACTTAAAAACCATTGTTTTATTGTAGGGTTCCATCAAGTCTTTTGCTATCCAAAAGGGTTCCGTCACCAAAAAAGATTGAGAACCGCTGGTGTAGAAGATTCGGACACTGGTAAACGATGACGGATATTAAATGACGTAAATCAGACGATGCTGATAAGTGGGTAGGTAGGACGAGTATAACTGTAACGTTTATTGTGTGTTGGAAATATAATACATTAAATTATAAAAAAATTAAAAACCGACTTCAAAAAACTAAAACGCTAAAAATAATCTTAACACTTAAGTACCTAATCAGTTACTTTTGGAGTCGGTGCCAGTCAATGAGAGACCAATGTTTTCGTTTGCACCGACTCCAAAAGTAACTGATTAGGTACTTAAGTGTTAAGATTATTTTTAGCGTTTCAGTTTTTTGAAGTCGGTTTTTATTTTTTTTATAAAATTAACTTATTTCATCCATTTTAGTGATAAATCCTAATCAAAACAAATCTAACGAGTGCAAACATAATTTAACTTCTGAACACCGATTTCATTTCCTATTTTTCCACCCTTAGGGGTGAAATTTTTTCCAAAAATGTTTATTATAGTATCTTTAAAGTATAAGCTATTCATTAAAAAATGAATCATCAAAATCAGTCTACATTTGGCAGAGATATAGGTAAGATAGATACTAAAATCAGTTGGCGTGGTACGGAGTTTATGCAATGTTTGATGATTTTCTTATAGATCCCATCATCAGAATTTAACCAAATTTATATGGGACCATTCTGAAAGTATTACCTTCCAAACAAAAAAATAATTATCGAAATCGGTCAACGCAATAACGAATGATCGCTGAACATACATAAAAAAAAAGAAAAAAAAAAGAAACCGACCAATTGAGAACCTCCTCCTTTTTTGAAGTCGGTTGAAAATTAAGACACAAATTAAATATTATACCTATATACATTAATGCGCAATTAAGCACTAAACTGACATAGAACACCTATTTCTTTTTATGATTATAATCTTTTGTATAGCAACGGCTCGGCTACTGCAAAATGTGAAACTTTCTCAATTGATATTGAATTCTATCTGTTTGACTTTTCAACCGACTTCAAAAAAGGAGAAGGTTCTCAATTCGACTGTTTTTTTTTTGTATGTATGTTACGCGATTACTCCGCCAATTATGAATTGATTTTAATGATTCTTTTTTTGTTTGGTAGATCATACTTCAGAGGTGGTCCCATATAAATTTTATCGTAAGCAGTTTTTGAGAAAATAACAAAATATATACCCAGATAATGTTTTGGTTCGTGATTCATGGATCTATGTTAACCAATATCTTCGACAAATGTAAACCGATTTTGATGTTTTTTTTTATTGAATAGCTAATACTTCAAAGATACTATAGTAAAAAATCGGAGGATGAAATCGGTGTTCAGCAGTTAGATTAGGATTTATAACTAAAAATTGATGAAATAAGTAAATTTTATTTAAAAAAATAAAGCCGACTTCAAAACACTAAAAAGCTAAAAATAACCCTAACACTTAAGTACCTAATCAGTTACTTTTGGAGTCGGTGCCAGCCGATGAGAGATTCAATGTTTTTGTTTGCACCGACTCCAAAAGTAATGTTAATTGTAATAAATAAGTGTTAGGATTATTTTTAGCTTTTTAGTGTTTTGAAGTCGGTAAAATTTTTAAAAATAAAATTTTAAGTTAAGAAATGGGTGAAGAAATTTGAGTTTGCAGTAGGATCATAAAATCCGTTGATTGTACATTATGTACAGCAATCTCAAAATTGGTCAGGTGTGAGTCAAAACTTATAAGTAGGTAATAGTGATGTAACGAATATTCGCATTCGCATTCGCATTCGCGAATATCCGCATATTTTTCAATATTCGCATTCGCATTCGCATTCGCAAATATTTGCGAATATTTAGCGAATGTTTTTAATAATCAAAAAGGAAATTATTATGTGCATGCATATGAAATAATAATACAATAGATAACACTTAGATGTTTTTATTAAATCATACTTCTACATTCTAAATTAAAGTCTCATTTATGAAAAAAGAACTTCAGAGATCTGGACAAATCTAACATTAATCAGCCTTGTTACAACTATGTAAGGTTTGCATTCATTTAGTAGTAAATAAATAAAGTTTACAATTTCTATTTACTAAAAAACTGAACAATTACTTGAAAAAAAAAATCATTCAATTAACCAATATCGGCTCGGCTATGTTCAATTTAAACATGGCCGACATGAAACGTCAAACCTGTCAAACATTTTACGCGCGCTTTTTTTTAAATATAAAAATATTCGCATTCGCATTCGCGAATGTTGAAGATAAATATTCGCAATCGCATTCGCGTTCGCGAATGTGAAAAATCCAACATTCGTTACATATTGGACGTTACAATATTCGTTTTCTGTTCATAGAGCTAATATTCGTTTTCCTGTCGAGTAGAGGGACCTGCTGTAGTACCTACCTGCTGTGTAATCTGAGCAACAGATGAAATTATTGTTAGGTATGGTATGGCTGTTGTTATAATAATTAAAGCTCAGCCTAATCAACTTTAAGTTTTAATAGATTTTCATAAGTTTAAAAGTACTTTTTGTCAATTACCACCTAATATGTTAATAATGCTTTGGTTTCATTTGATTGGAAAGAAACTGACTATCAAAGAAAAGAAACAATTGAGCCCTCAAAAACAACTCTGGACCATAATTCATAAAGACGCACAGAATTGGATTACGAAACAAACGAAATCTTTAATTGACTTCATTGACTCAAATTGGATATTAAGCGTAGTCATTCGGGCTTACCCCAGGGTCGATAAACCGCCGAACCGTGAATAGAGTTACTTAAAATACGGGGCTTACGATTGAGGGAGGCAACCACAGCCTCCATTGATACCTTGTAAGTAAACCTTTGGGATGATATTCTACCTACTTACCTACAATCACGTTTGTTCACAAGCAAGATACCGTAACCGGGTGTTATGTACAGTTACAGGATGTGGGTTCTTTGTCGTTATTTTTACCTTTTTAAGGTTCCGTAACTGAAAAAGGTAAAATAAATTGGATCACTTTGTTGTAAGGGACAATCCAATTTTCTCTGAAACGCGTCAGAGATATAGGTAATAAGTAATTTATATCAAATAAGTAGGTAAGTCCACTCACAAGGTGGTCAGACGACCTGGTAAGGGTCGCAGGAAGACGCTGGATGCAGGCCGCTTCCAACCGGCCAATCTGGAAGTCAATGGGGTAGGCCTATGTTCAGCAGTGGACGTCCTATGGCTGAAATGATGATGATGATGAAGTAGGTAAGTACTTATGGCCAATCTGGAAGTCAATGGGGGAGGCCTATGTATAGCAGTAGACGTCCTTTGGCTGAAATGATGATGATGAAGGTGAAGTAGGTACTAAAATCTATGCTTCTAAGTTCGATTGACCCGGTTCAGGTCAATTCAAAAAATCTATTTTTCTCAATTGGTTCGAGTCCAGGTTTGCTGGGAGACTTGGCAAATCATTTTTTATTTATAAAACCACTTTACATACAACAAGGCTGTGTAATAAAAAAGTTTTAAGGATTTAATAACTAAAAGTAGTTGAATGTCTAATAAACTACTTTAAACTCAACATAAGTAGGTATTTAATAAAAAAAACTTAATTTAACAAACACCTTACGTCGTCACCCTAAGATGTGTTTTATAGATGTAACATTTTTAAGTAAACCACAGAGAGAAAAATACTAACACCCAGACTCATTACTTTATCTAACTACTTACGTAGGTATCGTACCTTTGCAAACACAAAGGACCATACATTTCTCATACATAAGAGTACCTGCGTAGGGTGTCGGGTGGCGCGGATCATTGAGGCATCCGGCAGGGGACGCACGTCATGGAACGTTGGATGTTACTTTTCTACATGTGAACTTTATCCTTCGCGTAACATGCCATCCTGAGCTCTTGCAGGTTTTATATTTTTAACTTTGCCTTTAAATAGAAGTTTAGATAAATAAAAGCTTGCAGAATATTTTACAAGCTTTCATTTAGTAGATATGTCGACACTCGACGGGGTTTGCTCTTTAACATGAGATTAATAGATAATATAGACCAATAAGTAGAATAACAGTATTATTTTTCTAGTATAACATCGGCCTATTTTATTTAAGCTAAACTAAAAAATCATGAGCTCTATTTAGTCTTGAGTTTTATTAAATCGTACCAAATAATTTTTACTACTATATATACACGGAAACTTTGTTCGTATAACTTTACACTCTTTTCGTAAGTACGAAAACATTCTACATTCTGAAAATTACACATTTTACAACTTCGAAGCTATCAGCCAGCATTCTGGTAACTAAATACTTTTCAAACATGAAATTAATCAATTTCGGAAAATAAAAAAGCTGGTTCGTTCCTCGCACAAAGGCTAAGTTTAGCAATTCAGCGAGGAAACGCTGCCAGTATCCTCACCTCCATGCCTCACGGACACGCTTTTATTTTTGAGTAGGTAGTTTTTAGTTTAGGTTAAGTTAGTTTATTTAAAGTTTTTATTTTATTTTATTAATTTTATCATTTAATATGTTTAGTTTATATGAATGTAATGATGCCCTGTATATAGATTGTATGTCCTGAAATAAATAATCTACAAACAATTGGGTCATACAGATGATCATGATGACATATTTCCAAACGCAGAAATTAAAACTTTTTTATTTATTTTTAAATGTTTCTCCTTTCCAGCCAGCGCACCCGCTCGTACGAATCGGACGAGCATGAGAGGGGCGCGTGCGAGTGGTGCGAGTACGCACTCGTGATCACGCTCGCGACCATCCTCCTCATCGGGGTCTCCGCACTCACCATCTTCTGGGTGTTCTACTACCGCGATGGGTACGCCTGGGCCGACGGCAGCCCGGCCAAGCAGTTCAACCTGCACCCCACCCTCATGGTTGCTGGGTTCATCACCTTCAGTGGCTTTTGTAAGTTTTATCTAGCTATTATTTGACATTATATTCGAGATTGCGACAGATTGATGGCATTGATGACAGATGGAATTGTAAGTGATGACTTTGGGAACTGAAATGTGGCCTCTCACTATGGGCCTCATAAGAAAGCTCAAGGTTGCACAGCGTGCTACGGAAAGGGCTATGTTCGGTGTTTCCTTGCGAGATCGAATCAGAAATGAGGAGATCCGTAAACGAACAAAAGTCGCTGACAGCCCAACGGATTAGCAAGCTAAAGTGGTAGTGGGCGGCTCACATAGCACGTAGAACTGACTGCCGATGGGCAGAATGGCTCTAGAATGGAAGCCGCGCGGCGTACCGGCAAGCGCAGCGTAGGACGTCCACCCACAAGATGGACCTGGTAAAGGACGCAGGAAAAAGCTGGATGCAGGCCACTTCCAACCGGCCAATCTGGAAGTCCATGGGGGAGGCCTATTTTTAGCAGTGGACTTCCTATGGCTAAAATTATGATGATGATATTCGAGCCTTTAGCACCGATTAGTTAATATTTACCTTCAGTCTTGACATAGCGCATAAAGGAAGGGAGGAGGGCCCTGTTGCCTGTAACACAGGATTATCCTACCATAGGCAACAGTTGTCATTATTTCTCTATCTTAAATATTTGCATGCTGGATACTTACTGTACTGTACTTACTGTAAGAGAAATTGTACTCTAACTATTAACTATGAAATAAAGAATATCATATCATAGGAGATATAGCGCTCTCTCATAACTTACAATATTTGGAACCGATTTCATTCGATAACGTTCCAGTCGTTTAGCGACTTCAAATTACTTAACATAATAACACACCGTCTGAATTCGTAAACTTTACTGTGAAATTCGATTACATATTGACAGAAGTCGATAAGTTTGTAATAAAGAATAAGCAATTCTCACACAATCTACCTGACACCGATTGACGAAAGCCATACAAAACTATAATGTCCCTAAATAATAGTAAATCGGGTGGGTATGATAGCATCATTACTAAATTACTGAAAGCCTGTGCCAAATACGTAAGCCGACCCATTGCGCATATAATCAACCTCTCTTTTTCTGAGGGTCTGTTCCCTGAAGATTTATAGTTTTCAATAATAAAGCCAATATATAAGAAGGGCAATAAGAGGGATCTAGGTAATTATAGGCCAATCACCCTAGGCTCCATATTATCTAAAGTATTTGAGAAGGCAATGTTTGACAGACTAAATAGCTTTGTGACTACTTGTAACATACTGCAGCCTCAACAGTATGGTTTTCGTAAGGGTAGTTCGACCACTTTAGCTTGCTTCGACCTGGTAAAGTACATCACGAAATGTATAAACAACGATGTCAGTATTTCTCGACATGAGTAGTGCATTTGATTTCGTCAATCACGATAAGCTCTTAAGCAAGCTAGAATCGTATGGTATAATGGGAAAAGCCTATAATTGGATTGAAAGCTACCTTAGAGACAGAAAACAATGCACAGAGCTAACAAAATTGCGAAAATCAAACATAACTTAGTCAAGGAATCATATAGATCTGAACTATTAATAAAGAAATCAGGGGTTCCCCTAGGCAGCATTCTAGGGCCGTTGCTTGCATTATATATAAATGACCTTCCAAATGCTACCACACATAAGTGTGTACTCTTTGCAGACGTCACGACAGTCGTAATAAAGAGAGATGGAAATAATCCGATGGACTCAATCGCAAATAGGGCTCTAGAAAATATTATAGGCTGGTTGAGTGCTAATGATCTGAGTATAAATATCAGTAAAACTGTAGTCATGAAATTTCGGTCATATAATACTCAAAAACAATCTTTAAAAATTGAATATAATGGCGAAAAAATTGACGAGGTAGATAATTTTAAATTCTTAGGACTATATATTGACACACATCTCATACGTTATATGTAATGTATATGTACAAAGCTGGAGCGATTTGCTTTTGCTATAAAACGATTGCGACAAACGGTATCGATTGAGGCTGCACTCACGGCTTACCACAGATACGTGTCTTCGGTACTGAGTTATGGAATAGTTCTGTGGGGCAATTCAGTAGATATAGACAGAGCTTTCAAAATACAGAAGAGATGCATTCGCGCTCTGTGTAACGTCTGGTATCTAGATAGCTGCGGACCCCTCTTTAAACAGCTTAATTTGCTTCCACTTCCTTGCATTTACATCAGAGAAGCTTGTCTCTTTGTAGGGTCATTTCCCAGCTATTACAAAACACGCAGAGAAATCGCTGGTAGGCAATTAAGGCAGCAAAACATAAACCTAATGCATCAACCTACCTGTCGCAAGGACATATATAAAAGAAATGCATATAATAAGAGTTTTGTTTTGTATAACTTGCTACCGGAAGAACTAAAAACACTTCAAGGACCAATATTTAAGAGGAGATTGACTAACTGGCTTTTGGACAAATGTTTTTACAGTTTTAATGAATATTCTAACTGGCGACAACATACTCATATTTAATTTATTCAAACTACCAAATATTAATTATACTAATATAATACATGATGACATCAATATTATGTGTAATTTTGTAATTGAATTTTTGCACGTCTGCGAGCAGACTGAACACATGCGCTACTTCCTTTTAAATGATATCTTTATTTACTGTGTTCTTGGCAAATAAACGCTTGAGTTTGAGTTTGAGTTTAAGACGTTAAAAGAAAACATTAACATAAAATCGATAAAATGTATCCATCGAAATCGGTCGCTGCGATAAGGATGGAGCTGGGTTACTTAGTTCAAACCCAAATTTTTTTTTGGGTACACTTGTACTATTATGTATTTAGTGGTCCGGAAGTCATAATCACTTTTAACATTAGATATCCATCTCGTCTCTGGAAGCCTACTACGAAAAACGAAATACGATGTTTCGGACGAAACGAAAGACAATACGATACGCAAACGATAGGCTTAATAACTAAGTAACACTTTTGGATTTCGATGTTTTAATCGGATGCAACATAATATCGGAATGACTTCGTGAATGAATGAATAATGTTACTTATCGTATAATTTCAAAAAATCCGAAGCGTTTCGTAGTAAGCAATCCGAAAAACGATTATCGTATTGACGGATGTCGTTTTTCGTAGTAGACCTGCTGCCTCGATGCTTATCTAACATTGTGTAAGAAACTGTCCTAATATCAATCTTTTTCAAACCAAAAAGTTGGCTTGACCAACTTCGTATTTTTAATCTTGATCAACATTACCTTAATCGGTGTGCAGCTGTAGGTAATTTTTCTTTTTAATCCGATCAACCGCTTAAATTGTTGATACCGTTTGGACTATAAGTAACGACCGGTGCTTATCAAAATGCACGGAAAATCGGAAACATCATTCGGTTTTAATTAAGTGCTCAATTTCCGCAAATCGGTCAACTTTTAATTATCAAGGGTTTAACGCTCACTGATTGCTACCAACGTATTTTCTAGTTTTTAAAGTGTAATTAAATAATAATAATTACTTATTCGCTTTGTATTTTTAGATCGTAATTATCTACTGATAATACACTTAATAACTTTTAGAAAAACCCAGTCTTCAACCATTTTCACCAATCTCTGTAATTTACTGACAGCCATGTCAAAATTTTTCATTAGTTTTCGGTCATATGACAAGTACTTGGTTAAAAATACTTATAATGGGATCATTTCTTCCCGCGAAAAGGTTATAGAGGAATCCTATTATTGACAGTCCGCCAAATGATAACGAACAGGCTATAGTCACAATTATATATATACTGTGCTAAAGTTCTCATTGGATATTGTGAATCTGCGGTCATCGGGTTTTGTTTCTAAGAAAGAAAATCGTTAGGTATTAAATTCATAATGTCAACAAAATGGCAAGAAAATTACAGCTACTGAATAGGATCTTATACGGCTTATTACTATTTAAAATCTCAACAACTCTTCAAGTCTCTTAATATACCACTTATTAATTCCAGCTGTGCTACTGTACCGCATCTGCCGCTGCTTCAGGCGCATCTATGTGAAGCTACTGCATGCCATCTTCCACGCGCTGGCCTTCCCGTGCATTGTTATCGGGTTCCTGGCAGTCTTCGACTACCACAATAAGTCTGGCATCAACAACTTTTACTCCCTTCATAGCTGGATCGGCCTAGTTGCTATGGGACTGTTTGGAATACAGGTGAGTTCAAAGTTCAATGCTGGAACTACTCGTACTTGAAATCCCACGGCATTGTTGTGTTTTGTGCATTTCGTCACCTGAATTAGTGGGAGGGACGAAGAGAAAAACTTAGCTGTAATTTTCAGTTAGGAGGCTTAGCACAATAAGATAAGAAGCATGGACAAACGTCCAATAATGTACCTATTAAAGCCTTGATGTTTTTGGCTCGACCGCAAAGAAATTGTCTAATAAGTACTTGGAGAAGGAAGTTCCTTATCTTAATTATCTATCTTAGTAATATTTTGTTTTGACCTTTTTTTTGTTGTGCTACTTTGTATTATAGTACCTACTTATGCTCCACTATGCAAATTTCGTAACTCAGGCGTAAAATGTATGTAAAGTCAGAAAATAAAAGGTGACATTGGTGCCATAGGCATAATTTTTTTGTGTGACTCACACCTACCGAAAATAGGACAGTGCGATTTTGAAACCTAATTTGCTTGTTTACGTAAAAGTAAATTAGGAACACAAATCTTGTTTTCAGCAACATACAAAATGTTAGAAATCATTCATATATTTGTATATGCATGTGAGGTCCTATGCTAAGTATTTTAGACTTTTATGAACTGATCGGTCACATCATGAAGTGGTCAATTTTACGATCTGGCCACGACATATACACATATATTGTTATCTGCTTACCTAATTTGCAGGGGTTTTATTGATATTTTCAGGTTACCCGGGTAGTGTTTGTAACATTATCTACATCGATGATACCTCTCAATTCCAGTACGCTGTGGGCTTCTTCAGCTTCCTTCTTCTGCTTATCTGCAACAAGGGCACCGCCGGGTTCCGTGCCTCCCTGGTACCCGTCCACGCCGCGTTTGGCATCCTGACCTTCGTGCTTGGAGTCGCTGCTTGTTTGACCGGCCTAACCGAGAAAGCACTCTTCAGCATTGGGTACGTAGAATTGACAGAGTTTATAGTCTTGACCGATTCCGATAGTGCATGTTTAGGTCATTTTATAGAAAATAGTCTTGGAGTTTTTGAGTTCGCCGATTAAAATAAGTGACTCTCGAGTCAAATGATTATAGTGAGTATTATAATCGGATTTAGTCAGTGTACGTTCAGCATCAAAAGACCTAAATACGTGCCCAATATTTTCTGTTAATCCAACTGACGGACTAATTAGATTTTTTTTAAGCTAGCCCATTGGCTTCTAAGATAATTGTCCGATTCTGGCCCTTTTCATGTTCAGCGATTTAGGTACCTATAAGACCTATGTGGTATAGCGATTTTGAAAATCTGAATGTGGTCATCGACTTTTGATGCTGTACACAAGTAGTACCCTTATGCAAGACCTTGGGGATTAATGTTGTAGTTAAAGTATGTGAGAATAGGTTTCTTACATTTTGATCAAATGCACGCCATTTTTTGCCACCATATAATTTCTTTTAAGATTTTTCGATTGTAAGTATTATTGACCTAAACATGTTTTACGACGTAATTTGGTATTAGATTCTTCATTTTATTATATGTTTAGTGTTTGCACTGTTGGCTTTTGTCACGTTTGCGTCTTCGGTACGGTTGCAGATCTCATGCGTCCAGTCTTTATCCGAATGCCTTAATTATTTTCGCTACGTTTCTCCGAGAAGTGACACCACTTAGAGATATTACACCTGATGGGATATCACATCGTCACGTCAAATTGATTTTCACTTCGTGCTGTAAATGACCTACCTCGATGTAATTTTGGCTTTATTTTGTCATAAGAAGTTGGTAAAACATCTGCACTACTATCACAATAATTCGTTATTAAAGTAGGTACGAAGGTACGCATTAAAATTATCTATTGCAAACCTTTTTGCTGAACATATGGCAATGACAACAGTTTTGTGATTGCCAGGATTTTTTGGTCATAATTGGCCTACCTCAAATAATGGGAAAATGCAAAGTTAATTTATTTATAATAAGGCACAGCTACACAGAACAAAGTAAAAATCATAGATATAGACAAGCTACAACAATATACAGTGTTAAGTCTGTGCTCCGATTATAGCCAAGCAAAACATAATAAAGAAGCATATTAGCTTAGGTAATAGTGATATAATGAAGAATCCGTGTTTGATTATTGCACTTTAATCATTTCTCCAACCGTACCAAGTAGTTTGTGATCGTTGCCAGTGCACATTCATAGCATGATTTTACCATCATTGGCCGTTGTGTCTGTTGCTTCTATCTATGTCCATATCCACAGCGCGGATCGGTACAGCACGTTGGTGGACGAGGCGGTCATCGTGAATACCATCGGAGTGGCCATGATTGCAATCCTGGCTGTCGTCATGTATATTTTGTCAAGGGATAAGTTTCGAGCGGCTGAGACGCGAGACAGCCACATAAGGGCTTCAGTGGATCTGTAGAGTTAATGCGAATAAAATGGCAGAGATTAATGAGATGATCGCCCTTCAGCGAATTTATTTAGTGCCTTTGAATGTTTATTCAGATTTGAATAAAACTACATATAAGAATATAGATAATTACTCAAGTATTGTAAAAAAAAACAATAAATTGAAATGTTTAGGCAGGCAAAAATGGGGAATATGCATGCTTTTTTATTTGGACCTAAAATAATTAGAACTTAATTATTATAATTAATAAAACTTTAAGAATTTTCGAAAAATATTGATAAATACCTGACTTACAGCCCATTAAAGTCGTGTGTTAGACAAGGAGATCCGATATGTACCGTGACGTCACATTACACGTCCGCCATACATTTTTCATAGTAAAAGTTGTTTTAGAAAGAGATAGGTAGATATACCTTTATTTCTAATTACTATGTTACGGTTATTTTTTACATAAAATCAATTTTGTTTTTACTATTAGCACTGTAATTTCATATAATTTCTTATAAATATTGTAAAAACAATATATATTTTTCATGCATATTCTCTATTATTTACAAATAATGGTCTAGGAATCTTTCATAACCCAACAGAAATTTCATGTTAATAAAAATACATTTAGAAAGGTTTTAACTCAATTAAATAAGATAAGTAATTAGTACTTATTGTTAGACATTTTACTTAATCAGAGTACAACAATTATTATTATTGACTGAGAAAAAATATTATCCTCAATATAGATCTGAGTTGGTAGGTAGTGTTATAATTTTAAACTTATCAACTCGTGGAGACGAGGCTCCTTTGATTTAAATTTTATATGGTCTGTATCAGACCAAAATATTTTCTTTATTTAGAAATATTTTATTAAGTTTACTGTGTAGGTAATAAATATGAAATAGCATTGTAAGTAGTTAGTTTACGATTTACATGTTATAGGTACGTTAAATTAAATTCAAATTTAGTTAATAGTATTGACTAGTAAATTGTTAAATGAAAAATAAAGATTTAAACAAACAATTAATATTTTTTCTTTTTAATTAAACTTGTAATTACAAATATTTCTTGGTAACTGAATTAAAGGTTTATCCTTGCATGTTATTTCACTCCATGTCTATAATTGTCGCTTTGTTGGGCCTTGTGATGGTTGCATGCATATTAGAATTACTTAATTTTTATTTTATTATTGGTGCATGCTATTCTTAGATATGTTTAATATTTTCAAAAAATGATTTCTAAAAATTTTCCTTAGCACTTCTGGAATTTAATCTCATCCACTTGACTAACACAAATATTTATTTATATTCTTTTTTATTACCAAATGTTTACTTACGTTACTGTTTTTATGCTTCTTCCCTACACAAATTATTTACAGCATATCACGTAATGCGGACATTCAATATTAGTCACTTGCACTGATAGGTTTCTATTACAAAAAATACCACTAACAAAAGGACCAATATTAAAAAATCCCGAAGTGTTTATATCGTTTGTCAGCATTTCGTGATATAGAAGAGGTAAGAGAGTTACAAAAGTTTACTATGGCCACATTATTTAAACTAGCTTAATCAAGGGAGCAGTCAAAAAGTAATCCACAGACCTTTTTAGTTTTTTAAAGCCCGCCATGTCTTTGTCATGAGAAAAAGGCTAGGATAATGATAATAGTTAGTTTTGAGAGCGATTTATTCAATATAGAGCTAGCGTCTTCAGGTCAGATCGAATTACAATCCGACGTTAGCCCAGCTAAAGCATAAAGGTCGATGTGCATAACTTGGTGACGGGTTTATAAATAATTTATCTACCATATCCTATCTGTAAATTAAAACTAACCCGGGACATGCGGTGCGCAGGGCTGATGCGTACGCGACGCTGACCGACGAGTCGATCGTGGTGAACGCCATCGGTATGTCCATCGTGGCCGTGGCCATTGTGGTGCTGTACACCGTGCGCGGCACCGGCGGCTACCGCCTGCGCAAGGTCGCCGCGCAGCACCCGAGTTAAGCACCAGGCGAGGATAGCATTAACTTGGTAGCTTGGAGATAAACTGCCGGTCATTGTTTTGCCAATAGTATTAAGTGCTTTTAGACGCTTCAAAGGAATCTGAGGGTCTAGTCTGAAAAACAATTTCGATATATTCGGCTCTATCCATCATTCTGACTGAGACAGAAAGAAAGAGACGGATTTATCGAAACTGTTATGCAGTGTAGACAGACACATGATTGGAGCGGATGTTCGTCACGTATCTTCGTGGCGGTCTCTGTCAAAATATTGTAGTAAATTGACAAACTACGCAACTCTGGTCACCTGTGTGACGTAGAGTAATGTAGGTATATTGATGAACTAGCCCACGTAATGGCAATACGCTCCGGGCATCCGCCGTATAATCGTCACACACTAAGGCCTATTCATACAAGCGTTTGACTGAGGTGCTGCTGCTGCACTGCTGCCTCTGCCTAGCTTACTTTTAGACCAAGGCTAAATGCTTAAAGCAGCTGGCACACCTGACGAACGTTAGTATGACGAGGTCATGGACAATTCCAAAATGAGGAGAGGACGTAACATAATTTAAAGTAAAAGGCGAGCAAAACAGGCTTGTATTGCGTGTGAGCTGCCTTTTGTTTTCTGTTAGTGGCATGTCGCTCCGTCCTGAATAATGTTACCTAATATTATGGTAAATCATTATCTATTTTATAATGTTTAGACACATAATTTAACTTAATATTGACCAGACGTTGATGTGGCATTTTATCTCCAATTTCTTTTCTAAATTTTTTAATATTCGATTTTATGCTTACAATATTAAGTTTGGATGACACCAGAGTACGCGTAAGTTAGCTACAAGTTAAGCATAAATTCGGATCTTCCAAGTTTATTTTAAGAAAAGGAAATGAAAGTGTAACGAATGTCTGTAGGTAGAATGATTTCACGCAGAACTCTTATTTATAGGAACAAAGTTAATTCAGATTAAACTCAATTATATTAGTAAAATTATTATTATTGTATTTAGCAGTAAAATAATATTGTTTAGCTCAATTTGATAACTTTAAGTTATACAAATTTTATATCGGTCACACTATTGTTCTGCGGTTGTGCGTTGTTCCAATTTAATGAAATTAGATATTATCACGTGTTAATTCCGTCTCAAGCTGGTTTCACAATCTAATATAGATACCTAGGCTACGATGAATCTTATTGGCCTAGATATCTAAACAGAGATTAGGAAAACCAGTGTTTAGTCAAAATTTATTCGACTGAATTAAAAATTTAAAATGTAGTTTTGTTCCCTCTCAATAATTATTATTGTGTAATATACGGCATGTTAGCTGGATATCAATGAACAGTATTATTTAGAAATCAAAGTTGAGTTGAACCGGGAATTGTTTTCAGAGTAAATATTAAAATAATATTTTAATTTCAACTCCATTGTACTCGCTGTTCTGTGGTAAATTAATCATTAGATTTAGCGTTAGTTCAGACGTTTGCCGTAAGATATGTATGGAGTTGATGTGTGAGAGTCGCTAAGACCCAATGAAATATGTCAGTGCATATTTCCGACAGTCACTTTTAAACGAATATTTCTGAGGCCATACAAATACATTAGATATCGAATTTTGGTATCAGCCCGTAGGTTAGTTAAGATATTTTAGATGTAACTTGTATATAATTTTTAATCTAATTAATGTAACGTGCGAGTGTTCGATAGATGTAGAATGTGATCAAGTTGTAGCGGAACTTACATTTAAATATAATATTTAATGGTCAGTAATAAATAAGTAATATAATAATCGAACCGAATACATAATTGGCCAAAATTTCGTACCCTCAAATATACTATCAAGGCATTTTTCTAAACAGAATTCTTAAAAATCAAACTACGGATTATCATTTTAACTTGGATACTACGATATCCGTTTAGTTATTTTGCATATTAATTAGGTAATTATTGTAAGAAAGTGTTCATCCAGTTGCCAAATTCGATGTAAAGCGGTCCTTGTTTGATTTAATAAATTATTACTGTGTATTACTTATATACATACATTTAGCATGTTTATCAATAATTACATTTAGGATAATGCTCAATGTATTTAATTTTATACAAGGGGTACCTACATATTCTTTCCTTGTGTAGAGTTGAGTAAATTTTCTATTAGATTTAAATGTAACGAAAATTTTGTAAAATTGCATTCCAAAGAAGTATTCAATGTGTCGAACATTCTTTTTGAAAATATACAATCCGTGCTAAGACTGCATAGATCCTTTTATAAATCAGGATTTGCGATGTGTTTTGCAGAGAGTATTTACAAATTTTAACTATTCCAGTTTTTGTGGATCCCTTCGAAACATCGGGGCCAACTTTTTATATTATAGACTCCCCATTTCTGAAGCTGTGTTTTGTTATGCACTATTTGTCGATCAATCACTATTTTCTAATAAAGATTCCAACAGTCAGACATTCTTAGATATTTATTTTAAACGCACTAAGAGATTTAATATGGTACCTGCTTATTAATGTTACATTAATATTATAATGTAGGTTGTTTTCGATTATACAAATAAGTTGCAAGTTAATAATTATTAATACGGTTGATCTTCATCTATTTCAAATTATAATTATTTCGAATGTTTAGGTACTGTAAGTATCATTGAAATATGATTTCGAGTTGAGTTGACTGCAGTTGTATATTGGTTAGTATGAATTTTATCACTGTTTTACATTTTGAAATATTTATACGGCATTCATATGGTACATTAAAATACTTGTAATAATAATACGTGTGTTTTATTTCTCCTGTTTAACATGAATGACATACACACAACACATACCACATACCACAGAATAGAATGGGCGCTAGAGTAACGCACACAGACATCGCTTACGGATACAAAATTATGCGAAGTCTTAGGCTCGAACTATTCTCACTCAAGAGTGTAACGAGATGTTATATTCGTTAGCGATGTCTAGCGCGCATAATATGAAGCTTCATTTATGATACCCTAAGGTATTATTTATTCTGTGGACATCTCTGTCTAATCTGCGATGATGGCTAGCTCCGTTTCGATTATTCTAAATTATCGGTATTACGTATCGTCAACGGCTAATGAACGTATATAAGATAGGATATGCAAACCTCTTCAAAACACAGGAAGACATTTTGAATTAAAAAATAACGTTGTTTTCATCAATCAGTTTAAAAGTGTTCGCTGTCTTCGCTACAACAAAACTGATCCATGTGCCAGTACAGTTAATAAAGTTTTGCTCCGCCTACCCTAGTACCTACAGTTTTCGTTCCGCAATTTTCAGGCGTCAGAAATGCTTCCATGGCTCGTCAACTTACTATTTTTTTTTAACTTTTACTTTTTTTTTTTTCTTCTCTTTATTATCACATAAAAGATCTTATAAACATACATTAGTTATTTAACTTAGCATAAAAAACCACTAAGTTTGTAATTATACTAAGTACCTATTAAGTTTACATCGATCAACATTTAAACAATTTAATAAATGAACGAAAAGTTATAATAGCTGTAGGTAGGTAGTATATAAATAGGAATGATAGGAACATACAACAAATATACAGATAAGAATTGGACAAATACATTATTTTCGGTTATTAATTCACATTTTAATCATAAACATTTTGAAGGGAACTAAGGAAATGCAGTTTTAGCTTATATTTAATATTTTTTATTGTTAATTCATCCCGTAATTCCGTAGGTAGTTTGTTTATGAGTCGAGGGGCAATATAATCTGATGTTCGTCTTCCGTAGTCATTGTTAACGCGAACCGAGCTGCAACTCAGCTGACGTCGAGCTACCGATCGGGTGTATACAGGGTGTTCCGTTTGTGGCTGATTATTGGTTACAAAGAAAAGTTTTTTTAATAAAATAAATTTGACCTGAGAATGGACGGGCAATACCTTACAGTGCTTAAAAAGGCCAGTGTGATCCTCGCTATATTGATGTCGAATTTTATTTGGTACTATATTTTTTAATATTCTAACTTGAAGATCGTAAATTTTATTTAAATAAGTTTTATAGGTGCGACCGTAGCTGCATAAACCATATTGAATGTACGATTCAGCTAGCGAATTATAGAGGAAAGTAACCAAATATGGAATACCATTTTGTTTTTGTATTATATAAAAAAAAGTTATTGTAAATCAAAAACTTTTATTATTATTTAGTGTCAGTCATATATTTGCGCTTAACTTATTAACAGTCTTGTTTTATATATATCAATTTAAAACATATAATTTCCCTAAAAACAAAATCAACATAAAGGTACCTAACTATGGAATAGGTACCCAAATATGGACTACTATAAAACTATGAGTAACAAGCCTTTACTTTTATGAGATCCAACAGGAACTTTGGTCAGTTTTAAGATGGTACTCAAATTACTTGCAAAAATCACATATCCAGAGTTCGATTCTGCACCTGCGCAAACAGCATGAGAAAACAAGGTGCCAAGAGCCCAAACACGAGGCATTTTATCCATGTTTTTCCTCGAGTATCTTGAGAAAACACGTTGTAACATAGAATACACCCTGGATCTTCTGAGTCAGGAGCTTCCTGTCCTATGACGGCATCAGGCTCACTGTCCGTGTCAAACTGTATTTCTTCTTCATCGTCTGAATCACTATTCTTAGACTTGGTTTACTCTTTTTGCTGTTTTCTTTTAGTTTAATTTTTCTTTTTTTTCTGGCACTGGACTGATGTCATAGGGCGAGACCATATTTAGAGTACTGCGAGCAAGCCTGGAAGTTGATGGTTCTAGATCAATCTAGATCTAGATCAATCATTTTCTGTTATTTGTCTTGTTGTGAAGGAAATATAGAATAGTCCATATTTAGATCCCAGGGACTGTCCATATTCGGAAATTTCAAAGTAATCATAACGTATATCAGATTTTTTGTTAAACACAATCAGACAAGAAAAAACCTCTAAAACAATCAAAGAAACATGTAATAAATGTATAGTCATAATATATAATCCAATTTCCAATCACGTTTTGAGAAATTACTTTGTTTTTACGTACCTTAAAAACTTTTCGCACAGCGCCAAAACAAAACACGCTTACCGCGACCAAAACGGTCGCCCGACTGACAAATCGAAACCTGTACGCAAGTATAATGATGGAAAGAGACAGACGATCACTGTCTTTTGCAAATAGGAGTATTCGTTTTCGAGAAATGGCGGTATTCCATTTTAGGGATACTATTCCATATTTGGTTACTTTCCTCTATAGCATTATCTTAACTTTAAATGGGATCCTGTTTTTTAGTATAACGATATTTGCCAAAAACTGCCTCAACTTATTTCAAACATGTTCAATGTGGTTATACCAATTAAATTTATTATCAATTTGAAGGCCCAAATATGTTTGGCAATCTACTACGTCTATAGGATCACAGCTGCACTGATTTGAGATAGATGTGTGTAGACATTTATGGTCATGGGCTATTATGCCCCTTATGGGAACACTTTTAATATAAGGTGATTTAATGGGCAGCAATTTGGTTTTTGTAGCATTGACAACCAGCCCAACATCGTGACACCACTTTAAAAGAGTATTTAAGTCCGATTGTAGCATGTCACAAGCTTTATTCGGGTCTTTATCGGCAGCTACTAGGCAGGTGTCATCAGCAAACTGATAGCATGTACTATATTGGATGTATTTATTCATTTCGTTGACATAAGACAAGAAATGGAGGGGTCCTAACACAGATCCTTGGGCCGTGCCTTCTGTACTATCTATTGGTTCACTGAGAACATCATTTATTTTTACCTGAAACTTCCTATTTTGAAGGTAGCTGCTACACCACTTAAGTAGCGGTCCACGTATACCACAATCGTTTAATTTAGAAATTAATTGCTTATGGTCCAATGTATCAAAAGCACGTGAAAAGTCGATAAACAGAACACATACATGCAGTTTCCTATTTAGATACGTATTAACTTCATCGGTAAATTTAAGTAGTAAATCGGACGTGCCCTTCCCCATCTGAAACCCGAATTGATTTTGATATAGAATTCCATTTAGCTTGTAAAAGTTGTGTATTTGTTCACAAATGTATTTTTCGACAATTTTGTCTATAGACGAAAGCAGTGTGATTGGACGATAGTTTGCATAGTCGTCTCGCTTCCCTTTTTTATGTAAAGGCCGAACACACCCAACCTTTAAATCGTCAGGATATGAGCCCTCTTTTACGCTACAATTAATTAGATCTGCAATAGCGCCCGATACATCACATCCTATACTTTTGATGTCTGACACTCTAATCTTATCTGAACCAGGTGCTTTCTGTGAACTCTGTGAACTTCACCTCCCGTTGCCTTTTGAAAGTAAACACTACAATCGGCGGGACTATGACGACTACTTGTGTCTAGTAACTTTGTACTACAGCTGGGAATAAGGTCTTTAACCACCTTGTCGAATCTTGTAGCAAAACTGTCAACAATACATTTTGTTGTGAGGCTATGTTTCTCAAACGCTCCTTGTACCACTGCATCAATTGACAGTGTCACTCGACCAAGCATATTATTAATTATCTGGTAATTTTTTCTAGTATTTTTATAGTTTGCTTGTATTTCTTTCATATAGTAATTATTTCGTCTAAATTCCAAAAGTTTATGTAATTTGTTACGTGTTCTATTATACTCTAATCTTAGTTTAAAATCGTAAGGATTTTTCCTCCATAATTTAAACAATTTATTTCTTTTATCGCATAATCGAGTGACATTGTCATCAACCCACGGGGCCTTATAGTTACATGCGCTCTTTTTATAATTTATTATTTGCGTGCTGGTTGCTGCCGCAGTCGCATTTTGAAAGGAACATCTAATAAAGTTAAAAACATCAGTTGGTGAAGACATATCGCTAGTTTGCAACCATTTTACCTTTTTTAATTCTTTATGAAGAACGTCATAATTGACAACTTGTTTTGGTACGTCCTGTACATTGTGAGGCGCCCGTAAACGCGTTGTATCGTCGATGCAAGCGAGCACGATAGCTCGGTGGTCGGCCAGTGCGATATCTAATACTACCGTGCACGGACGTAATGTGGGGAAACGAGTGAAAAAGTGGTCAATGCAAGATTTTGTTATTTTATTAAGTTTTTTTTTCAATCCTAGTTATTCACTTTACTCACCATAGGCCTCAAAAGAAAGCTCGGAGTTGCATAGCGTGCTTTGGAAAAGGCTATACTCGGTGTTTCTTTGCAAGATATAATCAATAATGAGGAGATCCGTAAACGATCAAAAGTCACTGACATACTCCAACGTATTACCAAGTTTTCATATTAAATATGCCAGAAAGAGAAAAGCGCTCGCCACCACTTACAGGATTGATAATAGGGTTCTAGAAGAAGTTGACAAAATTCGAGATCTGGGCGTAATCATTGACAGCCGGTTAACGTTTATTTCCCATGTTGATAAGGCAGTTACTAGGGCAGCTCAGATGCTTGGCTTTCTTAAGCGCAACAGTAAAGGATTAAAGCACCGTACTAAAGTCATTCTCTACAATGCTCTGGTGCGCACTAACCTTGAATATGCCTCCGCATCATGGAGTCCGTACTACGCTATACACTCTCAGCGGGTCATTCAGCAAGCTTTTACAAGACATCTAGCTTTCTGTTCTAGTGCCATTTCTCATAGAGCTCCCTACACACAGCGTCTCGACAAGTTTAAATCATTTCTCTTGCAAACCGAAGAGTCTTGTCCAGCATGTTGCTTTCTTCATAAGCTTCTGAGCGGGCCGGTGAGGTGTTGCAGCCTTCTTCAGCGTATTTGTATCGCTGTACCACATAAGTATCCTAGATATAAGATACTAAAAATCTTTCTTTAGAACTCCGGCTTCAAAAACCAACCTAGGTCGTCAATCTCCTTTAAGCAAAACCCTAAACGACTATAATGTACTCCCGAGTAAGATGCCAGTCCTGGATATGTTCAATGACAGTCACGCTAAATTTAAAAAAAAATACATGAGTACTTGTGTTCTACTTAAGAAAATATTGTTCTCCCTTTGAAATGTGTCTGCTGGTTTGTTTTTATTCATAAGACCGCAACTTTGTAAATTGGGAATGTTGTGCTCACCTATAAGTGACATATATATCAGAAATATCTTTATGCATGTGTTGTGAAATAAGTGTTATATATATTATGTTGTTGGTGTGCCCTTTTAAATAAATAAATAAGCTGAAGTGACAGTTTGCGGGGTACATAGCACGTAGAACCGATGCTGCTGCAGCCGATGGGGCAGAGGTTCTAGAATGGAGGTCCCTACCGGCAAGCGCAGCGTAGGACGTTTACTTACAAGGTGGACAGCGACCTGTAAAGGAAGCAGGAGGCCGCTGGATGCAGCGTTCATCGCATTCAAACCAGCCAATGTGAGTCACCGGGGGAGGCCTGTTTAGCAGTGGATGTCCTGTGGCTGATGATTCAAATTTAGGTCAAAATTCAAGAAATTTAAGTTGTAGATTGGATAAGCCGTTGCTTTCTAGGCGATTGATATCTTGCTCAGATTGTCTCAATAAAAATCATATACGGTAATAGCAGTCGAGATTCGTGGAAATGTAGCAATAAAAAATGTAAATGGCGAAAAACACTTTATTTATGTTCAAAGACAACCTTTTTCTAACAGTTGATAATAAAGATAGTTTGCGCAAAAAAGCTACATAATTACTTATCATTATACCATGAAATGCAGATTGAATGAGATTGAATGAGAAGCAAAATAGAATAAAATTGTAGGTATTTCGATGACATAATTATGTTTAAAAGATTCGTGCTTATCGAATAAAAATAATAGTTTAGAATTTTTCGAACATAATATTTCATCAATTAATATTTTTAAATTTAAGTATAGTAAGCCTAGTACTCGGAGCACTTAACATTTAAATCTCAAAGACGCAATTATTTACGAAATATCACAAAGATCAAATCTACAAAATATTTGGCTTAAATTTTGAGCACCTTTAAAAATATAAATCCATAAAATTTAGAAACAGATCTCTACTAATAACTCCAAATGAAAATACATATTTAATTTTATCCGACTTAAATAACTTTGACTTGATTTTAAGTACATAATTTATTATAACTGTCGTAAATATAATTTACATAACATGGACACAATCTCCAACTATTTAAGATTTCCTTTTCAAAATATCATATTATTTATTATTAGCAAATTTTATTTGAACGACTATGTGTTTAATTGATTATTAACAGCTCTGAACTTACGTAAACCCTGCGAAATTGGTCGACAGTGAAACCATTATAACATGGAATAACATATTCACGATATGAGGGGAGGACAAAAATCTTTCGCATACATTGGCAGACCTTTAACAAGATAAAATACGGGTATCATCATGCAAAAATCGTGATCATCTTCGTACCTACCATATTTAAATTAAAAGTTATTGCAATAATCAATTTTTAAAAATCATCACTGCATTTTTCACTGAGATATTAAAGTTTTTTCAATTAACAATCCAGCGTACTGTTTTATAATGTTTACATAAAACAAATTATAAACAAATATTGGTCATCACATACATTTACTCTGATCCTACGGTATGTAGCCAAAGCACTTGTGCTAAAGAAATCAGAAAAAGCAACGCCGGTACCACACCACGCAGACCCAAGACAAATAAAATCATGTCATTAGACATTATAGAAAAGTTAGTTTTCTACATTGACCCGACCGGGCATCGAACCGCAAAACATGCAAAGTAAGTGCCGGAAAGTGCATGTTTATGTTACAGTCAGAACTTGTTATCGGTCGAAATGACTTTTGACTGGTAGAAAAGTTATTACGAGTTGTGAGGCAATGTTGTGGTCGCTGATCTAACATAACCTAACCTAGAGTATACCAACTAAACCTACAGTGGTTTATAAGTAGTTTTGATTAAATTCCATCACGGTAGACCATTCAAGACCACGGTAGAAATAGGTTGACCACAGTCAAAACTACTTTTTGGTCAAGAGGTAAGACTATAACATTATCTAACCACAAGTAAAACCCACACTGTACATACATGTTTGATTAATTCTTTTAGAACCAACGAATCTTTTTTTTTGTTCGTTAACGCGAGTTAAGCTTTCGTGGATTTTTTCTGTCAAATATTAACGAAAGATTTATGTCTTTATGTAACGGGATAACTACATAGTAAATAATGTATACGCACTTACGTAAGATATTCTAGATCGGTTCTAGCAGCCATATTATCTATTTAATACATTTATAACTTTGCAAAAATATGGAATCTATGTAGTGTAAAGGAAAAATTTCACGCTTGTTTTATCTTTAATAAAACTAATTAGGTATTACTTTCGCCTTACTGATACATCAATATAATTAATTAATATAATTTAGGCTCTGTAGTTTTTGTTTCGTTACTAAAATCATATAAAATATATATCATTAGGCCGAAAATGATTGCAAACTGTATGATTAATATGACAAGTAGGTATGCTATTAAATTAAACACCTAAGTATAGGATTTTATTTGGAATGACCTGTGATTTAAAGCATATTTTAATTGACTGTCTAAGCTGTTATTATAACTATTTTTCATCTTGATACATAGTTAAATCTTTGGCATAAAATGGCACAAAATACATACATCATAGGAACATAAGAAAAAAGTTAATAAAAACAAAATGCACCAGGAATGCACAACTCATTAAAAATTACTGCTATTTTGTGCAACCTAAATAAAGTTCCAACATCAAATATATATAATGATAATAATATCGTCACCGGGCAAGGGCATGCAATTTAAGACACTGTGCGAATACTTAAAACTACAGATGATGAGTTAGTGTAAAATTATTTGTAATAAGAATATAAATATTAATGAGTTTAATTCATTCATATAATTTTTTAAATTTAAACATGAAGTCATCAAAACTTGAAGCATTCGATAACTTTCGAAATTATTTACGTTTAATTTAAGATAGTAAGTAGAGAATCAATTTTGAAATATACCCACTACAAAATTTTTCGGAAAATCACATACATACGCACACTATAATTACTAGACCACACCATGATTTTTGTAGTCCCAAGATAGCTCGTGTCTTATTCAAGCAATGATAACAAACTCTTTCAACAAATACACCAAATTTCTGGCCCCAAACTAAGCGGAACTTGTTCGACAAGATAAACAAATATATTAATGAAAATATTATTAATATCATTGGGTCATTAAATTGATTCAGACGTAAAGGTGTACAAAGAATTACCTTTCCTATTTTGAAGCTCAGAAAATACACCACCATAAACTATCGATAATATTACACTTGAACAAACCATCGACTGCCTTATGTGGGAATCGAACTTACGTCTCATCGCTATTCGAGCGACTGCTCTTTTATTGACCTACCGATATACATACAGTCTGCACGCAAGTGCTAGTTACCTCCTGAGGTATGGGGGCGGGTATCGTCGCGTCAATCTGCTCGCAATAACAATGATGGTAACAGTCAGGACGATATATCGCCATTTTTCCATTCTGCATAGAAATACATAGAGTTATGACACATTTCTATGTAGCGAAGAACAAAGTCAAATGACTTAGGTACTGTTTATTACTACTGATTATTTTCAAAGCGATCAAAATCGTTTTTTTAAATGGATAAAAATTTATGAAAGAATGTCATAATTAAGAAGTTATTTTAAAGAAATAGTGCCTTGGAATTGTTAATCTTGGTGCCAACATCCTAATTTCATCATATTACGCTTCCTCACGCCTCATACACCTCAGGTGACCAGCTCTTGCAAGTATCAGAATAATTGGTAAGAAGTCAAATTGACCCAAACGATTGTAACTACTACAATAACACTAGGTAACCTTCTGTTTCAATAAGGCTTTTTAGGGATAACAATATATCGTCATTCAAAAATTTTACAGCCATGTTATCGTCTCTTACTTTACATATAATATTCAAAAGAGGTAAAATTTATTTTTGTATGTTAGAGTCTTTCACTGTTAAAATGATGAACTATTCTCGAGTGATAAATGCTACTTTTTATCGCAGAAATATACAGTATTAGAAGGATACGCGATAACTTTTAACTTGCTTAAAAGCAACAAGACAAAATCCAATGCACGCGGCCCTGGCTACATGTAGTTAACCTCGACCTTACACATAACATTTCACACAAAGAATCAATACCCACACAAGTCTACACGCATGCATTAGAACCGTATCCACCTAATTGTCGGTGCGATCGTTTCAAGATCAGCCAGGCAGGGTTGTCAGTCGTCACCTTACCTGTTATTTCCTAGCTACAGCCGTCGCCATTTCCGTGGCTCAGTCGTTACTGTTTAGGCCATGAAGTACTGCGGGAACTCGTTGGAGATGGCCCTGACGAGGGCTTGGTCATCGCGGCTGGCGTCTAGTTCCTCGCAAAAGATTCGAGCGAAGCAGCGCAGCAGGTCCTGCCGCCGGTGCAGGTGCGCCTCGTACTCCGTGTTCCGGACGATGCCTTGGAGGACCTTGAGGTACTGCTGGCGGCGCTGGAATAGATACAACGAATCAATGGACAATGAGGTGCTTGTACCTACCTCAGTGGCGGCAGCGCTTTGGTAGTGATTACCAAAGTTAAGCCACCTACGCCGCGGTCGTGAGAGGATGGGTGACCATTCCAACCAAATTTAGTGACATTTATCACAAGCATCTCCGTGCTTCGGAAGGCACTTTAAAAGTTGATCCCGGCTAATATCGCTTGATACTTGTCGTGAAGCCTAGTCAGAGGCCTTAGGGCGGCTTAATAACATCTGACAGTGAGGTTAAGTCACTTGTCTTATGACACCCCTCCACCAACCAGCACGGGGCCCGCGTGGTGGAGTGTAGCCCAAAACCAATTCATAGTTGGGTTGAGGCCTGTGCCCTGCAGCGGGACGTATATGTATAGGCATACTTTAATGGACAATGAGGAGCACGCTGGACTTGGCGTCGCCGTCTCTGATTTGGTTCGATTCCCAGTTAGGTAAATCTAGAAAATGAACTTTTCTATGTTGTCTTGGGTCTGGGTGTTGTACCGTCGTTGTTTCTGATTTCTATAATATAAGTGCTTTAGCTACATACCTTAGGATCAGAGCAATGTATGTGATGTCCATTATTTATTTATTAAAATTTAAAAATCGGGAGGCACATTTATCCCGATAGGTGTCGCGTTTAGTCCTGCCTGTATTGATTATTTGATCAATGGTATCGTCACTGCTGCCACTGACCAAGTAATTACTACGTTAAAGGTTATGCTAAGTTACCAAACTTGCATCATACTGGCGAGCAAAATAAAACTTTGAATGTGCTTCTCCATTAGGCGAAGAATGAGAACTAAATAAAGGAATGCCATTGGAATTCACAGTATTTTTGAAATTGTGTTGGAGTAAGTCATGCGCTCCTTCACGCTGACTCATGTAATGTAATGTAATATACCTTTTTAATTTATGATAATTCAAATCACCAAGTTATAATTAAAAATATAACTAAACATGGGACATCACATACATTTCTCTGATCCTAAGGTAAGTAGCTGAAGCACTTGTGTTAGAGAAATCAGAAACAATAACGGTACCACAACACCCAGACTCAACATAGAAAAGTTCGTGTTCTACATTGACCCGACCGAGAATCGAACCCGGGACCTCAGAGATGGCGACGCCAAGTCCAGCGTACTGGCGTCTCGGCTACGGCGGAGGTCGTCAGTATAACAGTGTCATATCTTGTTTTGCGATACAAGCTTTAGAGAAGATATAAATATAGTCTAGATGTCGATAATTGGTGTCTACCCTATTCTTTTGGATAAATCACTTTGTTGGATCCCTATTGGCGCTACCTGGACTTATTTAAATACGTAAAATACCTTATGGTAGCCCTTTAAATTTTAATTTGGTTATTTGATTACCGGATCTCCAGCAGACAGGTCAGCCAGCTGCCTCACTATAATGTCGATTGCGACCTTCACATCGTTGGTGTAGAAGTGCTCGGCGGTCTTCTTGCGGGTGAAGAGGTCAATGACCAGCTTCAGGACCGAGTGGGGAGGTGCTGGCTCGTGCTCAAAGATGTGGACTGGGTCCTCTGTTAAAGAATGAAATTGATGGATAGTCTAGTGTAGAAAGTGTCTAGCTGTAGTCTATGATTTAGTTCGATTTGGTTAATAGTAGTTTTTAAACTGTTGTCAAAGAGCAATGGATAAAGTTAGTCTTTACTTTCGTTTGCTAGATTCTAACATTTTTAGCAATAATTTTCAGGAAATGACTATTTCATGTTCCATGATCTTTTATAGGAATTTAGTGATAAGACGTGACTGGCAATTCATTTTTTTGCTGACTTCTTTGAAATTATACACTAACCATCAAACCGTCAGTCACTTCAAAAATATCTGACCAAAACTTATAGTATTTTGAAATCATTATGAGAATTTTTCTTACCTTCCCTATTAAGCAGCAGAAGAATTTTCTCACAAAAAGTTTTGGTATTCTCCACCGTCTCTAGAGCGTTCAGAAGCAGATTATCGCACGGTTGGTCAAACTGGAGATTGTAGGCTAGCAGTAAAGTCAGGAAAAGATCAGGTATCTGCTCGTTTTCGTCTGTTTCTGGGGGATTCTCGATCAGCTCTAATAGGAACTGAGCGAAGTCCACTCCGAGTTGTTCTAAAAATATTATTTTTATTATTAGGTGGTGCATATCTCGACAACCCTAATCAAATGCAGAAGGTCCCGAGTTCGATTACACAACATCATCATCATTTTAGGCATAGAACTTCCAACGATTTCTAGATTAGGCGGTTGAAAGCGGTCTGCATCCAGCGACATCCTGCAACCTTCATCAGGTCGTCTGTCTTTTGGGTGGAAGTTCTACGCCGTGCTTGCCGGTAAGTGGCTTTCATTCTATAACCTTTCTGCCCCATCGGCCGTCAGTTATACATGCTATGTGCCCCACCCACTGCCACTTTAGCTTGCTAATCCGTTGGGCTATTTCAGTGGTTTTTATTCGTTTACGGTTCTCCTCATTTTTGATTCGATCTCGTAAAGAAACACCAAGCATACCCTTTCTATAGCACGCTGTGCAACCATGAGCGTTCTTATGAGGCCCATACTGAGAGGACAAGTTTTTGTATTATATGTCATCACGTTGCGTAGTTTCGATGATTGACCTCCGTCTCCAAATTGGACGTACCTAACTGGATCACTTGTCCCAGGTAGACATATTTGTCGACAATTTCGAGAGTAGAGTTCCCAACTATATAGGGCTAGGATACTAGGTAGGGCGCAACAAGGGCATTCGACATGACCTTCGTTTTGTCTATGTCATCCGAAGGCCTACCTGTTTAAAAACTTGACTAAGGCTATTGAGCTTTGTGCCGAAGTCTTCGAGCGATTCCTGGTTCTTACAATTTCTGTTTCGAAAAATTTACTGTTTGTTCTCTATATTGACTCGAGTCCGGGTGTGTTGTCATCCCTGTCAAAATTTATTGCTGGGCAAAAGGTCCTGTATTCGATTACTTTTGAGGACATGGATGGAAATGTGTTAATGTTTAGTCTGCGACTTATAGTTGGTAAACTACCAAAACCTAGTACAAGAAGATTGCAATGCTCGATAATTAATTTAATCACATTTTGTAGGACCAAAGTATTTTTAATAATGGACAGTCATTTATTGATGCAAACAAATGTTACTATAAATCATTAAATATTTCAGTTTAAAAACTGTAAAACGAAGTTTTATAATAAGAGGGAGTCGTCTAAAAGAATCAAATCAGCCGTAACACAAATGTTTATCAGTAGCTATTAAAGAGTTTTATTCTTTAATCGATACGACAATTTGAAGAACTACTTCTATGATTCCATAGTTAATTAGTCAGTTACAACATGTAAAGCTAATTTAAGTATGTTATAAAATTAAAACAGCTTACCAAAATGTGTGATCGGTAGCTTGTCACCCATAGACAAGACCATAGAGAGCAGAAGAGCCGAATGCGACAGGCGGCTGACAGCACGAGGGTTATCGCGCATGTCTCGGGCGATCTCAGCCGGTAGAGCTGATAGAGCCAGTGTTGCCAATGCTGTACGTTCCAGTCCGCACATTACGCCAAACGCCTACGATTAAAGAAATCTATATTGAGACAGATTGTATAGGACACTAATCGGTCCGTACTTTTGTTTTAGTATTTACATACAGCTCGTCAAGAAATGTATGAGCCCTATCATGGAGGCAATAAAATCAGCATTAATTTATATGGCTTAGATTAATCTTTGGGTTTGTGATTTTCAAAATTCAAACGTTTTACAATTTTATTAATGTTTTTGGCACCAAATAACTAAACGAAATATTTAATATACTGTCTTGGAAATAACATCATGGCAGTGTTACCATTAAAATAAAAAAGTATGCTAAAGTTCCCGTATTATAGCGAAGGGTCAAGTAACATGTTATTTGCTATCAATGTTATAGTGCTTTATAATGTTTTTAACGTTGAATTAACTAAGAATTAGTGGCAGTATGAATTCCGTAAACTAAAACAATAAGTGACAAATGTCAAAAATGTCTGGAATGAAATACTGCCCTGCTCGCACTGGTACATATTATTTTATTGTAAACAAACTATTTAATAGAGGCTGACAATAGTGACTGAGTCTCTTGCGCTGCTTCTTCTCGGCGCTAGCCCATAATATTGTCCCGAACCAGTGGTAGGGTAAAAAAATAATCTGGGACGTGTAAAACGTGAGACGTGCCTGTTTTCGGCCTATTTACAGAAATAAATAAATTTTATGATGATTTTTATAAGATGAAACCTTAGTATACCTGCAAGAGGAGCTGCCGCAGTGGCCAGCGCGTTTCCATCTGGTAGTATTGCACGAGCGTGGTCACGTACGCGTAGCGATGGCTGCTCAACACGTGTTGCGAGATGTTCATGTCTGCATTTGACTGCAATATAAAGCTATATCAAAATACTCAGCACCTTAGAGCTAATCGTCCACTTATACCAAGTTATTTTCATTTAGCTCGCATAGTTGAGCCAGTTTTTCATACATGTGTATCCACAGCAAACTATGCCAGCTAAGCTAATTATAATAGCCCAAAGTTTATTGTCTAAGCCCATCTGAACTAAGCTAAGCAACTCTCACCCCCTTACGTTACCCCTCGGGCGCCATTCGGTGTTGTTTAGTAGTGTATGATAGTTTCAGCTTATTTTTCGGTGGACTGACCACATGTTTTGTTTGATCCTATACAAACAGTAAGCCGTATATACGTAAGGTTTAGCCCATTGCGATACACCAAAGTCCGCTTTTCTTTGGTTGTCTAATATTGTAAGCAATTTTAGCATGTCTTTTTACAAAAATATTAGTGTAAAAAATTTACAAACGTTTATAAATTACTTTGTGATTAATTATAATAGTAGGTTATTATTTTTTAATATATATCTTATTTTTAAATAATTAATTTTGTTAAAATGGAATGCCAAGATTGTTTATAATATTGGACAAGCAAAGACAAACGGACTTACAATCATTTTTTTTTTCTCATAACACGTAGAACTGATGGCCGATGGGGCAGAAAGGTTCTGGAATGGAGGCCACGTACCGGCAAGTGCAGCGTAGGTAAAGGTTACAGACGACCTGGTAAAGGTTGCAGGGAGCCGCTGGATGCGGGCCGCTTCCAACTGGCCAATCTGGAAGTCCCTGGGGGAGGCCTATGATCAGCAGTGGACGTCCTATGGCTGTAATGATGATGATGATGATTTTTTGTGGCACCGAAATAAACATCATTCATTTATTCATATACATACCATAACAGAAATAAGTTCAAGCAGCTGAGTTTGTATATCATGTGCATCATCGTGCAAAGCCCAGCCTCTTTGCTGGGCGTCGTTGGCCGCTTTGGAGAGTGCGTTGAGCGCGGTCATCATGCGCAGGGCGTCGGGGGCCGCGTCTATGGCGTTCTTGGGGCAAGTGATGTTACTGTTGGCCTCCCTGAGAAGTGCGTCTATGATAGACCGGGCCGCACCGCCGGGGAGAAATTCCTGTGAATACACAGATAAATATACAAAAACAGTTTTACTAGTGTCCATAATAGGCGTAACATCACATGGTTTTGATTATGCAGTCAATTTCTCATTAATTAGTAGTATCGCCCTTTCTGCTCGTTCTCATTAAATACCTTAAATTATTAAAGATTTGCAAAAAACATCTGCAAGTGCGCATGTTTAAAAAAAGGAAGGTACCTACATGTTGTTAAAAAGGACACTATATATTGTAAAGGATTGAAACTTACTCTCAAAGAAATGAGCACTGTTTCCACTGCAACTTTGGACATTTCATGGCTGAGCTGGGTCTCCTTGCGGACTGCCTGGACTATCTCATATATAGCATTGGGCTTGATGTTGCCCTCACTACTATCCTGGCTGTCATCTTGGTTATCTGTGTCTGAAGAAACTTGGTTGGATAGTAGTTTGCTAATTACCTTTGGCTGAGTTTCTTCATTATCTGTAAAATAATTTACTGTATTTTTGTTTTTTGCAATACTCTTACTTTTTTAAACCGTTGATGGCACAGGTAATCTTAGTTACTAACATGATCATTCAGGTTAATAAGTGCTTCTAAAAACGAAATACTTTATTAATAACAATTGCCATAAACAAGCAGCGAACACAGGTCAGCCATTGTAAGAAAGTAGATCTACAAGAGCAAGTGCAATTGCGGTGTTTCTTTTCAAAACCATTAGTCATCTTATTCCTTGTGCTGCATATGTATGGAAAGCTGCACACGAGAAGATCTGTTACGTGTTAGCGTTTGACAAATTTTTGGAACTCAAAATAAATGTTGTTTTTTCACCTTAGGTAATACAAAGGTCATAAAAAAACAGCTGTTTTTTGCCACATGGGCATACAATAAGAATACTTAAAATTACCTTTAGCACTGCTCACAGGTTTCACTGGAGATGCCTCTCTCTCCTCACTTATTTGTTGCTGAGACACCACAGGCCTTAGATCAAATGATGGCGACACCCCATTAGGTGGGGTATTGTCATCAAACCTTGGTGGAGGTTTTGGTGCTGGTGGCTTCTTACTTGGTGGCTTCACAAACATCTGTATCTGCTTCTTTTTATCGTTTAATCTAACCATCAACTCTTGCTTTTGAGTAGAGGAATCATTTTCATTTATAGACCTGATACAGTCATTAAGGAATGCTAAAAAGTATTCTGGCTCCACCTTAAATAGTAGAAAATGAATTTAAACCAACACTTATTGAGCCTAATACTACTAATTGAGTGAAGTATGTCTGGCTACCAAATATGCTGTAATACTTAGAGGTGATACAATACAAATGCTGCAATATCTATAGCAATGATAAAGTATGACAATGGTGTAGATCCTGGTTTAATTGGGTAACATTTATATAGTATTTTAAACTGAAAACCTAACATGTATTTTAGCAATGAATATTTAATGTGTTTTTACAGAAGGAAGCTTATATCCAGTTTTGTGTATTTTAAGCCCTGGATATATGTAATGTATGTAATAACAGTTTACCTTGACTGAAGCAACATAATTGGAAGGAACAAATCCAACTTGACCCTTCCTATTGACAACATGCCACCAGTTTCTTTGCTTGGTGTTGTTTTGTTGAAGGTAGAAAAATTCACCTTCACAAAAGCTCAGGGTCTTCGTTAATGTTGCCTCAAAGTCGTACAATGCTTTGAGCATCTCGAATTCATCTGAAATTCATTGAATGCTCGTAATTTTGCCAATCCACACCCAAGTGCGACTTCTAAAAAAAATAATTTAATAATAACAAACCTGTATTCATTTGACCGTCACCCATTGTAAACGCAAAGACAAAGTAATTACAGATTTAGGCAATGAAACCAGTTAATTTAGGTTTCCAATAACACAGTTAATAGAATTAATGCTTAACATTTTAATTCAGGCAAACATATCAATTTTTTTGACATTGACAGCTGAGAGTCAATCAACTGTCATATTTTGACTTTATTAATGACAATGACAGTTCGTTCAATGGATGAGTTCTAAAGCCGGTCACAGATGGCGATGGACGCGGCTCCGGACTCGTCTTGACATTGTAAGGTCAAATTGGTCTATCCTTCAGTCCACTTCCGCCAGCCCAAGGATCGACCAATGGCAGCGTTTGACCTTACAATGTCAAGACAATTAATTAATAGTATTTTTAAAATAATATTTTGCCGATAAAAACCGGACCAAAACAGGTGTTCTCCGAGCGTCACACCGAGTCCGAGCTCAGTTCAACTACTTATAGCTTTCTTGCCTGCCACTATATATATACATATTGTACCTCAAACAAATCGTATTTAAGCCAAGAACAGTAACGCCAAAAATAATATCGATACCCTGCAAACAAAAACTTTTAGAACTTAGAAGGTGTTTCGTCTCGGTCACACGTTTCTGGCAGTTTAGCAAACGCGGCATACAAAGGTCCATATCTTCAAAGAGCGCCAACTTGTCGACACCAACATTAGCCTTACGGAAACTTAAGCTGGTGACAAACTGCGGCGGACGCAGCTCCGGACTCGTCTTGACATTGTGAGGTCAAGCGCTGCCATTGGTCTATCCTTCAGACAACTTCCGCCAGCCCAAGGATCGACCAATGGCAGCGTTTGACCTTACAATGTCTAGACGAGTCCGGAGCCGCGTCCGCCGCCATCTGTCACCGGTATTAGAGTCGCGCCACAGCATCTGAGGAGGACATACGCATGCACCACCACCATTTAGGAACAGAAAATATAGACAAGAGATTCTCCAACTTTTTTCTTGTAGCCTTAGTTTAAGTAACCCTTCATGGGTAAATTTTGAGGTCAATATGAATTTTTCGAAATTCGTAGATACCATTAAGTATGACACATTTAATCGAGATTGTGTTTCGCTAATTAGTTTGAGTGTATGTTAATTAATTATTTTTATAATTTTAAAAATGTTAATTTGTCATAACTTTCGTGGCACTGTTTTCGTGGACATTTGCCCATGAAGGGTTTCTATCACACCACGAAAGGTTACAGCTCACTAAATTTCTACTTTGCAATCTCAAATTTATTATCGGTTTGGTGGTCTGAAGATGTTTTCTTACATAAAACGTTACTTTTTCCCAAACTTTTTGACTAGAGTAACTTTAGGTGCATGATTTTGAAAATTATTGAAAATTGAGTAGTTTGAAATGACTTGTAATCATAACGTATTAAGTTTTGTGATCTACTAGTTAGACCACCAAATTGAAAATTGAGTTAGTCCACCGATTAACAACGTATTTACACAAGGGAAGTGCTTAACTGACATTCATTTAAAATAATCAAATGCATATTGATATTAAAATAAAACATAAGTAACATTGTTTTTCTGTGTCGTTTTATATTTTTTTTGTTTAAGTCGAATAATCTTAAATAACATATGACATCTGGGCTGTTCTGGAATACATATGCGATGCCCAGTCGATTGGCGACATGTCGAGGTGCTGAGAAGCCTACAAAATGGCATCGACGATTGTTCAAGTCCAAAACCTCCAGACAAGACTCATCTAGTTGCTAAAAGGCGACAACAGACAAGGGAATTTTAAGTATAGTTACAGAACACACTAGAAGACACTTGATTGGAAACGGTCGGGCATCAATATCAATGGGAAATACCTCCCGCATCTCCGATTTGCTATGACATAGTCATTATAGCGGAATTGCTAGAGGACTTGCAAAAAATGTTGCACAGACTCAACGCTTAAACTGATGACACACTGCGGCGGACGCGGCTCCGGGCTCGTCTTGACATTGTGAGGTCAAGCGCTGCCATTGGTCTATCCTTCAGTCAACTTCCGCCAGCCCAAAGATCGACCAATGGCAGCGTTTGACCTTACAATGTCAAGACGATACCGCAGCCGCGTCCGCCTCCATCTGTCACCGGCATTAGGTAGAGAAAGCTTTGGGCGGAAAATCGCTAGGGAGTGCACTGCACGTTTTTTTTTATTCAATTTATTTATGACAATAAACAGTCTTACAATAGTTATTAGTACAAAATATGTTTACACGATATCAGTTATTGTACGACCAACAACACTGTCAACATGATTTTTATAAAATAATTATTATTGAGAACATACACTGGTAAACCACTGGTTGGTAGTGTTAATGGAAACTTACAATATTAAGCATGAAACTTAAATTTTAAACAAATTAAAATTTAAACAAGATGATACCGAAGTCACCAGCACCATGGAGCCTTGTTGACCTCACACAATATCCTTTGCAAATTTCAAAAGGGTTCTGATGACTTCGATATCATCCCATATGAATTATGTTTACGTTAATAATTATTGTGTTAATACAATTTCGCTTTTAAATTTACTTAATTTTATGTTAAATAAGTCCAAGACATTAAATTTACTATTAAATATTTTGAATAACTTATTAAATGGCGACCGTTTACCCGCATTGGTACGGCATTTCATGAGTGCAAATGTTTTAATTTTCTGACAAGAACGAACAGAAGCTTTCCTCGGCACTGAAAACAACAATCTATTTGTGAGTTCGTTACTGTCGTATTTACTATGACATAAGTCATACAGTACAACCATATCTAACATTATCCGTCTATCGCTAAGTTTTGATAGTTTGTATTTCTGTAATAACAGGTCATAATTTAAGTAGCTACTCGTATGAGAACATCTGTAATTAATACATCGCAAGAATTTCTTTTGTACATTTTCAATAGCAACACAATATTTTAGATACACAGGGTTCCACATAGGTACGGTATATTCTAGCTGACTTCTAAAGAGACTTATATAAGTATAAAAAGGTTCTAAGAGATTTAAAATGTTCACTAGCACGAACCACAAAACCAAACATTTTAAAAGCTTTATTAATAATACTGTCTATATGTTTGTCTACATACACACGTCACAAAACACATAACACAAATGAATTTACTCGATTTGTCTAATATTACAAACAATACTTAGTTTAACTTTTAGTATTTCTTAATAATTATTTTATTTGTTTAACTTGTGTTACCACGGTCTGAATGGACGGTGACTACCTGAAACAGGTATATTAATACTTACTAGGTATGTCACCACAAATTGTTGTCAACAAATGGTTTGATAACAAATAAATATATTTTGATTTTTGATTTTGGGGCACGGTAACCATGACTGTGTCCGATTCAAAGCCTCTAATTACTACTTTCTGAGTTCGATTGCTGATGTAGGACTTAAACCATCGTCACAAGTTTCCTCGTAAGGCTTAGTGCAGTACTTAGTGCAGTTTGCCTGGGCAGCATTTGAAAAGTTAGGTCATAACTTCTAGTCGCTACTGCCACAATACCTGAAGAGCATAAGTATTCGATCTGTGCGTCCTTCCTGCGTAGTGATGACCTACGGAGCCGAAACGTGTAACATGACAGTAAAGCTGGCCCACCGACCGACGTCACTAAACGAGCTATAGAAAAGTCGATTCTTGGGATTTCCTTGAGGTCTAAAATCCGGAACTAGGTCATAAACCATAAAACCAATTCATTTATTATAGGCCTAAATTAAGCTCTTTTACACGTCCCAATATTTTTATCCTACCACTGCTTCGGGATGATTGTGTGCTAGCGCTGAGAAGAAGCAGTGCAAGAAACTTGGTCACTATTGTCAGCCTCTTTTTAAATACTATGTTTACATTACAAGATAAAATGTACCTATGTGAGCAGGGCAGTATTTAATTCATCCGGGAAAGACCAAAGTAATGGACATAGTCCAAAATATAGCAAACTAACTTGGCAGTTGGCCGGCCACATCTTTCACAGAACCGATAAAAGGTGGAGCAAACGGGTTCTTGAGTGGAAACCTCGTTTCGTCACACCACAAAGTACAAGCCGGCGCGGCGATTGGTTACTTGAAAAAAGTGCTGTTATGCCTACAAATATGTGTCTTAATGTTTCAATGAAATTGACATCAAATAAAGTGTATAATAATTTGTATTTCATTTAAATTTAATTTAATTTATTTTAATTAAAAAAATATATACTTAGATTAATAACAATTACATATCTACCGACTTTCCGTTTGGCTTGGGATGGTTCTCCTTTTTATTTTCTATCAAAATAACAGTTTAATTTAGCATATTCACTAGTAAAAAATACGTTTCGTAATATTTGTGGAATCATAAATACTTTCGTGGACACCAAATTTCATCATTAAATATCGAAGTAGATTATGTACCGTTTTTTATGTTTCAAACAGAATTTACCTTACTTTTACGCCTTTTTTATTGTTATAATATATTTTTTCTTGCGAAAAAACGCGAAATTAAATTTGACCATGAAGGTGACGCGGAGAATACTTTCTGAAGAATCACTCATTTTTTTTTTTCCGACTACGAAACTACGATGTTGCTCTCATAGAAAAAGTTGGATAATAATTAGGTATGTATGAGCAATTGATAACGTTGATCGTGTCCTATTTTTTTGTACACCCATACAATTTTCACACCAATTTATAGTATATTCTATATCTTAGACCTTATTGACGATCCGATTGGCGCAATGGCGCGGTGATTCGCATTGAACGCAAAGGGTTCCCGGTTCGGATCAATTCCGAAAACAAGCTTTTTCAATTGGATTGGGTTTGAGTGTGATATCGTTCGTAACACAAAGATGTAAATTAATTCCTTCTGGCGCTTATAGATTTATTTTGAAATGATCTTTTAACATTATTCGTAACGTAACTAAAAAAAATATTAAAGAAACAATTGCTGCAAATTATGTATGTAGGTAACAACGGGTAAACGCTTCCTGCGCTACTGCAACTATCGCCAAAGCGTTAGGGGGGGGAAATTTTCCGCGTAGTTAGTGGTTTAGCCGCGACAAAATGTTCGGTTAAAACCATTAGCTCTCAAACTTTTAAGTTTTGTCTTACACTTTTCTACGTCTTACTTATTTGTTTCGTCGTCGCCTTGGCATAAAAGTTGCTCATACAGAAACTTATGTAGGTATAAGATCGGGGAAACAGATTTAAATTCGTATTTTATAAACAAAACCAAGCTATTTTCTTTGAAGTTTAACTTGTTTTCATCTTGAAGGTGACATGGTCGCGTTGCTGTAGAAATTTTGGGACTTCTGAACGACGTTCAATTGATATCATTTACCCATTTACCTTATTACATAATAAACTTAATTAATTACCATAGGTAAAATACGAAAGTAGTTACTTTGGTTGTTGTAGTTGGTGACATGCAGAGTTCTGCATGTCTGTCTGTGTCTGTTACGTTTTCATGGCTAAACCGATAAACTAATTTTGATGATTTTTAGTCTATAGACGGGACCTTGGAAAAGGAGGACCTTGGATAGGTTACTTTTTTTTTGTGAAAGTTGAATCGATTTTGATGAAATTTTGCTAGAAAAAAGCTTAAACTCTTGGGAAGATCATAGGCTACTATTTCAATTCCACCTCCTTAGCAAGTAAAATAGGGTGTGACAAACCATATTCCAGAGCTAGCGTACAATAAAATGTATTCTATTAACACAATCTCCTCAAAAATAAACAGTTTCCTTTATACTAAACTTATATGAAAATAAAATTATATTCTATTATTTTACCAAACCTTTGATCTTTATTTATTTTTAGCCTTATCACAACTTCTTTTTTATGGTGAATATTTCAGATGTTTCAATAGTTATTCTGCTATTCGGGACGGAGACACCAAATCAAAGATCATAAAAATCAGTCCAGCCCTTCTTGATTTATAAATGGTGTAACTAACCCGACTTTGTTTTATATATAGAAGCTATAGCTGTATATTTGTATATATATAGCTATTGCAGTCTCGGCAAACTTCGTACCACCTCTTCATATTTTTATTGTCGTGAATTTTTCCATTTTCAAATAGTTATTTTGCTATTCGGGACGGATACGAATCCAACAAATTATAAATAATAAAAATCGGTCCAGCCGTTCTTGAGTTATAAAAGGTGTAACTAATCCGCATTTATTTTATATATATAGATATGCAATTTTATTGACAATTCAATCAGGTAATGAGACCGAAAAACGTTATGAAAACTCACCCTAAATTCTAACTTTATGATGCACAAGCGCGCGCTCTATTCGCTGTGTGCGCGATGACAGCGCCACTCTAGTGACCACAATTATTATGGACTTGAGTCTCTCAAATTATGGCAACTGGATGGTTTGAGATTTATTTTTGGATTGTTTCTCTTCGAAATTAGATGAAAATATCTAAAAAATTTGCGCATTTTATAATAAGTGATTTTCTTACTTTGGATTTGAATCGATACAACATGATATAAGTTTCCAACCTCAAACTGTGCAAAAAGAGAAAAAAATAATATTAGCACAGCATGTGAGAGACGTTAAAGAGCTTAGAACCAACGGACAAAGCTACTTAATAATAATAAGAGCTGTGATCATAAGACAAACGTCTGTGACACAAACTCCCTACAATTTTTTTTCTTTTCACAGCTGCAGCTATCCATTTATTTCTTTGCTCCAATTTCCATCTTGGTGTTGGAAACAAATAAAACATGTACGAACTGTTTTCCCATTGTTTCTACACGTTATAACAGAACACGTATGACCCATATTGCGAATTTGAACGTTTTCACTTACAAATACTTAATAACGTTAGTATGGAATTCTATGGAAAATAGCAATTTGACACATGACAGTCCAGAGTTTTTTCACATTTCTGCTACATTGCGTGCTGCGATCGATTCGACGGCCCCCACCACCCACTTTGCACATAGCGAGGCGCGATTTTGTGAAATGGCTCCTAACGTCATAAACTTTCAGGGCCTGTGTCGTATTTTTCCGTATTTTGTTTTAAACTTCAAAATGCTAAAATCCATCCAATTTCTTTGAAAGCTCACCCGACACACGAACACTCACAGGGTGATTGGGCAAATGATTTAAAACACAAATTATTAACATTATTAACATTACACAGATTAGACAGAGTAGATACGTCTAAGAGCTCTTGGTAAAGGCCCAGACATACCTGGGCCCAGTTGTTTAGACCATGCCACATGCCACAGAAAACAGTTTTTTTTTAAATTATTTTTAAACCAGCTAGATACAAAATGTACAACCAAAGAGATTTTATTACTTAAGATACAAAATAACACGAAAAGTTTTTTCCCTGGTATGTGCTGGTTTTTTAGAAGTCTTCTCTGTTGAGAGTCGCTGGCTTCAGTTTCCGAGTTGGGTAGTAGCGGTGCTTTGACCGGCCGTATTACACGACACCACCTAATTTTCTGCCATTTTGCCTTTGAATAGATTATATCAAAAGCGGAATTTAGAATTAAATATTGTGTAAAAATGCATGAGCAAAATATGAGCAGAGGTATGGTTTACATGTGAGTTGGTTATTGTGCTAGGTATTCTTAGATGAAGCGTTGTTAAATAAACAGCACAAGAAAAACTGAGCTATTTCACTCGATGTGTCTTGACAGTACCTACTGTACTTACGGTCTAAAATACGTGTAGGTATAATAATTGATAATAATGCTACAAACACAAATAAAATATTTTAAAATGATAACAAGTAACTAATTACAGTTGATTCGAGGCTATGTCCCCCACGCCACCACTTTATCATTAATGCATCCAGCGGCTTCCTGCATCCTTTCTTTACTAGGTCCTTCCTTGTGGGTGGACGTCCTAGGCAGCGCTTGCTAGTACGTGGTATCCATTCTAGAACAATTCTGCCGCATCAGCCGTCAGTTCTACATGCTATGTGCCCCGCTCACTGCCACTTGAGCTTGCTAATCCGTCGGACTATATCAGCGACTTTTGTTTATTTACGAATCTTCTCATTTCTGATTCGATCTCGCAAATAAACACCTAGCATCTTTCCATAGCACGCTGTTTAACCTTGAACTTTCTTGTTAAGCTCACAGTGAGAGGTCACGTTTCAGTTCCGTAGGTCATCACTGGTAGGTAACATACACTATCAAATCATAATCTTAAATCTTTATTGTGGAGCACAGGTGTAATGATCTTACGACTGATTGTAGACTTTCCTCTTTAGATACTGAGGTATATAAACGAGAAGCTATAGGTATAGAGTCACGAACTCTGCCCAGCCGAGTAGGATTCGACAATTGACCTCCTTCTCAAAATTAGACCTACCCAATTGGATCTTAAAGCCACGATAGATATATTTGTCAACAATTTCGAGGAAAGAGCTCCCAACTGATAGTAGGTAGAGCGCAGCATGGGCATTCCACGTGATCTTTGTTTTGTCCATGTTTATCTAAAGGAAAACTTATTGGGAAACTCGACTAAGATTTTCGAGCATTGTGCCGAGGACCGAGGTCTTCGAGCGATACTGCCATGACCACAATATCGTCGGTAAATCGAAGGTAAGTGATGTACCTACTTGCCGTTAATGTTAATGCCGAATCCTTTCCCAGCTTGAAAGCGTCTTTAAATGCAGTGGTAAATAGTTTCGGAAATGTAACGTCTCTTTGCCTTAGGCCTCCCTCGTTGCAGTGGGCGCTCGTCGCCCGTGTATTTATTCGATGCTGAAGATTCAAGATGAAACTTCAACTTGTCATCAGCTGGAATAAAATAACGCGTGGTTTGTGCTTAGTTAAATGAACTCAAAAACCTACTGAAAAGAACCATGAAATATTAATTGATCCTCAAAACTAAAATCTTTTTATTCTGTCGTGTCAATTTTGATTCTAGATGGCCTGTGCCCAAAACTTGGCAACTTCGATGGCTGAAGAAGACTGTACGAACCCAAAGAAAACACTCACGAGAAAAAACCATTAAGGTACCTAAGACCTTGTAAGAAGACATTAGCCCCACAACCCAGTTTTGCTATTTACTTGAAGGATACGTAAAATCCTTGTTCTATTTAAACAACCGACGATCTCGAGAGAAAGACCTTGCAATCGATTTAATATTGAAAAAGGCTTCAGCTTTAGTACACCTACGGACCTAAAATCAGATTTCTTTGGCTCTGGCTTTGTCGGCAAGGTCTCCCGTCTGACGAATTCCTGTATAAACTGAAAGTGAAACAAACAATCAAGTTATATTCTGTGAATATCCTTTCGAAGTTGCGACTGACTCACTCTATATAAATGTTTATCTTGATCATTGAAGAAGGATAACCATTGCACGATGATGATTTTTTCACCGTGTTTTAGTTACTTATTCTAAGGCGCATATTCATTGGTCGTCAGCTCCCGTATGCGGGGTGCGGGAAATTTCTGTAACGCATGCCTTAGGGGACCGCATGCGGGGAACGGTCCTCATCGGTCGATAGGGTGATCCGCATACGGTTACCCAGAACCTGCACCTCTTCAGCAGTTGCTTTGAGAATCCGGCCATAGAAGCACAATGTGCCATGGATCGGCAATTACTGTTGGTTGAGAGGTGCAATCTTAACTATTTGTGACTTCTCAGATCATTTCTTTCTATGATCTGAGTGTGACTTACTAAAGAAGAAATACCCAATATAGACATAAAAACCAAAAGTATCAGTTTTATATATTATTATAATATGTCAGTGTTGGGTATTTACAAACGATTGATAAGTGTTCGCATGCATTTTGTCCCTAAAAGTGACGCGCGATGATTTTCAACCTTAGGGTGATAGACCACTTTCTTGGCCTACTGTACCTATCGATTAAAAGGGTAACTGTGCATGTATCTTATAAATCACTTTACATTTTGGTGGTTATTCTAAAAATGAAAAACTGCAGCATATTCTGGCGACGCGTCAGCAAGAACTGTAAGGTGTATCGCGGTGCTTCGTGATGCAATATTAACGCTCTGCAGTCTTATCACGTCATACAGGTGTTCAACTTACTTGAAAGGTACCTACTTATGTAAGTATTTCGAATATGTGTGAAACAAATATGAAATACATCAAGGCGGCGATTGAATGTAATGAAGGCATGAAGTGTCAGATATTTTCTTGGGTAAGTAAATAAAATAAAAATATGCGTAATTAATGAAGATCCTAGTGTTACGAGGTAGGTACCGTTGAACTTTTTTTTTTGCAGGAGGATTCTCTCTCTCTCTCTCTTTGTCAGACATGAGCCAATTTAGAATAGTTTGTGTCCTCAGAAATCAAGCCCGAGAGTGGTAGGTAAATCCATGTAAAAATAAGTAAAATTATATTAAGTAGCTATTTGAGATAAGTAATAAGTATTAGGTTAATAAAAGTAAATTAAATGCTTAGATTAAAAGATTTGTCAAAGAGAGTTTAAACAAGTGATTCGTTATTTTCAATTTAGTGTTTAACCAAAGTTTTTAAAATTAGATCGTTAAAAGTTTTTCTTTTGAATATAGAATTCGTAAGGTAACAAAGAATTGTTTCTTCAAGTACTAGTAAGACGAGCAAACGTTTTTCAAGTCATCAATTGCCACTCAAGAGTCACTTGGCAGATTTCCTCAGGAATGGACGCACGAAATAAAAGAAACGAACAAAGAGGTTCTTTTGAATTATTCATATTTTTGATAATACTTACATACCTAATTATTAGGACCAAGCCATGAATGTTAAACAGTAGATACCTAAGCAGTGCTGTTTTTTTGTCAAAATCTATAAGTACAGAAAAAACAAAACCGGATTGAAGTAAATAATACCGTCCGCGTCCTTATCATCATCATTTCAGCCATAGAACGTCCATACTGCTGAACCTATGTCTATACCTAACCTAAATAGACCTATGTCTCCCCCAGTGACTATCAGTAGTGTATATTTGTTTAGTATATTTTCATAATCCATATTTTGCAATTTTCGTACTTTATTGTTAACACTCTAAGAAATCTTCCTGGGGCTCTAATAAGTTAAAACATTTCTTTTCGCAGTTTTCTGAATTGTGTCGTTAAGAACACATACATGTACAAAGTAATCAGAGGAGCATTTTTACGTAAATGGGCACACGACACTCGTGTTTCAGTCACCATTTTGAGACTTTGAAATATTACATTAATTTCGTCTCTTGTGACAACACGCTACTCAGCGGCATACGTATGAATCTGTTAGCATGCGAGTAGAGCAAAGATTTTATATTGTGACTTTTTAGCGAAGGCATAAATCATGGTAATTTATGGTTTTACATACCTCATTCGATTTTCGAATTCACAATAACGTAGTCTGCGCGTAATCTACATGAGCATAGCCAATTTATATCAATTTACTACAAACTGACTTTATTTCAATTGCGAAAAAGCTTGCTTATTCTAACTATGGAGAAAATATACTCGTAGTTATTGTTTTGTAATTGACAAGTGACAGTATAGGTGAATAAGTGTGACGTTACATTTCAAAAAGAATCATGTCCAAAATGTCTAAATCATATGAAACTTAATTTAGTCATTATGATGGAACATTGGACTCCTTTGTATAAAATTACTTAATAAAGCTAATGCGTAATCACCTACTGATTGGCATTTTTTGCTATTACAATGCAGTGAGTACCTATGCTTTGGCAACAGGGACAGCAGTTAATTTTGTAAGGAACTCTTGTTTAACTGGGTAATTTGGAGGTCAATATCTTTGGTTAATGAGCAACGGAAATTGCTAGTTATAACTAAATTACTTTCAAAACTATTTTAATAATATACCTAACTACTTGCGTAGATTACTCTGACATCTACAGCTTTTTCATAAAAGTTAAAAAGTATTTCTTTGAAATAGCTGGGAATGATCTTTCTTGGCCTTCACTATTACACTATCTGTCTGTTGTACGCAATTTAGGTACACTTAAAAGCTTCAAGTTTTGTCTAGCAAGAACCACATTATTGGCACCTTTGGTGATGATTGACAATTTAAATTAAACGGTCTCCGCTTTAAGGCCTAAGTTTAAGGATAGAAAAGGCAAGAAAAGAAGCTTCCAAACTATTAAAAATACTTGTAACATTTTACGGAACCGTTGTAGATGTTTGTTATGTAATGGATTACACAAGTTGATATAGATGTTACCGATTGTAAGTAGTTTTAAAACTAATGAAAACGGTAAATGAATACTTAACAAGCTAAATCGTTATGATTGAGCAAAACGGAGAGCAAAGTCGGAACAGTGGTCATCGTTTGTATATTTAAAGGCGATTACACAAGCGCGCCAATGTTTAGGCGCAGTGCGCTCACATTAAAGTTAAACTCAGCACCCACAGTGCCTCCTATACCCACCTTTATAGCGTAGACAGGGGTGCTTCGCTTTCGAGATTGTTTTTCAATCAAACGGATAAAATAGAGTAATAGGTGCATTCGTTCAAACGAATACGCAATAGCTGTTTTTCTTTTTACAGGCTGTCAGTCCTCTCGTTTTCAGCGTTGTTGTCGAAAAATTTATAAATTTTTCAGAGTCAAATAGTGATCTAAACAAAAAAGTTCCTGAAAAGACAGACATGTGAAGATTGAATATCTAAGCTACGTGGTAAACCGAAGAGATTTAGGCTTATGTAACATATTTAACTTAAATATAGGTACAAAGACGTCAAAAAAATTACATTGACATTTAATGTCAATTTTAGACCTCAAAAACTGCGTAATTCTGAAATTCGTAATTTAATATTGACACATGGAATAGAAGTTTTTAATTAAACAATTAAATTATCTCTAAGCAGTCCAGTAAATTATTTACGTACCTAAGAAATTCTAAAGAAGTTCCATAATTAAAATGTGGTATCAGCGTTATAATACAAAGTTATATTTCAGCATACTCCTCACACTGCAGTGTAAATTATCTACCTACTCTGTATAAAAATAAATACAACCAAACAACAAATTGCATTTCCCTCATCTCATTTTAAATACACTTGAATCTGCAAAGAATGTAATTTTTTGAGGTCGGAGCGCTCTCTCCGAGTTAACCTCTGCTATAATTAATTCATGCGACATTTCTTTTTCAGTTTCCATCCACCCTTATACGCGTAAAATCCTTTGCATTCACATACAGACTGCAAAGAGAAGTATGTCGGTTTGTTTGTTTACAAAAACCTAAGCAAAATAAGCTAACAATGTAGTATTAAGAACGTAGAAACGTATGATTACCTAATCCTACATTAAAGATAGGCAATTACCTATTGAGGATCTCATTTCAATAAGTTTCCTTATTTTTATTTCATGTAGCAGCAATTCGTGAAGTTTTCGAATGGTAGATCAGCTATCAAAGTCTTTAATTATTAAAATAGTGGCTTGAAGTTTGTATCCTGCTATTTGCTATGTGCAAAGTGGATGGTGGGGGCCGTCAAATCGATCGCAGCACGCTATGTGACAGAAATGTGAAATAACTCTGGACTGTCATGTGTCCAACTGCTATATTTCCATAGAATTCCATACTAACGTTATTAAGTATTTTTTAAGTAAAAACGTTGTAATTCGCGACATGGGTCACAGTACGTGTGGTCTTAAAGTGTAGAAACAATGGGAAAATTTTATTCTTTTCCAACATCAAGATGAAAGTTGAAGCAAAGAAATAAATGGATAAATGCTGTGAAAAAAAAATTTGTAGGGGGTTTGTGTCACACGTTTGTGTTATGATCAAAGCTCTTATTAAGTAGCTTTGTCTGTTGGTTCTAAACTCATTAACGTCTCTCACATGTTGTGCTAATACTATTTTTTCCCCTTTTTGGACAGTTTGAGGTTAGAAAGTTACATCATTTTGTATCATATATCATCATGTAACATATTTAAGTTCAAGTAAGAAAATCACTTATTATAATTATGCACAAACTTTTTAGATATTTTCATCTAATTTCGAAGAAAAACAATCCGAAAACCATTCTCAAACCATTCAGTTACCTTGATTTGAGAGATCATAAGTTTACAATAATTGTGGTCACTAGGGGCGCTGTCATCGCGCACACAGCGAATAAGGGATCATTTCATCATTGCATCATTACTTGTTCAAATGATACAGGCGTTTGAACAGTCGATTCTAAAAATATGTAATCAACTCATCTTCAACGTCTAATAAAAGTGGGAGTCAACTTTACCCCGACACAATAATAAGCTATTAAATAACTATGCTTGGCAAAACAAGAATAAAATATGTGAAATCTTATGTGATTTTAGGAAATGTATTAAAACAATGCATCTTTATTGTTTATAACATTCCACAAGCAACATCTAAAAAAACTGTTTAAATTACAGACTTTGACAGCCCTAACATACAAAGTCGACCAGCACATAGGTAGATACTTGTATCTCTTACATTGCACCCAAATAACCTGATAACATAAATTCCTAACACCAATACCTAGCACCAATGTTTAAAAAATGCATGCAATTTTTCCATCTCCCAAACAGAGCACGTGAAAGTGTTTCCAGACATTTAGAGCTTAAAATTTGCGTGAATAAATTATGAATTGTACGAAATGGGATTAAAAAGTTCAGTAAGTGCAGCAAGGCTGCATTGTGCTCTATTAATTTAGTTTCTGTGTTTTGAGTTAGGGATTTCTTTTCGGTGGTTTTATAAAATTGTCTCAGGAGACGTATTTTTGAATCATGCGAATTCCAATCTGAATATGAAATCGCAAGATTCACACGCGAATTCCTAAAATCACTATTTTTGAAAATTCAATTCGTGAATTCTGCAACGAGTGGTCTTATAGTGGGTAAGACGTTTTTCGTTTTCTATTAGTAGAAAGTACGGAAGAATGACATTGACAAGTAAACATATGTTTAACAGAAATTTGATATTTGATAATAACTTTTTATTTACTTTCCGTTTTAAGCGATTCACTACCGGTTTTCAAAATCAATGAGTTTTTGCATTCCGTTTCATAATATTTTCTGCGGAAAACGAATATAGTTACAAAAAGTTACGAGTAATTACAAAATGCGTAAAATCGTGAGCAATAGAAATGAATTCCATACACGAATGTTTTCATTAATTTCTAATGTTTCAAAAATACGTCTCCTGACATACACATATATTATTACAACCATGATAACGTACACCCATAGTAGTCATTTGTTTTTAAAAAAAGCATGCAATGAAGTCAAATAGCTTGGTTTCCTTTTAATAACCCGATTTAGAAAATACAATTTATTATATCGTTAAAGTATATAGGTAGACTGCTAGCTTATGAAAAGTTTTTTCTTGCAATATAAATGAGGTTGCAAGGTTTTAAAAAGGCGATTCAAGCAAGAGCTCAGTACTATGCAGGCTGACGCCATTGTTGCTTTGTAATTAAATACAAAGTAATGAAAATGCTGTTTTATTTATTACTTCAAAATAATATATATATAAATAAGAATGATGGGTTAGCATACCAAAGTATGTATCTAATTTTACTACAACAGAATCTGTCAGTTATGGGCGCTTTTTAAAACCTCATTAATGTTCCTATATTAATAAGTAGTACTTATGACAATAACTAAACTAAAGATAAGACATTTTTAAAGTATGCCACCATTATCGTAATGTCTAATTTATCAACATTTAAATTGTTATACTATTCTTTAGTCATGGTTTAATTAACCCTGGTCTATATTTTATTACTAAGCCCCGTTAGGGTTGCAATTAGTCGAAATTCGCCAGGGAAATTTTACGTTTTAAAATAAAATTTAGTTAGAAATATAAATAGCTTCAACAACCACACCAATTGCAACTAGATATACCGCAATATTGTCCCAAATCAGTAGTACTTTTAGCTTAAATCAGGCCTACTGGTAGAAATAAATTAAATTTGTTATTGGCGTTTTACTTAACATTATATTATGATATCCATGACTTGGGTGTGGGTGTACATTGTACATGCGCGTAATAATCACACAAACGCTTGCCTCTTGCAGTACCTAATCGAACCAGAAACCTGTTAGTTTTGTAGTCCGAGTCATGGACTTCGAATATTATTTTATCACAGCTCATCACAGCACAGCATCACAGCGATCCCTTTGCTGTATGCCTCAAGATATATACTTTTTACACAAAAAACATGAAGGGCCTCTTTCACCACTGCTGATAAGTTCCGGATAACCTATCTGGCACTTGTTTTAACGGATAACCCATACAATTAGCTGTCAAAAAAGTGCCTGATAGGTTATCTGGAACTCATCAGCAGGTGGTGAAAGAGGCCCTAAATGGTATTACAAACAAGACACAGTTACCTATGAACAATCAGGCGGCCTTATCGCCAAAATCTCAAGCCTCAAGCTTTAACTTAGTAGCTAACCGATATTTCTTAACTTAAGTTTTATGTATCTAGACTAAGTTTTTATACAGAAATAAAATTTATCTTATCTTATTTATCTTATCTTATCTTAGTCTTTTAACAAAATTAAACGTACGTGTCTTAATAAATGGAGCTAAAACAACGACTCGCTTGTCGTGGTAGGAGGCTATAAGCTTCTCAAAGCCGCCTGAGGAAGTTGAAAATGTATAAATATTGAGTTACTTATCAAACAAAATATAAATTATAGTATTTATACTAACGAGTTGGAAGAACAATAAGAAAATTTAATGTTTATTAAGTTTACAATGTAAACTAAACACTGTAAGCCGTGGGATATTAGAATTATTTGTAATATAGGTATTATGGCCACTCTAGCATAAAAGGTCAAAGTTATTTTCCAAGTCCAGAATGAGTTTTTAGTTACGAGCTCAATTTTATCTTATGTTGTTGTAATTTTAAAATAATGAAATTTTTGCTAGAATAACTAAAGCGAGCAAGCAAGTCCACTTCAGATGAGATGATATTATGCAAATAGTTTTACAATATCACTTTCCAATATACGATCGAGTTTCTTCTATCACTCTAGATAAACTTTTTGCTGCTTTCAAAAGTCGTGATGAGTCATCGCTTTCTTTAGGGCATGCGCTTGAGCGCAGCGTGCTAGAGGGAATGCATTTTGACATGAAGCGCATATAGCATATACAGTATCTTCCAACTACCGCCGTCAATTTATTTTTCGATATGTTGCATCAGAGCCGCATCGACTGAGGCATAAGTTATGCAGCGTGACTGGAAGAGATTTGACGATAATAGCTGATGATTGGTGATGATGATCAAAGCCGATGAGAGTTTGAAAGTTTTTGTTTGCACCGACTTCAAAAATTAAGTAAAATTAGGTACGTTTATTCAGGTTTAAGTTTTTTGAAGTTAGTTTATTTTTTAAAATTCAAATTTGCATCTTGTTTCCAAATGTTAGAACATTTGGTACTGGGTAGTAGTTAGAAGATACTTCAAACTTTTTCCTATTTACTTCAGCTGCGAAAGTCTTAAGGCAATGTTTTTTTTTTCGGGTCGGACGGTCGGTCGGTCGGTTTGTGTCGGTCGGTAGTTGCTGCTAAATCTTATTTGTTTAGCAGTCAAGTTCATCAAGATCTAGAAGTTGCAGTGTTAGAAACGAATGAACGGCAACAAACGGGTGTAATTACGATAATGAATAATTTTCTATAATGTTTCATGTTATGTCTGCTGTGTTATTTAGTGAACTGTAATGAGGATGTAGATGGTGAATGAAAGTCAGGAACAAGTTCAGGTCGTTACTCTTCGGAAGTACTCAATAGTACAGAGACACAACTATGAACGCTAAATAGTACACAATACATAAAAAACAAGTACCTATCATGATCTTTCACATGATTATCCCCCAGAAAGACGAGGTCAAAATAATAAAAAACACGCTATCAAAATAAATTATTAAATACATAGATATCAGTTAAAGTTTGGTTTTCAAAACGCTGTTTTAGAAGACATACCCTACCCGTTAGTCCCATTAAGAGTTTCGAACAGAATCAGCTACAAACTGCAGACGCACGTGCCCTGAATGACGAGTCTGTCCATATCCAGTCACCACCCGTCACCTATTCTGCGCCATTGTTATCTCGACAACTAATTAAGAACTTCGGGACTCGATAACAGACTGATGGGACACTCATTCTATAGTATTTGAAAGTAAATTGATACCTACGATTACGGTAAAAATACCTTACGTTAACAATAGCTTTTGACTTTTAGGAAGTTTCTTCACCTTTCACCTGCTTCACTATCACGAAGCCGCGAAGAATACTGTCTAGTATTCTGAGCTCCTTTGTTTTCGCAGTCTTTGCGATTCGTCGCGTCGTAGTGACATATAATTGCCCGATCCGTCACTCTATGCCGTTACAACACCTCGATTTACACCTTGTAAATCGACTTTATTATTACCTACCAAACTTTTATGATTCATTGAAAGAAAGTTTGAAACGTGAAGATTACTTTATTAATGTCCTGATTAATGCAATTCAATCTGAACTCGACAAAGTTGAGTAAGTAGTACGAAGTTTGTCCGCCATAGACGTGACATCTGCACAGCGGTAATCTTTGCCAAATGAATTATACTTTGCAAAGTTCGAGAAAGCTGCGACCGATTCGAACTTTGATTTATTAAAATACAAGCTTTTTCCCGTAGCTCTCCCAGCTTGGAATTCAATTCATCAAAATACGGTAACTTACTTTCTACGGAAGGTGTATACTATCGGAATAAAACTACTTCGCCACTCTCGAATTACTTTAGGTACCCACCTACTGTGCTTCAGGTCTCATCATCAAAAATCGGTATCAGTTTAGCTATAGTACCTGTTTGGTGAGAAATGTAGGAAAAAGCAAGCAATACTACGAGCACCTATATATGGTACGCGTAATACTAAAAACCTTTACTTCCCTCTCACACATCTTCCGTTCCAAACTTCGCAAATAGTTTCGTGAATTAACTAAAAACAGGACTAACTCTTACTCCGCTCTACTGAGGTCCATTTATGCTATGAGTAAAATTCAAGAAAAGGCTGTGTCTGCCTTTGTCAGCTCTATTTATACAACGATTAAAGCACTGAACCGATTTTAATGTGGCTTTCTCATGGCAAAATATGAAAAGTAACGTAAAATTCACGACTAGGCATAGTCTCTGTCCGAGTCTTCTTTATACATACAACAATTATTAACTCATTTAATCGATTTTGATAAGATTGGAGAAAACCTGAAGCTCATGAAAATAAATAAGTAAACAACTTTCTCTTAGTATTTTATAATGGCAGCATTTTAAACAGTTCTGTGACAAACATAACGTTGTGCCGATTCTATTCCCGCTGCAAGTTTGTTCCGTACAAATTTTCTAAGTAAATATTATGCTCTACAATCCTTAAAAAATTAAATAACGCCGCGCCAACTTAATTTGGCAGACTAAAACAATTTAAGAACTACATTTTAATATAATGTTGAGCGTATTCGGTGTTAAGTCGAACTAGACAGACGTTTTTAAACAAAGACCAATTGTATTAAAGCACTTGACATTAAACAGTTGGGTTATTTGCAAATTACATTAGGTGTCAGTACTGCCAGTCTCGTAAGGCATTGACTTTTTATAGTTAATTTGATTAAATTGAATCTGTCTGCCTTTGGTAATACTCGTATCTATGCATTGACAAAAATCTTATTTGATAAAGAAGGTCAGATAGTATAGATAGACCGCTTTGTGTAGCACATGATGGACGTCGGGTACTATACAAAATCGTTCGCTCGGGGCGTGGTACAAAGGCTCGACGTGTCGTCCACGTGCCGGAAGTGCTTGCAATATTTTTTTTAGCACATTCAATAGCAACCCACCCAATAAGTTAAAGTAAACTGATTATCAAAATTTTAATAACGACGCAAACGTTGACGTTTTCTGGTAGGGTAATAAATAAAATATATATTGGACAACATCACATACATTGTTCTGATCCTAAGTTAAGTAGAAAAAACACTTGTGTTAAAGAAATCAGAAACAACGACGTCCTTCCGACGACTAATCACATCTAGCCAGACCCGTGAAAATAGCCATTGGACGTCCACTGCTGAACACAGGCCTCCCCCAATGACTTTCATTGGATTGCCAATACTCGCCACGCTTGGCAGGCGGGTTGGCGAGCGCAGTTTTTTATAAGATTTCACACGCAGACGCTGCTGCCCGTCTCGTGCTGAAGGAATTAGTAATGTTTTAGGTAATGTAGGTTTTATTACTAAAGAAATTTTCAGTGCCTGATTATAATTTAGATTGACTCAATTAACAATGAAAATAAATTCTATCTTAGTAATTGGCTTGATTAATATATTATATTATATGATATTAATTCAGGTTAAGGTAGATATTTCTTTAAATAAATATCTGAAACTTAGTCTTTTGTAAAAGCTGCATATCTTACGAGCGCCAAGTTTAAATCACGACAGAAAGAATATCTCAGAAGCCCAACTCGCATTTTGTACACATGCCGTACGCCCAAGACTTCCAGACTATTTTGCAAAGCTGACATTCGCAAAATAACCTTAAGGTGGATTCAGATAGATAAAGAGCATTCAGTGACGTTAAAAGTGGGTTTATTCTGGGTAACATTTACCGGCAATCATAACGATGAGGCATCATTTATAGTTGGTTTTAATATTGTAGTTTGAAAAAGCATAAAACACACTTTTAAAACTCGTAAAAACAAATCAAATTGCCAAACACGAAGGATTTAGCAGCAGTCATTGAAGAGTTTTACCATCCATATCCTAGCTCCATCGTCAGATCACCTCGTCAAATTGTCATATTTGTCACCCAGATTAAACATACTTACTTACATTGATACTCGAAATTTGAATTGACTTCCAAGGTTCCCATGGTGTACGAGTATGATGTCCTTGGATAGGTCGTTTTACAATATTGTAGGTGTTGGTGGGAGGGATCCGTTTGATCCGTTTGCATGATATTAAGCTTTCAAGCGATGTTAGAGTTAAGTGTCCCACCCCTCTGCCAGCTTAAATGTTCAGTTAGTTACAAACAGATTTTTGTATGGGTGACATTTACACTCAAATAGAAATAAAAACTTTATAAAAAACAAGGCAAGTAGATATGCACCTTTAGGTTGAGATATACAGAAATGCAGGGTAAAGTTTTTTGCGGACGTTACAGCTGTAGACAAATGAAGCACTTGGGTAGACAAAGCGCTTTGGGTATTTTATTTGATTTGCTCAATTCACACGGCGGATAAATCAAATGTCAACTTGAGCCGAAGATTATCATATTAGATTCCTTAATTAGTATAGGAACTCGAATTTCGTATTAGATACCTAAATTATTTCTGTTAATCCCTGAGTCTAGCATAACGAGACACAACATTAGAAATGTATTACTTCGCGGCCTCATGCGACTGTTCAGCAGCCAGTAAATAAACTAGCCTGAGGCAATAAATATAAATAAAAATAATGTTATTATAACTACTAGGACAGCAATAACAAAAAATCTGACAGGCGATACCCTGTTTGTCTTCTTTATCTTTTTTATTACAGGATATGAAGCAATTTACAAAATTATTTACGTCGAAATCACAATTGAAAACAGAAGTGAAATAAATATCAATCTCGATTTGAATCCCTAAAAAGCCGTAAAACAGTCAAACTGTTTTTCCGTGAATATTAGCGTATGTGAGAGGTCAGAGCGGGAATGGCCCGGAATCGGTCTCGCAGCGGCTCTACGGCTAACGAGACATCAGGGGCTCGTTGCGATGAATCAAGTGGCTGAAACAACACCATCGTGTAAGCGCTCGTACAGATCTAGCGAATGAGCCCCGAATGCGCAGCAGAGCGCAGAGGTGTGCGAACAAGAAATTTATTTCCCGTAATTTAAAAGTAGCCGCAATCCAGCTTCAATCCGGTCCCAGTAACATTGAGAGATCAAACACGGTACTGTCTACTCTCGTAAACTCAAAACAGTCATCTATAGTCCACAATGCGATTGAAAATGAAACAAACCAAATAAGATTTAGTTTTGCCCCATTTTCAGTCGCATCACGATCTTATTTTTATTTAAACTTTATCGCAAATTAAAATAGGACAAAAGGTGAACCATTGCTCTGCGAGTCGACTATTTGGGTAACTTTTTGGCTGGATATTATAAGTTTATTAGAATACCGTTTTTTATAGTAATGCTTCTGGCCTTTAAAGCAGGCTTAGGAACTTTTGAACTGCTCTGCTTTTTATATTAAGATAAAAAAACATGGCGGTTCAAAATCAGGCCTGGTTTTTTAGCTCATAGTAAAGGGTCTGTAAATTACGCAGCCTAATAGTCAGATATTAGTTGGATCCACGCGACTGCAGGCGTGGCTAAAAAGCGAAAATAATTGCAGACGACCAACAAAGTACTTAATCCATAGGAATTGTTTTTTTATGTTGTTTTTTCAATTACGTGCCGGTTACATCTAAGATAATATTAAACTCGTTTTTGTTTTTATAACAAGCATTTTGAATTTTTAAATTAAGAAGTTCCTTGGAGTTTTCAAAATCAGGATCGACACCGGATTATTACTACTTTTAAATTACAGGAATTAGGCCCCAGGTTCCAACAGTCGAAAATGATAAATGTCATTTTTGTAACTTTTATGATAATATGGTCTTCAATTCTCGAAGCGCAACGGTGTGATAGCAGCTATCCAGCAAAGACAAAAAAAAATGGGACCGAATCCACATCAAAGTTAGTACTTAGATGTATGATCCCACTTAACCATTTATGTACATAAAATACATTTTGAATATCTGTTACAATATTTTATGATAAACGTTTAAACCTAATGTGTAATTTATACCATTTTGATGTTTAAAAAAATTACAAGATAAGTCAAGTCAAGTCAGGTCAAGTCAAGTCTTAGAAAACTTTTGAATGTTAAAGTATTGTTGAATAACGAATGAATAGATTAGAATAGATATTTTTTTACAACAATTATACATACTTATATACATTTATAAGCACCCATGTATTAGGTACAAATTCTCGTGCTCATCACACAAACATTTACCCCTTGCGAGGTTCGAACCTGCCACCGCCTGGCTTTGTAGTCCGGAGCGCGAACCATAGATCAGACTCAGAGTACGGTCGTCATTTAGACCCCAGATAATGGGAGAAGGCAAGAAAGAAGGAGACGAGATGAGATGAGATGAGAGGAGATCATCTTTAAACGGGGGATTAACTTTAATGTATACTTTTTAGGAGAAAAAGTGGTTTATTAAAGATAAATAACTGTTACGTGTGACTCACAAAATTAATGCGCAAACTTCCGGTGGGCATGCATTGCGGTATTATGATATATGCCGCGAGTATTCTTGGCAGACCGGATAAGACTTAGTTATTACCACGCAATTAAGCGGCAGAGCTCAATTTTACTTTATTATTAAAGATTAAATACAATTTACGTATTTTATTGAAACGTTATTAGGAATTCGAAATTTTCGAAATTGTTTAATAAAATTGTCTTAATTCTAGGTCAAAAACTTGTATTTTTTTCATATATGTTACTTCCGTAATGTACGTATACCTATACTATGCATTTAGGGTTCCGTATTCATAGGGTGCCTAAGGTCCCATTACTATGCTTCTGTCTACCCATCATATTTATTATGTGATGATAAAATTGATAAATATTTATTTGCATTAAACATGGTAGTATAGATAGAGTTCTTACATTTGTAAAAGAGCATTCATGTTTAATCGATGCAATCATATTACATAATTAAATCAATTAAATAAATGTTAATTATAATACAATTTTACAAGTCATAAAATAATACAGAAGCATTTGAAAAATAAAATAAAATCTCAAGAACCACGAATAAATTAAACAATTAAATTAAATATTGAATGATGATTGATGAACAATGTATATAGTAATTAGAAGCAGTATTGTAAAAAGATTTACTGCAATTAATTAAAATAGGCTTGTGTCCACTAAACATAAATTGGATTGATTGTTATTTCCAATCATTAATCACGTTACGGAGAAAATTAAGATCAAAGTTATTATTTATATAAAATAATGATTGTCGATACTTTTAGGAAACAAATTCTAATAAATTAAGCTTTTAGATAGTGATCACCAATCAGAAAGCATTACATGATGAGTTTTTTATTCAAAATAAATGTTTTTCGTGTAAAATTGCTAAGAAATGTAAAGTAATGAATGACCCATTTTTCAAATTTAATCAACTTGTCTCTTGCTCCACATTGGTCCATAGGTGCTCATCGCCAAGACAACTGGACATAAACCTTTTACATAGAACGCTACAGCAAGCGGCTTCCCGCAACCTTGATTAGGTCGTCAGTCCACCGGGTATTCCAGTTCGTGGTGGCCACTCGAGAACCTGTCATCCCTAACGGTTGTCGTTGTCAGCTGTGCGAGCGATGGCCTGCCCGTTGCCATTCAGCTTTGCAATTCGAAGAGTTCTGTATGGACTTCGGATCTTTTACGGGTATCCTCATTTCCAAGTTCTAAGTATAGCTTCCTCCATAGCACGCTGGGAGATTTTGATTATAGGTATTGGCAAGCAGATACTGTCGTGTAAGAAATCCTTTGAATACAAAATTTATTGTCCATTTTCAACTTTGAAAACAGACATGAAAATTTAAACCTATAATGATGAATATTTAATGTGGAATACATTTCATATAAGAAGTATTACTAATCAAGAATCTTGTAGAAGAATCATAGGCATTTAATATAGGGTAAGGTTGCAAAAAGTAGAAGCACGGGCATCCAATTACTACTTAACGCAATAATTAAACACACACACACATAACTCATACTAGAATATACGCAAGTAGGTACTTATAACTGTCTAACATTTACCACAGAGAAAATGGTTTTTTAAACTCATAATTCAGCACTATGTTTACAGCTAGTTATGTTTAAACAGTTAATTAACCCAATGTGACAGTCTGCTAAAAATATATTAAAATATAGACATAGTAAATGACACACGGAGGGTCACTGTGTTGCTGTTACCTGCTAAAATCAGATGGGTTAGTTGGCAGTATTTATTTTTTCTTTTATGTAGACTTATAAATCTAAACGATTACACATGGTGCTAACATTCCATAGATGTTTAGAAGTTCCAAATAAGTACCTACAGTGTAAGTAAAAAATCCAATTAATTTGTGAGTGCCAAGCTATCTAGCCTAATGGGGCCATTATAAGAAATACTAATATATACAGCAATAATGTGTAGTATCGTTTTATGTCAAATAAAATTATTTTATTTCATCTATAAGCTATCAGGATCAACAGTTATAAATTATTTACACAAACCTTCCTCGTGAATCGGACTATGTATTACTGAAAGAAGTAACCAAATGTCTACAGGTACAAAGAACAGGACGAACAACAGACAAACGGGACAAGAGACTTCAATTTTATGGAGTTATAACATTCAAGTTATTTTACTCGTACATATCGAGTTATTTCCAATTTCAGGCCACGTTTGCCTCTGCTTATGTTAAATTTTATCCAAAGACCCTCTTTATGCAGGTTTCAGTGAATACTTCAAACTCGACAGCTTCGCTTTGCAGATACGATCTCTTTATACCATACATTTTGCATTAATAAACTTTGGCTTGCCTATTAACTTCCTTTTGATTTTTTCTCCATTATGGCAGAATTAAATTAGGCTTATAACGGATGGGTAGTTAAAACTTTACAGCCACGTTTTAACCCTAGTAAACTACTAAATACTATTTTGAAAGTTATATTGTATTCTCTACACAGCCACAGTCTTAGTAGCTACACGACGTAATCAGTTTGAGTATCTAATAAGTATAACTTGTGGCTGAGTTCTCTTTCAGGACCGGCTAATTGGTTTTCTTTCCTGTCCAACTAATTCTACCAGTTTTGTTCGCTAATTAACTTACGTTTTTATCAATAAATATGATATTTGGTTACGGTTATATTTACGAAAGTAACAGTTTTTGGTCAACATACTTTATTATGATCATAGCATAGAGTGATGATTTTGGTCCCCATAATAATAAGCTCATATTCACCTAACGCACTGTGATGAGAGCTATGGCTGAGCAAGAACTAGTGATTGACACTGTTCTTTAAATTAATGTTCAAATTTGAATGGGCAGGCAACATCACTTGCTGAACTGATAATGCGAGCGGCTTAATGCTTGAACGGTTATCATATCATGATAATGTGCTCAAGTCATGACCACGAACTGAAAGTCGTGACGTGTGTAGGCTCTACGCACGTTACGACTTCCTGTTACCACCTACACCCGGTGGACTGGTGATCTAGTTAAGGTTGCAGGAAGCTGTCGGATGCAAACGGCATCAAGCCGCTCGCTGTGGCGGTATGTGCAGGTAGCCTAGTTGTGTACACATACTCGTGTAAAATTATCATCTTTACAAATTTGTTTCAGTTTAGACTGCGACTTACGATATCTATCTTAGGAAATCTTATTTAAGAGATATTCAATTGAAAAGTTTATTTTCAAAATCTATAATAATAAGGAAGTTGTCCCGCGAGCGGCGGAAATTTGTGGGGAAATGTAATGGGAAAATCAAACATACGAACCTCTATATTGTGAGTTGCTTCAAACCGTGGTTGGGTTTGATATACAATAAAATATGAAAATGTTGAAATAATTTTAAATACCTATTTTAATAGACCTTATTCGAAAGATTTTTTATACAATATTTTTTTTATCAGCAGCCATACAACCCTGTTAAAACCCTATAATAATATTGACTATTTTAGATCAATTAATAATTAGATTTTCTGTGTTTTACTAATGCAGCCGCTCCTTTCTGCAATTGGGTCCAAAGAATTTATTAAATTATACGTCACGTATTGAGTATAAAGGGGACACGTGCTGCGGTGAGTTGGCAAAGCGAATGCAAATCTATTCCATTTTAACTAACCGGATGAAGGGTAGGACGGATAACATCACTTAAAAGCTTTATTAGTGGAAAATAGAACAATGTAGCTTTCGTAAGAATTCTGTAATTAAATAATATGAACGTGAACGTCGTCTTATAAGTCAAAATAATTAAATTAGAGCTAAAATTGTTTTGCGGTATTCTACAGAAACTGGACAACTCACTCACTCGTTAATACTTTAAAATAAACGTTTTCACTAGGGCTCGATGGTTCTAGATTTCGGTAAAGTGGTGACTTAGGTACCTGATTGAATAAATTATGAAAATACGTTTTTAATACAACTTCGATCAGACAACAGAGCATTATAAAGGGAGCACCAGATATGAAGAGATATTCTCAGAGACGTACTACAATATGCATAATTTAATTGAATAGTGCGTCTAATAAAACCTGTTCCAAGTTTTTACACCGTTTTGTCTTGTTCTTTACTTTCGTTTGTAGTTACTAGCAATTAACCAGACACCGTCTCTTTACAACAAGTTTATTGCATGTTGATTCTGATAAAAAAGTGACTACATCATTTGTTTTTTATTGAAAATAAATTAAACAAATCCTATAGTTTTATGAAAAAGGACGCCACTTTCACAGAAGTCTGTCGAATAACGTGGTTATTTAGTAGGTACCATAATATTTCGCTGCATTTTTGACGTAGCGTAGTCGCAGTATTATTAATTAATGTACTCGTAGTTATAAAAGGTATGTTATTAATTTATAATGTCAAATTTCTCATAAATAAAAATCCGACCTTTGTCGCTAATACTGCGGTCCTGGTGTGGCGGCGCTTCGGGTCCCATGCGGCCTGATTTTCATAATAAAACCATCTTTGCTAAATTGACCCACGCCTAAATGCGCCGTTCTATGAAGCGCCATCGCCCCGCCAATTTGTGTTTTACTTTCATACGCCTTCTTCATTCATTGATTTATTCGATAATACTTAATAATACTCGTTTATTAAGTGAGTATTTAAGCCTTCTTTAAGGCACTTACTTATACAAGTCCCAAAGTATAGCTTTGTCCTACCACCACTTTAGAGACTACATATTGACTGGTGATGAGAATAAGCGACGCAACAAACTTAGTCACCTTTATTAGCCTTTTTTACAGGAAATAAAGTTACAAGATATTTAGCGAGTGCGAGCCAGGTTGGTTACAAAGTCTATGCGCTCTTAATTTCTTCATGGATTTTTCAAATGTGAGTTATTAAATTATGAACACTCAGTTTAAGAGTCTATGGATATTTACTGAAAAAAATAATACATGCCGCCAAGATTGAACTACGATGACTTAAGACCCTTAGATACTTCAACACCAGGTCAGAAAATGGCTTTCTCCTCGCTCAAGTTCAATTGCCTGTCCATTCGAAAAATATGTTCTTAATGATTAGGGTCTACTCAGACACAATTTTCTTAACGTCCTCTAAGTTCTCTTACACAATTGCCTAAATCTGGAACAAAATTATAGTTCTGTTTAGAGTGACCAGAACAGACGAAATAAAAATAAATTGGGCAAGAGACTTTCATCATCATCATCATCATTTCAGCCATAGGAAGTCCACTGCTGAACATAGGCCTCCCCCAGTGACCTATCATCGGGGGGTATTGCCAATACTCGCCACGCTTGGTAGGCGGGTTGGCGAGCGCAGTTTTCTATAAGATTTCGCACGCAGACGCTGCTGCCCGTCTTGTGGTACAGGAATTAGTCGCCTCTTACGATACGCCTCCTGTTGGCGGTAGGGAAGTGGATTATTTACGGCCGTCTCCACACTGAACTTTCGCCTAAACCTAATTCTGGAGTTACGAATGCATCATGGAGTACCTACACCGTTCTGCCCCTCCAACTTAAATTATTAATAGATTTTAGGACAATAAAGTAAAGTTAAAAAATAAGTTTTTAATTTCACTCTTTCATTCACTTGTGTTTTGGATGCTTATTAATTTTCTGTCGATGTTCATTTGTTTCCCCTGATGTTAATGGTATAAAAAACAAATCAACAATTTGTTTTATAGTGGTTCGTAGATATTTAATGAGATGAACTAGCAGAACGACAAATATTGGAATACAACCAATTCACGATGGCAGATGACGAATCCTCAACAAATTCGCAGAAACTATGGTATGATGGCCTTCGTAAAATCTGTGTCAATTTAAAGTTTGTTAGGTACTTTGTACAATTAAAACTCTATGTATCTTCTTCTTACTTCTACTCGTTATGGTTCCGATGAAGCTACATCATGCATTTTGAAACCGTCGTATAAAATATAATAAAAACATGTTAATCTTTTACTATTGTTATTCTATATATTGTTAATCTTTTACTTTTCGTCAGTATACAAAAACTCAAAAGACTCTATTGAGTAGATTCCATCAAAAGGCATCGATATACTTTCGTAAACAAATTACATTTATTTCATTATTTCTTTCATAAATCCTCTTCCCCTTTGTATTTTGTTTCAAGCATATCGGCTTTTATAGTAGGATATCCTTAAGGGTAAAGTTACCTGTCAAAAGGAGGATAAAAGAAAGTCTTGCGGGGTATTGGGGTCACCGCCGAGAGCCCTCGAGTTTCGTCGAGATCGCTCGCGGCACAAAGACGTCTTTGCACTATGAGATACTAACAAAATTACAGAATGTTATCTGAAAGCGTATCGTGGTGCGCCTTTTCAGAACTGATTTTTTGGGGATAAGGTCGGGTGCCGCAACACGTAAAAGTGTTTGGGCTTACAACGGGTTTTGCCGGAAGCAAAACAAACGTTATATGTGAAAGGGGTTGGCAAAGAAATTAAACCTTACTAGACTAAAGATTTATTTTTAAGGCGATTAAGTATGTAAAGTTTTTTACCTTTGATTAAAACTATTTGTTTTTAAAGTTTTTTAAAATCAAATACATAGTTTATCACACTACAGGTCAGGTTCGCACCCACAAACGTGGTGCGGACCCACAAACTATGGCTCACCTAATCTCGTGCCCTTTGTGCCCTTACAATACAGAGCGACGCAAAACGCCGTAGAAGTTGCCAAGTTTTGGTCGAAGTCCGTCTAGGGTCGCCATTGACACGACAGAAGAAGAAGACAGGCCAATATGCAAGAAATCTAGTGATCTCAGGTGCATCACAAAAAGGTATACAGGGTTACATTGCAAAGGGGTGCCAAATTTAAAAAACAAGATCTACGGAACAATATAAAGAACCGTCTTAATCGTGATTATTTTTAATAATCGTATGTTACGAAAATAAAATTGCTTCGAAATATCCGAAAATAAAGTCAGTAGAGAGACTACGAAAGCCGCGTGGTCATTCAACTGAGGCGTAGGTACGGCGAGCCAACAAGGACCTTACGCAGTGCACATACGCTGCAATTTTTTCATGAATGAGTTAAATTATCCGATACGTCCGTACAATTTTTAACAGCGGATTGGAATAATTAAATGCAAAAAATAAAATAAAAATTCATTGCATAGTTCGATTAAGTAACTGATTCTGAGCCACTCCTAAAGATTTGGCACCCTTTTGCAATGTAGGGGGGGCCCTAATGTGTTAATGTAATGCCCCTTTCTAATGTATTTTTCAATGTTTTCTGATAACAGTGCTGGGTCTAACTATAACGTAAAATAGTCTCTAGGCTGTGTTGTTACGGTTCTGTAAGTCCGCATGAAAGCATGGAACCCAATTAAGACAGTTTTCCGATGACTCAATACAGAAAAAAATAAGGATTAAGTAACACTGTTAGAGAGAGCCTTCAGCTGTTTTAGTAAGGAATTTAAAGAAATTAAAACAATGTTAGGACAAACACAAAAATGAATTTTGAAAAATTGCTGGATACGTCATAGCCCAAAAATGGGAAAAAGGGTAAGTAGACCGGCCGGTAGCTTAAGAAACTTCACAGTATCTTACCGTGTTGGTAAAGTTGACAGTTTAATAATAATTATAAATATTGGACAACATCACATACATTGTTCTGTTCCTATGGCAAGTAGCCAAAACACTTGTGTTACAGAAATCAGATACAACGACGGTACCACAACACCCAGACCCGAGACAATATAGAAAAGTTATATATCTACATTGACCGACCGGGAATCAAACCCGGGACCTCATAGATGGCGACACCAAGTCCGGTTTTCCTTTACTGTAAAGTTCGACAGCTGTGCAGGGTGAGAAGTGTAGGACGAACTTAAAGTATTTGAACATGACAGTTTTCCTCAGCATTTTATCAGTAGTAAGTACCTAGATACTGTTTAGTGATGAAACCCGTTCAAGAACGTCTGGTGCAGAAGTGCTAGTCACCTCCAGTCACGTCCTGAGGCCATTCGGGAATCGCTCCAAATGTAATAATCAGACTGCATCTAGGATCATGGTCATGGTCAGCGTAGTCCGGGGATAGTTGACTTCATGGATAGGTTGAGTAAGAGTCGAAAACTAGACTTGTTTGAGAGTGTTGCATCATTGAACTAATCGCGAGAATGCAAGAATGCAATGCCGTATACGGTGATTTAGTGAAAAGAAGAAACGGCCTTTCGCACCTAGATGAATAATGCAATACTTTTAAATATGTCAAATTTTTGACAGTTTGGCAACCTAACCCTATATTTTATCCCCGGTCTCCCCTACTGAGTTGGAATTGGACAAAGCGCTATAATAGGAAGAAATATAGGGCAATATGTGCTTGATACAACAAGCACTTGCGCGCAGGCTATGTTAATGATGTAGTGTGCTAGTTACGGCCATCAGATGTGTCAATACAATCAGCGGCGGCCATTAAATGTTTTCCGATCACCATTCGCGGCAGTGTATACTCGCCGGCACAAAGCCGCGGGTTTACGAGCCGCGGTCGTCGACAGATTGTCATTTGAGTGCGGATCTCGACACTATGTATTATTCAGGAGCGAGCCGCGTGGCGCTCGGACGTGGAAATAAAAAGAGCAAGCTGGTTAAATGCCAACTGATACAACATTATACCAGTACCACAGAATAGATAATAGGACACAATAGGAATTTTGATGCCATTTACGATTACAGAACACCATTCCTTTCAAAGAAGGACGTGTAAATGTAAATGTTTGAAAACATGTGTGATTTGGCTTTAAAGAAGAGTTATGAAGAGCACTTTAACACTTATAGCTACGTACTGGTGCCTTTAACTGTACCAAATTGCCTCACAACTCTCAAGTCATCTAAGCGCCTACATAAGAAGTTATTTTTTCCATCTCCACAAAAACAATGACCTATAATATTATTGTCTAAATATATAAAAGAAGAAACTGACTGACTGACTAATTGACTGATTGACTGACTGACATATCAACGCACAGCCAAACTGCTAATGCTAAATACTGGCACGTTTGGCACGTTTGGCACGTGCACTAAGAACGGATTTTTAAAATTCACTTCCTAAAAGGGTGAAATGGGGGTCCGAAGTTGTTTTAGGTTTTTTGAGAAATCAACCCCTAAATGGGGAAAAAGGTGACAAAGTCTGAAAATCAACATAGATATTGTTTCTATGATTTATCGGGTTGCTGATTACGAAAACAACAACAATTTTAAAATTTTACGTGGCGGACCTGAAATATTATCTGCCCAGTTGGGGTGCGATCGGGTTGAAATGTCTTAATATTCTGTCTGTACTGTCTGTCTGTCTGTCTCAAGGGAAGGACACAGGCTACTATTTTTAATTCATCTCCTAAGGTAGTAAAATATTAGGGTGACAAGCCGTATTCCACGCGGCCGCAGCCGCGGGCACAGTTAGTAATCTGTATAAAATCGTTCGATTTTAATAAATTACAGTAAAAAGAAAAACAAATAGGTTTCAGAATTGACTTCAGTAAAATTGCTTTCTTAATCCCTTGAACCAATGCGATGTTCAACAACTTTAGTTGTGCCCTCTAACGAAACTCATATTTTTAACAATACTTGTTTGATTTATTAAATACAATTTTGACCTTCATTCAACATTATAGCGAAATCTTAACACAGGAATTAATTAGTTGTTATGTATTTTTTATTAACAGATTCCTAATTATGTTTTTCATTAATATTTTCTTAAACTAGAGCATTAAGGCCAGGGGCTTAACCATGAATTCTAAACAGTCTTACTTCAATCCCATTTTATTTAGTTGTTCGTTTACATTTTTACCTCAAAAGGTAAAAGGATCACTTCGTTGTCCGTCTGTCTTTTTATCCGTCTGTCTGTCTGTGTCCGTCTCTCTGTCAAGACCCTTTTCATCAGGAACGCGTGGAGCTAATATCAAGTTAAAAATTAATATCAAATAATGAAATCTGCATTCCATTGCAGTTGTAAAAAAAAAGAGTCAACTCAGTCAAAAGATACGGCTGTTACATCTGCGTTTTAGTCACGAGGGAATCAAAACCTTAAAGGGTAGGAACTTCCTGTTGACCTAGAATCATACAATTTGACAAGTAAAGGAAAAAGTTTGAAGTAAGGTTATCTGAAATCATTTATCTATAACTGGCGACAGTGTAACAAAAATTACGTCTAATGTCCAATAATCAGTCATGCAAAGAATTATTTGAATTATTAATAGTAGGAGTTTCAATGTGTTTACGAATATACCTAGTAAGTAAATGACGAATAAAAATAGAGATAGAATCGTCAATCACAATTGAACAGGTACAACAATCGCTTTGTCCTTGAGTTGATTGATGATAGGTCAGCCATTACATCAGAACTGCTTCGGTGGTTACTTAATAATGCAACGGAGAATGTCGCGGCGTTTCAAGGATGCCTTCTGGAAATAGAACAATCGATAAGGTTCGATTGCATTCAGAGAACTTATGCATCCCTGATGAGTGAAGCAAGGCCAACTTAAAGCGACTTCGGCGGATTGCTTAAGAATTGCCGATGAACTGAAAGTGATCCATGTGCACTTGAAATGTTGCTGATATTTTTCAGTATTATTAGGCTATTGTGATAGCTGGTATAGCCACTAATAATATACGTACATAATTATTATTCATAAAGAAAAACCTATACGATGATCATAGAGTAAATACACTTCAAATTCAACATTCTAAATCATTATGATCACTCTGAAATTATTTAGAACACACAGACTAAGCCAGCACTTGATTTCCAGTTTGCTTTTTTAGCACTCATATCTCCGAATGCAACCCCTAAAGAACTAAATCTAACCTTCTTGATCTTTGGAAAAAAAGGCTATATCATGTAACATAAATTACATCAAGCTGATATGCTGTGGAGTTATAGCGGCAAGCGCAAAAAAAAAACAGAGAAGATATTCATTTTTGAAGGTTAGGTAATATTATTTATTAATGCACAGTAAAACATTTTATTTTACTTTTATTGATTATATTTGATTTACATGGTACACCGTGAGTTACTCGAAATCACATTTTAATACATGTCTTATTTAATAAATGTAGCACGAAGTTTAAATCCGAGAGAATATTAATGTGATTGGTCCCTCAAGTCTAACGTAATGTATTTTTAAATTGCCCGTCTCTTGGGCATGCATAGGCAATAAGATTCTTTTACAAAGGCAAATCTGAAACGAAACTAACTGAACACGAATAATTTAAGCGAAAAGGCAAAGAAAACTGAAATTCACTACTTTATGTGTGACGGTGAAAATCATTCTGAAATAATATTACAGGGGGGTAACCATGAACTCTTACAAAACCAACTTTGTTTGGTTGCACTTTGATAAGAGATTATATGTTAGGTCACGTGATTTGGTACCATGATCTACGTAAAACAATCTTGTATAAGGCTGGGAAAGACCGAATGGTATTTAAAAATAGTCTATGCGTTGCAAGTGGTCCGAATCGTCATAATTAAATTTACAAAATGTCAGTGAAATCAATAAATACCTATTCTTGCGTACTAAATTTGCCAAAATATTAAAGAAAATGTATTTTGCTTCTACCAGGAGGCATGTCAGCAGCGCTGAAAATTATTCTATCGTAGATATCACATTTACTAAATGAGCTACGACTGAGCTCGGAGTTTTTCATAAATGTTTCGGAACAATGCATTGTCCGATACCAACCTACTTAGTGCAATGGTGTCTTGACAGTACTTATTAGAAAAAAGTAAAAGTCATTATTTGTTGTCAACATTCATAAATAATTTATTTTACTTTAGAAATAGAAACATGAATTACAGAAATACAAAATAATATTTTCAGTTAGTAAGAAATGAGATTAGAAAATGGTTTAATGAAATATCATAACAATAATTCAAATTGTATTATGTAAGAGTACGTCGAACAACGTCGATTCACAATATTTTTTATAGTAATAGTTTTATTGCAGATTAGTTTCAAGAAAAATACAATCAAAGCATTCAAGTTTTAAGTAACCCCTGGTACTAAAGGAGAAGAAAGCTTATGCTGGGCAATGATTAGGAACGCAGGAAACTGTAAGCTGTGTAAATTAAAATTCGATGCACAGAGCATACAAGTGTACCTATACCAATAGTAGTTTCATAAAATCATTGCAAAACGCCAATTGACACAAATAAATAGTGAAATAAATATGTACGCTTTATTTTGGTACTATCTAGTTTTAATAAGAACCCGGTAGTTAAATAGGTTGTTAAAAAATCCCGATTGATAGCTACTCAAATGAGTAGTTAAATTCATCGTATAGAACTCAAATCGTCTTGCGATACTCACTTATTTGCAACTCAAGAGGGGTCTGTCTTACTATGTTCTTAAATACATTCTCCGCTCCAGTCAGTTTCCAAAGGTATAGGAAGCGGGGTGCGACATAGTCCTCTCTGAACCAGGAAAAGACCAAGGGACGTTTTCCTTATAGCTATCGACCCATCACATTATTTAACACGTAGCAAAGCTGTTCGAGCGTTTGCTGCTTTGAATATGCTAGTCAATTTCACTAGATGACAAACAATTTAGTTTCCGCAGTGGCGAGTCCACCAAGCTCCAGCTAACACGCGGCACACGTGGTCCACCAGCTCAACGATCAGCAGGACAATACGTCCGGAAAGATGTTATTGCCCTGGACACGTGTGGGTTTTTTAAAAGTTAGGCGCGTCGCACGTTCGATCGTGCTCATAATAGCCCGTACCCACCACCATCTCCACAACCACGCTTGGAGGCGGGATGGCGAACGCAGTTTTTTTAAATAGTTCACACGCAGACGCTGCTGCCCGTCTCGTGCTACAGGAATTAGTCACCTCTTACGACACGCCTTCTGTTGGTGTGTTCTTTACTGTTATCTCGGCTTACTTTTACTTGATCTTTTCTTTTTTTATTTAATTGAGTTTTATATTACAATTTTAAACTGCGTTTTGGCAAATGAACGTTTGAATTTGAATTTGATCATAATAATGGCAATACATACTATTGCTATTTCTAAGAGTAATACTTAGTAAATATAATTACTAATTTTTTAAAGAAAATATGTATCTCGTATGTATGCCGTGTGGGGACGGCCGTAAAGAATACTCTTTCCCACCGCCAACAGGAGGCGTGTCGTAAGAGGCGACTAATTTCTGTAGCACGAGACGGGCAGCAGCGTCTGCCTGCGAAATGTTATAAAAAACTGCGCTCGCCAACCCGCCTGCCAAGCGTGGCGAGTATTGGCAATCCCGCCCAATGAAAACCATTGGGGGAGGCCTGTGTTCAGCAGTGGACGTCCATGGCTGAAATGATGTATCTCGTGTTTAATATAGTACGATAGTACGAAGGGTGCGAGTCCGACTTGCACTTGGTCGGCTTGATAACGTTACTAACTTACTAACTTAAGTCTAAATGTACTTAATTAACTTGAGATTTTACCCAATTATGTAAAGAGCGTACTTTATAGGTACAAGTAAGTAAAGTAAAATGCAGAAAGATAAAGTGGCAGTGGGCCAGCCATATCTGTCGCAGAACCGATGAAAGGTGGACTAAATTGAATGGAGATCACGCCACGGTAAACGTAGTGTTGGACGTCCCCCAGCTCGATGGAACGATGAGCTTAGGTTAGGAAGATGGCTGGAAGTGGCTTGAGATCGTGCTCTTTGGGGGAGGCTTACGTCCAGCTGTGGACTGCAATAGGCTAACATGATGGTGATGATGGTGACTTTTTAGGTCAATAGCTTACCTATTTTTCAACCGACCAAAAAAGGAGGAGGTTCTTTTTTTTTTTTTTGTATGTATGTTACGCGATTACTCCGCCAATTATGAATCGATTTTAATGATTATTTTTTTGTTTGGTAGATCATACTTCAGAGGTGGTCCCATATAAATTTTATCGAAATTGATTTAGAACTTTTTGAGAAAATCAACAAATATCCCAGATAATATTTTGGTTGTGGTTCTTGTTACCTATCTTCGACAAATATGAGCCGATTTTGATGATTTTTGTTTTATTGAATAGCTTATAGTTCAAAGATAATATGATAAAAGTTTTCACAGTAAAAATCACCCCTAAAAGTAGGAAAATTGGGGATGAAATCGGTGTTCAGCAGTTAGATTAGGATTTATCACTAAAAATAGATGAAATAAGTAAATTTTATAAAAAAAAAAAACCGACTTCAAAACACTAAAATGCTAAAAATAATCCTAACACTTAAGTACCTAATCAGTTACTTTTGGAGTCGGTGCAAACAAAAACATTGAATCTCTCATCGGCTGGCACCGACTCCAAAAGTAACTGATTAGGTACTTAAGTGTTAGGATTATTTTTAGCATTTTAGTGTTTTGAAGTCGTTTTTTTTTTTTTATAAAACTTTAAAATATTATATTAGCTACTGCCTGCAACTTTGTCTACGTAGACTTACATTAGTAGAATAATCGTCCCACGGTAACCTAGATCAATACCGATGCATGTGTGCCTTTCAGCTAATTAAGTTTAGCCGTTAAAGCGTGATTGAGAAACTAAAGTATTAACTGTTATATTTATAATAATATTTAGTAAAGGTATGATTTGGATCTTGGCAGTCGCTGCCCATCATCGCGAATGCACCGCTCTGTGTCTGATACCGGCGGCTGTGTCGCGCTGGCGGGGAGCTTGATCTTCTCGCCTGCCGCACAAGAAATCCAACAATTGACAACAAATTAAACGCAAATCTAAATTATGTTTTTTTTTTCATTTATTCAATGCACAAACAGGGTTTAATGTTTTAGGTTTACATAAAACTTTTTACGTTTACGTTTAGTTAACCCGTCCTCGATTAAGAACCGTTCGGTAACTAATTGTCGACCAGACAATCACGTGACACTTATGATTCAACAGGATTTAACATTAGTGTCACGTGGTTTATCGGTTGACAATTAACTCTCGAAGGGTTCTGTATCGGGGGGTCACAAAAACCAGACAATGGACATTTTATTGTTGGCCATATGTAGGTGGTTTGAGCTTAGAAAATGTAAACTACATTTTCTACATTTTTCTTTTGTAAACTAACAAAAGACCTATACTCGGTGCCTACAATAGAATCTGATGGAATATTAAGAATACAAACATATTTGTTTATCTGTGTCCCTCTAATTACTTGCTTGACTCTAAAGTACTTAGTGGCGTTTGATATGTTTATTCTTTTCATTTCTTTTTATTATGATAGTAAGTAAACTTGTGTGTTTCAAAATAACAGGAAAGAAATCAAAATATCCCCTAACAGCAAGGCTTTAAATAACATAAGTAAAGACTCTACAACTAAATGTAACAGTAAGGTTTAAGATTTGATGAGCACTAGAGGCGCACTTTCGTACTTGTAAGTTTGCTCTGCAGCAGGCCCCTAATTGAGCAGTTTTGGATTAAGCGCCACTTCATTACGTAATTAAAATGTATCAATACCTGTAAAAATAAAACGTTTCGCTATTGCTCGCAGATCCGTGTTCATTGGTTTGAAACAAAAAAGAAGTAGGTTGGCATGATAGCTTCTCCCTTGGGAACCTTATTGTATATTCTCAAAATAAAAGTCGTATACTAGGTCGTGATGTATTTTATGCGCCAAATTATGCCAATAATGCGCCAATGTAGATCAGTTTTAAGACAAAAAGCTCGTTTTTGCTCCTGCTGTTCTTATCCAGGGTCTAGGATCTCATTATAATAAAATAATAATCACTTTCTCTGGAGAAATTAAACACTACGATACTACTCGCAAAAGTCGTGAAATGAGTGCCTGATTTTGCAGAACACAATTTTAATGTCAAGACATTTGCTCTAAGGTGCAATTACTACGATTTAGACAACGTAATTTCATCATCTTTTTCTTCATCCTCTTCAGCACATGTTTTGTCCACTGTTGGACATATGCCTCCTGAAGCTCTCTCCAGCTAGCTAGTAGTGCGGCGATTCTTGTCCAGGCCGATCCTGCCGTCTTTGCAATATCGTCCGACCATCTTGCTGGTGGTCTGCCCACGCTTCGTTTTCTTGTGCGGGGTCTCCAGAACAAGACCTTGTGGTTTCATCTTTCGTCGTCTCTACGGCATACGTGGCCTGCTCATTGCCCTTTCAGTCGTGCCACCTTTTTGCCACTTCGGTAACTTTGGTGCGCTGGCGGATTTCATAAAAACGAATAAATATTTTTATGGTTTTTATCAGTTTTTGATTTTAAAATTTCTGCGTGTCACTCCTTTGACAACTGTCATACTATTAGCATTGATCAAGTAAACTATTAAGAAGCTGACGTTGTAAATCTAAGTCAAACCTATCAATCGGTTCCGAAACTGAGTCTCAACATTAGTCAAAATTTATAGCTCAAATAGCTCATTCTTTGGAAACAGTTTTGATCCATGTAAAAATGTCTAGCAATTGACGAACAATCTCAATTTTAAAAAGCCGTATAGCCACCGCTTAATTGCATTACGTCTCGCCTTTTTTTTTTATAAAAGAGTAGATTATTCCGTTATCTTTTCCATAATTTCATGTTTCGGACAACTGTCTCATGCTTTTAATAGCAACAAAGAATTTATAAGTAGGTGTTTATAGTACTTATACATTCCCTGAATGGCAATAACATTAGGCCATAGACTTCGGAAATAAAAAATTGAAAGAGACGAAGTTATCTGTTGTCAGTGGTTTTTAATATTGCGTCTCTTTTCTTCTCAAAGCAATTAATAGACAAAACATCCAAAACATTCGTTCTTTTACATCCCTAAACAAAACCTAATTATGTAGTTCATGGTATAAATTCAAAACAAGCTCAAATCAAAATCTCGAAGCAGCATAATTGCTTTTACAATTTTGTAGCAACCAAGCAAAGTATCATTATTAAAATTAGACGTCTATACATATAATTCATTTATTTCTTAGATTTTGTTACTGTTTTTACAGTATTCATTCAGAAATTAAGAAATCAATGAATTGTCTGCTATGACCATTTTCCATACCAATAATTTTGACATAAGAAATCAAATTGTAACTGTCATTAGTGTCAAAATAAACGTCATTTGTATTGAATTGAGTGAATGATAAACAAAATTGTATGTTGTCAAAATCGATGAAACAAGATTGTTTTTACGACCTCATGGTACCAAATTGACGGATGGGCGTAATTTGAGATTGTTTTAAGAGTTTATGGTTACCCCCCAGGAATCACTTTTAAAATTGTTTACTTTTCAGTCAACAAAGAAAATACCTAACTACATTTAAAGCTAACAACAATATAACTTTTACACAATCAAAGCGTTAAGAAAACTGTGTTACAAACATTAGGGTATTATCACGGGAATTGCTTTCGAGCCGCGCAACAGAAATGAAATTTTCAATTTGACAAAATCCCCATGAGTTTTTAGTTTCGCCGGCTACATCGTGCTTGTAGGTATCGTTACGATAAAAGAACTGGATCGAAATCATAGAAACATACAGAAAGTTAGTTGCGTTGCGAACATATTTTTGGGCGTACGCGGAAAAATCTGGAAGTTAATGCCAAAGTCAATTTTAAAGTAACTGTTCCAGATGTGTTTTATTAATAGAGGATACCTACCAAACATGGGTTTTTATTCTACGCAAATAATCAAGACCTAAGTAAATTAGTTTCCTCATATGTTAAATTGGTATTGTTTAGGATGGAAATTAACATCATAACAATGCACGGACATTGATAAGTAAAACAATAACATTTAATTTAATAAGAAGATTAAGTCGGGAGAGTCCCTGGACCAGAGGCATACGCAATTTTACTAATCTCAACTACTTGTTCCTATAAATACGTGAAAATAAACAGGAATATTATCAGTTTCGAGCGAGACTACAGCAAGATGCGACGTGCAGTGTTGTTTACTCTGACTGTAGTGGTTCTGGCACTCATAGCCGAGTCATCAGCTCAGGTCATCCTGCCACCGCTCCTACCAAACTTGATGCCGCCATCACGACCAAAGGTTTGGTATTACCGTCTGCGAAGAGATGCTAACGAGCAAAGATTGAACCAAGACCAAGGTAACGACGCTGAACGAGCCCTCCCACCGCCCTCTGATGATTTCATCGACGACATTCGTGACCCTAACATCAGAATCGCTCGCAGCACCGACGGTGCCAGTAAATGCAGTAAATGTCAGATTGATAGGTACATCTTGAGGACAGAATTAATGAATCGAAGACACTAATACTCTCCTATTAAATAAATAAACATGTAAATTTGACTGCATTGTAAAGTGGTTATTGTAAAACATTAATATTGTCATGTAATTTCATTTATCCAAATAAATCTTATATCGGCTAAATTTTATTTTTACTACTACGTATCCCTTGTGTGCACCTGATTTTTCTTTTAAACAAATAATAATGGATTAGATGGAGCTTACACGATTTTATAGACGCACGAGCATGTAGTGATTAACAGAAATGATTTTTTGATGAGAAAGGCTAGATTTTACAATTTACTGTGCTAAATATTAGAAAGATACGTTGTTTTATAATCACTAGCCATGAGATGTCAAAACAAAAAGTTTATTATAAATATTGAACTATCATCATGATCATATCAGCCATAGGACGTCCACTGCTGAACATAGGCCTCCCTCAGTGACTTCCAGATCGGCAGGTTGGAAGCGGCCTGCATCCTGCGGCTTCCTGCAATCTTTACCAGGTCGTCTGTCCACCTTATGGGTGGACGTCCTACGCTGCGCTTGCCGGTACGTGGCCTCCATTCTAGAACCTTTCTGCCCCAATGGCCGTCAGTCAGTTCTACGTGCTAGGTGCCGTGCCCCGCCCACTTCCACTTCAGCTTACTAATCCGTTGGGCTATGTCAGCGACTTTTGTTCGTTTACGAATCTCCTTATTCGTGATTCGATCTTGCGAAGAAACACCGAGCATAGCCCTTTCCAGAGCACGCTGTGCAACCTTGAGCTTTTCTTATGAGGCCTATAATGAGAGGCCAGTTTCAGTTCCTTAAGTCATCACTGGTAACACACACTGGTTGAATATTTTCGTCTTTAGGCTCAGTGCCTAGAGACGAAAGTATTCAACTAAAAGTCACGACAACGAAGTCGCGGGCAACAGCAAGTTTATTATAAATTGTTAATGTAATAAAGGAATTTGATATTTGTGAATGAAATTATATAGACTATTGTTATGAATAATATGCATACTTTTAAAAGTTTATGGGGAAAAAATAGCCCGGCTCTGCATAACGCTTGTTAGCGTACAGATCTACAGTCTTGTTTCTAGTGCTAATTTTAAATCAAACCTGAAATTAATTAAGATCATTTGGGGGTGTGAAGAACAGGGTGTAACGTTCCTCATCCACCATTGAAAAGGGAGGATCCTCCGACCAGATGGGTGTTGTCTGGTGGGCTACCGCCCGACAATTGTTGTCGGGTTCTTGTATAATTAGGTTCAATCGCTCGGATAATTTTAATATCGCGATGTAGGATACGTCAGTTTTTTAGTTCGTATGTGGCGATATAGATGTTGCTACATCACTCCCTTCCGAGACCGGAGGTCGATAGCAGGTTGAGTCGTCCATAGATCTTGTGATGCTTGCCGGGCCAGTGGAATGTTCCAGCGAGTCGGAACCAGATGCTGTATAGTTCACGGTGAGTCGGAACTGTCTGCGGTGATGCCTCGGTGAGTCGGGGTGATGCTGCAAATGCTCCAGTGAGTCGGAGTGGTGCATTGTGCGTAGTGGCTGGCTGCTGCGTTGACCAGAAGAAAAGTGCGTCTTGGCTTGCTGACCGGCCGAAGTGCAGTGTGCTGTGCCAAGGTCGCTAAGAAGGCTGTGGGTGATGACCAGGAATGCGCGTCCGCTGCATGCTGGTGGTCAGGATACCCTTAGCAGCCGTGGATGCTGGCTGGCTGTATGACTCGCTGCTGCTCGAAAGCTTGAGGTAGTGATGATGACGTCACGATGACGTAGCTTTGCGAAGGCTGCGCTGTCGTTCATACTCGTGGTCACCAGTTTGGGGGGGCTGAGGAACAGGGTGTAAAGTTGAAACCCACCATTGAAAAGGGAGGATCCTCCGACCAAACGGGTGTTGTGTCTGGTGGGCTACTGCCCGACGGTTGTTGTCGGGTTCTTGTATATATCGTTCAATCGCTCTAACTTTAATATCGCGATGTAAGATACGTCAGTTTTTTATTTCGTATGTGGCGAGATAGATGTTGCTACAATCAAATATGAATGTTTCATGGGATATAATCACGGACTGTCCCCAGCAGATATAGATAAATTAATTGGATTCATTGGAGCTAAATCGATGGACTGTATTCTAGGCTATGAATGGAGACTACCTGTCATCTGCATGTTCGTAGAATCAAACTGAAAAAACGACAGGGAACTCGCCAGCAACCGAATTTATGACCGACCCCGTGGTGTCGCTCCTCAACCATAGCACGCCACAAAACTGTCCAACGGGGTTTATTAACTATTATTGTTTCATGCACCAAAATCCTGTGTAAAATGGATTCCGCTCGAAAATGATATAGTAATAAACAGGCATTTTAACGTCGTGTCGTGGTGATAGAAATTTATATATGTATAAATATATACCTACTATAATTATTTCTTTTGAGCCAAAAAAAATAAAAAAATACGGGTTATATTTTCATGTCCTTGTACTTAATTGTACAACTGTATTCCTCGTTCCTTCCTTGTTGTTCCTCAGGCGGCATCCAAAGAGAGAACAGACATATCTATTAATTATCCTTAATTTGTGTAAAATTCGGTATCAGCCAATAAAAGTTATAAAAATAAAGTAGATTTATTGAAATTATGTCATTTCATGAGCATAGCAAACATAAATTAATAAGAAACCAAATAACATTAATAACACTTTACGATCTCAGGTTCTATTGGTTTACTTTCACTATGGGACTGTAACATCGAAATCGCAGACTTTTTATATTTTTTACATATAACCCATAATAGCTGAACGAGTATTTTGTATTGAGAAGTGATTTTGATTTTTTTACTCAACACTTGGTCCTAGCAAGCTGAAGTGGCAATGGGTTGGGCACAAAGCATGTAGAACTGAGGGCCAATGGGGCAAAAAGGTTCTGTAATGGAGGCCACGTAAGTAATAATGGTAACCTGTCTATCAATATCAGTCGACATAATTGGCACAGGCTGCATCATGCGTCAGCGTTTGTCAACGGTTTACTAAACTCCATGGTAGAATAATAAATGCTGCGATCTAGAACTTCAAAATTACGGTTACCTCATCGATTTTGAGAGTTACCGTGATTTTCACTATTAGACCTGTCAGTGATAGCTGTAGTTAGAACCGAAAAGTACTATAAATTATTCTATACAATCGTATTTGTTGTACTTAGTTAAGGTTTTTATTTCTTTATTCCACTTATGGATATACGTCGTGTTTCATCTTAAAGTCCGTTTTTCTTTGCTTGGCGAATATTAAAAATAATCTTGGCATGTCTTTTTATTTTACAAAATATTTTGAGTTTATATAATCAACCAATGCAGTTAGAATAAAAAGGATTTTGTGTTTAATAATTAATTACTATAGCAGGTTATTTTTATATCCATTTTATTTTTAAATGAATAATTTTGTTAAAAAGGAATGTCAAGATTGTTTACAATATTTAAAAAGCATAGAAAATCGGACTATACAAATAAACTGTTCACTTAAAAAAAGATCAGAAGCCCAATTCCCGTAATTTGACAATAGTCGCAATCCAGTGTCGATCCGTTCCCAGTAACATTACGATCACAATCGGTATTCTCGTAACCCCAAAAAATGCAATTAAAGTTCGTAATGCGACTGAAAATGGAAGAAACCTAAATTAGATTTTATTTTGCTCTACTTTTAGTCGACCACGGACTTAACGCACATGTGTGCGAATACACTTCTTTTGATTAATTATTGCATGCACAAAAGGTATTCTAGAGTAGTAAAAACAATACTACGCGAATATAAGATTTATTTGTATTAAATGAAATTACATGTCAAAATTAATGGATTCCAATGAAGTTTCCAGTCAAATGTACAAGTTTATTTATTTTATAGGATAAGTTTAGTGCCTTCGATTAAATAATTCTGCCCTCAAGATTACCCTATCAATGTGACATTTACTGCAAGCGCTGGGCCTGGCACCGTCGGCGCTGCGAGCGATTCTGATGTTGGGGTCACGAATGTCGTCGATAAAATCATCAGAGGGCGGCGGGAGGGCTCGTTTGCCGTCGTTACCTTGGTCGTGGTTCAACCTTGGTTCGACAGCATCTCTTCGCTGACGGTAAAACCAAACCTTTGGTCGTGAAGGCGGCATTAAGTTTGGTAGAAGGGGTGGCAGGATGACCTGAGCCGACGTCTCTGCTATGAGCGTCAGAAACACTGCGGTCAGGGAAAGCAACACTGCACGTCGCATCTTGCTGTCTTGCTTGAGACTGATAATGGTCGTGTTTATTGTTAAGTATTTATAAGAAATAATTATTAGGAGATTAGGAGCCCAGGGACTCTCCCGACCTAATCGTGGCCTGATGCATTTCAATGCTTCACTTATCGTTACAGGCATTGTTTTAATGGTGTTACGTCCTGAACAATACCAATAAGGAAAATATAGCTAAAATAAATATATGTACTTAGATTTAAATTCAAATTCACGTTATTATATAAAATTCACGTGATTTGCTGTTCATTTGACGGCCAGTTAATTTTTTTTCTTAGTTTAATTTTTTTGTGTTTACCGCTTGTGTGAATATATCATAAATCCACTTTAGTCCACTGTTGGTCATAGGCCTCTCCCAATGTACGCCACCGAGCCCGATCCTCGACTATTCTTATCCATCCACTGCCTGTAGCTTTGCATACATCTTGTCAGAGGACGCCCTACTCTGTGTTTGCCAAGTTGCAGTATCCACGCAAGAATACGTCAAACCCATCGAATACAAAGTTGACCAAAAAAATGTTCTTATGTATGGGTGTGTATGTTTCGAAAGACGGCCTAAGGCGAGGTCCGAGCCTTTAGAGGAGAAATTGATTGTCAATTTACACTTCACGTCCCGATCACGCAATATGGGACGCAATCCCGACGCAAATGAATCGGAGGCTTAGCGTCCGCGTCGCAGTCACCGCTAGTACGGCGGTTCTAGGCTCAGAGCCCGGTGTAGCTGGGAAGTTCTTTCTTTAAAGGCTACCAAAGATAGGTCTACCCGGAAAAAAGTGCATCTTTATAAAGAGTCCCTGCAGAATAAGCCGAATGCCATCGTGATGTAACAACAGTCTGTATTAATGCGTGCTTACCCGAATTAACAGTACAGTTATGACCTTGGCGTCTTCGGCACGTTTTCATTTCATAGGTAGGCTGCGTGGTGCTATGCCCGATGCCCAACTGGCACGCACTCACTCCGAACTAAGCTCTTTTGGGTATATAGTTTACAAGACTGTTTGGTAGGCATTTACTAATTTCGTTTTATTGAATAACTTGCTGTTTCTCGTTGCTTCGTTTGCAAGGTCTTCAAGTCAATACCAAACTCACCATCAGGATCGAATCACGCAATCGTATTGTCTAAGAATGCATTGCTAGACAAACAAACAAACATTTATGTTTAGTTTAAGTAGTTAGATAAAGTAATTTTTATAAAGTTTTGAAAATATTGGTCTCAAATACCTATTAACTACCGACCATTGTTATGAAGAGAATTAACAATTAAAATTAAATCTAACAATTAAACTGATTTGACTTCTTAAAAGATATTATTAAGTTTACATTCTTTTAACATTTCTTCCTGATTACCAATCAAAAATTTTAAGTAGGGATTTAAAAAAACAAGGAAAATACCAGTCTCACATTAAAACGATACGAAAATTAACTATATTAGAATAATAAACTTAGTATATTCCAGTAAAATTGCAAAACCTACTGCTATAATTAGAAACTTCATTTCATAGTAATTACCACCTAATTTTAAACGAGTAACTATAGAAGTATCATTTAGTTTAGCATTTCAGTAAGTTTAATGATAAAATTAATCAAGTAATATTAAATTTCATGAAAAAGTTCACTAGTAAACATTTGGTCATTTCGGTAAATTAAAAGTTTTCTCCAATGAAATCAATAAACTTCCTTGAAACATAAGCGTCTTCTGTAAATTTTAAACAAACCATAAAAACTGTGCTAAAACAAATTTGCTCCCAAACAGTGAGATTTAAAAGTTAAACAGACACGTGCTTTCAGGATGAGACATGAATGATTTTCTCAAAGAATACAGGGTTACATTGCAAAAAAAAAAAAAATAATAAGATCTAGGGAACATTATAAAGAAGCGTCTTAATCGTTATTATTTTTTATAATCGTATTTTAGGAAAAAATACTTTAACATATCTGAAAATAAAGTCAATAACGAGACTACGAAAGCCGCGCGGCCATTTATCAGAGGCGTAGGTACGGCGAGCCAGCAAGGACCTTACCCAGATGATTTTTAACAGCGGATAGGAATAATTAAATATGAAAAAAAAAGATCTCTTCTTTGATAATTGAGTCTATCTTTGTACTACAAAAGAGAGCTGTACGGTCAACTTACGACCTTAGACCCCGAGACCCGTTAAAAGATCTGTTCAAGGAAAATAATATATTAACAGTGGTTTCTCAATTCATTTATGAAAATATTATGTACATTCGTGAAAACCTGCATCTATTTCCTAAGAATTTAAGTGACATTCATAATCTTAATACCCAGAATAACGACAAACTTGCCGTTCCAAATTTCAGACTGCATAAAGTAGGTGGTAATTCGTTCATGGGAAAATATATTCGCTTTTTTAACAAATTGCCGCAGTCTATTGCTGAACTACCTATACATAAATTTAAATAGCATGTCAAGATGGTTTTAATGAAAAAAGGTTATAACACTGTAAATGACTATTTAATTGATAAAAATGTATAGAATTAAATACTGCTCTGCTCGCACAGGTACACATTATCTTGTAATGTAAACATACTATTTAAAAAGAGGCTGACAATAGTGACCGAGTTTCTTGCACTGCTTCTTCTCGGCGCTAGCCCACAATTGTCCTGAAGCAGTGGTAGGGTAAAAAAAAATTTAGACTTGTAAAAGAGCTTAATTTAGGCCTATTTGCATAAATAAATTAGTTTTATTGGTTTTATTTGCATAGTTTGATTAAGTTACTGATTCTAAGCAACTCTTGAAGACTTGGCACCCCTTTGCAATGTAACCCTGTATATCGTGCGAGTGTTTTACTTACAAAACCAATTATGCCCCGATCGGCCCACGTGTTGTTTACGTTCCAAAGAGCCGCGGCGTAAAGCAAACATCGAGTTATTATCCGACTAGCTTATGTCTACTATCCACTGTCAGTTTGTTGGCTCAACGGACAAGGCCACTAATAAATAAGCCAAATGACACTTTGCCTTCTAACTAGTCTTTATCGAGTCAAAGTTATAAAAACGACAATTTGCTTCGCGATTCGCATTGCGGTACAGAAAACGACGTGAGGAAGCCTGAACATTCAGATCTTAGTGGAGGCTTATATGTATGTAACCATTGTTAAAGTACAGAGATCGGGAAGATGTATTGAAACACCAATTGCTAGGCAATACGTTTATTGTAAGATACCCTGACCCTACATAGAAATATAAAACAGGTATAGGAATACCTACAACCAGGATCCAAACAGCATTTAACAAGACTTCCCAAATCTAGGATCAGTCAACGGCTCCCCGGCTATTCTAAAATGAAAAGAGAAAAAATAATTAAACATGAGAGTCTTCTGACCTAACCATGTTTAGGTTTTTAATTTCCATACAGTCTAGTTAGTTGATAATATCAAGACTTAAAGTGATATTTTATTAAATGTAGACTAATATGACCGCATTGTTTTAAAATAGCACAATGTAACAAACAAGTCACACGCGGTACTTCCCTAATTCTAAGATATCATTATCGACAATAGTTCCGAGTTCCCTATTAAAAGCTGGTATAAATACTTGAAAATTGTGAGGAATATTGTCAGTTCTAACTGAGAGTACAAGATGCAACATGTGGTGCTGCTCTCCCTCGCTGCCGTGGTCCTGGCGCTTATAGAAGCGTCGCCAGCTCAGCAAATTAATAAGCCTACTTATCATCCACTAAAGATAGTATATCCAAGTTGGTTTAACCGTCAGGGAAGAGATGCCGACGCACCCCTATCGTTGAAACAAGACAACGACGCTAATCGAGCCCCTGATCATCATGCAGACATCGATGGAATTCATGTGAACCCCATCGCCAGACATACTCGTGACGTTGACTCTCCAAGAGCACTGCGCATGACACGTAACTTTCATCCTATTACAACAGGAGTCAACTTAAGATCCAGAGAAATAGAAATGTATAGAACTATTTTCCGTAAAGTCAAAGAAATATTTTCATAGGCAGTACCAGTAAATCACAGCCTCCTACCATGAAAGCTAGTACCCTTCTTTAGCAATATTGTTTTTGCGATAAAACAAAACAAGGTTCGAGTAATAGATATATTTTTTTTTGTATAATAAGATTACACAAAGCCCTCAGTAGTAGATGCTTTACCATAGTCTATTAAAGCAGCATTGCTTCACCATTGTTTTGTATAGCTATAGAGTATAATGTTGCAAAATAAACTCTGATTCGCATATATTTTTTATTTAATTTTGCCATCGGTTTGAAACATTGTTTTGTCTTTGTTACGTCCATTGGCCACGTAGGTACCTAAGTATAAAGCCTCGTTATATAAGTATAAATTTTTTGCGTTTTTCGCAGTTTTCCTCTTCCCAAATCCATCATAGTTCACAAAAAATTATTACGTACGACAGCGTAGCGTGTTGCATTCCTGGTAAGGCCACAGGTGTGATTACTTTAGTATTGACACTGATAATGCCAGGCATAAGCTTAATTTAAGTGTAAAGCATTGATATTGTGATTATATTTTATTGCGATTCATCAGGGAGCAAATCGTTTTTTATTATGTACCTAATTATCCTGAATTCCATTTACGCCGAATAATAATGTTACACTCTGGAAAATTCGCTAGTATCGTAAGCGATATTTACTTAACTTAACTCTGTGAATTAATGAAATGGCGAACGAATATTTATTTGCACTGTGATCTGTAACTACACAAAATACTACGTACCCTCTGAAACGATCGCGGCAAATTGTTGTTTGCAACTTGTTAACTGCTTCGTTTAAAATGGCAGTTGATTTGAATTTAATGTCCCAAGTTTCGAGCTAATGTGCCTGAGTTGATACCTATGAGGAGATCGATGAAGGTTAATCGCGAAATTACTAATTCACTGAAACGACATTAATGCGTTTATAATGAAATGTTGGGTACACTGAAACACAATACAGAAAGACCAGAGAGGCCCTCACTTGCATGGTTTATGGAATATTATTTTATCATAATGAGATTTTTCAACTTTCGATCGCATTTACGTAATTGCTACTAGCAGGAAGTATTTTCATTGTTGGATTTCTTAGAATATTCTTGCTCTATGCCTGAGGCCAACACATATATTATAAGTAAATAGAATTTTTATAATAAGATGCCACAAAACTCCTATAATACTCTTCATCCTACCAAAATAAGTATTTTGTACCTTTAGCTTCACTTTTTTTGTAACTAATGGGGAGTGAGCTTACCGTTTCCCATCCATGTTGAAATAGATCTATTTCGTGCTTACCTGTGACTGAGTTTTTTTGATAAATGTATGCCTTACCCGGTGTATTTCAGATGTCTATCTAAACGAGCAAGTATACAATAGCAATAGTTAGTTCAAATACAAAGTTTAGGACCGTTTGCTTCGATCGTTGTTGATTTTTTCTAGTATTTTCCTATTAGTAAATAAATCATTAGCTATTCTTAGCAAATGATGACCGATCTTTGATTGTTGAAAATACCTTTTGAGTAGAAAGTTGCCAAACTTAAAAGTATATTTTTATATTAAGTGAGGACATTGTTTGTAGGCAATTGCAGGTTACATAATATAATACACGGTACTCAGTACTTTCTTAACAACTTGCACGTTCTTCCTTCGGCTATTTGGTACATACGGGAATCACAGGGAAGTTTTTTTTGCGATTTAAATGTTGGTCCAATAGAAAATCTGTGATAGAACAATAGAGGGTTTGATTAGTTCCCTTAGCTATAAAATATATTATTATGACTTTTAACTTCCTTCTAAGGGGTAATTCTGCAATAGATTGCATAACTTTTTTATAGGACCAACATCAAAATCACAAAAAAAAAACACTTCTCCATACAACTTCATCCATACAAACTTGTCGCCTGTTTAATATGGAGAAGTAAATTTTGTTTTTGAATTATGATATTGGTCCCATAGAAAAATTTGCAGTATTTGAGCAGTAGAATCACTTTCTAGAAGGAACATAACCTTAATGTAACATATAAAATGTAATAAAATAAGCTCGATCGAACTTCCGTGAAGCTGTTTTGTTAACCTCGAGCGAGAGTCGGAGCAGATACAATAAACACCTGAGTCGCATTCTGCGCGCGTGCGGACAGTTAGTCAGCTGCGATCGGACAATGTTTATAATTGACCCATTTTCTGCTAAATAGCTGAATTTCTGCACAAAATAAGACTGTTTATTCCATTAGATAAATATAATAATTAAATGAATTTATACAAATTAAACCCAATGGTTAATGCTGCCTTTGTGAACGACAACTAGTAAATAACAAGGCAATGTCCAGCATTTCAAAAATGTATTATAAAAACCTAATGGCATTGAAAAACCTCACCTAGAATATTAACAACAATGTAGTTTAGCATATACATAAAAAGTTAGCTAAGTGACGAATTGCAACAGGAATAAAGTTAAAATGGAAATAACAATGCTTCTGAAGTGATGCTGCTTTTTTCTTAAATGTAAACTAGCTAAGACAGTAAAAAAGGCGTCTTGTGCCATTCTATATACCGGATAAGTATTACAGAATGGTCAATGGGGAAAACGGCAGACATAAAAATTCCGTCCTTTACCTAAATAATTAAAATTTCTAGACCGTAACATATTAGCATTTATGAGTTTTTTTGGTAAAAACAAGTACGTGCGGACATAGATTTTTCTTTAGAGATTTTAAGTAAAAACTTACTTATTCGACTGTAAGTAAAAACGCAATACAACTTTCTTGTCTTGAAATAATTTGCAAAGTACGATTTGACAGTAGGCAACCAAGAGAGGCGATCACTTTTGTCAATTTACTATAGATACTCGTAACTTGAAAACAAGAAGATGTTTTTAATATAATTATTAGTTTCATAATCTCATATCGGATCCAGTCGTGTATCTTATTAAAACTGGGTATTATTATTGTGGTATTCAATAGGCAGAGTTGATTACAATCGTTATAATATCTCGTGATTTATTGTCTAGAAATAAGCTCCACATTTTCGCAATAAAATAATTTCATTTTAAGGAAATCGACAATGTTATATTGTTATCGTTTTATACTAGTACTACTCTATCTAATTTATAAAGAAATTTAAGAATTGTATTTTAAGTTTTAACTTGTTATTTTACAAATTTACTCAATACTGATTTTCTTAGAATTTAAACTAAACTTATGGTTATTTAGTTTTTTTTTCTATTGGTTTAATCGATCTCAAGTTCACACTGTATTATATAGGCGAAACGAGAAAAAATCTCCATAGTTATTTAGCTTTAGCTTCATTTCGGTACCTGTGTACCAAGGGAGAGGGGAGGGCGGACTGTGCGCTCTATATTTACTTATCAAACTGGATCTGAATTCATGAATATGAACGCGAGGTACCGTGGGCAGCGTAGATTTCAGATATGCACTACGCAAGTTCGCGCCAAAATGTATGGGGTATTATTCGCTATGTGCAAAGTGGGTGGTGGGGGCCGCCAAATCGATCGCAGCACGCAATGTAGCAGAAATGTGAAAAAACTCTGGACTGTCATGTGTCAAATTGCTATATTTCCATAGAATTCCATACTAACGTTATTAAGTATTTTTAAGTGAAAACTTAAGATTCGCGATATGGGTCATACGTATTCTGTTATAAAGTGTAGAAACAATGGGAAAAACATTTCGTACATGTTTTATTCGTTTCCAACATCAAGATGGAAATTGGAGCAAAGAAATAAATGGATAGCTGCAGCTGTGAAAAGAAAAAAGTTTGTAGGGAATTTGTGTTACAGACGTTTGTCTTATGATCACAGCTCTTAAGTAGCTCTCACACGCTGTGCTAATACTATTTTTTTCCCTTTTTGAGGTTGGAAAGTTATTTTAGATTAAAATCCCGTAGGTATTATAAAATTCGTATTTTAGTTCAAGTAAGAAAATCACTTATTATAATATGCGCAAACTTTTTAGATATATTCATCTAATTTCGAAAAAAAACAACAACAACCGAAAATCATTCAAAATCAAATGGCCTACTGAAGTTTCGATAGCAAACTGCAAAATCTTCAATTTTGATATCTTGTGCTCCGTATCTAAGAACGAAAATACGGAATCCTTAGAAGCTTACCTAATATTTCTTCATCTTTGCTTTTGTCTGTGTAAGAGTGATTAAAACCCAATAAGAAACCAATTTATTACTGAAAATAGATAGATAATAGATATTCTTTATTGCACACCATACAAGTAAATTACGCATGATTTTTACAGAAAAACGTACAATTTCGGTGCTTTTATCGCTGATAGCGATCTCTTCCAGATAACCTCAGGTAGAGGACAGCTATAGAGAAATTATAATTCTTAAATTTACCTGATAAAAATAAGATTGCATAATTTATGGCATAAACATAAAAACAAAATATATAATAATAATACACTAAACGTACTTGATATGAGCGAGGAGATGTCGAGACCAACAGTGAGTAATATTCTAAGATGATGAAGGCAGTTTGTGTCAAAAAGAAAGAAAGTGTGCTATAGGCCCGAATTATGAACTTTAATGCAAACTCTGTCGTAAAATAAAAATCACGTCTAGTTTGAAACGGGCTTGCACTAAGGATAAAGAACTAGATAAAAGATAAAACGCCTTTTATAGTATATAGTAAAATAAAAATACAACCTAGGAATAAGACGATTTTCGTATCTAGAATATGCATCGAAGGCATTAATGAACTTCCACCATAAAACTATTTATATTACTGATAAATATTTTAAACAATTATAAAATTTTGCATTTTTTTTCATATAAAAAACTGTACGTATTTTATTTATTTATAAAATTGAACCTAAAAGATAAAGACTTGATTATTGTTTAATTGTAATTATAGTCATTTCATATTTGCTAGGGTTAACAATACTTACATCTTGTTAAAAAAATAGCAAGCAAGCACTTCGAAAATTTAACTTAGTGTTAGTTAACCTGTTTGGTTTGATACGTCACATTGACCCACATGCTTTTATTTCAATTAACTAATTAATAGCTATTTGGATTAAGTGACCTATTTTTGTAAATAATAGACATTTTCAATAAATTTTCTCATATTTGCTTTCTCGACGATTCAGGTTTACATAATTAGTGTGTATTATATCTGTATTTATTTTAAGAGTTCCGTACCTCAATAGTTAAAAAGGAGCCCTTACGGGATCACTTCGTTGTCCGTCTGTCTGTCTGTCTGACTGTCAAGACCATTTTTTCAAGGACCATTTTGATACTTAGAAGGGAATCTAAACCTATAATAGGGTACTTCCTGTTTGATGATGATGATGATGAAATTTTGCAAGTAGCAATGTCTTACAATACAAGTAAAAATCCGAAAACCGTAAATTGTTGGTACATCCCAGGTTGTTTTTAACAAATTCGGACACAGCGGAAAATATCTTCAAGACTTGATTTCGGTCGGTTTTTTAAATGTAATTCTGAAAATATTGAAACCATCTAAAATTGGGCCGAGGGTGAAACGTGGTCCGCATACGTGGTTGTGTGTGTGCGAAATATTAATTAAAATGTTGTGCCCCTGAGGCATCGAATGTATTTATATCACCTCACACCTACACCTAGATGCTGGTTGCCAAGTACATAAAAATATGAATAATGAGGAACTGACACTTTCATTGCTTTTATACCTACTCGGTCCACATACAACGTTGCTGTTGTTTGTTAACAGCAAGTTTTCGAGTCCAAGCGTCTGATCAAACGACATTACAATATTAAACTTTGTATACTTTCAGACTACTTCAAGAGGAATAAACGTTCTTTCATTTTAACAAAGAAATACTCAAAAGTTTTCATCACTTGTTCTGTATTGTTGTTTTGAAAAGACGTTATTTAGGAACGTTGTTTATAGCGTGTACACGATTCGCAATCAAATTTTATTGATAGGTACTTAATTGCCTGGCTTTACATTCATGAATAACAAATATGCAGTCACGACAAACCGGAGTAAGCCCGAACCTTTTATCGGGAATCGCAGACAAATATATTTTACATCTTACAATTCTGTGCTTAGCTATTGTACTCTGATGTTATATCGCATAAAGATAACTAGTTGCGGAGATAGTTCGATGACAAAACTGCACAACGTTCCTTTCTGACTACAGATAGTCGCATTATGGAAATCCTCGTCTCAAACGTACAGATAAGTGAAGGTTACACGTAAATTATACACGCTTCAGTGCCGAGAATAAGGAGCTGTACCGAATAGCGATTGCATTATAATAACTGCCGACTCTGCGAATTTTCGATTGTTCAACATATAGACAGTGTATGATATTTCATAACGACGCCTATTTGTGAGTCTAGGGGCGATACGCATAAGAATTCCCGAGTGGAGGGTGCGAGAAACGAGCGCCCGAGATACAAGCCGCGGTAAACATCGGATGTGGCAACACTGGGAGGCGAGGCTGGTAACACCGGTGCGAGCTTACGGCTATCCTAGTACGGTCGGCGTGTTTATTCTGCCGCGGGTATCGATCGCGCGGGCGCGCGGCGCCAGCCTCAGTCTTGCACGAACCTCCGAGGAGCCCGCTCGCCTCCTGACGCGCCGGTGACAGCCGCCGATACACCAACAACAAATCGTGTTCCCGACAATACACCGCCCGACCACACTTAAGGGCACACCTCATCACCATCAGTGCGCGCGACAAAACAAAAGAATACACCTGTGTCATGTGAAAGTGTCGGTGCTGGCTTGCAGTTTTTCTGGCGGCTGTTCAGGTAAGGTTATAATGACATTATGGCAGTAACTCAGGCGGGTTCCCTGAAGGTCAGCGGTGGCCAGCCAAGGTTCTTCGAGGCCACATATGTAATAAACGCCGTGCTGTTAAGATCCTCTTATAAAGATTAGGCTTTACCGTAATTACAAGAACGCTTACGAATATATGAGTATAGGGACATGTTTATTCTTGGTGTTGTTGGAGTAAATAGGTCTAACATTTACTGTTTTCTCCAGTAGTAACGTTATGCTCTGATCCGTTAGTACTTACATCAATTCATAAATTCAGTTTTAATTAAAAATAAATTTACTGTTTCTATTGCAGAATAGTTTCCTTATTTTAGACAATAGTTTTCAAATAATGGGTAATTATTTTCATTCAGAATTGTTATAGTGAAATTTATTAATCCTCTACAAGTTAGTTAAGTTACTACACTGCATATTTTTTTGGGCGGGAAAATTTCGCTCTCACTACGCTTCGAAAATGTTTGTACTAAGCATACGATATCAAAAGCTCGAAGCATTGTTTACAGTGATTTATTGCCGGGTATCAAGTTACTAATGAAGAAACGCTACCTACTACACTGTCGTAGCAAGCTTGCTACGCTACGATCTCTGTAGCAGCCGTAGGCCGCCGTAGTCTTGTAGTACGTAGCAGACACGGGTGCAGTTACACAGTCAATTAAAATTGCTCAATGGTAGGCAATAGTGAGTACACAAAGCAAGTTACTGTAATAACTTGTTAGTAATTATTGCTTGATTTTGCACCACATGTTTGTTCTTGTGCCAACATAATATGATCACCATTCATTATATTTTGAAAAATGCAATATTTTGTCCAAATTAAATAAATAATTATTATTCGATTATATGCTTATTAATGAGGTACTTATAGCTCAGTAGCGGCAGCGCTTTGGTTGTGATCACCAAAGTAAAGCCACCTACTCTGCGGTCGTGTTTGGAAGGGTGACCATTCCAACCATATTTAGTGACATTTATCACAAGCATTTTTGTGCTTCGGAAAGCAAGTTAAAAGTTGGTTCCTACTAATATCGGTCGATACTAGTTAGAGGTCTTAGGGCGGCTAATTACATCTGACAGTAAGGTTAAGGCACAGGCCTCACAACACCCCTCCACCAATCAGCGCTGGGCCCGCGTGGTGGGGTATGGCCCAAACCACCTCATAGTTGAGGTGAGGCCTGTGCCAGTGAGACGTATATAAGCATATAATAAGAATCTTGATATGGATAAAAATATATTGCAATGGTGATTGATCATCGGACATTGTAATAAGAAACAACTTTAAATCAATATTGCCCAAATAATTGATGCAATTTAAAGTTCCGGACATTTATTGTTCTAAAATGCTCGTGTAAACTGTACCATATTGTCGTAGTGTCCCCATTATGTATTGTCATGCAACATAATACGTATTACCCGGTTTTGTTTACACCTCATCTCCCATTAGGGTAATTAATTGCGCTTCCACTAAGTAATTGGATTACTTTAAGGAAATCCCACGCAAAGAAGTTGAAGAGGGCACAGCTAGAATGGAATCGAACCCTCTTATATATCTTGTATTTAGTCGCGATAAAATACTAATTTAAAACATCGTTATCAAATATACTAAACATTTTAAGTGTTAAAATGAAATCAGTATCACTTAATATACGTTTAGATACCATACAAAGTAAAGACATTCACAAATGAAGAGATATACCACTATTATCGTAAAATTTATCTAACGGTGCTTATTCTATGCAGGGTTATTTGTAAAACATCCTAGGGCCTGATTCTGGGGCTCAAATACAACATCTTTTTTTGTGGGTCTAACATTAAAATCTAAAAAAAAAATACTGCTTCAAACAAACTGATGTCAGCTGGTGGCGGCTGATTATGGGGAATAGTTTTTTTTAAAAGTTGGTCCCATAGAAAAAGTTCTTGTATTTCAGCACCAGAATCAGCCCTTAGAAGGTTGTTGATGTTTTACAAACAACCCTGTACATGTAAGTAAGTAAGTAATTATTTATTTGCATAAAACACGGTACATTTAGTTTTTATCTTTAGGCATGATGGCACATACATGCATTAACTAAATCACATTATAACTATGACAACCGGCCAATTGCGTGTTGTAAGGTACAGTAAGAGGTAAAATTAGGATTCCCGAGTGTATCTAAATGTTTTTATGTGACAAACATTTGATAGCAAGCTATCGCGTAGTATTTGTAAGATATTCTCCGCAAATATATTGTAGACGGCTTTATATCAGAATCTATTATCCTATTTACTTGATCAGGGAGTGTTTTTCTGCATATAGAATAAATTTTTACCTGTGTTGTGTAAAAGTTCAAACCTAAAAGGGTCAAGGGCTGTTAATCTTGAATCATTTTCACATTACTATTAGAAATTAGGATTATTAGTTAGGAAAAATAGGATTCGTAACAAGTTGAAACGTGTTTGCCCTACTGAAGCGCCTTGTTTACCGATTATAATTTAAAAGATGTCATTTTTATCACCTTAATATCTTCGCGTTACTACGGTGGAATGGATAATATTTCAAATTAAGAGGAAACAAACCATTTTGAGCCTTATACCCCGGCTTCTGAGCGCAAAATTGAAGACAAACTCACAATCTCTTGACGACAGAGTGGTTTACAGTCTTTCTTTTGTCAGGCAAGGCTGTATAACAAGTAAAAATAACAGAAACTTGTCGACATGCCACATCGTACAACATGTACATACTGATAGAACTGTCTTCTTATTATTATAACATTTATTACGCATTTAGTTATTATTGCGATATGAGGTAATTATTTTAAATTAACCAAGGGTAGATATTGAATATTAGTAGGTATTTTTATGCATAAATAGTAAACTTGTAAAGTTTGAAGCTGAAATGGCAGTGGGCGGGGCACATAGAACGTTGAACTGACGGCCGATGGGGCAGAAAGGTTTAGGAACTGAGGCCATGTAACGGCAACTGCAGGTTAGGACGTACGTCCACGTGGTAAAGGTTGCAGGAAGCCGCTGGATGCAGGCCACTTCCACCGGCCTATCTAAAAATCATTGGGAGAGGCCAACAGTGGACGTCCTATGTCTGAAATGATGATGAAACTTGTAAAGGTGGGTACTGACCGGCGTTCAACGTGTCAAAAAAGTTGCGAATAACTAACCACTCGGGGGTGTCGCGCCCACAAACAGACAGACTGGTTAACTTGTTGCGGTTACGGTGACAATAAACCATGTTTCTACTGGCGCAGGGCCAAAAGTAAAAATACATAAATTTACCTCTAACCAATTTAGGTAAAGTCATAAACCATTCCAAATACTTTACTATAGGTTTATTATAGTTTCAACATTTCAGTTATATATTTATCTGCTATTAAATTTAAAAAAAAAACGATTGGGAAACTATTAACCATCGGATATTTCATTTTCAATCTTCAAAGGCTATCGAAAAAACCTAGTATACCTAAATAAATACAATAAATAAATCAAACACGTCACAATCGAAAATACTATTACATTTGGGAAATCAAAAGATGCTTATTACTTACAGGGAATAATTTATCTTTCCTCTATTAACCTACGTGTGCAAATATTGAGTATTGCGGTAACTCATTCGTATTGTATTTTGGTCTTAGGTGATATACCGTGCCTACCTAGTGATTAATATTAATCCTTGATGACTTTACTACGTTTGGAAACCAGCAGGCCTGCGTTAATTTATGATACGATGTTCTCAGCTCTAAAAATTATGGCCGTGATTTAATTTAATGATCTATTACTTACCCGTTATTTGCTTATTTATTTTACGAATTAATAACGAAACATGATAAACGAAAAATCAATATTGACGACGGAACAAATAATTGGTTCCGGACGAAATCTCAGAACAGCCTAGTTAGCGTTAATGATCAAAAATCAGCTTTTACTTGAAATGAAACATTTTGTTTTAATATTTTTAGTCGAAGGACCTTGGCGTAAGTACTTTCAACAAAACGCACTATTCTTAGCGACGAAAACCAGTTGTCTTGTAAAAGCTCGCATGCGATTTGCACATTAAGTTAATACGGTGGATCGGGCTATATCTGTGACAAATGCGTCCCGCCAACAGCCCATCCCGCCCCCCCAACCTTGGGCCGAGGGTTAAATGCATAAATCATGTGGATACGGGACACCCTTATTTAATTAATAAGCCCGTCAAACATTTCCAGTGTTTTCACTTGTTTTAGTTTTGGGTGAAGGCGGTTAAGAGCCTTACTGTAAGGTATTATTATGTATGCTATATAATATTACAATAATAGGCTCCGAAGCCTCTCACACTAGGTCCGAAATAGCCATAGATAGCGCTAGGTCCAAGTAACTTGGTTTGGTTTTACTAGTAGATGGCACTCGTAAAACTGGAAGCTATCAATGACAAGTCTGAACAAATATTGTTCTGAATATGCGTACTGCACTTAATCTGTCTAATGGGTCGCGGTAATTGTAGACAAACGCAAAAAAGTAAAACAATAAATTTTGAAAAATAAGTAAAACAATAAATGATTAAATATAATGTTTGTTTTATAAATATCGCTACTAAAAAAAAAAAACGAGTTTTATTGTTTCTTATTAACATCACTATTGTGCTGTATCGAGCTTATAAATGGCATTTGGAAAAATGTATGTAATATTTCATCACACTCCGTGCAAACTGCCTTTTGTCGCCGTCGCGAATTTTTAGGTTTGTCTATTTGGTTTCCTGTTCAACAAAATAGGGCTGCAGCGGTAGTTTAAAACTGACTTTTCGTTGTTTCTCTTTTATAAATTTGTACCATATAAGTACTCGTAGGTACTAAACGCATTTGAAATATACTTATATGTTTTAGAATTAATAACAAGGTCTACAAAAAACTAACCGTTAAGAGCGCCGTCCTCACACAAAAAAATCAAAAACTTTAGACCCTTAAGTAAAAGCATATCTACATGATTTTTTGAAAGAAAAAAAAACAAATCGTACGGTCATGATTTTTCTTATTTGATCGTAAATAAAGATAAATATTTATATAAGAACTTCTAGATTTTAAGTAAATTGCAAAGTAACATGAGACAGAAAGCAGCAAATTTTTTATTTCACATACACGCGTTTATTCAGGCTAAGGTGTCATCTTTACTTTGGTTTGAACCGAAAGCAAGAAGGTATTTGAGGATCATTTTTCAATGTTTAATGGCGCCAGTTCCATTATGAGCCCTAGTTTGTTCGGCCCTCCTTTCTGAATATGGAATCGCGACAGAGCAAATCAGGCTCGCAGGAAGTAAAATTTTAGTTATCCTACTAAAGACGTTCTAATTTCTAATGATGTTCTTAACAAACTTTGCCAAAAAATAGAATTCACGAAGTTGCAGATTGCAAAAAGGCGCTTTTGAGACGTCATGCAATAGGTATTTATTCGTATTAAATTGCCATTAGCATGATAAGTGTGATCCGCACACTCCTTGGCAATATCTTTCGTAAAACTTACGGAAAATATAGTTTCTTGATATCTCCATCAGATATAAAACATATTTTATGGCCCGATATTTCTCTGGAATGACAAAAAACCCGTTTCTACATTACAAAAGAAAAATGGGCAATATATTCTTTATCATAATTTAGTTTTATAGCTGTGAAAACCTTGGTTCTCTCGTTATCTGAACATCAGTAACGACGGTTTACTCACTCTTGACCAATTTTTCGAAAAATAATTATACACCGACGCTAGCTGGTCAATAAATTTTAATTTATGGCCCAGGAGTGTTTACTAAATTGCACGCTTATTATAACAGAATAATATGTTAGCTAAACAATGGGAAATGATAGGGGTCAATCAGTTTGAATGACGTGATAGCTGCTCATCACAAACAGTCGAGATAGCTTTATTTTAATCGTCTGCTAAATTTCCCGAAAGTAAATTACGATTAGTCTAATTTAACCATAACACTATTTCTCAAATAGTTTTAATTTAATGTGCTTTAGATATTTTTTCAAAATCAATGACGTCCCTGCCTAAAGCCGGGTAAAATTATTTGCATAATTTTTTCCCCGAAAATAATTGGGCAGATCGACCGTCCAAAGGGAATGTGTTATCTCAGTCGTTCCAAGTAATGCCTCCGAATCGTGGCTCCAACGAGATAACCAACTTTATAATCTTGATATAAACTTTCTGGGGAGAAACTAAAACTTCGCAACTACGGTAAAAGGCTACGTGTTTTTTCTTTAAGCAAAAACAAAATACTTCTGAAATGTTTTGAGAATCTGGACAAAATTGAGAGCCCTAAAAAGCTATTTAATTTTAAAATGGCTATTAAAGACGCTTATCATTGTTTTATTTGGAATGACTGGGATGTTCTTGAACACTAGCTATTACTTAGGTAAAATTGCTTTTTCAGTTATAAAAGCAAAAGCATTACTCGACCTGAAGAGTGGTTTGCGTTGTTTACTTCATTGAAATTCTCTTGTAAGACCGACGCGGGCCAAAGAATGAATAAGCTAGGGCTTTTATTAGCGGCCACAAACTAAACAGGCAGTTAAATAGCGTACCGTAGCTTTGGTTTAAGATGCGTAAATAAACTAAGAATTGTATTCATAAAACATACTCTTCTAGTTTAGTAGTGCTTTAAAATTGTATATTACATTATATTAGTAGGTCGTATTATAGTGGGTGAATTTGTGTGAAACGGTGTCTTTGTAAAACCAATAATAAACCAATAAAACCAATTTATTTCTGCAAATAGGCCTAAATTAAGCTCTTTTACACGTCTCAATTTTTTTTTTACCCTACCACTGCTTCGGGACAAAACATAAATATCTAACAGTTTTCAAGCTGTGTAGTTTTGACGGTAACCTACAGAAAGAAAGAAAAGCGAGAACTGTGGCCGTCAGTATAGATAAACGAATAGATCTATAAAGGATCTATTCGTTTATTTTCCTTAGATTAATGCTTTTTATCCAAGTAGAGATAGTCATTCAATTTAGATTGTTATTATTATCCTCTATTTATGAATAAAACGTTTAGAGTAACTTTTAATTTAGATAATAATATGATATCGTATAATAATGCGGCTACGATTAAGTAAGATGTGACGTAATCGCCTTAAACGTTGTGCTCGGAAAATTACATCGTTTCGTTATTATAAGAAGCTTTCTCAGCCAGCCTTTTCGCTGCTGAACCACTAACATAAACTTATTACAGACAATAGTTTCGCAAAATGTTATTAGGGTTTTTAGGGTTCCATAGACAACACAAAATCCTTAGTTTCACCATGTCCGTCTGTCTTTTTGTCTGTCCGCGGCTTAGCTCAGAGACTCATAATATTATAAAACTGTAATCTGGCAAAAGTATAAGTACATTAATAATTAATTACGCCGACAAATTGGTTTAATAAAATCTTGTTTGATTTCACGTTATCTCACCTAATCTCGTCTATTCCATAGTGTAGGGTGTTGTAACATATGTCGTTTAAAATTATTGTAGGTGTCCGAAAACCATTTTTCGATTCAGGGATCCATTTGCGTAATATTAAGCCCCAGTCTGCCAACTAAACGGTTGCTTTAAGAAATGTGAAAAAATCCATGACAGTAGTATACATAACGAAGATTAAAGAAAAATTATCACAGCAGCTAGGTAGGCTTTACAAGATACCGAGTTAACTTGTAAAATTAACTAAAAGTAGAAAATTTATTAGATGAAGTTGTGAATTATGTAAAACATCTAGCAAACACCTTTTAGTTCAATACCACATAGGTATATTGTGACGGGCAATTACGAAACCCTACATTGCGCGTGGCCCGATACGCGCTTCGCCGGTTGTTATGCGTGTTAACACGGGCAGACATAAGTATTTAAGTTAGAACTTAAATAAGTTTATGATGTTATGTTTTCCAACCTCGACATTTGCAACTTAAAAAAGCACGTTGCACTAAAATCAAAACTTGAGGGCCTAATTAAATCACAGCTGAAAAGATAACAAGTTGAGCGTTAGTGTAATTTTATTAAAAAGTAAAATAACGTATGCTTTTGAAGCCAACTGAAAGAAATCACACCTAATAAGAGTGGTTAAATTAAGTTGGGGATGTTGGGAGGTATGCTAATGAAGGCAAATGCGCCATTCACAGAGCTGCCGTAGGGGGAACTGTTGTGCTATGGAGCCACCAAAGTGAAAAATCTTTTGAAAAGGGAACTTTTCACTAAAATACAGTCAGATTACAGTTAACGCTAAATGATCGCCTAGGTAGACTATGAAAGTTCAGCTTATGGTAGAATTTCGTTAACAGTGATTCTGACTGTTGACATTGATCGATTCTCGCAGGTTGATTAAAGCAACGCATCGCTAACTAATTAATACCATACGCTCATACCGTCAAAACGGTTATTTTCGTTTCAATAAAAAATAAGAAAACTTATTATGAAAATCCAACTGGTATATTGAATGATAATATAACACTTGAAAAAAAATCGACTGCCTCAGGTGGACAGATATATTATCATAGATATAACAAGCATGTAATTGCTAAAAACATAATTTAAAATGGTATATTGAAGTATATGTTTTGACTTAATTCTAATAAAATTGAAAGGCACAAAAAGGTCTGCCTGTAAAATGTAAATGTCTTTTTTAAAAGAGGTTACTTCGATATTTTTGCTCTGTTATAAAAATTAGCAAATCATGTTTCAACCACTAACAAATTAAAGTGAATGAAATAAAGAATCAGTTTATCAAATGTCAGTTTCATATAGTTAGTTAGGTTGTCTGGGCTCTTTTCGCACTTAGTCTCTTGACTGGGCCATTGTGCGTTTTCTTTCTTACTCCAACCAACCCAGTTTATCAGAAGGTCAGCAACTTTTTCATATTCCTGCAGGCTTCCTGGTCCTGGTGATTGGAGAATCTGTGCCGTTGATTTGCTATGCTCCTACATTCCATGAGCACGTGCTGTGGCGTTTCTTCTGCCACCATGCATCCTCTGCATGTGGGGCTGTCAGTTACACCTATGTTAAAAAGGTGCTTGTTTAGAGGACAGTGACCGGTTGTAACACCTATAACCTTGCGGATTTTGTCCCTTTTTAGTCTGATGAGGTTGCGGGCAAGCTTATTTGATGCCACCGAAACTGCATTTTTTGTTTGCCTGCATCCTTCACTGTGACTTCATTCTTTAAGATGTCGGTGAACTTCTGCCTTCGATCCTCTTTTAGCCAGTTCGTCTGCTGTGTCGTTTACTCAGTGAGTTGTTGTGTCCTTTAATTTTGATCCATTGCAGAGTTACTTTGTTCGTATTTGCTATCACCGACTCCAAAAGTCACCGATTAGGTACTTATGTGTTATTATTATTTTTAGCTTTTGAGCCAATTGAAATCGTTTTTTTTTAATAAAAATTATTGAATAAAATTCACTCAAGGCCCTCTGAACTGCTCTGGCTTATGGTGACTTGTAAGTCAATAAAAAGACTCCGGACTCAAATAGGCTGGTCCTAGCAGCAACAGGTTTTGGTGGGGATGGCTGATGGACTGCGTCAGTCAAGCAAGAGTACAGTACAGTACAGTAGCATTCCCACAAAGCATGGACCATCCAACATATAACCTGACGTGCTCTTACTCTTGAACGAGTAAGGAGAATTTGAGTATTACAGCAATTCTAATAGGAATGACGACAAACTTTTTGTCTTCGTAGAAGTCGTTTAAGAAGATTATCAACAAGTATTGGACACGTTTTTTTTCTTTTTTCCATAATAAAATATTACGGAGATAATTTGATTTGAAATGTCGCATGACGTCACGTCTTGGTACAATTTAGAATTTCACTTTCAAGTTTGTACGGAATCCTTGAGGCGTGAGTCCGCCTCGCACTTGGCAGTTTTTTTCTATTTTGACATGCTAAAAAGAACATGGAACCTTTGAAATAAATTTTAAACGTCACATTTAAAAAATCACCAGCTTTAATTAGAGACCATGATGGTGCAGGGCAATGTTTATATATTTCCCCGGGGCCATGGGTCTTGCAGATTCACCCCGTTCGCCACCCTTCCTTTCTCATTCTCCAAACCCGATCCCGTATATCCTGGTAAAGACATAGGAAAGGCATTAGCTATTGCGGTGTTTCCCCTTCCTTTGCATATTTATGGAAAATCTTCACTTGTTACGTTATTTATGTTGACGCAATATGAAGACGAGCGTTTTACAATGTTATATAACCAACATGATTATGCTCCGATTTTGTATTAGTTACCTGTAAAGTATAATATTTGTGAGAAAGAATTACTAGCTAAAACACACATCAACAATAAGCTTAATACGTTTCACACCTGAAACGAGTGCATTTACTTATATATCTACAAGTACGAGTAAATGCACACTTTATTAATAATATACATCCAACAACCACATACATCATAGAAAAGTTCGTTTTCTACATTCACCCGACCGGAAATCGAACCCAGGACCTCAGAGAGATGGCGACGCCAAGTTCAACGTGTGCGCCTCTCAGGTAAGGAGATTAAGTATTTTAAAATAATATTTTATTTATTTTATTTTATTTTTATTCAGGAAATCAACGGCGATACATTGCATTTTAAAAATTAAATAGTTTCTTAAAATATACAGCTAATTATAGATTTCCACAGATTAAATAAGAAAGTAGTAAACCGGAGGTAGTAGTAGCAGTTGCTCCATAAAACTTAAAAAAGACATATTAAACTAAACTTTTAAAAGCAAAATAAAATAAGATTATTACCTAACAATATGCTCATCACGTTTCGTTTGGGTGTGTGAGTATGTGTGTATGTCTGTGTGTGTGTGTGTGTGTGTGTGTAATATTTTAATTTTAGTTCTTTTTTTTAAAGTCATTGGGGGGGTCTCATTTTTAAAGTCTATGTTTAGCAGTGGACGTCCTATAGCTGAAATGATGATGATGATGATCATCATCTGGAAATTGTGAGTTAACTAGTAATTTAGATAGTCTAATTTACGCATATAAATCCTTTTGATAACAAAAGGATTACTGTAGCACATGTATCCACTGCTTTTTATTTCTTTTTTATAATGTATTAACATTATTTTCCCAAATGGAAACCTTTGTGTTATTAGCGTATTAAACAAAGCCTCGCCTAATCGGCCATATGTCTCTTTGAGCAAAAGAAAATTCAGAACCAAAGCGGTTTGACTGTGACATGTTGACCGCGCCGTTTTCAATTTGTATCCTACCTAGATAACAAAGTGAGTAATGTATTAAGCTGTGGATAAAATATTTTTTTAACCTTTTATCGCGTCACAGCCTTGTTTGTTAAGTACTGTGGATAATACGATTTGATCGTGTAGGTACAATTTAATAATGCACGAAATCTAGACGATGAATAAAAAAACGGCGATTAGGAAAGGATATTTTATGTAGATGCAGCAATTTTTCTTTTAAAATAGTCTAATAAAATAAAAAATTCAACCCTATGCACTTAAATAGCGTGCTTCAAATTCGTTTTGTGGATACAATGACACCTAAATTCCTTGTACAGAAATGTTTACTAACTGACGCCAATATGACCTACACGCGGTACACCCTGCCATAAAAAATAGGTACGAGGCTCTAGCGTACGAGCTAACCTAGTAACAGATACTAACACCTGCTTATTTCTAACTCCCAGCTTTGCTGTATTCCGTATGAAAATGCAAGATACGCTGCCTGTCTTAGGGCCAGTCCACACAGCGCGTTGCGTCGTGGCAACGCAAATATTTTGACGCATAGCCGGCCACACCAGCGCCGCGCTATCGCAGCGTTACTACGACGCAGTCTTAACGTTCCGTAGTAGTCTAATTCACCAGTCTCGGTTGTTTAATGGCGAGTTTTTCCATCATTCTTTGCAATAGTTGGCAATACAAGTCTGCAGTAATCGTCTGGCCTGATCTCAAGAAGCTATAGTCGATAACACCAGCACTGGTCCACCAAACACTAACCAGAATCTTCTTTTTGGTCAGTTTTTGCTTAGGGCAAGGTTTTGCCGGTTCTCCAGGGTTAAGCCATTGTGATGATCGCTTCTGATTATCGTAAACGATCCATTTCTCATCACAAGTCACGATACGGTTCAAAATCCCCTCATTATTGTGACGATTGAGCAAAGAAACGCAGCAAGCGACGCGTGTTAGTTGGTTTGCTTCAGTCAATTCGTATTTCGTATTCGTAAACTGGGTACCAGTTTTCGAGTTTTTTTACTTTTCCGTTTTGTTGTAAATGGATAAGGATCGTTTTGTTACTTACGCCGAAGGCTGCTGCAAATTCAGAAGTGGTTAGAGATGGATTCGCTTCCACTATCGTCTTCAATTCTTCGTTATTCACTTGAGTATCAGGTCGTCCACGAGGTTCATTGTGTAAATCTAAATTTCCAGAACGGAAACGTTGAAACCAAAAACGCACCGTTCGTTCGTTAGCGGTGCCTAGTCCGTACACGTCGTTATTTTCTTCGAGTCGTTTCTGCAGCACTGGTGCCACGGTGGAACTTGTATTCGTAAATACCGCGAATTTTCAATTTGTCTATAGTTGTTGTTATAGCAATGTTGAAAGTCAAACAAATGATGTGAAAACAAATGAAATACGAATTTTAAAACAATATTTTTCTGGCTTTATTTCAAAATAAATTTGTATTTGGAATTCCTAATCAAACGCAAGATAAGTATTTGATGTTAATGTTGCCAGTATTGAGTATCGGCAATTTCAGATGTAAAGACCTAATATAATTTATAAGTCAATACAAAGTTTAGTTGTCGCGCCACGCCGCTATCTTGCGGTTTTATAGTTGACAAAAAGTATGGACTGCTTTAAAAAAATATGTTTTATAATCGCTTTAGTTAGTCTATGTACTAAAGTAATAATCACAACACTACAAAGAAGTAACCTACAAAGGTTAAGTGTAGCAATCATAATATTATTTTCTCGGATGTGCCATGGAAACGAAAAAGATTTATTTTAATTTTGTCCACGAGTGGGGGTAGGACTTGATGTTATAATCTCTAAGGGCTCAGGCAGCCTGCCGGCGATATCACATCGTTCTTCTCTCGCACAGACTTGGAGCGAATTTCAGCGTCGAAACACAGTTCACTCGCAAGCAAGCTATAACTCATTTATTTTTAACTTGCATAAAAAAGAGGAGGTTTTTTTTAAGTCTGTATGTATTTAAAAAAATTAAATGATAAGGCAACACTGAGCAGAGTTACACTTAAACCTACGCACGTTCAAACTAGTCGTTGCGAGTAGGCGCAAGCGACTGAAGACGCGCGCGCTTCGTCGGCTCTTTGCGAATGGACTATAAGGGTGAAACTTCATTAAGGCAGAGCTGAGCTGAGCTGTGTGGTCTCCCTTTATTTTAACAGGTCAGCTCAACTCTGCTTCAATAGATTCTCGCCTTCGCGATTTCGAATGTTATATTTTTTTAAACGTTGCAACCTTCTTAGTAATAAAAAAAAACAATTGGCGGGAAATGATTTGTCAATTGTTTTTTATCACACATCAAAGTTCCACGTACTACGCAACGAAAAAGGAATTAAGTCGAAAAGCTTTTAGAGCGATGATTTTTTAAGATTTTAAAAGTTCTCTCTCTCCACAAGACTGTGCCGCTCGTCTTCAAAATGCTTTTGGGAGAGAAGCACCTTGTTTGAGCACCGTGAGGCGATGGTTTGCTGAATTTGAGAGAGGTCGAGTTTCTTTACCTGACGAATTTCGTGAAGGGCGGCCTTCAACTGCCGTCAACGAAAATAATGTGGCTACTGTTAAGCGGCTAATTGAAGAAAACCCGCGGATTACCTATGAGACGATTCGTGGACTATTGGGACTTTGTATGAGCCAAATTCAGAAAATTTTACACTCATGAACTGATCCCTCATGAAATGACAGCGGAGCAGAAGCGGGCTCGCGTGGAATGGTGCTCACAGATGCTACTGAAATACGACCATGGACATTCTAATGCTGTTTATGACATTGTCACAGAAGACGAAACGTGGATTTATTGTTTTGAGCCCGAAAAAAAAACAGTAATCTTGTGAATGGGTGTTTGAAAATGAGAACAGGCCAACAAAAGTGAGGCAGGCGAGAAACGTTGGTAAAAAAATAATCGCGTTTTTTTTCTCAGCTACGGGTCCCATCTGTACAATTCCACTTGTCTTGATCACAAGAGTGTTAATTCCGAGTGGTACTACCATTTGTTTACCCAGGATGTTAGAAAAAGTTCGCGACCCAAAAGCCGCGTTCTCCTACATCATGACAACGCTTTTTCACACACGGCCAACAAAACAAAGTAATTTTTAGCTTCCGAAAAAGTACAACTCGTCACCCATCCTGCGCATAGCCCCGACCTAGCTAGCACCCTGTGATTTCTGTATTTTCCCCAAAATCAAAGATTTGATGAGAGGTTTTACTTTTACCAACTCCGAAGAGGCAGTGATAGCGTTCAATCAGCACGTAGAAAACATGCCTTCAGATCTGTGGTCCTCTTGTTTTAAAAAATGGTTCGATCGCATGAAAAAATGTTTAAAATGTAAAGGAGAGTATTTTGAAAGGCAATAAACATAATGTTTTGGTTATAACATGTTGTTTTTTAAGTTACGCAAAACTTATAGTGTGACCTGCGTATTACACGATTGGAATCATATTTATGAAAATTATAAACCTAACAACGTATTTTTTCTTAATTACATTACTTAAATATTATAGAAATTGTTTTTATAGGCATATCGTCATCCCTAAATTCTTTTAGTTACGCGATGACTACAAATGTTGCTGGGCGTAGATTTTTATTAAAAAACCATTACAACAATATACATTTATAAGTATTCATTAATTAAGTGTGGCAAGTATTGGCAATGACATATTTCAGATAACTAAGAACATCCTACGTGTACAAAGGAAAATTAAATTTTACGAACTTTTATCACATTTGAATCCGGATATTATCAGTAGAAATCGGAGGCTTTAATGCTACATCATATTCTGTCAGTAAATAAATATTGAATGCATGCATAGCTGATTTTTGATTTCGATTTAAATACTTATTTGGAAAACATAGCAAAAGTAAAAATACTTTGGCTGAGCCAGATAAGTATTGATTACAGTAACATGTGTTTTTATTAACATTTTACTCGTATTGCTCATATAGCAATCACAAACACGTTACAGCAAAAACCACTTAATATAGATATAATAAAATATAAAAATAAGACTATAATTATTGTGTTGTTAGAACCTTAAAAGCCTTATAAATTGCCAAAAGCCTTATAAAAGAAATATAAATTGCTAGGTAGCAAGCAAATTACAAACTATTTATCGTTAGAACTTCATCTAAATCCCATGGGTACGTACTACAGATACAGAAATATTTGATTTCATTAGTAACATCTAGACTTCTAGAGAACTCACATCTGCAACGGAGTAAAAAGTTTGTCAACAGTTTTATTTAATATATATATTTCAGAACAAGCATGTCCCAAATTTGGCATCCCCGCCAGATATGAAGCATCGGAGCTTAACCGACTATCGAAGCACCGCATTCAAATTTCAGACAAGGCTCAAAATTCAATTTGTCCAATTTCCCTGTCTGTGGACACAAAAAATATCCCCAAGGCAGTAAAATTTCGGCTCTATGTAACAAACTGTGAGATGGAAAACATATTTCCTCTTAGAAAAGCCGATTACGTGGCTTTAGACGTCACGATGTTACGTCTTCACACTGTCTAAAACCATTAAAAGTAAATTCGAGGTATTCGGATAATTCTGAGCCAGGTATTCAATTACCTAAATAGATAATTTTAATATAAGTACTTGCACTTATAATAAGATTTGTGTAGAAAATCTTGCATGTAACTTGCTTAAATAGAATAAAAAGTATATGAAAATTGAATAAATATTATTATTTAATACAGGGTGTAACAAAAAGGTGAAATAAAACTTTAAGGGGTTATTCTATGGCTAAATTACATCAACTTTTTCTATAGGACCAACATCAAAATCTCAAAAAAAAAATTGACTTTCCATACAAACTGATGCCAGCTGGCCGCGTTTTAGTATGGAAAAGTTTTTTTTTTGCGATTTCGATGTTGGTCCCATAGAAAAAGTTGACGTAATTTAGCCGTAGAATAACCCCTTAAAGTTTTATTTCACCTTTTCGTTACACCCTGTATATGTGCTAGGCTCATGTAGGAGTTGTACTGCGATAAGTATCTGTGTATAATATTGCAATAAATGGATTTTATTTTGAGACAACTTAAGCTGAACTGGGATTGAAATGAGGTAACAATAAGTTGCTTTAGGTTTCTACATTTCCATTTGTTAAGTGTGCATGCAAATGATATTCTAACCAAAGCAATTTAACCAGTAGGTCTTATTTATTCGCTTTGTTATTTAATTGCAAAGTCATTACTCGCTTTTTTGTTGTATAGGCTGTAGCAATGTTTTACAACTTGTTCATTTCAATAAAAACTGTGATTTTTTGTTTTATACTTGCAATACAGTTTAAAATAGTTTTATGCATGTTGATTTAGTTATTTATATTCTGAATAAGGCTTCATGTTTTGCGATTTGTGTGTTCTTTTTGCTACTGTCAACAGTCGCCATGAGACTGAGAACACGAACGTTCAAGGAATGCAATACTCATTCATTTGTTTATTAGGTAGGTCGTTGATCACGAGGCGACCGCAATAACTTTTTTTTTTGGAATAACGTTTCTCAACAAATTACTAGAAACAAAAATGGCTTTCGACCATTGTGATAGAGCCTTTATAAATAACTTGGGTTCATTACGCTTTTTCCCACCATGGCATTAGGTGCACCGGTCAAATGATTCTCGATTTAACAAAAAATGGAATATTATAACTGTACTGTGATTTAAATTTGATTGTAGTTAATATTTCCAATCACCTAAGCATGTTCAAATTAGGTACACTTTGATCGTGACCCTTATTGGTACAGTGACATTAGGTGAATCTCGCTGTATGCTTCGCAACATTATAGTAGTGTTCCATATAATGCCAATCGGTTAACTTGGGTATTTAATTTATTACAAAATTTTAAATATCCCTTGGGCACTTATACCTGACATATTACTTGACATTAGCTTATCGTTACAATAACTATTTAAACTCCGTAACCTTGAAGAGGGAATAGACATTTAGATCATTATTTCCCTCTTGGCGGTGAGAGAAATCATGCTAAATGTCCAAGCAAGCGGTCGGCGGAGATCCAGACATAGATTCAAAACATCTAAAGAAGTGAGGGATTCAAATTCAAATCGGCGATCTAAGACCAGAACACGACTACGCCAGGTTTTACAGGAAAGAAGAGACCAACTAACACTAATCAAAGATATAATTTAACATATTCATTCATTGATCTTACGCCTGGATGGCCATCATTATTGTGGAACCGATTCGTTTTAATTTCACCTATAAATGTATCGAGATTCGATATAGAATCATCCCATGTGTTTTGCCTTTTTCCATTCGCGACAATAACCCGTCCGATATATTTATGTAAATATGACGAAACACGGTCTGTGTTTTAAATAAATGGATTCAGAATTTACATCCCTAGGTACATGGAGATGGTTTTGTTCATTTTCATATTTACCGTTACAAGTAAATAGTATCGATGTGAGCTCGAACCGAATTTTGTGGGGCTAGCTTTACTGCTTCCGTATTTTATGGTAATGGGAGTAACCTCTGGGGCGGGGGCATTGAGCTTTGTTATACCTACACATTCACCCTCAGCTCTTCATCTTTTAAAACATACACTTACCTATAGTTATGCCACATTTATAGGTATGTATCCTTCTAAACATTACAGTCTGATATACTAAGTTCTGGTAAGGATCTTACTCTTTATGTTTGTTGAAGATTGTTCCATTTGAAATGTAGGTAGGTACGTGGTATGGCCAATGCGGTTGTGTGCTTAAGCTATTTATATTTATATATCCATACGTGAACTGTAATGTAAATTTACTAACAGCCTATTTAATATTCCTTTTATTATACGGTTATTGTGAGTAAGTAAACGGGGAGTCACCGGCACGGGCTTAAACTAGAGTTCACCTACAGACATAATTTTAAAGAGCAGTTGTAAATGATTAGGCGTGAGTCCTAAAAGGTATCAGACTTATAAAAAACCTCATAAATTAGCATTTTAGACTATTACGATTTTCCTGAAAATTTAGTTTAAAAAAATGAAGTAGGTATGATTACGATATGTAGGTATTAATGATTTTGGCCCAAACATAATATTTATTTTTATATTTCATACTATTGCATTCTTTATTGCATTCATTTTCCCGATGAATCATTTTAGCCAAGAGCTAAACCATTAAAAAAATAATAAACAAAGTTCCGCATAAATCGTGCAGCTCTTAACTTACTTGCTGTGCTTTATTTAAGTTTCATTTATCCAGAATCAACCAGTAAATAAATGATTCAAGTCTCATTATTGCATCCGATTAAGCGCAGTCGTTTTTATGGTTCCGTATGTCTGTCTGTCACCAGGATGTATCTCATGAACCGTGATAGCTAGACAGTTAAAATTTTTACCGATGTATTTCTGTTGCCACTTTAACAACATATACTAAAAATAGAATAAAATAAATATTTAAGGCGGGCCCCCATAAACAAAGTATTAACGTGATTTTTTGCCGTTTTTTGCTCGATATTAAAAACGGCAACAGGTAGACGCTTGAAATGTTCAATGTTGTATAGGTAATGGTACGGAACCCTTAGTGCGCGAGTCCGACTCGCACTTGGCCGGTTTTTTAACTTAGTAAAACAACAAAAAATGTACTTTAGGCTTAACTTTTGTGTCGCATAAATGACATATAATAAAGCTTCCTATACTTATCTTGAGTAGACGTTATTCTCCAAACGTTTTATAATTATAGCAGTTTCCGCTCACGCATGAAATCCTTTAGATCTTATTTTTTATGGTTATGGGTCCTCATGCGAGAATTATAGAGATTACAATGCCAGCCCGCGGCTGTTGGACGACTTTTATGGGAGTCAACCGGCGAACGAAACGAAGCAATAACAAATAGTAAAAGTTTGGCTACTGCTCAATGGAGTCGTGAATGGTGGGAACTGAAGTGTTATGATTTTCAATAAAATAGAAATAATAAGTTATCTTCTTATCTGATTGTTATATTCTTGCACTAGCCGGCGATAGTCTCTAAGTTTAGATTATAATATGATTAGTCATATTCATAAAAATATAAATATGACTAACTTACTTGGCGTACTGTATTTGATAATGGATCAGAATTGATCAAACCACGAAGAAATTGATCTGATCATTGAAAGACTTGCTTTTTCTTCGAACAAAAAATTCCATAACTCCGTTTCACGTATCTCCAGTTAACATAAAGTGGCTCCCAAATTGCTCCCAAATAATATCTCAGAAGTAATTCGTAAACGTTCCTGTCAACTCCTTGCCTACCTACTTAACATTTCATAGCTGGAACTTGAAGGCTTTCTTACATTCATGACCCCGGTAATGACAGCTATTTACAAGGCATATTACTACCAGTAATAATGACTTGAAAGGTCGAGGTCAAGTGTTTCAGTTGAACTCGATTAAAGTTCAGCTCGCCTAGGTACTTCTAATCCAACGTTAATTTATATAGACATTTTATTAGCAATAGCTGAAATTTTAGACTGTTTCCGCACAGAACATCTGATCCTAATTCCTAAACCAATTCATTAGTGATGGTAAATCCTCTGTTCTATTACAAATTATATTTCATCGCCGTTTTAATTACTTAAATTAACAAACTAATTATTTAGTTTTGATGAAGCCGAAATATAATATATGTTTATTTTCGTAATCTGGTGACTAACTGTTTTTTACACTGTCGTCGTAAACTATACAATTAGTTTTGTTAAAAATTTCGTCATTGTCTATGTCACAGTTAAAACTCTTTACCAGACATAAAATGTGGGTTGCATTTACTTCAGTTTAAAACATTTATGTAGCATGGTAGATTTTATTGGAATTCTCTAGTTTATGTCTAACCTAACTTGACCAAACAGTGTCCACCATCAAATTACGCGAGCTGCAGGAGCGAAGCGAGCTATGCTGGTGCAGCGGCCGGCAAAACGCCGAAGCAAAAACTTTATATCACGTTGCGTTGCGCAGACAATTGATACTTTTATCCGTCAGACAAAACTCAAAAGACAAAACTTAACATTGCTTGTTATCCGCGGTCTTAATCTTAACAATCAATGTTGCGTTTTAGTCCTGAAGAAAACGCGAAAAATAATGTTTTCTAATTTATTTTTAAAGTACGACACCGCCATACAGTATTTCTGCCTCGCCTAATGGTTGACTGGTAGAGAATTTCTTTAGGCATTAATTCCGCCAATTGTACCTACATTTGTTTCGTGCAATAAAGAATAAATAAATAAAATAAATTCATCCTTGCGCGTTTACAATATTGGTTCGACGGAAATATCCACCCAGTTATAAATATTTTAAGCGATAACGAGTTCTGTCTGTAACAGCTATTGGTTTTCTAAAACACAGTAAAAAGCTTTTGGTTTTGCCAAAAGTATGTAACAACAATAAAAATATTTTTATACAACAACTATTACATAACAAGTGAAAAAGGCAGCGTGTCCCTCCTATTGTGCGGAGGTGTCGCCCTCCATAAAGATACTACATGGAGGCAACCTTTTGGACCCGTCCACTTGTGCACTGAATGACTTGCCCTTTCTTAACAATGAGCCCTCGAGAGCTCCCGAGTTATTAGCGGCATTACATTGTTGTTAACTTACGTAAGGACCCAATTTCCGATCGGAATAATGTATAGGGACAACCCTATTGCAACTTGGTCTTTTGTTAACAGTTTAGACGTAGTCCATGTCTTATTAAAGAAAACTATAATGTAATTAAAAATTCTCTATTCTCATAGAATTAATATGCAATCTTTATAGCAAAAAGGCAGGCAGTATTTACAAATCATAGGAATGTATATAGACTAAGAAATAGTGCCTATTAACTTGCACGCAGCTAAATATTGAATCTGATTTCACAGTCAGTCACGGAATCCTTGGCAGAACTTGGCCTTAGAGAAAATTGCATAGCACGTCGCAAGTATTTTATGTGCGCTATGCACGATGACGCCATAATGAAAACGCCGGTGTAAATAAGTCGAATTGCTTTAGAAAGTTGAAAAGTTTGAGAATTGACGGTGACAAAATTACCGGGGCTTCAACAAATTACGCCTACTTCCATCAGGAGGCCGAACGTTTATCACTTACTGAAGCAATCAAATAAATTGACCAATATTGAAGACGGTTATCTTCATTCCGGTACTTTGGTACTTACTAGACTTTACCTATTCGTCCTTAATAAAATCTTCCTGTTATTGTTTAAAAACTATATTTTAAATAATTGCACGAGTAAACTTGCTATTAATTGATTATAAAATCTGTTCCAAAGCATTTTTTAGCTAATGTTGAAAACCACATTAAAGTACCTGATTAAGAAATATTATTAGACCATATTCACACTAACACATTTTTTAGGTAGTTGAAATATCTTTTTACAGCTTTTTTAAATTCTGAAAGCTAATCCTAATGAGTCAATTTCTAAAATGTTTTATCGCTACCAATACAAACACTTCCCACCTAACAAGATTAACTATATAACGCGTTGTTGCTCACTTTGTTATTATTTCGAAGTCGTAAAAATTTTGGGGGTGTACAATTGGAAAACATGTAAAATCCGCGGGCTGCGAGCGAATTTAATTTCGAAATAAAACGTCTGACTCACATAAAAATTCTAGGTACGTAACTTTATGTTATACTGTAAAGGCAGTTTTATGATTGACCGTAAAAAGAGCCTTCACAAGCCAATTTTATTCTTTAATTAGCGGGCGTTTCTGTTTTACACGAATTGTTTTGGTACAAAGTTGACAAAATGACGTCATACATATTAATGATCTAACGAAGGCTGGACATTGTTAGGGGGTTTAAAACGAAATTACGGGCCCGTGGATACGTTGCCTTCTTTGTTCCTAATATAATAATAGTATACCAGTTTTAAAGGTTTTTTAGGTCCATCCATCCATCCATAAAAATAAACGAAACCCATACAGAACAAGTACATTATGTTGTCCACCTACCAGTAAAAAAGTCTTAATGAGATAGAGCTAATCGTAACCACGTACCGAACCAGTACTGCGAGAAACGCCCGCTTCAAAATGTTGCACAGAAATCGTAATATTTTAGTGCAAGCAAATTATAATTTGTTTTTAAATACATTCACTTACGGATTTTAACTTTTTGCCCCCAAAAAACTTAAAAATACGAAACACTTTCTATTGCGATGCATACACACACACACACACACTTGACCGGTTTAAAAAAACAGACATGTACTAAATTAAAAAATAAAACAATTTTACTATGAATAATGATGTTAATTAAGTGAATAACCAAATTATAAGATCGACATAATAAATTAAACAGCTTTTAGGAGAAGCTAAAATGGTTGGTTTTTATTAGTACCTCTTATTTCTACCTCGATAAATTTAAACTTACGTGGTGTAGTAATATCGATTGTCTTACTATAGAGGTCTAAAATTTCAAAGGCGGACTTAGAATAGGTTTTACGTGACAAGCCGGCCTCGCATGCACCTATTAATATGTGCGGTGCACTGGGCCTTGACCCGACCTTCACCCCAGCACCGCTGATATTATAAACCTGCCAAGCCTGGGGGAGATGTATCTATAAAAGTGTTCCAGATGGCGAGGATTGCCGACGTGTGTAAAACTGATATACCACAGATCTACTGAAGGTCACTTGCAGTACATAACATCGATGCAATTCAATTATAAATGTTGACTGAGATGTTGAGCCAACGTTTACCTATACCTTTTTCAAATATTATAGGCTTCAGCTTCAACGTGTTAACTAATCATTCCAATTAGATGCAGCCATACAGGCTACAAAATACACCACAAAATATCTCCCTCGAATCGCAACCTTTCACTTATTTCCTGGTAGGTTGGGGTCCGCTGGATGTTACAATTTATGATAAGAATACTCCAAAAGTATTTAAGGAATTCTAAGAGAAACGCTACAGAATTTTAACTGCAACTTCCAAGATTAAATTATTTCGTCGCGGTAGTAAAATTCATTCTATTAGCCCGCCCCGACAAGGTCACACTGTTAGAAATGTGCAGTTTTTCTTTCGAATTACTGCTGCAAAGCACTGTACTTTTATTATAGATGCGATGCAGTTAAGCCGAGGGAATTAAATTGTATGTGTGTAGCGTAATTGAAGTCGCTACAATATTCAAGAGCGCATTCCAAGGTCACTTTAGAATGAAACTCGTAAATTTCAAAAGTCGGCCAAGTGCAATTTGTCCGAAATGTTTCGAACGAAGCTGCATAGTGTTATCTTTTGAATTTTACATTTAAAACCTGCTTCTTTTTTCGTGCAAAAAAGAGGAATCAAATAAGCACGTGTAACTTGAATTTAACATTCTTAATTAACATAACAGAGCGTCCAGTACGTTCTGTTATGTTAAAAAAAAACCGGCCAAGTGCGAGTCGGACTCGCGCACCGAGGGTTCCGTACAAACCTGTAGGTACCTATTTAAGGAAAAGTTCACCCATCACGACAATCGAGTCATAGTTATGGTATTTTTATTGCAAAATGAAATCAATAACATTACGAAAGGTAAATAGCGGTTTACGATTTATGACGTATTAAAAAAAAACTACTTACTAGATCTTGTTCAAACCAATTTTCGGTGGAAGTTTGCATGGTAATGTACATCGTATATATTTTTTAGTTTTATCATTTTCTTATTTTAGAAGTTACATTTACAGACACAATTTACCACTTTGGAAGTGTCTCTCGCGCAAACTATTCAGTTTAGGAAAAAATGATATTAGAAACCTCATTATCATTTTTGAAGACCTAGCCATAAAGTATGGGTTTAATGAAAAAAAATTGAATTTCAGTTCTAATTATGGGGAACCCCCAAATTTTTTTGTTTTTTTTTCTATTTTTTTGTGAAAATCTTAATGCGGTTTACAGAATACATCTACTTACCAAGTTTCAAAAGTATAGTTTTATAGTTTCGGAAAAAAGTGGCTCTGACATACGGACGGACAGACAGACATGACAAATCCATAAGGGTTCCGTTTTTTGCCATTTGGCTACGGAACCCTAAAAATGGTCAAACCTATACCAGATTTATGCTTTCTGAAATAAATTTATCCGTCAAGATTTTGTGAAGTATCCTCATGTTTCACTATCGAAATAGCCCCTTGAAACTTGCTACAATATCCGCTATACTCGAAGCAACCGACCAAGAAAATAAGCGAAAGTTTATTTAGGAATATTTAAATAACGAACAATATTGTTATGGTAGCTCTTAAGCTAAGTTTACACTGTCAACACTACAGTACGAACAAAATAAAAAATGTGGTTATACCATGATTGTTGTGGTCAGGAGTACGTTTGTCGATTAGTTTTGTTTACAGATACAGGATCGAACGCTTGTAAAGTTAATTGATGCGGACTGCCAACAATCAGGGTTGCCACATTGTAGACTTATTTAATATTCGGGTAAAAATATGTATTTTAAAGCAATTTAGAAGACATGGCTACGTTTTTTAAAAATATTCATCTGAATTGCAGTCATTTCTATTAAAATCTAGGGTTGGTTCTGTTCTGATTTCTGTTATTATTGTTGGTTGTTCTGTCGACAACCTTACATGATATTTTGCAACTAATTTGCTAACCGATTCTGAATACGTCAAAACCTTTGAACAAGTTTTGGGTTACGAACAAGTTATCAATGGAATTATATCAAAAACTACTTACGAGTTTGTGAAACAACCTTTACAACCCACACCCCAAAGTGTTTGAGCTTTACAATCAAGTTTAGGAAGAGAAGTTAACTACTTCCTGTTTTCAGATAATCATCATCATCATCATCATTTCAGCCATAGGACGTCCACTGCTGAACATAGGCCTCCCCCAATGACTTCCAGATTGGCCGGTTGAAAGCGGCTCGCATCCAGCGGCTTCCTGCAACCTTTACCAGGTCGTCTGTCAACCTTGTAGGCGTAAGGCAGGGAGATGTTATATCTCCGAAACTGTTCACCGCTGCATTGGAAGACGCCTTCAAGCTCCTGGAATGGAAAGGATTCGGCATCAACATTAACGGCGAGTACATCACTCACCTTCGGTTTGCCGACGATATCGTGGTCATGGCAGAATCGCTTGAAGACCTTGGCACAATGCTCGATGGCCTTAGTCGAGTTTCCCAACGAGTAGGCCTTCGGATGAACATGGACAAAACAAAGATCATGTCCAATGCCCATGTTTCAGATAATACGCACTGAAAAATATATTTTGTTAACACTTCATAACAATGAGGTCGGTCAAGTAAGTGTTAAAACACACTACGCACAGTACAGGGTTCGGTAGTCTTAACCCTTTCGAAGGCAATTTAAATAAATCCATTGATTTTGGACCGTATAACATGTGTTCAGGTTATGGTGACATTTTTTTTCCAATACCGGCAAAAGGGTTAAGTTAATAATTCCTAAAATAAGGACAAATATTACTTGCGATGCCTTGTCATAATATTTACCTAATATGGGTACATTCATAAGTTGATGATTCGAGTTATTGACTTTTCATTACAAGTAAACCGTTAAATCCTCTTCGTCATATTCGTATATACCAATATTGTATTAATTATTTAATTAAGAATACAAAGCGTGCCAACCAAATACTTAAAATGAAACAATGGGCTAGTTTCCTGAATCAAAAAAAGATTATTCTATTTAGATTATCAAAAAATATTTGACCCATATTTTGTCTTTTGTCAATCAAACAAAAAATGACGAAGATAGAGCGCATCAATGTGAGCACGTGACGTCACGTCTTGCTAAAAAGCGTCGCAAGGCGTGACGTTACGCGGAAGTTTAACAGGCTATAACTTCATTATTTTTTGTTTGATTGAGAAAATAAAAAACTTGACTCTTACCATTGCAACAGAAATACGATAGACCTAGTTAAATTCTCGATCAAAATTGGTGTTATTACTGCACTAACGATGCCAAATAGCTGATCGATCCCAAAACGTATTTCAATTTGCATTTTAATAGTTATTTTAGTCCATATCAAAAACTGCTGTACAATTTCCACTGGAAAGCTTCAACATCCCACCGTTTAAAACGTTTTTATGTAAGCGTGAATAATTACACCTTTTCATGACATTCAGTAATATGCAATACAAATTAGAATTTAGCTGGTGGAGGTAAAAAGAGAAAATTTTAATATATATATGTCGAAATGTCGAAAGAGGTCTTTTCGAGCTGTAAAGCGTAGGTTGACCATTTTAAAAATAATTTGTAGGACATTAAAATATGTAACAGGAAAATAAAATAGCAATGCCTATATTTTACAGTCCGCTTTTATGGAAAAAAGCGTATAACTTTTTATAACCATTTAGCTGTCTTTTCATGGGCTTGTATTTTAAAAGTAATAAACTTAAATAGGTAGAGCAATAGCTCTACGTTTTACAATACGTTAATTTCAGCTAATTGCGGACATTATTTTTAATTGTATACAATTGATGATGACCTTTGTTGTAGAAATAGAAGTGAGAAGTAAACATGATATTACCGTTTTAAATAAAAACCTCTTTCAACACAATTGAAGCCCCTCTCCGTGCTTGTCTCTCGTCCATCCCGTCAATCTGTTCAGGCTAATCTCCGAAACTACTGTGAGGATTTTGATACAGTTTCACTAGTACTTTGATAGACTGCTTCAAGTGAAAGGTTAGTTTGTGTAATTCGTAACCGTAGATACTTAGCACTCGTCTGAAACCGGGACTGGATGCTATCGCTACTATGACCTAAGTATAAAATATTTAACTTTTTTTGTTACAAAGCAACCTTAAATCCACATCCGCATCTTTGGCTAGTAATCAAAAACTATCACTAACACTGTTTAAAATATTATTGAAACAAACAAAAATGATGTAACATAGGGTATCTTAGTATCCACAGGTTCCACTTCCTCACTCTGGCTACTTAAATGCTACTTTTATTAAGCCTATGGCTTATTTATGCAAAAAAAATTGCCACACTGTGATGGATAAACAAATAAATAACGTTGTCAGATACAGAATAGTGTTTTAATCACGTAATAAGGCAATCTGGAGGTACTTAAGTTCAATTTAAGATTATTGTCCTCAGTACTACTTAGTTGTCTGGGTAATAATAATAAATAGCCGTTTAATGAATTTTAAAAAGTTAATACGCATAAATAAATAAAAGGGCCTTTATTATTTACTTGTTATTTCAGGTTCTGCCAGCGCTCCATGACAAGCAAACACAAACGTGTTGCGAAAAAGGCCCTTAAACAAATAGCAGTACATTTCAAGGTTATAATATCATCATTTTTATACATTTGGTTTTTTTTTTAAAATTTATTTACTCAGTATGGTTTAACTTGTAAAATTGTACTTTTTGTTGTATCTACAAATTAACTTACATAGTTATTATAATAATTCCTAATTATTATGTACGAGTATATGATATTAGTTCTCCAGACCAATAGTGAATAGCTCTTGAAAGTTAAATTAAACATAAAACAAAGAAATAATTAATATACTCTTGAAAATATGTTTAGTGAAGTCTTCCTTACAAAAGCCAGATAAAATATTCTAGCTTTTTATAACCAAATTATTTGGACCGTGTCCTACTTAACGCCAAGCATCTGGCGACCCTATTAAAAAGTCGTTGGCGGAATATTCCAAACACCGAGATGTTTTACGCGACGTCGTAACAGCCACTTCACAATAAATGTTGATACAGTAGGCTGACTACGCTACGCTTTTTTTAAATGCGTAGCTAATGTATGTAACTGTTGACATCTGTTATTTAGGAGTTTTAGGAGTTAGCAAAACACGACGTGATAAAGCGGCTGCATACATAAGAGTGTCTGTATGTATTAATAGTGAATGAATGGTATTAAGTTTTTAAAGAATTGTATTGCTGATAAAGATTCATTCCCGCTAGAGATCCATGGGAGGCCCACGTTTAGCAATGGGCACCCATAAACAGAAATGATGATGATAATAATATTATTACGTGATATCGTGTGCACGTTTCGTGAATACCCAGTAGGTCTACCATATTTAATTCTATTGTGGTCACTTTAAATGGAGGCCGGAAGTTTCTTTTTATAGCGCAATGCAAATCTGAAATGTTTAATTTAGTTAGGCCTTCGTTTAACTCTTAGTGGTTCGCCACTTGGGACTTAGAAGTTTAGGTTATCTGTATGTATGATATATTGTGACGAAGTGCCCACGTTCGTGGCAAAGGAGTTACACAAACTTCCTCCTGTCACTTTCGATAATGTCGACGTCACTAGTCTGCTTAAGGATATTGTTTTCCTGAAAGCAAGTCTAGCGAATGTGGTGCTGAAATTTGAGGCATCCCAGATTTTAGTGAATGAGCTGCGCAAAGAAGTCGATGAACCTCGTGGTGCGGTAATAAGGACACCTGCTGACGCTTCAAACATCGACGTGCAACGCCCGGCGAGTCTCTGCAAAACGGTGTCAAGCGTCGAATCAGCAGTTTTGACGTCGCTGCTGCCTACCGTGAGTCATGTGAGCCAGCCGAGCACACCGCGTGTAACTGTCATCGCGCCTGCGCCCCGCACCCCTGCGCTTTCTTCAATGTGCGTTCATCAAACAGGCGCAAAGAAAAATAGCTTTGCAGACATCGTCGCTAGCAAACGACCCACTGCCGCCCTGCAGCCGACGTTACCATGCAAGCCACGAGAAAGCGATCATCCTCGAAACTGAGATGAAGATGACTTCGTCGAAGTTAAGAAAAGGACACGACGACCGCGTATCTGTTAGAAGCGTTGCGGCACCGCACCTGTAGCTACGGGACCCAACTTTCTGTTACGCGCTGCCACACCTGTCACGGCCCTGTACCTGTCTCGCCTGCACTATACCACCCAGTCGCAGGACATCGTAGAGCATATTAAGGTCAAGACTCATCTTGAATTAAGAATTGCTCCTTTGGAATCGAGACACAACGTGAGTTTTAAAGCTTTCGTTGTGTTAGTACCCACATACAAGCTAGACATCTTCCTGAAGGAGGAATTCTGGCCGAAGGGTGTGGTTTATCGTCGCTTCCGAATAAGATTGCCAGCTGACACTACCAGAACGGCTCCGAGTACGAACGAGCCTTAACAACAAATAAATAAATAACTTATATTATTGTATGTATGCTAGTCTGTAAAGCATTTATCATATGGACCTGTTATTATAATAACATCTGTAATAATTAAGATGCCTGAAATAAATGTTATTATTATTATTGTTATTTGTACGCTCTTGGAGTTCACGGGCCAAAAGTGACCCGGTCCTTTATAAGGCTTGCGTGGGGATACTGATCCAACACGTATAGGCCATTTTAAGCGCAAATAATTAAATCTGAAAGTGTTACACTGCTTGATCTAATCTCTAACTACATCATGGGATGTAATCAGAAATTATACCCAGCACGTGTACAGGAACTATTGCAGCTAATGACAAATAATTGGGTTTATTGAAGGAAGATGGAGGGACTGGGTTCTGGGCTATTGATGGAGACTACCGGTCACCTGCCTGGTTCATAGTCTCAGACTGAAAAAATTGGTTGGCGAAGTGGTGACTTCTGACTTCTTCAACTGAATGGGCTCCCCCCAGCGTCATGGGCCATGCAAGACCGGACTGAGGGGCAACACTGTTGTTGGCGGCTAAGAGTAGAGAGGTGGCTCTGAACTTTAAACTTGCTCCCCCCTGAGGGTCCGGCATCACGTGCCCACTCGCTACTTACGAACCACATCCACCCTTCGAGCATCGTGCTCTAGCGACTCTACTCTGGCCGGCCGGTTAAGGCAAGCCAGAGGTGAGAGTCATGTAGACCTCCTTGGGTTCCACTTCGGCAAGCCGAAGACGAGGGTCTTGGCCGACTCTCGGGAGCACTCGGATTAACATCTGACCCCGTGGTATCGCTACTCACCACAGCTCGCCACAAAGCTGCCCTGCGGGGTTTGTTATTATTAGTATAGCTCATAAAAAGTTCTAATTAAGGTAAAAGCCCCATAAATGAAGTCAAATGACAACATTTGAAAGTAAGAAAGAAAAATAAGCATTTTTAAAGCATCAAGATTGACATTAAATATTTATTTAATAAGAATGGACATTTAAATTTATATTTCTTATGACACTTTGTTGTTATTAAATGAATTATAGTTTTGAAAATTTTATTTTAACACGCATGTCGATTTTCTGATGATCTATGATCTATGATGAAGGTTATACCCAAATACGGCGCTAGTCGGCTCCTAATACGGAGTTCTGACTACTTAAATGTATAGTGGTTCCCTACAATATTCTAATAAAATATAAAATACGAAATATTTTAAAACCCTAAGTTTACAATTTTTTGCTATTGTCTTTCAAATATTTTGCGTTATTATATTTATGCGTAGTGAAAAATTAGCTAAAAACTATTATGATTTTTGATTTGGCGAGTCGGGGTTTATCGGGAATTGGTTTTTCGTAATACTGATATTCGGAATACTATTTTAGGGTTAACGGAAACGATTTCCGTGTTTTAGTTTTTCGTACTAAAGATAATCGGAAAAAAAGGTTTCGTACAATTAATATTCGTTAAAATAAGATTGGTGATTTAAAATAATCATTATTAATAAAATAAATATAAATATTTATTCGTAATTATGAAATTCGGAATATTTGGGTGTTCCCGTTGTTTACAGGACGTCTAAGCTATAGTCACGAATACATAAAAAAACGGGACCCTAATAACAAACACATATTACTCCGTAATGGGTACTATATAGTTGTATTACAGAGCCATGCGCACCGCTATAGGTGCTCATAAAGCCTATTACAGAGCTACCTAAACGATCCTAGATTCGTAATAGGAGTACAGCTCTTGTTTTAATAATCCTTATTCTGACCCATAAAATTGTCGATACATAAACAACGGAGACAACTTAGTCAAACCATTATAGTATTTTGGTTCAAATATGTATGACTTAGGTCAAAAGCTACATAATGTAACTGTTTTTTGATAATTTAAAATATACATACTTTTTTTTGCTCTTCTAGGTAACCGTCATTTTTATATTAAGATAAGATTCCTAGAAGGTAAGGTATAGCGCTGAAATAGGTTACTACTCGTAGCTTGTGATATTGACAATTATTATAAATTAACTAACAAAATACTTCGTCAGTAATTATAATGAAAGTTATGAAAATAAATACGACAATGTATTTCTCTTATTACGGATGCCTGCGCCGAATTAGGATCAACCTATACTTCAATGCCTATTACGGCTCTGTTTGGTTTTTGTTTTAAAGGTATAAAATTGGTCACAAATAGGATAAAACTGAAATCTATGTTAAGTCTACAATAGATTTACGAAGTTGAACGTCATATTAATATTAAAAAACTTAGATATCAAATACGAGTGCACTTACCTAAGCCGATCCGCGTTTGTATGAAAAACCCGGTCGCATCGCCGTCTCGGCACTTACTGATGTTTTTTTGTAACTTATGTCTATGTCACACTTGTAAATTTCCGGTAGGTACTGTAGTAAATACTATAAATGAGTAAATTTCATTTTATTGTACCTAAATTAACTGAAACTAGTAATAAACACGAAAATAAAAATAGCACCTTAATTGGAGTCGATTTCGAAAAGCGCCGTAATAGGCTGCCAGATACCAGACCAAATTTATTTTTGTCTCCGTCTAGGATAGCATTAATTTAACACTGGCTAGAATTGCTAGAATTCCTTGATTTTCACGTTATTTTTGTTTGAAAATAAAACAATCATATCAAGAAAATCTAACTAAACATGAGAGAGTTAAGAAATTTTTGGCTATTAGGAAATAAATTTCTCTGGAATAATAAGATATACAGTAAGCAAATTAACCGACCAAATAGGTTATAACCTGAAGTAATCCATTGAAATCCGTCTAAACGGGACGTTGCTGGGTCCGTAGATGCCTCGCTATTTTGGTTACTAAACAAATTGGCGAAAAACCAATATAAGTTGAGCCACAAATTCAGCCGGTGACCCCGTCTTAACCAACAGGGCGGGCCGGTGTGACCTGTATTAGTGTGTAGTGGTTGAACAACAAAGGTGAAAACGTGTAAAGTGAACTTACTTCACCGCAGACTCGTAAACCTTCGTAACGTACGATACCGTTCTCGGACTGAATTTGGGAGCCGCGATTTTCCAACGGCAATAAGTGCAGTAAACTGACCCCGTGGGAACGCCGTCTTTGCGTCAAAGCGAAATACTTAAGACCGGGATAGATTGGCATTTCAGGTGTTAAAAGTGTTATTTAAACAATCGCACACACGCAAGATTGCATAAATTTATTGTGATGCGTGATATGTTTCATTTCGCGTGCGTAGGTTTATCGCACATCACAAGAAACACATAGAATTGCGGGTGATACGCATGCGCAACAATCCCGCATGCGTGTACTAATCCGCAAGACACTAAAATCTGGCCTATATTTCTGTTTTAATTTTTATAGTTACTTCTAAATTTCAAATTATTAGTACGTTTGGTAGGCCAAGCACATTCACAGATTTTAGGCCCGTGGATATTTTTAGAACTAACGCCAAATGTAATTCTATTGCCCAAATGTTACTGAAGGATTTTTATTAGTCGAGCAAAATATTGCGTAGATGTGACCTGTCTTGAGGTCTACCAACTTCCTAGTGATTTTTTAATAAGAATTTCTAATATCCTATCCCTATTACCGCCTCGTGTCTATTCACAAATATCTATGGAATAGAGTAAGTAATTAATATACGAGTGGGCCTTCTGCGTCTTCCTAATTTATGCAACAGCTGACTATTACCTTCGTGCTCGCCAGTTTTATTGTTGAATGCTAATTCATACCCCTCGGAAACAGTTTTTCCATGTCACCAGTAATTGTTTACGTTATCTGCATGTCGGGCCGGTATTCAAGGTTCAGCATTTTGTACCCATTTTATTGAACGCCGCAGTTATTTCGATATAAATGATGAGAAACGTTTATATAAAAAATATGAGAAACATAAACACAGCAAATAATAAAAAGACAATTCACGATCAATAACTAACAACGCCGTGTGATCCAACCACTACCTACGGTCACTATTTTACCAACTAAAATATATTTTAGCTATAAATACAGTGTTTCCCAATTTTCACGTTAATGTGTTGGACTAACACCCGACAAAATTAAATTATTTTGTCTTTATTAACGAAAAATTTTCTTTGTTTACAGGTTCAGGAGAAGTTTACGAGCATATGTAATATGGTATGATGACGGCATTCTTTTATCATATTTTGTTCAGCAAATATCTAAACATTTTATAATTCGAAGTCTAACTGACTAGTTTTTGTTACAGGTTAAGAAAAGAGGACTTGAAAAAAGAAAACAAATACTTTTATTATGATTGCACTTTAAATTTTAATAAAGCAATGACTGTGATGTGGAAATATTAGATGTAGAACTGGCTGCGTTCCAATGGGAGCCGCATGGAGTCGCGCGCGCAGATGAGTCCGCTGCCCACCAAGCACCACCGGCCCGAGGCTGCCTACAGAAGCTGCTCTCAGTCCCTACCTCTTGACATTCTGTAAGTATCCTTTTTGTAACAATCATAGTACTTGATAGTCACTTAGTAACATCCTCATCTGATTCTGCTGCCCTCTAAGCACAAAACGCTGGGGAATGCCTACAGGAGCTGTCCTCAGTCCCTACCTCTTAACTTTCTGTGAGTATCATTTCTGTAACAACTATGGTCTTTTTATAATACTATTTTCTATAAAACTATAAAATACCATGGTTACATTTTTTTTAACCTATTCAATCCCACTGCTGGTCAAAAGTCTCACCCAGACTCTTCTATCGATCTCTATCATCGCATGACTCCCAATCCCTCGTCAGGTTAACCAAACCGTCACACCATCTTTTCTTAGGTCTACCTCTTCGGCGACAGCTGTCTGTAGATACCCATCGAGTGACGATTTGGGCCTACCTATCCCGATGCATTCTATATTATATTATAGCCCAAGGCTGGCTACAGGAGCTGCTTGCAGTCCCTACCTCTTGACATTATTGGAGTATTCTTTCTGTAACAACCATAGTATTTGATCATCACTTAGAGATGTCCTCAGAGGAGTCCGCTGCCCACCAACCACAACGGGTCCGAGGCTGCCTACAGGAGCTGCTCTCAGTGCCTACCTCTTGGCATTCTTTAGGTATCCTTTCTGTAACAACCATAGTATTTGCTAGTCACTCAGAGACGCCTCACGTGAGTAAGCTGCCCACCAAGCACCAAAACAGCCAAAAGTCGTACGTAAATCAATCGTACCTGTGCGGATGCGTCGCCATTTACAAGTCATATTTGAATATGAGAGTTTGTTTCACGCCTGAGTAAGTAATTAAATAGATTGAAAGGTTTGTAAAATAGTCATTAATTACCTACTGTTTACCCCAATTGAATCACCAACCATAATGATAATGGTCTGTCGAAAGATAAGGAAGCAATTACGATATGTATATTGGAGTCAGGATGCTATTCAGATTGTCAACGCGAACTATCTGATAACGTGTGGACTGAATTTGACTATCAGCCTACACTAAACTTATTACTTCCGTCTCTTTTAATTGGACAAGAAAAAGTATCGCAAGTGTAGAATTAGAGTTTTAAGTAGAGTAGGGTTTTTATTTTCAATATGTTCCAATGGCCTATGTATAACAGTAATCAAATAAATTCAGAATCGTTTGTATCAAGATTATCCAGCTTTAGCATAATTTATTCAGTTGTTTCAAAAACAACTTAATAAATTATGCTTAGTTTTAAATTGGCAAATTGGCAGTTGGTAAATTGCGGTTTACGATTTAGTGCGTATTAAAAAAAACTACTTACTAGATCTCGTTCAAACCATTTTTCGGTGGTAGTTTGCATGGTAATGTACATCATATATTTTTTAAAGTTTTATCATTCTCTTATTTTAGAAGTTACAGGGGGGGGGGGGGCACACATTTTACCACTTTGGGAGTGTCTCTCGCGCTAAAATTATTAGAAACCTTTATATCATTTTTGAGGACCTATCCATAGAAAAAACCCCACACGTATGGGTTTGATAAAAAAAACATTTTTGAATTTCAGTTCTAAGTATGGGGAACCCCAAAATTTATTGTTTTTTTCTGTTTTTGTATGAAAATCTTAATGCGGTTCATACATCAACTTACCAAGTTTCAATCGTATAGTTCTTATAGTTTCTGAAAAAAAGGCTGTGACATACGGACGGACAGACAGACAGACAGACAGACATGACGAATCCATAAGGGTTCCGTTTTATGCCATTTGGCTACGGAACCCTAAAAAGAACATGCATGCAAATTGCACGTTCATTAGTGTTGATTAGTTTTAAGAAAATTATTGTCAAAGTCTCGTATTTCAATTTCACAAATTAAATTATGCGGAACCGTCAAACTCTCACCACATGTCAAAAATTATTTTGGTGAATGAATAAAATAATGTCGTTCTTACCAGATGGTTGCCTCGTTCCTCATTCCGGCCGGCAGAGGGCGAGTTGGCGGACTGCGTGCTGGTAGTGGGGGTGTCGCGGCCGAAGCTCGCCGCGGCCCTCCTCTCCGTCACGCTGCTGTCCCTCTTCCTCACGTTCCACGTACTCTATGACAGCGCACTCTATAGCATACAGGTAAGACGGAAAAGTATCTTTGTTAGATCATGCTTTTGGTTTTGACTGCATGACGTTGGTAATAGGAGTTACTGCAAACCTTCGGTCCGTGACGCTGCTGTACTGCTTCCTCACATTTTGTTACCTCTATGACATCCACATGCATACAGGTAAAGAGAGCAATAATGTTTTTATAGATGTCCAGAAAAAAATCCAGAGCTACACTTTTTTCTCCCGTTGCTGGCATAAACCTGCTCACCAACCTTTTCATGTTTCTTCTATGTTTTGAGTAGTATGTTTTGGATAGTATTTAGTATTGTTCTTATTTGGTTCCCTCGCTGTACCTAATTAAGTGATATAGACGTAAGTATGTACGCTGGTACGGCCAAGTTTTGCAGAAACCGGCAAGCTACGTAGGAAACAAATATCTGGCCATGCCGCCAGGTCCTGGCAAAAGGGGTAGACCCAAAAAATGTTGGCTTGACGTCTTAAGGACTGACATGCGTGCCGATGATCTCACAACTAGAAACGCTCAAGACCGTGCGAAGTGGAGGAGTAAATCAAGGAAAGCGGACCCTGGACTCCAAAGCAATGGCTTTGGACGCAACCGGGATTGACCGTATAGATGAAGAAGAAGGAGAGACGTATGTACAGCGAGTGAACCAAATAAAAAATATACTAAGATGTGATTTTACAAATGTGTGCTGCGATTTTCCATTATTAACATATCCTCATAATATATGTTCTTATTTTATTAATTAATAACTGCCTTTTTAAACACTAAATAGCCGATAAGTATTTTTAGGTTGTATTGGTCTCATGTTAAAAAAAATACTATGAGCAGTAAAATCATCCTTATAAAATAAAATAGGACCTTATATATTATCATATCGCAGTAGAAAATCGTCTATTTAGTAGCACAGACAATAGAAAACAATTTATGCTACGGCGATATCAGACTTCTCTTGTTAGAGCCAGAGATTTCAACTTTCAATTGAATTACTTTTTGAATGGAGCCTTTTGAATAGGTAGCTACTGCTAATTATCGTAGAAAGTAATCGTGGTCGTTTACCAACCATAGTAGAGGCAGTATTTAATTTGAATAATGTTCTAAGGCAAGGTCCTCGACTTTTAATTAGCCAAAAGAGCTTTACGTAGTATATTTTCTCATTTTCTAAACATTTAAGTTAGGCATTTTCTTTTTATAATACCTATGCTAATTTTGATGAACATAGTCTACTCAATAGATAATCTTCATATAATTTAAAAAGCAAATAAATAAAAAAAAGTCTTAGTCTTTTAAATAGAACCGTAGTACCGGACCTCTATGAAAACAAAGCAAATAAATATCGTCATAACACAACGTGACAAGCGGCACATATAATAAATAACAAATATTATCTATCATCTCTTATAATGCTAAACAAGTAAACATAATAATTCAACCATCGCCAGCCAATCGTAACTAATATTTCTCTACCCTATAATCCCCCCTAATTTCACCGTGAGATATTGGGCCGGTTATCAATGTTCCAATATATTACCTACTTACTCTTGCTTCGGTCCCGAGCACGTATATAAGAAGGCACTTTCACGTACATTCAGCTACGATATTATGGGTATTATGTATAGATACGAAGATTTACAGTAGTACTTTACAGCTAAGAGCAAGGGGCATTCTTCTGTGAAGATAAAGTACGTAGTACTAAGTAGTACGGGTAATATGGTTCGAAGAAATAATAAGTTCAAGAATAGTTTTGAGTTTTTCAATATCCTGTCTAAAAAAATTATGTATTTTTGAAAGCTGACAATAAATTTACCTTGTGCACTAATTTAATTTGCAACCTAAACAATTGTTCAAATTATCTAAATCAGTCGCAATTCCTCTAAGAAAACAACATAAAAAACTTTGCCTCTTTTATTTTGTTAAGGACAATAAACAAAAGTTTTACTTATTAAAATTAAACCTATCTTATGTCCAGTTTTACTCATTAATAGTGCCGAGTGTTGTTGAACATAGGCCTTGCCTTGCACAGGGCACTGAATTGCCGTGCATTATTCTAGCAAATATTTTAGAATAGCTCGACAGAGCTCTACAAGATTAATTTTTACACACTATTTTCGGTGAATACCATTATTTAACCCTGTTTTATTATAATTATTGTTACTGAACAAGTAACCTTCGTTATTGTCCTCTTGACCTATTTTAAGCCGACTTCAAATAGCCCACAACGAGTTTTTTAATTCGACACGTACCTATAGGTACTTTATGTTTTTTTGTTTGTTTTTTTATTACATTCCATGCCATCAAAAATATTATTAATAAAAAAAAGAGTAAAATACTCCATTCGTCGGTTGTTTTATTTATCCTAAACGTTGCCCGTTTACATTCAAAGAATTTAACATAAACTCTATTGCGCACATTGTCAACCATTTCGCGTATTCAATACGCCGTAAACCATAAGCGCATTTTATTGTGATTTTACGCGGATTTAAACACGCAATCGACAATATACGCTCGTATTATGCCGCGAATAAACAATTTATTGTCTCACATCCGCATTTGGAAACGATAATGGTTGCTTACACAATTCTTTATCTTTTTGTAATCGCATTGACAATAATTCATATCTTTGACGACGAGTTGCACCACATAGAAGAACTTCTACCTATACCTGTGTTGCGCGACAAAGAGATTTATATGTGATTGGGTAATCTGTAAAATTTATAAATAATGGCGGGTTTTTATGTTTTCTCCTCTACTCCCCCTTTAATGAGGACGAGCTAGCTAAGCTACTCATTAAGTTATAGGCTTATTTATATACTGTATGGATTTAGATACGGTTTGATCATAATTCTAAATTGTGTTAAATACGGTATCTTTACTCTTGACTGACTTTTTGAATAACAATGTAATTTTTGCAGCAGATTGCGATGCGGTGGGTGACTAAAACCGAGTCATGTCAATGGGCCTTAGTGTCGACTTTACAACAGCCCTTTCTATGCGTGCCCGCCATAGGCGTGCCCGACCAAGCCCTAGGTATTCCGCCTCTGCCTATCGCGAAACTCATAATTAGTGATGTTTCGATATCGAGTGTACTCTGGCTCAGAAAATAGGGCAGTAAGCTCGACTATATGATGTTATACACACGAATAAAAAGGGACAGCTTATACCTGTAACTCAATATTCGTTTTAAGATCTTATGCATGTAACAGACAAATTTTGGAAATAAAAATAATATAACTGAGATAAAAATAAAATAATATAATAATAACAATAATAATTCCAACAAACCTACCAATCGTCTAGGCCCAAACTAAGCAGAGCTTTTACTATGGTGTCTAGATAACGGATAAACATATTAAATAAGTTTAAAAACATCCATGACTTAGGTAAAAATGCTCGTGCTCATCAAACTAATATTTGCCCCTTGCGGGATTCGAACCCGCAACCGCCAGGCTTTGTAGTCCGGAGCGCGAACCAGTATACCAGATGGTTATCATAAAATATCGCAAAGCGATAATGCAAATTACTTACAATGTAAGCAAAAATCCTTTTTTGCGAGGAGATAGTTTATTAGTTTAGGGGCTAGTAAATCAGAATCGAGGCCCATTGGAGCCGTCGGATTATTTGTTATCTAATGAGGTTAGCGTTTAGAGTTTCGCTGCTTAATCGATGAGCAACAGTTTGTTTTTTTTATGTTTGACAGATGTTCTATGAAAATTAAATGATTTTTATAACAAGAGATGATAGAAGATTTAGGCTTAGGATTTAGATTGAGGCTTTATTTCTGTGTAATCAACACGGAAATAAAGCCTAATGTGATAGCCATTGTCAAAAACTTTGCCAAAACTTAGTGGGTCACTTATGATTCGAAACTACTTCTCAGGAGTTCGTTACATCACTAGTCGTAACAGTAATTAATGCTTGGTGTTCTGCAGATAGCACGACAGCGCCTTTCTTTATGACGCCCTGGTACTTCAGAGTTGTGGCAAAATAGAGATATACGCAGTGGTCGCGGTCCACACTGGGCGAAAAAAGCAGTTTACATACACAGTTTATATACGTCTGTTTAATAAACACGTATAAGTCTGCAAGTGTATATACAGGGTGTCACGTCACTTAAGGATAACCTTGTTACCACATATGCTATAACTTCATATATGTTTTTAGTTTTTCTGTACATATTGAATCGGCTGTTTGGCAATTTTTTAAGGAAAACCAGTAAACATTTTATTTAAATTTGCAAAAGTAATAGAACAAAAGTTGTTCACCATGATGTATCATGAACAAGTTGTTACAAGGTTATTTTTAAGTTACGACGGGACGCCCTGTATAGTACGTAATAACAAAAAGGAACGTAATAAATGACATACATTGTAAAGCGATATTTTCTGCTACTCTAAGTTCCGTTTACTTATTTATTTGCGCATGATGAGACCCACAATGAGTACCGTTACGCTTCACTTGCCATATCATGACAATCACAACGACGCCGCGTGACGTGATCCTATTGCAACTGCCTCCATTGTGGTGAGGGGTTTTCGGCAATTCGGTTCTGGGGTGCATCTCACGGCACGTTTGCATAGTAAACTCTGAGACCGAGTTTATATCTTGAGGGTTAAGTATGCTATAAATGAATTTAAGTGGAGAACCTGACGTTTTAATAGTTGTGAAACAAAAGGATATAACGGGACATCGTTAACTAACCGTTGACGGCAAAATTGGAATCAAGAAATCGCTATTCAAACACGTTACTGAATATTGAACTCAACGTTTTGAGTCTACTTAATTTTTCCTTATCCTAATCAACCTATGAAACTAATTTGAAATCTTTCCGCTATATGAAGCAGGTATACAGCACACTAAAGCTGAAGGTTGTCTTAAAAATATTTCTTTAGCCATAAGACCGCCTTATTTGTCCATTTATCTTTAAATGTCAACTGTATTTGTTTGTATTTTCTATTAATTTTATTTCATTTCTTAATTTCTCTGTATTGTGCACAATAAAGAGTAGCTACACCTCATATACCATACATGTAGTAAAAATCGTGTATTTTTACGATATTTTCGTTCCACCTCTTTCATGTTCGAAAGTTCCTGTCGGTCGATGCGCTCCATAAAGTGTTGAAATAGTAACTAGAGCTCTTTTCCACTGTCCGAACCCAACCGTGAAATATTAATGTTCCTTTATTGATTTATTTGTAGCGCTAACACAAAGGCGAGGACTGTAAAAATGCATGTCACTCATCAACCATTATTTACGACGCCCAGTCTCACCAATTTACATGGGAAAAAGAGGGTTAAATAATCCATTAAGCCCTACTACAAATCACAGAACCGCCAATCCCCAAAACCAACATATTTTATGATTAATTAAAGCAGAACCCGACTCACGGGAGCGATTTAATGAAAATAGATATACTGATCGTGTTTTAGTGTACATACTGGTTAAGTATCCTCCAGATAATATCAGGTGTTGCCGTAACAATAACAGACAACATCATATTACCTAAATAAGAAGCAATTTACGTAACATCAGCTTTTACGTGAGCCGCTAACTCGGTCTACTTGATTGTTTGAGTGCTTGTTCTTATCCATTTAATTTCCTCATATCCTTCTAATATTTTGCCCGCAAGTTGCCGAAAATCAAGTAAATTAGTCCAGTCAGATTTGAATTTTAAATTGGTATTAAGGTATTGTACCTTACTTTTGCGGTAACTAAAAAAACAATAAAAAATATTAATAATTAACAGTTTTGAAAGCCAGTGTAACTAAAAGAATATAACTCTCCGTGTTTCTAGTGCTTAAAGACAAGGATTTTATCTAAGAGAACAATATCGAAAAATATAGGTACTTTCCCAAACTGAGAAACCACATTTTACACACAAAAATCTAAAAGAGAGACATTCAACGCTACACCCTTAGCACAGGCCTACCCTTGAGGACTTTAAGTATGTTCATCTAGACACCTCAAGATTTAATTGTACCAATTTTCGAAACTACACGGATTTGTCCCGTGGTTTATTAATTTTCTCGAACTTTATAACAAATTCCACACTGGGTAAACCTAGCGATCAAATAATATAATTATTAATGGCTCTTCATTACCACGTAACCTCCTTTCAAGTATATTGTGGCTAATTACGACTAACAAAAATAACGTGGAGGTTCACGGGCTTTTATGAATAATACATTTAATATAGAAGAAAAAATATTTTCATTAAACAGTGTACTCAAAAAGTATAGCGGTTGATAAAATAGAATGGGTAAACATATTTACTATCTTTTCATCAATTGATAAAAACGTTTGTTTTTGTATGGCAAACTAACAAATGGGCATGTTGTTCGTTTGTAAAAACTGGACTTTTGAAAGCATTCTGCCCTTGTTGTTATTTGCTTAGGGTTACCTATCTATATTTATCCCCATCGCGCTCAAAACAAGCCCTTACCTTTTACCTTCGAACATCTTGTTACTTTTTAACCCCTCAGGCGGCCAGTATGGTGTCGGCGGCGAACGAGAACCGCAAGCTGCTGCAGAACCAAGAGACGAACAGCAGAACCATCAACCACCCCATGGCACTCCGCAAACGGATACGACCGCCACGGCAGCCCAGACCCACGCGCAGACTACCGCAGGTTTTAATTTAATTCAAGTTTTTATAGTTTAACTATTGATGTTAAACAGCGTTATTGTTAACTGGGTGTTTTTGCACTAATCAATGATCTACTTATTAACAAAAGTCATTCACACAAAAACTACGCATTCATAGTTTTTGTTTTACATATAAATATTTAAACTATCGTTGCGACTGGCTGGTTTTTAATACACACCTCAGTCAGTGCCTGTGTAAGTCTACAAGAAAAATACAAATAAATAAATAATCACGCATAAGCTTTAAAAGAGACTGTAAATGTAAAACTTTTTCCATCTCGCGACTTTCTAGATTTATCTGAACCTCGCAACACTTCACGCCAAGTTATATTTCTAGGAAAGTTAAAAGCCGTATTACTTACTTTGATATGTAAAGTAAGAGCAAAAAGTATGTATACAAAGCTATTACGTCTAACATTGCTCGAAATTGCTTGTTATTTTATTTATCTACCTAACATTAATCTTAAGTCATCGAAAGTAGCTAATATTTAGACGTACAGCTTCCATTTATTTAAATATTAATCAATTTGTATAACCTCATTTATTAGATTTCTACCATTACCTACATTTTGTTTGGAAGTTCTTAGAAGGTTTCGTTCAGACCCGTCTTTTGAGAAGCCCTAAGATATTAAAACTCAATTTGTTACTTATATACTTGACCCCAGATAGCAGTTGTTACAACAAAATTTAGATAGCCTAAATAATTAATATTATATTTGTGCAAATTAAATTTTAAGAATAAGGGCATTCATACTATTGGTACAGTACCTACGCAATTCTGTTTAGAATAATAGAATACGTGCGCGTAGGCGTATGTCAACCTACGAAATCATACGAAGGTTTTCATCATTCTGTTATTGCGAACACCAACAGACTTATCAGAAATCTGCAAACTTTAGACGCACTTAAAAGTTGACTGTGCGTATTCTGAATTGACTAGTAATTGCTTCCACGGACTTCCAAGACTCGCTTAAGAAAGTGAAATCCTACGTCTCTGCCGAGATAATGTTTAACCAAGACCCGCTTTTAAAATAAGTAAGTCACGTAAAATGCGGGAAGCTGTAAAGTTTCACTTGTACAATATTTAACATTTCTTTTGGAAAAATTTGAAGGTGCTCCTCCCCTTTTAGGCTTTGATAATCGGCGTCCGCAAATGCGGAACCAGAGCACTACTAGAGATGCTGTACCTACACCCGATGGTACAGAAGGCATCAGGCGAAGTCCACTTCTTCGACAGAGACGAGAACTACGCACTAGGACTGGAGTGGTACAGAAGCAAAATGCCGTTGTCCTTTAAAGGGCAGATCACGATCGAGAAGAGCCCTAGCTACTTCGTTACTCCCGAGGTAAGACTTCAAACTAAATATAATTGTTGTATGAATAAGTACACACATTGTATAGCTATCAGATTACCTTTTGCATTACAAATAGGTAACAAAGTGCAGTACTGACATGACTGTGCGGCCGCGTCGCGGTACAAAATGTTGTGTGGAGAAGAGAGGCGCGATACTCATAGTCTACACGCTACGACTGCTACGACGTAGCTGACTATGCTACTACGGCGTAGTGCCCATGTCAAGCGATCCATTTTTTTGTAAATTAATTATCATTTCAGCCATAGGACGTCTACTGCTGAACATAGGCTTCCCCCAATGGCTTTCATTGGGGGGGATTGCCAATACTCGCCACGCTTGGCAGGCGGGTTGGCGAGTGCAGTTTTTTTGGAAGATTTCGCACGCAGACGCTGCTGCCCGTCTCGTGCTACAGAAATTCGTCGCCTCTTACGACACACCTCCTCTTGGCGGTGGGGAAGTGTATTCTTTACGGCTGTCCCCACACGGCACGGCACAGCACGGCATTTTGTGAAATAATGTCATGATCGTAATATCGTTCATGAAATTTTTACACTTGAAGACTTCCATTAATAATTTAAAAGCATAATTAGGGATCCTATAGTTTACCTTTAACCATCGTCGTATAATGAAAATCTGACGGTGAAAAAATCATTATAAAAAAAAACGCAACACTAGTTCAAATTAATTTTATTTCGTTAGCAAAATACAGCATAAACAAACAGTGGAGGTTGACTTATTTTATAAGTGATGTGTTCACCTCTGCCAGAAGGGGTCACTATTCCATAACAAAAAAGAGTTAACAATATCAATTTCATTTGGTAATTATTACTTAGTTACATAAGCTATCTACAATTGCAATATAGTTATTAATAGTTGAATTGAATTATTCAAAAATATGTAACTAGGTGAAGTATTTAGTATTACTTAACTGTTTAGAAATAAATATCTTAAAAAATCACCTATGTATTCCACTGGAACATTATTATTGTAACTAATTTTCCTGGAAAATCTTTCAATTTAAGTAATTTCATTTACATAATCTCATCGTTGTGATTCGGATTAGGTATTTGAATTCATAGAAAAGGTTAACATAATTTTGTTTTATGAAGTAGTCTAAATATTCAACCAATCTTTGCTTACGTATATCATGAACACCAATAATATTTGAGTGATTTTATTAAAAGGTTTTACTGGTATAACATAATTCATCAATTACTTATACAGTTCTAAAGTAATTATTATCATCATTATTTCAGCCATAGGACGTCCACTGAACGTCACGTCCTGAACATAGGCCTTCACCATTGACTTCCAGATTGGCCGGTTGGAAGCGGCCTGTATCCAGCGGCTTCCTATGTCCACCTTGTGGGTGGACGTCCTACGCTGCTTAATTCTATAATAGAATCAGTAAACAGACCTTATCGACATCGGGATTTAGCAGGCGTCAGTCTAAAAATGTGAATAGATATGTCCGAAGCCGTTTTGAGTATTTAAAGAAACCTATTTCCATCAAAGGTACCCGAGCGAGTGCGAGCTATGAACTCGTCAGTGCGCCTGCTCCTCATAGTCCGGGAACCAGTGACGCGAGCTATCTCCGACTACACGCAGCTCAGGAGCCGCGCCACGCCGTCGGCGCCCGCGCATCCACTGCTGCCCGGCCATCCTGTGCCCGACGCTGCGAAACCATTTGAACATCTGGCTATCTCGCCCGATGGATCTATCAACGTTGCTTACAGGTTAGCATACACTATTAGTATTAATTGTCAACATAATATGAAAAGGGTTTACAGTACACGCAGCTCCGAAGAAGCACTCTCTTCTCTATGCCTACATCCATTTCTGATAGGCTTAAAGGTCATCTTGTACCTAACGCTGCTAGCCGTTTGAACAAACGATGAATTCATTAATGTTAATTATAGAGTTGGTTATAATTAAAATATAGATCATTTAATTCATCAATAATCATGTCCATGTGGTTTAATTGCTCAATATTAAACAATTAGGGCCTTACTACAAAAAAGATAGACTAGGTTTAAACACTGCCTAAAGATTAGCCAACCAATTAAAAAGTATGGTAACATAACCGAGACATGTGTGATGTGTCAATATTCCAAATTGTATGGCTATTCTTTAGACATGGTTTAAGCCTAGTCTATCTTTTTTGTAGTAAGGCCATTATATTTTGTTTATTTTTCTAATGCGCTCTACACACCATACCCGCCGACCCGCCTATATATGGCCGACTTGGCCGACCGACACGAAATGTGCTACATTTTTGGCAGTTGTAGTAACCGCGTGTAAAGAGACGTTGTGTGTTGTATCTGGTAATTTAGAAAACAAAATTTATAAAACGTATTGACAGCAGCTTTCAGAATAATTATCACAGGATATCTGGGAACGCAAACTGTTAGTTTAGGTTTAACATAGGACGTCCACTGCTGAACACAGGCCTCCCCCAAAGACTTTCATCGGGAAGGGATTGCCAATACTCGCCACGCTTGGAAGGCAGGTTGGCGAGCGCATTTTCTTTATAAAATTTCGCACGCAGACGCTGCTGCCCGTCTCGTGCTATAGGAATTAGTCGCCTCTTACGACACGCCTCCTGTTGGCTATGGGGAAGTGTATTATTTACGGCTGTCCACACAGGGCACTTTAGTTACTGTTTGTTTAGACCAAGTTTATTGGGTTAAATATTGCAGTTAGGTAGAAAGTTTATTGGGTTACTATTGCAGTTAGGTACTGGTGGAATAGGGTTACTTTGAATGCTGGGGTTACTTTGATAAAAACTTCATTTCGTAGTAAAACTTAAATTTTACGGTTTCTGAACGCAACCTTCAGTATATATTTTTTCGATTGGCAGCATTGGTTGTAATGGCTGCGTTTAGTCAGTCGCTGTGGAATCTACTTGGCATCTTGGCATCTAAAGAGTAATATTCTAAAAACTTCAAAATTTTTAAATAAAGTTGATTATTACATAAAATACCCTATTTTTTCTGTGTCAAAGTCACCCCAAATATATAAAAACCTTAATAAATCCTTAACCCATTTTTCGTTGTATTCCTTACTTTCGATTTCCGTTAAAAAAACGAGGGGAATCAAAGTTTAACCATCGTTTAACTTTGATTACTCATATTTTTTTTCTACAAATGTAATAACAATAAAACATATTTTATTGTCTAATTAATAAACAAAACCGATATATTTTTTTTCATATTTTTTGCTGTGAAATTTAAGGAGTAAAATGCATATCAATTTCAAAATTGATCAGTACTTAAAGTAAAAGTTAATTTCAAATTTAAATTTTATCCCAAATAGGATACTAAAGTAATTCATTTACATAATAACGTAAGAGTTTTTTCATCGATCCGCTCGTATTGCCAAAAAATTTAACAGTAGCACATCACTACAGCTTGAGTGTCGCCTGGCAACCAAGCGCGTAAGCAAGTCGCCGACATGCGCCGAATTGTCGGCGTAGCATGCTGAGATGCTGGCTGCCGACATGATTCCTTTCCACACAGGCCGCCGGCTGTGTCGGCGAGTCGGCGGCTTTGGTCTTTAGAGCGCTTAACAAAGTCAATGATATTAGAGCAATCAATTCACAACACCATCATGTCACAAAATAAATAACAGTATTGTGTTGTTAGAAAATTTTGATGACTTGGTTGGATGAAATCGAAAGATGGGTTCAAGCTTTTTCCGTACAAAATTTAATCAAAATCGGTTCAGTTTTGACAACAAAAAGTAGCCTATGTTATTTCCTAAGCTCTAGTCTATCTCTTAACCATATTTCATTAAAATCGGTTTTGTAGTTTAGGTGTGAAGCGTAACAGATAGACAGTTACTTTCGCATTTATAATATTAGCAGGGATTTCTATCCGAGGTTTCTATCTGGACTTTACCGGATTAAGTAATAGTAATAAACTGGAATTAATTAAAAGGACAATAATTTTTATTGCGCAACGAATTTATATGTCTACAATGTCTACAATCTGACAAATCATTTAAGCAGTGGTAGTACATTTTGTTTGATTTTACGAGTATAGCATCGTGTAAGATAAATGTTGCTAACGGTGGTGTTAAATGGCACATTTGCTGCACATATGGGCAACATAAATCAGTTCACTGGATCGTGGGTATAAAATTGAAAAATGAAATTTACGCTCAAATTAAATATAAATGGCGTAGTGTATGAGTCGCTACAAAATACGTGCCAAATAAAGTCTGACATAGTTAGAGCCCACTGCAAAAGCCAAATGTAAATGAGCCCAATGAGCTTACTCGTTTAATTTACTATTTTAAATATCTTATTGTTACCTAACCAATTTACAATTTGGATATAGAACACAGATCTCTAAACTTGGACAATGAACCCTGGAAAAATTTTTTTTTCTTAATTTTTTGTTTGTATTTTTATGTAAAACCAATGTCTACATGTGTAGAGCTGGGATAAATTGCTAGTAATAGGAAGAAACCTAATTAACAACGTAAAACAAAATAAATTCTAGAGGACAAAATGTTATCAGCTACATGAAATATATTATCGTACCTCCGGTAAAAGAAGGGCACAATTGAGTTTTTAAATTTTTCAGAAGAGCCACTTTATGTATATATATTTTTTAATTCAGTATGCTCTTGCTCTGCTAATATCTCTCCTTTGCATGATATATTTTTTTGAGTATAATTTTTTTAGGCAAGTTGCTATCAAGAATTAAAAGGTTTTGTTTTTACTTAAATTTTGTTCTGTTTTACAAAGGGAGCGTTACGATAATAGCATCTATGTGATTTTTCCAGAATAACTAAAGTTCCTTCCACAGACCAATCGCGATATCGTTGTACCACGCGTACCTCCACCGATGGCTTGAAGTGTTCCCGCGAGAACAGATACTGGTGGTGAACGGGGACCTGCTCATCGAGGACCCGGTGCCGCAGCTGCGGCGCATAGAGAAGTTTCTGGGCCTTGAGCATAAAATTGGTAAGTGGGCATCAAGAAGTCTTCTTTTTTTTGTCGTGTATGGTGGGTTTCATCCGGAAGCATATATATACCTATATATATATATATATGTGTGCTGGGAGCCCACATCCTTGGTTAGGGTTAAGTTTTTTATAAAATATGTCATTGCCTTAATATTCAGCTGATATGATGAAATAAGCCTCTTATTTACTATGTACTCCTCTATTTATGTACTGAGATGATCATACGAACTCGCCAAATGACTTTAGATCTAAATTATTGCGAAATCTGATAATATACAACAGAGTAGGTAGGATACAATTTTTAAATCAGCTCAGTAAAACTAGACACAAAATAAATATTATTGCTCGGATAAATAAAATTCACTTTCATACGAAATTAATATTAGAGATCTTACATAATACAAATATATAATAATGCAATAAGTAAATTAGGTACAAAAATGAAGAACTGGTCAAAATCTAACTGTTCTGGTTCTGTTCTGGCTTGTTGTAGGGCTAAGTTAAAGAAAAAACAGCAACACAATGCCAAATATTTACCATGAAAATCTACTTTGAACGATTACAAACTGTGTCTACCTAAGAGAGTCTTAAAAGATCTTTTAATAAAAACAATATTTTAAATTGACATCCCTACTAGAGTTCGAATACTAATAGGATCTACAATTAATGAAACCTAGTAAAGAGGTTGAATTTCACAACAGGTAGAAAAAACTTCTACTTCAACGAAACGAAAGGTTTCTACTGCTTGCGGAACGACACCACGGACAAATGCCTTCGCGAGACCAAGGGTCGGAAGCACCCTCGAGTAGACCCGGCGGTGGTCACCAAACTCCGCAAGTTCTTCATACAGCACAATCAGAGGTTTTACGACCTCGTTGGAGAAGACCTTGGCTGGCCAGAAGACTAAAGACATATTAACAACGAACAAAAAACCTAGAAGAAATAGATGGTGAGGTGACATGAAGGTACAAATAATTGTTCTCGTCTCTCGATTCGATTAGTGCTCGTCACTGGTTAATCCTAACAGATATATCACAGAAATAATGTCACTTTTAGACTTTATCACTTCTATGTTTTTAGTTCGTTAAGAATAACGCATTTACGTGCACCCCAGGTGCATGCACCACGTTGTGATCTAATACATATCAAAGTAATTTACACATATCAATAAAACATATCGTAGTTAGTAAGTTTTTTAAATCGTTTATGTATACATCTAGCATAATAATATACTAGAATAGGGCATCTGGAATAAATTTATTTATAGTTAATTCATCGTACTCATTTAGGGAATTGTTTTCGATATTAAAATATTGCCTTGCGTTGTAATTAAGCGTAAAATTCTTTATTAAGATTGCCTACCTGTGTGAAAGAAAAGAGGGAACAACAGAAAATTTATGAAAGATAAATGAATTAGGAATTTGTTTATTGGTAGGCAAAGAAATTATACTAATTTCAAGGCATCTTATTAGTGTAATATCACTGGCATTATTGCACTGATTTTAAGACCGACCCACTGGAACCCTGAGCAATATATTTTTATATATATAATTAAGTATTGTGTGCAACCTTTATATTTATACAACGTTTATTATACAGATTTAATATTTTAACTGTTTGTGACGATAATTTCTTTTATTAGAAATAAATTATTTTAAATAGATCATAGGTGTTCAGACATAAGTGTAATGTTTAAATATTAATATAAAAGATGAATGAATGTTGTAAATTTTTCGCTTTCTCTTTTTAGATGTCGTGATTTGGTCAGTGTGTCTTGCATGTGTTTACGTTGTTAGTGAATGTGATTTTCCTTATTACCTTAGATATTTACGCCGTACTTTCAACATACAAAATTGACAATTTAAGGTAGCTTTTAATCTTTGAATGTTTTATTTATATTAGATCCAAAATATGAAACAACATATTGACAAAAAAATCTGTGCTGGCTTAATTTGATGTGTGATAATGTTATCTACTTTAAACGCTGAATCTGGTGATTTTTTTTAAATTTAAAATTATGGAGAGATATTAATATAAATTCGACGCGGGTTTTAGAAGTATTCTATTTAAGTAACGTAACGTCCAAGACTGAAGAGTTAGTTGAATAAGTCTAAGTAATACCTATTTAGCATAAAATGTCCATAGGTAATACGTAAGACAGAGGCTGCATCGCTTGCCCTGGACTCTCGACACCTGTAACTTGGCACGACACGGTAAAGGTGGCCGTACACTTGTCCAGTGTTAACTATTAAACATACCCGTACCTTTACCCTTCCTTGAGTCATAATAGAAGACCGATCAGTAGTCTCACGATTATAGGTAGGTAAGTGGCCATTGAGCCCTCCCATTTTGCATCACAATTCCCTATCCTTTCGCATTCCATCTATCTCAAACACCGACCTAACAAAAAATAATGGTTTGTGATCGGATAACCGAAATCTATGGCAGTACGTAGTTTTTTTAAAAATTATTAATGTTAAAATAATACAATTTAAAGTGGTTCATCCACAAACAGGTGGACGTCCTACACTATTCGTCGCTAATTCACAGACTTTACTCAAGGATGACTAGTATGCAACGCTGCAACTCTCATCGGTTCTACGATAGAATGTCCTGCGCACTGCTTACTTATTCCACGTGATACTTACTACAATAATTACTTTGCATACATTGTTCCAAATGCCTAAACATTTCAAAGCTGCATTTCCTGTTATCTTAAGTACATGTCCTCGATGTCAAAAAGGTCGTTTAGGTCTTTTTTGTGTTTTATTTATTATAATTGGCTAAGTTCGCAATACTTTGTCATAATTTTTTTACCATTTCTGACTGAGGGTTTATGGTTTATTTTAACATTTAAAACTCCTAGTTTTATGATGCGCTGTGATGCAGTTATATTCTTTGGAACGCCATATTAAGGCTAAATAACAGTGTTTCCGGGCTCTGCCTTTAATATTTGCAAATGGACAAAAACTAATATGTTAAGCCTCTTAAAAATTAACTCGGTGTAGATTACAGTGAAGTGTACGTTCACCTTTATCAAAAATGTTAACTCATTGACGAGACGAATATTTGTATGATAATTGTCACTACTTTTTTTTGACAATCAGTAGTACGTTCATACAAATCACATCACGACCCGATTATCAGACAAGGGTTATTAGTTCGTGCTAACAATACTGGTTTTAGTTAAGATGCACTTTTAACTTTTAACATTGTTAAGGCAAAGTTCTTTTAATAGGGATGTTTGCTTCCAATCCAATTTTCAATCAACGAATATTTATATGTTTTTATAAACCCAATTTAAAGTATATTAGGCGCGTACGCGTTATGTGAATAAATACTCCCTTTATATCTATGTGTAATAGGAATTAACAAATCAACACCTTACTTGATTAATATGAGCACACGCTGCTAGGTTTGACGAATACAAATTGTTGAAACCCTAAGCTACCATTAAGACAAGCTGAAATCGTAATAATATTAAAAATGATAAAAGTATCAGTGTTTTTTTAAATAAAAATAGGTAAAGTCAACCTCATAATTAGCTTAGTATCTGAATTTATCAAAATAATCTAAATGCAAAACATATCACAATAGTCTGACAAAATCACTACGCAAAAGTCAAATAAAGAAGTCAGGTTAATGTGACATTTAGAAGAGTCAGTACTTTTGAAAATTAGTTTATGATCAGCTACTTTTAATGCTAACTGTTATCAGAAAAACACTAAAATATTTCGAAAACCTTGTTTCCTTTTAAACTGTAAAAGTAAAAATTCTCACACTAATGTTTCAGCAACTTGTATGTCAACAAGAATATCAAGCATATCAAAATCTTTCAAAAATAGTTAAGTTTTTATTGTAAGATTTCTAATAAGTTAAATTTTGAAGTTAAGATATTTTATTTGTTTAGTACTAATTCAATAGTTGATAGATAATTTTAATCACTGTTAAATGTTGTGCACATTCTTAAGGCGTAGTTGAAATTTAATTAGGGCAATAATTTTATAGTTCTTAATTATATTTTATTGAACAATCATAATTTTATTTATATTTTTATTATGAAAAGAAATCTTTTTTCTAGTCATTTTGTGATATTTTGTATTATTTTTGTAAATGTATCTTTACCTATCGATATTGAATCAATTATTTTTCTTTAAAGATTTAATTAAATATATTTACACTAAATCAATTTTAAAAGTATTATCTAAATCTTAATGTTACCTACATCCCTTGTAAATATCTTCTAACATTTCTTTCGATAAGTTAATTGTACCTACATACATCTTCAATAAAATATCGAAACTGCGATGTGGTATTATCATTTAATTAATATGTGTTATCAGTATACAACCTGATTCATTTTAATACATACATTTCTTTGCTCGTGACTGTACCCATTATAAGTTTGAGGTTCCTGGTACTAGTACATGTAGTAGTACTAGTATAGTATTTAAACAAGTTTATTTTTTAATGTAGTGCCACATTTAAATGTGGTTCTGAATAGAAACAGCTTTTACTATATATCTTTAATAGTAAAAACGAGAAACCAAGAATCAATTGATATTCGATTAAATTTTGGTCGAGTAGCATTTAGACTTAGTAAACAGCAGCCAATTTGACCCGTCAAACGAGACACAATGGTAATGTTATTATTACGCAGCCACAGGTTTGAGTTTGATAGATTAAAATTACATGTCTATGAAATTTTTATATATTTAATTAAAATTAAAGCAAGTAATATAGCCAAGGTAACCATTCCACGCATAAACAATTATGCTAATATTACATTATGCAAGAAAACTTTAAGCCGAACATGGTTAAGCAACAACATATTACAAATTGAAATTGTATGCGAGCCAGAGAGCTTACCTAAACTCCCTAATTTATAACAGACAGATGCTGGTAAACAATAATATTTTAACACAACTCTCAAAAACAAGCTAAGAAATTTAGAATAGCCAAAACATTTACATAAAACAACTATCAAGATAAGCGGCCCCAATGTTGACACCATTTACAAATGATTCTAAGAATATTTCTTAAAAATAACACTTTATTTAAGAGACTTATTTATTAATTAGATTTTAATTGCTTTGAAAATAAATATTAGGCAGTTGGTTAAGTATGGTAAGGCCGTAAGGTGCCATGACGGCTTGCTATTATCATGCCTTATCTATGAAAGAATAGCGTTTTGATGGTTGGCGGCAATAAGAAGGAACCTACGTATTTTGCCAGCCACCGCACTACACTACTATTAAAGTTGGGTCAAGAAGGCAGATAAAATATTTTTGCAAACAACACAACTGTCATTTCGAAAGGTTTATATGTATTTTACTCATTTATTGTATCATGTAATGCAGGTACGTTTTAGTTACACAAACTAGAAAACAATGTACAGTCAACGGCCGGTCAACCTACCCAAAAAGTTAAACCGATTTTCAACCTTAAGAGCCATTTCACAAAATCGCGCCGTTTGTATGCAGCGCGCGCTTGTGCATTGAAAATTTAGGATTTAGGGTAAGTTGTGAAAGCGTTTTTGATCCTAATTACCTGATAGGATTTTTAAAAAAAATACATATTTCAAAATAAATAAAGATCAAAGGTATTGTGACACAAACTTTTAATTGTAAATATGCTTAATTTAAAACAAAAATCCTGAGTAAACTAGCGCAATTTTTCTAAATAATTCACAAATTGTTTCATTTTATTTCGCCTTATTGTGATAATAAATCTATATTTTCGTACATTAAACGGCAACAAAATTATATGTCTGATACTTTTGACGTATTTATTCAGCAATAATAATGAATGTTAATGAAAGATTTAGTTGCTTGAAATTGACATGGCAAACACTTTTCGTCAATCGAGGTTCAATATTTATTTGAATTTTACAATAGGCAAATAGTTATAATAGGCAAATAGCCTCATACACTTACTGTAAACCGATGTTCTGGACCTAGGATTTAATGTACACTAGGCCTAAGACGCACCTATGTAATATTTATCAAAATAAAGACCTTTTAAAACAAAAACAATCGAGGTGGCGGGTTTGATAATTTTATAAATAAAAAATAGTGTTATTTGCAAATATGCTACATTAAACGTGTAAAACAAAGATTAGACTTGCTTTTGCATGTATTTAACATTCTTAAAATCTTTCCTAAGGTCGCAAATTAGGCGCTGGAAATATTAGATTTTGCGCTAAAAATGTGAAATGGCTCTTAAGTCTGACACGTAGAGATCAATTCAATTGATAAAATTTGACGTTTTGTGGTAGGTTGACGTGCTGTTGTCTGTGCTGTTACTAACATAAAACACTATACATTCTGCTTACAAAAAAAACACAGGCCTGTCTCAGGCCCTACCAGTTTGGTAAGGATCAAAATCATGATTCTAAATGAAAAAAAAAATGTTTTTATGCGGTTATCATCAGCTTTTAAATAGATAAATATACGCCAGATAACACACCATTTGTCATGGATTCGAAAGTAAGGAATTAACATCTTTGTGTTAATAGCTACCAGACAATCATTTTTGCCAAGGATCCCAGAACATCTAGTTTAGAAATAAAGCAATTTACAAAACATTGTTTTATGAATTGACTCGAACCGGGTATTAACCCGGGACCCTTTCCGTTTGAGGCAATTACCGCTACTACACCAATCGGGTCGGCTTATGTTTGCATTAAGCAATTAATAACATTGGCCAGAAAATGGGTAGGTAGGTAAGTAGTACAAATGACACTTCTCATAAAGTAGCTTTGTGTCTTGACGATTATATTGTATAGATTAACAGAAAAGTATCTAAGTGAATTTACATTTGTTTTGAAGCCGAAATCACTATTTGTATGGGGCCAACATCAAAATTAAAAAAAACTGCCCCATAATAAGTGACCCATCAGCTGTTAAGATTAGTATGGGAAAGTTTTTTGTTTTGAGATATGATGTTTTGTGCTTTACAAAAAGTTGTTATATTTCGACATTTATTAACGAAAAAAAAATTACCATGTATATTTCGTCTTAACCGACATCAAAAATTTGGAACGTCGGTTGAACGTTTTTAGTAAAGTCTACTAACCCGTCCGCCCTGCAAAACGAGTCACAATAGAATGACTGTACGTTTGCGACCGCTCGCAGTCAATAAGTTACCGTAGAAAAAAAAGAGTCTGTTTTTGAAGCAGTTAGCTATAAGTATCAATTATTAAATCTCGGAGTACACTATGTGAGGAGCATAAATTATTAGTTTCCTAACAAGGCTGGGTTGGACCCGACTGCATCAATCACTCTCTTCGTCCCCTGACGGTTAGCTGAGGCAATAGAGGTCACGACCCACCTTACAGGCAAGTAAAATATAACCTACAAGATATAAAAAATCAATTTAAATGCACATGACAAGTAAATGTCGAACGCGCAAAGTAAAAGGTTCCAAAGTGTACCTATTAGTGTTAAGTCAATGGTGCTTAAAAGTGTACGCATTACAAACATATTAGACTACAGAACCATAAAAAAATACAGGGAAAGGGACATTAAAATCAGAAACAAAAAGTAGGTACCTACATACGAAATCGCAAGAATCCTTGGAATTCAAATGCTTTAAAAATACGTTTCTCGCCTCTAGATATTTAAAGTCATCAAAACTGAAGACAAAAAATAACCTTTTTTAAATACCATAGAAATTGTCGTTTTAGTGTGTTGTATCAATTAAAAATACAATAACCTGAATTCACTCTGGAATCACCTGCAGTAAATAACGGATTTTAGTTAATTAATTATAATAAGAACGCCGTACAAAACGTTTAGTGAGAAACATTAAAACCAAAGTCGCCCCATCTCTACAGAATAGAAAATAGCACCTTCTTTAGTAAAAACACGTCTCGTTCGCTCTACTTTACACTTGCGAACTTTTTCCCAATAGGTAGTGGTAGCAATCAAAATGTTAAATCGAAGCAACTTTAATCTAACTAGATACTTATCGCAACCTTGTGGTATCGTAGATTGACTAAACTATTAGTAGTGAATAGGGTACAATAATATGCTCTGTGTCAAATTATCATACACACGAAACTATAGTTAGTTAAACCCATATGCAAGTTTGAATTATAGGTACATAAAGTACGTAAGTATTGATTAAGTTTAAATCTTTGACGCAAATTGATCGAAGTACGACTACCATAGAAAGGTACGTCCATAAAAATACTAAATTTAAGGTACAAGTAGCTGTTCTGGTTACCTATGGTAACCTTTGGGTTCCATACCCAATGGTTACCATAGAAATAAAGTTACTAAGCATTTGCTGTCCGTCCGTCTGTCTTTCATATAAAAGGCTCGCAAAATAACTGTTATTATTGCATATAAATCCTTATAAAGATCCATATAAAAATGAGATTTCTATTCTCTTAGATTTGCATTTGAGCGGTTTGAAATTATAAGAGTAGGTACTTATCTTAGGCTAGCTAATCTATAATTTATATCTATAATTTTATGAGTACCTGTTACTCATAAAATTATAGATATAGCCAATAGCAGCAAAAGTAAGAATAAAAAATGAACACTCATTTAAAAAGGCTGTAAAATTGACCTTGCTAGCACTCACAACCTCAGTCGAAACGATCTTTAGCTGGGTCTACGGAAATAGGGGTCATGAGTCGTGCCCGCCCGCCATAGGGACATGTGAGATAGCGGCCAATTCACCCCGCAAACAATCGTCTGTGGCCTTTCACCCCGAATAACTCGCCGGCACGCTATAGCCGGTATTTTGACACTTTTTCAAACAACTTTAACGAAGGTGTGAAACAAAAACCTGCAAACTGGGAATACGACTCGTTGGACTTTTTAGAGGTAACGAAACGTTTTGACGGCGAGGACGCTATTTTAAAATAGTAACTGTGTATCATAACAATGTGTCTATGCTGGCGCTGCATGTATAGGAAATAGCTCAATCTACGTATTGTTGTAGGGAGTTAACATATATCATTGAAGCTACCAGTTACGAGAGTGTTTCACAAAAAAGCTTTAAAACAGTGTGATCGTTTTAAAAACTTCAAAAACTAAGTCTCTTTGAAAATCCACATGTTTTGAACAGGTCAATTCTTATGTAGGTAATTGGTTAAATATCACGCAGAGGAAACTTGGTTTAGTGGAGATTAAAGTGGGTAAGTCTACCAGCTCGGTATTTCATACTATGCACCACTTCCTCATGTTCTTTGTCCAGCAGCCAGCAGTCCAGCACAGGGACGTGTTATTTCATAAATAACGTGTCAAATACCGCGATTGGGGTCGCCAGGTTTGGTTGGGATCGACAAAAAAAAAGAAGATTAATGATCCCATTATTAGATAGCGTCAAGACGTCTCATCTCTATCTATCCCCATTATCCCTATAACGGGGTATAGTGACAGAAAGCGGGCAACGGTCGTATCTTAATGCAGTGGCAGCATTAAGACAATTCCGCTCTAAGAAATTGGATTGTATTTCCGTAGGAGCTCCGGCTGGCATTTGCTTAGCTATTGCAACGCTAAACGGTTTGAATTTCGATGCTATTCGTAGATGCTATCTTACAAGAACGGACCTGTGAATACGCTGGCAGTTTGTTGGCAACTTTTAAAAATGGGTTAACATTCTATGTTTCAAGCAATCAATAAAACTGAAAACTTACGGAAACAAAATGATAGATTGATAAAAGTACAGTTTAAAAAAACATTCAACTCTACAACTTAATTACAAAAAATAAACAATAGTGTACTTAGGCGGTGTATTAATTGTATATCATCGTTGATTTTAACAGTCATTGTTACAACGAAAACTGTACAATTACAGTAAAGTGCAAGGTCTGGGTCACAGTGTTTTGCCGTATGTTTTTCCAAGTAATTATTATGTCAAGTTAGAAGTTGTTTAAGCGGGTGCGGACGAGACAAATTAGCATTTGGCGGGTTGCCCACTCCTGGCAACCGCCCACAATCAGGGGTCGTCAACATTTTCGCGACAAAAACGGTGAATGTAAATAATGTTTAGTATAATTTCATTTTTTTTGGCACTTTTTTACGTTAATGGTAATGATTATCCTAAAATAATTTTCGCACACAGTACCTAAGTACAATTATTTGATTCTTTTTGACAACAATTGATCCTATAAGGGTTCCGTTTTTTCTTTTGAGGTACGGAACCCTAAAAATGGCGCTAATAGCAGTTTTTTGACAATATCATCTTTCCGACAGCTCACCTTTCACGACAATACACAAAATTTTACTATAGAGGAAATTTCCTACAATTTACGTAATTTACATATTTTAAAAATAAAATCAATAGTTGTGGCGTACGAGCGCGCCGCAAAGTACACTTTAATATGCGTTTTGGCTTTGAAACTTTAAACTATCCGCAGGGATACAAACTTCTTTATTGGTCACAAAAAGACACATTATGATGTGATTTCTTAATCCTTCAGCCGCTGGATCAAAAGCACATTGAAAGAGCACAAAGAATAATTTTCTATGAATTGACCAAATCAGTTGTATTCATAAATTAATTCGTTTTAACTAAATTTTACTTTTCTTTCGCAAAGGAAAGCGGTCCCTTCCCACTTCATTAACTCACAAAGGACCATTTCATGCAAAGCAAAGAGAATGACGCCCGCCATTACAGTGATAGGTAGGACCCGTAGCACAAAACGCGACTCGGATATGAATCTAATTAAAATTTATTTTAAAAATTCTTCTGTGTGAATAAAGTGTATCTTCAAATTCTTTGATGTTTCAGATAGTTTGATTTACATTATCACTAGGGCAATTTTTACCCTTAGGCCGATAACGATAGACCTCTGTCTATCAAACCCCTCCGTCTAGTCATGTTCCTGAATTAAGTATGCAACTTAACAAACCTCCTACAAGATGGTGCGATAATATACACAAAGCTGCTGGCAGCGGACGTTAAGAATAGCTGAAGATTGGGCTTAGTAGCGATCAATTGGAAAAAGTTATGAACTGCAGAAGACTGACGAGGGATGATTGTAATAATATCCCAAAAACAAATTTTTATAATTAAAATAACCGCCTTCAAAAACACTAAAAAGCTAAAAATAACTTTTAAACAATCATACCAAACAGTTATTTTTGGAGTCGGTGCAAACAACCACATTCAAACACTCCACGGCTGGCGCCGACTCCAATAATAACTGTTTGGTATGATTGTTTAAAAGTTATTTTTAGCTTTTTAGGTTTTTGAAGGCGGTTATTTTTTTTATAAAAATTTGTTTTATTTGTCTGTTTTTTAGTGTTTTTTTACATTCTAAATGGCGATCAGTGATGTAATTATAGCTAAATTGCTTCTCATGACGATTCAAATAAGTCCAAACACGGCTATGATACATAGTTTTATTACAGAGTTCCAGTGCTTACCTTCCGCCTTCTTTATCAGATCAGTTGGTAGTATCATTCTCACCAGAATCGTTTATTAAAGGTTTGAGTTGTCGACTATGGCAAGGCTTCTTGTCTTAATGAAAATATCTTATCGCGTGGGTGGGGCGTGCGTACTTTACTCGTGGAAGACTATTGTGGCCAACTATGGTCTCCTTCATCAGTTCCACCTCAGCAAATGATACTTTCTGAATGCAAATGTTTGATTTGTTGTTAAATATACTAAAATCGCTATATATTTTACCTATAATATTTTAGGAGTTTCCTTAATTCCTCATAGATCCCATCATCAAAATTGAATTTTGAAAAAAATGGGACCAATCTGGAGGTATACCTTATAAAAAAAAGAAATTTTCAAATCGGTTCATTAATGGCGGAGTTCTGAGGTAACAAACATTTAAAAAAAAAAAAACAACAAGTGAATTGAGAACCTCCTCCTTTTTTGAAGTCTTTTAAAAATGAGTGGTTTTTATAAGATTAACGAAGTAGACCGTCTTTATTTATTTATTTAAAACTTTATTGCACAAACTTAAAAATGTACAACAGGTGGACTTAATGCCAAGGGCATTCTCTACCAGCCAACCTTTGGGTCATGCAGAAAGCAGGTAATGGGTGTGGTAAAGGTCCAAAATAAATTGTAATTGGTACTAAACAAACTATCATATTGCATACTTTATTTGGCATACTGAATTTCCTGCAAGATCAACATACTGTTTTAAAAATCGAACAGGGTCTATAATGATCTGTTTTATGTACCTATATAGAACACCTAAGTGCGTAACATTATAGAATGCAAGAATTTTTACAATACACTTTCAAGCATAATAAATATAAGTTCAAAGGATTGGTTGAGATCTGAAAATAAAACCGTACTGAAGCAAGTATAATTTGATAATACGGGCCAGGATTGCTCCGAATTGATTAATGTTGTGATTACCGCCGGTGATGGCTCCAACTCATTAGTAAGAATTATGCTAATTATTTGTAGCTATCGTTTCAATTACAGTTCTTGTTGGCCCTCTGACATATAACAAGTTTCAGTATTGTTTTATTATAGTAATTAATGACAGTGTAAGCACATTGCTCTACGCTTCTGAAAAACAGTAAAATAAAGATAGTTAAATAGACACTTTATTGCACAAAAAAAACATTAAAGATTATTAAAAAAAAGACACAGTTATGTACGTACAAGCAGGCAGTCATATCGCCAAAAGCGATCTTTTCCAGATCCAGACAACCTTTGGGCAGAGGAAATTAAGTTATAATTCAGGTGGGTAACGTAGTGCGAGAGCAAAAGAGTGCGTAAGACAAAGAAATAGAAATAAAAAATAAATAATTACATAAAAATAGCAAACAGTTTATTAATAATAGATGCATATATAATATACGTAGGTACTTAGACATAAATAAAATATAACTACATGGGGCACACTAAAAGTTTTGCACTTCTAGCTAATCGGAACTATTTGAATTTCGAATGTTATATTTTTTTAAACGTTGCAACCTTCTTAGTAATAACAAAAACAATTGGCGGGAAATGATTTGTCAATTGTTTTTTATCACACATCAAAGTTCTACGTACGCAACGAAAATGGAATTAAGTCGAAAAGTTATAGAGCGATGTTTTTTTATAATTTTAAAAGTTCTCTCTCTCCGCAAGACTGTGCCGCTCGTCTTCAAAATGATTTTGTGAGAGAAGCACCTTGTTTGAGCACCGTGAGGCGATGGTTTGCTGAATTTGAGAGAGGTCGAGTTTCTTTACATGACGAATTTCATGAAGGGCAGCCTTCAACTGCCGTCATCGAAAATTATGTGGCTACTATTAAGCGGCTAATTGGTATGAGTATGGCACTGATTGAGCTGGTGAAGTCGCAAGCAAAAGCTAATGTGTTTTGTATGTCTAAAGTGAGACACTTTTATGGTGCATCTACCGAAATTCCTTACCTAGCTACATTTCGCAACACAACAAACCTACGTAACATTGAGCAACTTTTTATTTTTTTCTTTATTGTGGACCATCCATAACTTACGTCACATGAATACTTTCAGAATGGTCCCATATAAATTTTGTTAAATTCTGATGATGGGATCTATAAGAAAATCATTAAACATTGCATGAACTCCGTACCACGCCAACTGATTTTAGTATCTATGTTACTCAATATCTATGACAAATGTGAACCGATTTTGATGATTCTTTTTTTATTGAACTTATACTTTAAAGACACTATAATAAAAATTTGCGGAATAAAATTAACCCCTAAGGGTGGAAAAATAGGAAATGAAATCGGAGTTCAGCAGTTAAATTTTGTTTGCACTCGTGAGATTTGTTTTGACTAGGATTTATCACTAAAATAGATGAAATAAGTTAATTTTGTAAGAACAATAAAACCGACTTCAAAAAACTGAAAAACAAAAACATTTAAACTCTCATCAGCTGGCACCGACTCCAAAAGTAACTGATTAGGTACTTATGTGTTAAGATTATTTTTAGCTTTTCAGTTTTTTAAAGTCATTTTTATTTTTTAATTTTAAATGTTTTTAAAATAAAACTAAAAACGTGGCTTATTCAAAAACGCTTTTACTCAGTCGATGAATATTTTGATTTTTTCAGACTATAAGCGTTTTAACCCATTTATTTTGCCTCTTTAATTTAATTTGACATACGTAAGTGTGACGTAATTTATGGATCGCTCCCTAAGGTTGTTACCCACGCTTAAAAATTCCCCCACAAAAAATGTCTGAGTCATGAAAGCAATTTTTACCTCTATTGTACTCAATCCGTGTGCTTTCTATAATTTTCTTTCTAATATTCACTAAAATACTCTCAATTAACTTATTCAGAAGTAAAAAAGCTTGTTTTGATTTATATTTTCTGTGCAAATACTCCATATTTTAAAGGGATTGTAAATGTAACTTTATTGCTAAAGGAAATGAAAATATTATGAACGGAAGAACGGTGCGAATGATATTAGCTAAGATAATAAATTGTGGCAGACGTGAGAGAAATGTTTTAATTAAGCTTCGGTCTGTGCTTTTAATTTTTTAGAAGAGTCATTTGAAAATTGGTTCAGATTTTCATTCGAATGAAAATTATTGATTGCGTTCTATGAATTCAAATATTGTAGGTAAGTTTTTTCAATCAAGACTTCTATGTTAAATGGTCATTAAAATATAATTAGGTACCATATTGTATTGTATCTTAATATTTCGCAAAAGCATGGTCAGTTTCTAGTTTGTTATTTCGTCAATTTATAATTTAAGTATTTTGATACTTTAGGTAACTCCTTACATTAAGTCCTTCAGATATTAAATGGCGCAAGTTTCGCTGTGTAATAAAATTTAAAAAACCCACGATGAATGTTAAGTAAAATACAAAAATAAAGTGTAATCAATAAATACATTTTCGAATAAATATGTTCCTTGTACTTTACTCAGGTTTAATGCATCCCTGTGTTATACCACGAGGCTGGTATTAAGTACATTACCAAATGAAATACCAGCCTACCAGGCCGACATTTGGTACTCAGTACATTTTGAGTTTCTAATTTGCAGCCCCCTATTAATTCTTAATGACATAATAGAAAAATATATAATAATAAATTAAATCTAAAAAACACAGTAATTACAACATCTTTAATCAAAATAATCACAAACCTTATAAACATAAATATGCTAAACATACCTAATTTTTGTGGGATCAATATTTAGTACGAAAATGGCGGACGACTACACATTTCATGTTTCGATGCTCTACTGATGTTGACACATTTATGCCAGTTTTTTCAAATTGACAATCAAAATCAAAAGAAAAGTCAAAAATCATTTATTCAATTAAGGACAGAAAATTGCCACTTAAGAACGTCAATAATATTAAAGGCCCATATGGGGCCAGAACATGACGTCTCCTTATTTTTTAGGCCCTACTAGCGCTTTGAAGCAAGACAGACAACCTGGCAAGTGCTGAGAAGAAACGCCGGAACAAAATCAGTCACCACTAGCTGCCACAAAAAAATATAAATCAAAATAAACAGGTAGGTACATCAGTTTAGTCTGGTTGGACTGACCATATATTCTTGTCATCGAGATAGTCTTAAATTTTATAATACCCCTTAGACATTAGTGTAGTTTTGACATGACTTAAATTTATTAATAGGAAGTTCAATAACATTGTAAGGTATATTATTTTAAAAAATAGTTCAATTTCCCTAATCTTTGTCCTCTACCTGAAGGTTGTCTGGAAGAGATCGCTATTAGCGATAAGACCGCCTAAATTTTACATCTTTCTGTAAAAATCATATGTAATTTACTTGTATGGTGTGCAATAAAGAGTATCTATCTATCTTCCCAAGAATGAATTACTTGTTTAGGCCAATCTAAAGTTTAAGACTACAAGTTTGTTTTTGTTTCTTGTGTTATTTATATGAATGAATATAACTTTTTTTAATAAAAAGATCAAAATTTCTGCGTACGTACATGATATTATCAAATATGTCTTGACTGGCCACAGTGAGTATGTCGATTTCTTTAAAGAAATCTCTCAGGGATTCGCGCGGACTAAGTTTGTAAATAGCACGAATGGCTCTTTTCTGTAAAATAAAGATGATATCGATGTCCGCAGCAGAACCCCACAAGAGAAGACCATAAGACAATAGAATGTAGTTTCTACTTGAGGTAAAGATTTTTTAAACTAAGCACATTAAACGTTAACACCAAATAAACCTTATTATCAAAGAAAGTAGTAATAAAAAGAGTATTCAATAAACCTTTATAACCATCGTTGATGAATCACCAACCCTTTACTACAGAAAACCGCATCTGAATCGATCGATCCGTTTCGAAGATAAATGTCAAAATTCGAGTACACACACAACCTCACATCCTCAACGGATACGACTAACACATACTCCGCGTCGTGGGTAACAAATGATACTTTGTATTTTATTTTATCTAAATACTTACTGTATTAAAACAATATTATATTTATAACGCATTTTCAACCTTCGTCTGTATTTATTTATGCAAGATTTCAGAAACTTATTACGTTGGCTACCCACCGAATTAAAACACCTAAAATTCATAAGTAAAATTTGCTCATAAAATCCACGTTTGAAATTAAAAAGAATTTTTAGAACATTTAAGTAATATGGCATAGCATTGTCTCAAAATTATTTTCGAGTACCGAAGAAGTGTTTTCTTATTCAGAAGATTTAACTCGTTTTAATCAGACAGATAACCTGAAAATGTTTCTGTGTGAATGTTTCAAGGCAAAAATGTCCGGAGCTTGATTCCTGGGGGGGCAACTATGCAAATTTGTCTCCGTTTTCCTAACTTTTGGTTTTACAACTTTTTTGTTTAAAGTGCGCTTATTTCTACTTGCGACAAAATAGAGCGTAGTGAAACGAACTGACTGCGGGGGTTTTAATGTAAATTATTAATTTGCATCTAAAGAATAAATCATTGAGAAGTTTTTGTTAGGTTTCGTGCCACAGAATTTCTTAAAATAATGCTTATTAATGCAACTGCATTTAGCAATTTGAATAAAATCTATTGTAATTCTTGCAAACAATGCTCTTTTGATTTTACTTAAAATAGTCATCATAACACCACAATAAATAAACGTGTGGCTAAGAAGAGTACGACGCCAAGAATAGTAAAGATTATAATAGTAATATTAATTCTCAATTTGGCTTTCGCAATTTATGGACTGTTCTAGAAAAAGTTGGGTAGCCCGAAAAAATCTAGTCCGACTTCTACACGATGGCATGACATGCTGTGTGTCCGCAAATGGCGGGCAAACGGAATACTTTCCCGTCAGCTGTGTATTCGCCATCTATTTTGCAGCTGTCGTCAAAGAAACACTACAAAATGTATCGACGGGCATCCGCATACGCTTCCGAACTGATGGAATGCTTTTTAATCTTGCCAGATTAAGAGCCCACTCTAAAGCCTCTCATAAGATGATCACTAAGATCATGTACGCGGATGACTTGTGCTTTTTAGCCGAGTCCCCAGCTTCTCTACAACGTTTAAGTTAACTAGTCTCGAAGAGACATGTGTGAGGTTTGGTCTCAAGATAAGTGTCAGCAAGACGGAAATCATGACGTCAGGCGTGGCATTAGACGAACCTCTTAAAATCTGTCTTGGTCAAGATGTTCTAAAGTGTGTGGAGATGTTTAAATACCTGGGTAGCATGATAACATCGCAATGCGACCTTGATGCCGAAATTAACAGCAGAATTGCTGCTACCTCAGCTTCTTTTGGCAAACTCCGATCAAGGGTCTTTCGCTCGCATGATCTCAAACTAGCGACATAAATCTCGGTATATAAAGCTATTGTCCTGCCAAGCCTACTGTACTCCTCAGAGACCTGGTGTCTGTACCGAAGACACATAAAGGCACTGGATCAATTCCATTTGCGTTGCTTGCGAGATATCATGGGCATCCACTGGACGGACCGTATCAGAAACACAGAAGTTTTCCGTCGCGCTAAGATCTGTGGCATTGAAGCTTATCTGATGCGGCGTCAGCTAAGGTGGTGTGGTCACGTGTTTCGCATGCCAGAAAACCGCTTAGCAAAACACATTCTTTACTGTGAGCTTCAAGAAGGCAAGCGCAAGCAACGCGGACAGCTTCTACGGTATAAATAAGGATGTGCTCAAAAGGCATATGAAAAAGTGCAACATTGACCCCTCGACATGTGAATCAATAGCTGCAAAACGCCCGGAATGGAGACATCTCTTAAAGCAGAACATCGACGCTTTCGATTGCTTACGAAGAGACGAACTCGACGCTAAGAGAGACGAGTTGAAAGCCAGACTACCTACGGCTTTAATTTACAATTAAAGCAGCGGCGTACTCACTTGACCGATGTGCCGAAGGACTTTTAAAGCAAAGATTGGATATAACAGTCATATGCGAGCACACGGCCGCGTTGGGCAGCGAAACGCTACAGCTGAGTCTGTCCAGCAGTCGCTGTAGCCGAAATCGGCTCTGACAGTAGATAGTAATATTAATTAAATTATAATAGTAGTTTCTATTGAGAAGATCTCTGGGTACGACATATAACAGAAATCGTAATTTTATCTTATTAAAAAAACTCTTTTTGTATTGCCATTTTAAAAAATGATTTTATAGGACAGCTTGTTTCTGCAGTCTGGCATGGCATGCAAAGAAATGTGATTGCGTATTCACGCGGCTTAGCCACATATGCGCACATGTCATTTTTATTCAACTACTTGGAACAAACTGGCTGCTATGGCTGGCTGTGCCCTTCGAAGTGCAAACTCAAAAGGGTGTGAAACTAGACTAAACACTACAACAAAAAAAGGAAATATTTATGAAGGTGGTTAGGTTATGTATAACGCTGAAAAAGGTATGTGCAATCATATGCTTATATACAACAAATGCTATGGTGAAGCCAGGAAGATTGCTTTTTTTTTCAATGTGCCTTTGACCATTCGGTGATCACTACCGGTTTTTAGCCTGTTAATCACGGAGATGTCATTAAATATTCATAGCCTTGTAGTCCTGATGATGTCAATCTCATTTTTTGTGGAACCATCGGGACTCACCCAGGTCCACTTCCTGTGAGGCAGCTTCTGAAAGAAGGAGTTATAATTACAATACATTCGTTTTCGGTGAGAAAGTGTATTCTTTACGGCCGTCCCTACACGGCACGATTAATATAAAAAAACGAAATCAGTTATTTACTAACTTTCGTAGTAGTACGGAAAAGCGTCGGCCACTGCACCGCTGCGCCAAATATGAAAACTCATGTCACTGTCGAGAGTGATGATTGTCCACATACAGTTAATAGTCATTCATTCCTATTATAAACTGGACTGATAATGTCCTCAGTACTCCAGACACGGAGTAACCGAAGCACTCTGTCGCGTCCGACATTATGCAATATCGTCCGCGCATACAATATTCATTACTCGGATTCGTCCTAATGAGACAATGTATTCAGAGTTTGTGGACAAAGGAAGGAGTGACTACTGCAGGCGACGAAGCTTGTAATTGTCGCTGGTATTAATTTAATCTGTAACCAAGTTAATGAGAGAACGTAATTACGTGATAAATAATCTAAATCGCAACTAGTTTGTAGAAAACTGTCACACTTCTGTAAGAATAACTGAATGCTTTTTAGTTTTAAACTCGATTCTTTTTGAAAGGCCTTGTACCTATTTGAGATGTACATTTCAATAGCGACATTGTAGAAATGTAATCGATTTACAAGTTCGGTTCCGCTAATAATGGCTCTATCGTACCTCTATAAGAAGTAGCATACAATGTTAAGTTTTAATCACTCTATATCTAACTAAACGAACCGTTCATTTAACCGGTATAAGCAAATGAGTAAGGTAGTAATTTCAAGAGACAGAACTAACGCTCTTTGTGCAACTACTGTACTAGTCAGCATCAAAAGTAACTAATCAATAACAAAATTTCAAATGTCACAATGTCAAATGACTTTTAAATGTCACAATCAGGTTAGAGAGGCGACCATACCGGACCTGGTGTCGCTGTCTCTGAGCTCCCGGGTTCGATTCCCGGTCGGTCAATGTAGAAGAAATACTTTTCTGTCCCACAACACCCATACCCGAGACGATGGGTGCTGTGTTACCGTAGTTATTTTTGATGTCTGTAACACAAGTGCCTAATTATCATAAGATCAGAGCAATGTATGTGATCATAATCATCATCATTTTTGTTTTACATACATCATCATCTATTTATATAAAAATAAATCTCTATTTTCCCTTGGTCATCGCATTACGCGTGAACGTATAAAACAATTTCGCTAATTCTTTTTTTGTTGTGTTAATTATGGTTAAAAGAAGGTCAGAAAGAAAAAAAATTAAAGTAGCCTAGAAAATTATTTATGAGTAATCTAAAGACCACGTGAACGAAGTCGCGGGCAATAGCTAGCTCATTATAATACTATTTCGACAAAGTTGTGCTACTGATCTTTTTTTGCTATGGCGTATGCAGAAACATACAGCAATGTAGAACGCAAGTTTCAGACAAAGGTTTAACTGTGACGTACATATGTCGCAGCAAACTGGTTGAATCAACTATTTTATTTATTGAATGACTACAGCCTGTTCACCGACTGCCGGAATTAAATCAAGTGTTTAAACGCGGTCCAGTCAAGTAGTTGACTGTAACGTTAATAAACCGGCTAAATGCGTGTCGGGCCACCCGCACTGTAGGGTTCTGTAGTTTCCCGTTACAGTAGGCGGTATTTGCTACCTGTTTTACATAATTAACAACATCATCTAAGTAATTTTCTTCTCTAAGTACATTCCACAAGTTAATTCGGTAACTTAAAAAACCTGTCTAGTTGTGTAATTTTCCTATTAGTTAACTCCATAATACACCGTGGAATTTTAACCGTTTTAGAGACGTTTACAGGATATTCTTCCCTTGAAAATAAACAACTTTTTCTTTTGGACCAAGAACAAAAACTCGAAAAAACATTACTTCAAACAAACTGATATCAGCTGGTCTGCGGCTTAGTATGGGGAGGGGATTTTTTTTTACGGAGATAGAAGTTGTTTCCATAAAAAAGTGTCATTTTTTATAGAAAGAAAATCTTGTAAACGTCTTAAAAACGGTTAACATTACCGGTGTATACTGTCTTGTTTTATATCACATTTCTTAAAGCAACCATTTCGCTGGCAAAGGAAAAACGAAAAATTGGACTTTAATGCTTAATATTATTATTACTTAATATTACGAATCACTGAATCATAGAAAAGCGTTTGCACACATATAATATTTTTTAATGACCTACGGATATCGTACTCCATGCGATAGACTAGAATTCCCAATGTTCGTTACTTATGGAAAGTAGCATGTTTTTTATATCAAGATTTTAGCATAGGTACCACTTTGTCAGCATTAATATGTAATATGTATACCCTTGCGAAATTACGGTTTTCTAGTAGTAAGAGTCTCTGAGCTAAGCCGCGGACAGACAGACAGACGGACGAACGTTCACGGCAAAACTATCAGGGTTTCGTTTAGTACCTATTCAAATTACTTACTAGATAGTGTCAGTCTAGATTTATATGACCATAAATTCCATTAGGGAACCAAACAACGTAACGCAACTGTTTTATTCAAGTGTATAATATGATATTCACGCTGCGCATGATATTGTTGTCACGTACCGCATTCGTACCTATATGTTGTATTGTATGTCAAATGGCAAACAGGACATGCACGAAGTCTCTGGAGACTCAGTACAATGGAGCAACTCTATCCTGCTCTGTTGTACAGTCGAGTACAACCACAGTAGGTATTGTTTTACTAACTAAACTTTTTTTTAATTGAATTTGTCAATGCCAAAAACTCGATAAAGTTACAATGTTACACAAAACACCAGAAAATGGAGAAGTTTGAATTACATTTAGTAAGCCCACAAGTCAGATTTGTTTATGTGATGTATTTAAAACTATTAGAAATATAGTAGGTACGTACAGTACACTGCTATTTTTTAAATTTTTTGATATCATCAGGTGTAAAGATGAGTAGGTATGTTACTTTCGAATCGGTCACATCCGTAACGATGATCTAAGTGATTAAACTTTTGCGAATGACTGTACTCTAGCCGCTGTGTTCGCTCATTGTTGTTTTGAGTAATCTAATTGCTGAAAATTAAGTTTGGCTTTGTAACTAATCCGTGATCAAGGCTCAAGGCAACAGATTAAATCATAAGCTTGAGTCTGAGCAAAGGCTCCATTCGTTAAAATTATCATTTTGGCCCGTTACTTTATTGCTGTATCAACTAATATTACAGATTAAAAGCTAGACCTTTTATAGGTAGGGGCTGACTGTACTATGGCTACGCTGTGTAAAAACTAGTTTACACCTACTAAAATAAAACGTAATCAATAAAATCATGTTTTTTCTGCAGTTTATAGGCTATAGGTACTTTATAATGGAAGGTACTTTTTAATTTTTTTTACCCAACCACTACTTTGCCCAGAAGAAACAGTGCAAGAAACTCGGCCAAAGTTGCTAGACTTCACAAATAAAAATTTTACGAGTTAAATGTTCCTAGTTTATTGAGAATGAGTTAATAAACACTAAAACCATGGTACAGTCAACGACAGGTCAACCTACCCAAAAAGTTAGAGGTCATTTAACCGATTTTCAACTTTAAGTCCTACATGTAGAGATCAATATCAATTGAAAAAAAAATGACGTTTTGTGGTAGGTTGACGTGCTGTTGTCTGTACATAGTTGTAATCTGAAACAATTATTTCAATGTTACTAAACCATTTAAAAAAATACGTTGAATGTAGGTAGTATAATTTAACAAAAGTCAATAGTGAAACAAATCCTGTAATAAGCTTATTCAAGTCGAGTGTATGTCGAACAAACAAATGCTGAATGCACTGGGCAAATTTGCGGAGTGTGAACATACCACAAAGGCAGTCCTCGCTACGTCAACCGAGATGAGTACCGAGAATGTCTCAGACTAAACAATAGCCAGTGGGTTACCCTACCAGTGGATAGGCAAGGCTTTCCTTTTAATCTTATCAGTTAAAACCCCATTCGAAACCACCCGACACTGACAGAGACACGGTCCCTAAGGATCTGTCTCTCTTTTTCTTTAGATGTTCCTTTACATTATCATCAGTGTGGTACCATCTCAGATAATGAGCCAGTCTTGTAATCTCGTTAGTCGTTTTGTACTTAAATGCCAAAGGTCACGATCAGGATCATTATGTAGAATAAAATACAAAGATTCACCTCTTAGAGTTTTTATAGTGTGGTTTTCTATTGCTATCTCAATTACGAAGACAGTCAACCTGTATACCGGGTTTACGAAATAATAGGACACCCCTTAAAAACTTTTGACGACCCGACAGGTGTAGTGCGGTTCTAACACCATGGGTCCCGAGTTCGATTTCCAGTTCCAGTCAATTCAAAAACGATCTTGTCCGAATCGGCTCGACGCTGTATGTACTGGGAGACACCCTAGCAAAAATACATTATCTGGTTCCCCGTTACAAAAGGATCTTAATACTTACAGTACTTCGTGACTATGGCAATAGGCTAGTTTTCTGGGTCAAAAAAAGATTATTCTATTTAGGCGGTCAGTTAGATTATCAAAAAATATTGGACCCATATTTTGTCTTTTGTTAATCAAACAAAAAATTACAAAGATAAGCGCATTAAAGTGAGCACGTGACGTCACGCCTTACTAAAAAGTGTCGCAAGGCGTGACGTTACGCGGAACTTTAACGGGCTATATCTTCATATTTTTTGTTTGATTAAGAAAAGAAAAAATACGTGTCCAATATTTTCTATTAATCCAACTGACGGACTAATTAGATTTTTTTAGGAAACTAGCCCATTAGTGTTGTCTGGGGTACGGAATAAGTAGTCTTCTCTCTAGCACATATTACAAAAAAAAACCTATCGGTAAAATTGTTGTAAGGATATAAAGCAGCTGATTTCGTGGTTTTGAGAGTCCTATTTTTTGTAAACCCTGTTTATACCTCCAGATAACAACTTTTTATTCAGATTAATTTGTTGTAATATGTCGTCAGCAACAGCCTAGTTATTTAGTGTATGAATGGATTAATGGCCATTGCCTAAGTTTTTTTCTGTTATATCTCAGAAATAAAGAAGTAATGCGCGAAATACGATAATAGCACAAAGTAGTCTGTCACTCTTGAAAATACTCTTTGCTAAAACTCTTGCAACTCTAGACACTAAAACACTATCTAGAAGTGTTTAAATAGCTTCAAAGCGCTTTTAGTAACTGAAGCAGTATCCGCCAATGCACTGCGGAACTGGCATACTCTCGGACTGGGGAATGCAAGCTTCACGTGTGTGGACGTGTAAATAACGTGATAAATGTATACAGGGTAAAAATTATCAGTTAATCCGACAATTATTTAACAATACATCATTTTAAACGTTTAAGGAAATAAATATAGGTACATTTACTCAATAAACAACGGCGTTTTATTTAGTATTTTCGAATTAAATTAATGTAAATCGAAAAAATATTATGAACATTATTTTTCTTAATCTATTAAATAAATTTTATCATTGTTCATTTTCGAACTTGCCTAAATAATAAAAAGTCTGAAGTTTTATTAAATAAATTAATATACCTAAATAGTTAAATATTAAGGTAAGTAGCCAGAGCACTTGTGTTAAAGAAATCAGAAACGACGATACCACAACACCCAGACCCGAGATAATATAGAAAAGTTCGTTTTCTACATTGGCACGACCGGGAATCGAACCCGAGACCTACGCCAAGTCCGGTGTGCTCAGCTACGGAGGTCGACAAGCTTTTTGGTGTTTCGACACCCTTGCCGGTAATTTCGGTGCAAAACATGTTTGTCACTTAGGCAGTGATTTTTGCTCGTTTTTCGGACGGAACCAAACGATCTAATAGCGGATGCAACCAAACGGTCTAATATTATATCTGCGAGATATTGATAGTTGAAATAATTAAATATATTCCTCATGCTATTTGAACTTCATGCTGCAATTGAAAGGCAAAAGAATTAAAAATATTAGTCATAATGTTGCTCTTCGTGCCCTTATCGTTTCTTTGTTTTGGTATTGCTATCAGTAGCTATAGTAACATACGAAAGGAATTAAGAAAATAATAACAGTGTCACTTATCCCCTTTACCCTGTATCGTAAGGCCGAGCACATATTTGCCAAGGAAAGTTCGCACACGAAAACACAAGTTCACGACACGTTTGAAACATGCAGATCGCCCCAAACTAAACTTGCCTCCACCCAAAATTCCTGCATTATCTATTTTATTACATTTTCCTTCTCAGTTCGTTTCCGATTTCCCGGTAGACCCGGGAACATTTCCTCGAGCAATTTCCTTTTGTTTTTATTTTACCTGACTGTGGGTATTTAATTGAAGAGGGTAATGTGAACGAGTTATTAAAGTTTGTTGATCCAAACGAAATGTTATACATGTTTTACCTAAACAAAGACAAAATAAGTATTCCAAACAAAGTAAAATAATTAGGTATCTGCCTTTTATTTATGGAAGCGTTGTAAAATGTACATTGTAATATTGTTATAACTCAGAAAGGTAACATACCAGTAAACAGACTATACCTATTATGTTAGACCTATTATGTATATAAAAGGTTGTGTATCATAGAAATTGTATTACATATTAAAGATCTTAAATAACTCTATACCTCATTTAACCATCTCTAGTTGGTAATCTCTCTTTGGAATTTTAAAGTCATTAAAAATATAGTTACTATGTATGACCAAAGTCGCTATCAAAAACTTGTTTAAATCTTATAAATTAACTGCACAATCATTGTCACCCTAACCATTTTACTTTAGATAAACACGTTCGCAACACCAATACGAACGTAGAATCGAGTTTAGAATCAATTAGCGAGACTGTTCACTTAACTAACATAAGAGAATTATACCAAACAGTAGATACCCCACTAAGCGCACAAGAAATAAATTACTAACACTCCCGCTTTTATTTTCTCATTTGAATCGCAGCGGTCGGGCAGTGTGTTGTTATAGGCTATGTGTGTCGCGCGAATTCATTCACAGAAACTCGGACTACACAGAGCCGTTCAGTTATACTTGTTAAAAAACCAGTCACGCCGTTAAATCAATATCGCCGGCACGCTGTTAAAGTCCATAAGTGGGCGAACTGGCAGACGAACCAAGCGGACAAGTGGTCACACATATTATTAGCACGAAAATGTGTTTATATTAAGGTTTTAGCAACACATCTAGCTTTGGTCAGTGTGATTCAACACTGACAACAACACACATTTTTCACGACAACATTTTTCACTTCTTTCCGGAAAAAAATAGGGTAACTAGTAGGTAATATTCAAGCAGCCAAACTCTCACAAAGCAGTCACCAGTTCGCTAGTGGGACAATTATTGTCCGGCTAGATGCACCACACATTGATGAGGTTGGATTGGACTTTATAATGTAGTCCAAAATCGTAAGATATCCCATTCCACCTATTATACTCTCATGACCAGCTTAGAGTTTCCAGTGGGGAGTGATCCAACTGTTCTGCTCTGAATTGTGTAACTTACGCAGCTGACACTATCAGACATTAAGGCAAAGCTATCAATCTGGCTTTTAATTAAAATCCAGCGGAGCTTAGGGTAATCGAAAAACACAACTGACTCTAGTATGGATGCCTCTTTTGTTTTACTCGTATCTTCCTTATTCAGGGTTTGTATCGTTAGTATCGTATAGTGCTCTGTATCGTTTCCAGTTGGGAGGCACTTAACCGTGATATACTATCAACCGTACAAACTATACGTATATTTATATACTATTTATTTATTGATATCCAATGGACTGTATTAGAGTATAAATTGTGGTAGGTAATCATTCGTTTCTATCGGCACGATAACATAAAGGATTTGGCTGTCATTTATTGAAAAGTGTTTTTTTACGCTATTAATGAATTCGTATTTTTTACAATTTTAACCCTATTCAATTGTCTGGTAATGTTTTTACAATATATTCAAGAAAAACAATAGATTATTTTTAATTTTGATCGTAAGTAAATATATTATTTACGACTCTACAAATTAGTTTTAGTTACTAGTACAAATTGTATATTGTTTATGTTATTTGTGTTTTTTTACTAATAAAATAACTTATTTGAGGTTCTTTTTAATTATCTAAAGTTTGTTTATAGAAAAAAAATGAATAAGAAAGTTACATGCTATAGGATTCAAAATATGTCGATAGTCTTTATCAATTAACTCCATCGGTTAGGAAAGAGGTAGACGACAGTTTAATTAGAGAGGCTGGAACTCCCTCTCCCCTTTCCCTCCCGGGGGGAATCACCCCGCGGCGTGTTTACCCGACAATATTAATGATTAGGCACCACCCCTTAAATTTGAAACATATCAAGAAATATGAGGAAAGGTTTCTTAGATTTGCATATTTTAATGAGCAGAGCAAAACATTTTATGAATTCGTTTCTTACTATGAGAATGAACAATAAACGAAACCTTTTGTTTGTTTCTGTGTTGAAAGAAACCATATTCTTAAAAAAATTGTTATCTTTAATTCTATGCATACCGTGTGAGAAAGTAATATCAATTGACACTCTTTCAGTCATATTTGTCGACCCCCGTAGCAGAGAGGCGAAAACGCCAGACTTGGGGTCGCCATTGCTGAGATCCCAGGTTCGATTCTCGGTCTTTCTCGGTCGGTCAGTGTCGAAAAAGAACTTTTCTATGTTAGATCGGGTTTGGCTGTTGTGGTACCGTCATTGTTTCTGATTTCTATAACACAATTGCTCACCTACTTAAGTTACTTACCTTAGGATCAGAGCAATGTATGTGATGTGGTCAAATATTTATTTATGTTATTATTAATCATGCAACTTATTATGCATGCAACAATCTTTTAAACTAGTATATCTACATATTACATTACTACCTACTACTACCTAAATAATTCAAATTTCAAATTCAAACGTTTATTGCATGTCACATTACAATTTTGCGATATTTTTTTTAGATAAATAAAGTATACATGTGACGCCCTGCAAGACCGTTTCCCAATTTAATAATTTAATTTCTAATCATACTTGAAAAATACGCTTGTTTATAAACAATTGTACGGTTTATTATGAGTATCGGTTGCTGGTTCAAGCTGACCCCTAATCAATAGGCTGCTCATCAACTCCTAAACAACTCACCTCTTTGTTAATTAATTGACTCGTAAACAACTCTTGTTGCAGCTTTATTTTTGGAACAACTTATAGTCACTTGTAACTCTTCTCTGTTAGACTGGAAGGATATACTGTAAATATATTTTAACAACCTCCTGAGCTAGCAGTTCGCGCTCTAAAAGGCGGTTGCGGGTTTGAATCCCGAAAGAGGCAAATGTTTGAGTAATGAGCCCAAACATTTGTATCTTTCTAAGTCATGGATGCGTTTAATAATGTATTAAAGTATGTTTATCCGTTATCTAGACCCCATATTGTACTAGTATTAGTTTTGCTTAGTTTTATACTAGATATTTGGTGTGATTGTTGGATTATTTTAATTTGGCCCCCCAGTTGCTTTGTTTTTTCTGCCTTGACAAATAAATACCAATCTTTGTTTTTCTTGGATAAAAAATAAGGCCAGACCAGGTAAAATCAGTTTTACCCGATAACTTAAAGGTGGTAAAGTTTCTACAATAGTAACACTAGTTTACGCAGATAACGTTTGACATAGAGTCTGCGTCGCGTCGCCTGTGGCGCGGTGAATGACGCCTACGCTGTTGCGGCGCCCGCCCACGCACTACGGTAGCGTAGTCGAGGGGACAAACATTTTGCCGGCTTTGGGCTTAGCATCCACGGCGAGGTCAGCTATCAGAGACATCTTAAAATGGCTTTTACGTAAACAAAGTTTACACTGTCTATGACTGTACTTACTCGTATCAGTAATGAAGTATGGACATTCATTTTAGCACCGTTGAGGAGAAATAGTCTCAAGTAGTAATAAATAGTATGAAATAAACATACTGAGGGATTTTTATATAAACAGAGATGAACAATTGCTACTTAATCAATATAAAAGTAATATCAATATATATTTTTAATACACATAAGCAGAAATCATACTTCAACAGGCAGTGGTACTGTATTAGCATTATGCGTTGTAAGTGTTTGTACCATAAATGTCAAAAAATAAATGTGACTTCGTATGTCAAGGTAAGTGCGTTATTATTAGGCGGACTTCTGGTATCATTGGATTGGGATTTAATTTAAATGTTATTTTAAGATTGTAAGCCAGAAATTGACTTGGAGCTTATGATTTCACGATACTATGCAAATAACGTTTGACGTGGAATCTGCGTTGTCTGAATGATACCCGCGATGTTGCGACGTCCGCCCACACTTGCGCTAGCGTAATATAGACTTGAGGGGATAGGGATTGTACCGGCTTTTATTATCACGCCTCTTGGTCCTTTTGAATTGTCGTCTTATAAACATAATGATTGTAAACTTGAAACTCATAATACTTCCGAGATAACTTAAAACTCCACTGAGGCTGCGTCGGTCGCGGCGTCCTTAGTGACGCCCACGTCAGCAGTGCGGAACACACCCACGCGACTCTAGCGTAGTCAAGGGAACTGGGATTTTTCAGAATTCGTAATGAAATCTCTTTTTCTTTAAATTTTAAAATTACATTTAACGCGAACTAGTACATGTAATCAAAAATACAGGAGTTATATACGCACAGGCTTTATATAAATTTAGGCATTATATAAATAAGTCAGTTAAATCTACAAAAAATATTTGTTCCAAAATTCAACATAAACCTTATGTTATTTTTTATTTTGCGACAAACACATTTTTTCGGAATCTTAAATTGAGATCTTGAAATGCATATATAATTCGAGAAGACTGGGTTGCCCAAGTTATTGGCATACTTGGCCTTTAAGTTAGTCTTAAGACGAATTTACTTAGCTATATATTCATTACCTACTTTAAACTTCACACTCTTGCTTTAAGAGACCTAAAAGTATATAACTATTGAAAAATAGACAAATAATCATTACATCTTCAGAGTAATACATTTTGTTTATCTCAACTTGACTTCACATCCTTATTTACAATAACTTTTCTCAAACTTGAAGCAACGATATTAGCCTCAGGATTCATAACCATTCGAGAACGAATTGACAACCGATTAGTCACGTGACACTATTTTATTTGTTAGGTCTACCAACAACTGTTACATTATGTAATAGCTCTAAAAAAGAAGTCATTTCTAAACTTATTGCACAGTAACCTAATGGTAAACACTACATAAACGATTGAAAAGATAAAAAATACACTTAACACATAAAAAAATAACAACAACTACAGCCTACTAGCCATAAATATTGGACAACACGACATACATGGCTCTGATCCTATGGTAAGTAGGTAAAGCACTTGTTTCACATAGTTTATAGATTGACAACTTGCTGTCGACCGGTTTGGAATTGGGGGTTGATCAGTCACTTAAAATAAAACATAATTTTCATTAAAACGATAATAAACATATTTTCATGAAAAAAGGGTAGTAACCCTAATAACCTAACTTGTAATATATAACTTGTAAGTACTCATAGCCCCTACACCATGGCTAGCGTAACCGCGTCGCGAGCGTGGGCGCCACGCAGCCGCCCACGCGCCGCGGGAGGCGGGAAGTCGGGAACTACCCACACCACTCAGATCCAGTGATTCATTGCCGCGACCACATTATGGATTGTACGTCCTATCAATTCATTTTCGTTTGTTTGCCACTGGAATTGAAGGAGCTTTTGTTGTAATTACGTCGCAATTTCAAATTATCTAATTTGTTTATTTATTATTCACGTGTTTGACAAAAACAGTTAAGTGCGAGTCGGACTCACATGCGAAGGGTCCCGTATCACAGAATAATTTACAGAACAGTTTCAAACTGAAAAAAAAAGTTAAGAAAAGAAATTGTATTGCCATAAAATGATTGAACAAAAAATGCCACCTTTAATATCAACTTAATTTAATATTTTTATTGTCTGTTGTTACAGTAACATCCATTTCAAGTGTTTAGACACGTGTGTTGCAGTAAAAAAAATACAGGCCAGTTGTCACTGGCCAGACAAACAGCGGAGCCTTAGTAATAAGGTTCCGTTGGCACAATTTTAAACGGCACACTAAGAATGGCGGGATAATCGTGCACCTTCCGCGTATATAGTCGAGATGATACAATCGTATTTAATTATAAATAAATATTGGACAAAATCACATACATTGCTCTGATCCTATGATAAGTAGCTTAATCACTCGTGTTACAGAAATCAGAAACAACGACGGTACCACAACACCCAGACCCGAGACAATATAGAAAAGTAATTTTACTATATTGACCGACCGGGAATCGAACCCGAAACCTTAGAGATAGCGACACCAAGTCCGGTATTCTCGCCTCTCGGCTACGGAGGTCGTCAATTTATCATTATCATCATCAATCAATCAATCATTATGAATTTTAAACTTGCAGCAGATAGTACGATTTTCTTTGTTGCATTAACAGAGTTCGCGTAAATGGGCCACGTTTGCGTTCCGCTTTATTCCACTCAGTTTGGTTTAAGCTTTATACTGAATTAATAATAAAACATACAAAAGCAATTTGATTATGTAAAAACCTTTTAAATATTCGATGGAGGTACATGTATCTAGACGATGTTAGTGCATTAAGATGAGACCTTAACATGACATCAAAGGTAACTTTGTCTAGGGCAAACGTCAGACTTTGCAGTAGTTTATTGCGTGTCTATTGATTTATTTATTTACTTATTTCGGGATTCGATAATTCGTGTGATTGTTGGAACATTTTATTTGTTTATTTTATAGCTCATTGGCACAGTAAATTTCCCCAGAACACAAGTCTCAGGTTTAATTCACGGTCAGGAATTTAGAAATAAGTTCGACTAGGTGGACATTTCTGTTTGTACTTACAAAAATGGTAGCCTCTTGTGACAGAAGTATGCAGAGGTACATGACATACAACAGTGTCATGCAAATAGACATAAAAGCAAAGTTGTCGACATCTTTTATGGTCCAAGCTATTGTAGTTTATTTTAGGACTTACTGCGAGTTATTTAACTCAAATACTTAGACGTTCTGCATTCGCTGTCCCCAGTTTTATGTCAGTTGAAAGAAAAAAGCATAGACGCATGCAATACGAATACTTAGTCTTCAAAATAACTGCCACAATCCCAATAGAGCTTTACGTAGAAAAATGTTTCACCCACACCTGCAGTTCTGGAAACGACGTTAGGTTATGTACTCACATCACCAAGCACACTCACTAAAAGTTTCCAATATTTCACTGGGCATTTGCCTAAATAGGAACGACAAAGCACCTTGTTTCGTCTTCACTCAGCCCGGCTCGCACTCATCAGTGCAATCCTGATGTGAATGTCACGGATCACTTCACACAACCCCAACCCTAAATCATCAGGCGTTACTGCCCCACCAGGGGTTTTCTGTAATACTTAATAAGTAACAAAGAAATTTAAAAATATATATGTTCTCACCACAAACAAGTAGTTACAAAATATGTTTAAAGTTCCGTTAGGTATAACTACGTCCAAGTAACTCGTTTGTCGAGACTAGTGATCTATGGTAAGTAAAACAAAACTTGTGTCACAGCTTAGACCTGGGTCTAAGGTCGCGAGGTCTGTGGGTGACCCCAAGATTTTTTAAATGTATACTAATACCTCTGGCATCCTTATAACTACTTATATACGTTTAACAATTATTATAATATTTTATCCTATTTTTACAAATTATTCATAAGGAGACTTCTGTCACTTGGTACGATCACTTATTCGTAGTAAGTAAGTAGTTCTCATTTATTCGGTATTCGTTCATTCATTACTTTTCCCGCCACATACACACATCCCATAATAGAGCTTCTCTTTCTAACGCGGTACCTACATAACGTAAAAATTACTAGCCATTACTCAGTCCGGAATTTCTATCTCGCTGTTAGAACTATTACTCAAGTTTACACCCTAAATCCTATAAAGCCTGGACAGAGGTTTAAGACTGTTACAGTATACTTAGTACCTTTATTCATGCACTATAGAACTCTCAGTTCATATGTAATTTAGTATGCTGAGTTCTGAGTTGTTGTAATTGTTATTTTTACTAAAATGAAACAGTAACATTAGTACTAGAACGTATTTGAATCAAATCTACATTTCACAATACTTAGCCTATTATTACACATTCACTAAATTTATACGTCATAATAAACCCGCACTTATACCGACAAAGATTAGCTCGTTCGGAGTAAATGTTACTCGTATCAAGTCTGTCGAACAACTGACTCGGTTTCGCGTTGTAAAGTTCTGACCTCGATGCCGCCCCACCACTACCATCTGTCTTTTGCAAAACTGACCTATGGCGTGGCGGCACCGTATTACAGACAAAATATTACTAGTGCTAACTGTTCTGATTCGGATTCTGATACTTTATGACTAATTGATTAATTAGTCATAAAGTTTAAGTTGGAAATTATCAATTTAATAATACAAATATTTTTATAAAATAAACTTATTATTTTTACTGCGGCGACAACATAATTAATATTGACGACCATAACATTCTACGCTTTATGCGTTTGCTTTTATGCAGCTCCGATTTGTGCTATCTGTTCTGTAACTACGGACAGTGTAAATAGCGGTCGTTAGACTAACTAAAACTGCTTACACTGTATTTAATGCAGCACTGAGTAACCAGTTTCATAGCAAAACTAGGATTTATTGATCTAGTGTGTTATTTTACATATTTAAAAACAGGAGTCCATAGTTCCGTGCTACCGAATTAACCAGGAGATAGAGATATATTAACGATAATTTAAGGATTCGCTGTCGTCGTCGTTTGGAACCGAACGATTTTTACTGAGTATCTCACACAAAGTTTAGTTTAAAAATATTTTTGCTAAATTCCTAAAGTAGTTTATAATTTGATAGTATATCTTTTATTTGTTGTGAGGGCTGACATGCGTGCCAATGATCTCACAACTAGTGACGCTCAAGACCGCGCGAAGTGGAGGAGCAAATCATGGAATGCGGACCCTGGGCTCCAAAGCAATGGCTTTGGACGCAACCGGGATTGACCGTATAGATGATGATGATGAGTAGGTATATCTTTTTATCAACCAACTTCAAAATAGGAGGAGGTTCTCAATTCGACTGTATGTTTTTTTGTTGTTTATATGTTACGCGATTACTGCGCAAATTATGAATCGATTTTGATGATTCATTTTTTTTGGTAGATCAAACTTCAGAGGTGGTCCCATTTAAATTTTATCGAGATCGATTTAGCAGTTTTTGAGAAAATAACAAAACATATACCCAAATAATGTTTTGGTTCGTGATTCTTGTATCAAGCTGATCAGAGTTTGAATGTTTTCATTGCACCGACTCCAAAAGTAACTGATTAGGTACTTACGTTTTAAAATTATTTCTAGCTTTTTAGTGTTTTGAAGTCGGTGTTATTTTTTTAATAAAATTAATTTTTTATGAGAAGACAATCTGTAAGAGTATGCACCTCGGTTGATTTAACACAGCTTTACAAATCAGTAGCGTCTTCTGTACTAATACAAGAAACACACTGCACTAGATTAAATTACTTCGAACTCGTATTGTTTCTAATCCTGTATCACCAATAGAAAAAATACGAGTAATACCTATAAATACGAACCTCTACTATATCTTTAACGAAATACCTACCACTATTTTTCGCGTCCATTTTAGTAGTTTAGTCATATAGTCCATCCGTCCACTTCAGCATGACTGACAGTTTACTATCCCGGTTTTAGGCGTAACATATCGTCGGTGTTGGATAGAAAGGTTGAATCCGCCTTTTTTAGGGTTCTCTAATCAAAACGTAACCCTTATATTTTCACCATGTCCGTCCGTCAGTCTGTTTGTCTGTCTGTCCACGGCTTAGCTCAGAGATAAGTATTAATCACGCAGACAAAGCGCTAGAATTATCTTGAAAAACGAATCTCCCCTTCACGTAAAGTGGGTATGATTTTTTATTGTCTATAGCATATTAATGTCTGCCGAATAAGACATATAAAAATATTGTAGGTGTGCTAACACCATTTTTCGATACAGGGATCCGTTAGCGTGCAATTTTTTGTTAAAGTCGATTGTATGTGACCACCACGACTCTGCCAGCGAAATGTTTGCTTTTAAAAATGTAAAAAGGGAGTTGAAAGGAAAATTATCACGGCTAGCTATGCTTTACTGGTTGCCGAGCTAACTTTTAACTAACTAACTAAAAGCTATCTTTAATTTACTTAGAAAAGAAAATTACTGAAATGATGTTTTTAATTGTGTAAAACAGGTAACAAATACCGCATATTTTAACGGTAAACCACGAAACTATACATCGCGCGTGGCCCGACACGTACTTGACCGGTTTTAATGAAGGTACTTTCGCCCTTTCTGCGAAACATCGAAGATATGAATTGGCTACTGTACACGTTTGCTCAAAAAACTTCTAGCTGTGTGATTTGGGCCGGGTGTAAGATAAACCGCGCGGCCGGCGGTAAATCCGTCAAGACGGATGGGGCTCTGACCTCCTACGCGATTGCTCGATTAGCGCGTATGGAAATGTTAAAAAACATATTTCTATAATATCTATAGTTTCATTTCATAACTACAATAAATACAATTAAATATACAACTTTTACGCGCACGCATTAATTACTAAGGATATCATAAAAACATACTCATGGTTTGGTCGGTTTTTTTTGCTTTGTTTCGTTTTTTTTATTTTACTTATCTTGATTAAATTCAAAGCTGAAGCAGAAAACTTAGATATGATGTCTTGTTTGGAGGGTAGAGGCAGGTAATGAGAGACATAAATCTCACATAAAAAAATAGCTTAGTTTATTTTTGTATTAGATGCAATCATAGCAAAATTTTAAATGTTCCAGTGAAAAATAAAGAAATAATTTTATGATATCTTGAAACTCTCTAATAAATAGGATAAATTTTCCAAGACAGAAAATGCTTCAATCCACGCCATCAATCATCGTTGAGGTAACACACATTTAATTATGATTTTCGGGCTAAAATAATTGGGTCAATAGGCTAACAGAAAATAGCGGGACCTAGAGCGTTATCCTGCTGGCACCCGACTGAAGAAAAAAAGAGGCTGTCTTATTAGTAACATCTGTATCTCTAGTCATGCCAGGCTATGGAAAGGTTTATGGTTGGAATTTCGTTAAGGTATCTGAAACTAGATCATCCGGCATCAGACCAAAGTAATGGACATTTCTTGTATGGAGCGCAAACCACTACACAGACGGTCGTTTAACATCGGAAATAATAGTCATAGCAATCCATACACGCCTCTGCCGGATTTAAATTCATTGGAGGTCTACTCCAAGACTTTATATTCGATTTCATCAGAGCAATGAAATTGAAATAGAAATAGAAATAGTATTTATTGCATAAAATATGGTAGTACAGGTGGTCACAATAATAATGTCCGTATATTTTACCGCGATTCGGCATGCAAAATTTTAACACATTTTATTTAAATTTAAAATTACAATAATAATCGATAGTTAACTGAGTTAAACAAAAAAACTTTGTGTATAGAGGCAGGTTTTGAATTTTTTAAAATTTATAACATCACCAATGGGCGCCCAAAGACAGCCGGCGTGCGCGACGAGCCGTCCCGCTCAGTCTGTAGGCGCCTATTTAAACGTAACGCTTTAGGGTTCCATTTGACTAGGGAACCCTAAAAACGGAATAATTAACGAAGTGTATGCATTTCATTGCTCGTGAATGTGTACAATTCTTCAAAAATTTGGCATGATCTCGTAGACGTCGTTGTAATTCAGTGCGGGTGCGCGATAAACAGTGGCGGCCGCAGTAAATCCGACAAGACGGATGGAGCTCAGACCTGCGCGGCCTGCGCCCTTCGCGAATACCCAATTACCATACGCACTCACTTTCACACTATAAACGGTTCAAATATTTCTGTAATGTTTAGGAGTATTTAGAGATATGAAAACAGTCGAATGGATAACTGCTTTATTTTAATTTTTTTTTTGGTATATGAGAATACCGTTTTAGATAGTAACGTTACTGGAATCGGATCGACACTGGATTGCGAGCATTGTTAAATTACGGGAATTGGCCCTCTGTTTGACTAGGATGAAAAATAAGAAATTCATCATCACCAATTAGTATTTGGAAGTCCACAGCTAACTAGCTTTAGGACGGTTGGAAAGTAGATAAATAATTAAGAATGTATTCTTAGGCTAAGTTCAAATGACCGTGCGGCAACGCGAGGAATGTACAAGATCCTGCGCGCGGTAAACGTAAAAGATAAACAATGTTTATTTAGATTTTGTACTATGCCATGCAGACATCCAGGAACTTAGCTTTAAGAATGTCAGTGGATTATCGTAACCTCTTCAATCGTTATTATTTTTATTTATTTTTCAACCGATTTTAAAAAAGGAGGAGGTTTTCAATTCGTCGTTTTTTTATGTATGTTCAGCGATCATTTTGACCACACATTGTCATTTGGAGTCGGTGCCAGCCGATGAGAGATTAAATGTTTTCGTCTGCACCGACTCCAAAAGTCACTGATTAGTCACCTTACGTGTTAAGATTATTTTTAGTTTTTTGAAGTCGTTTTTTTTATTTTTTATAATTAAATCTAGCGACCGTCTGGTGTAGTTGTTCGCGCTCCGGACTTCAAAGCCTGGCGGTTGCGGGCTCGAATCCCGCAAGGGACAAATGTCTATATAGTATGTTTATCCGTTATCTAGTCACCATAGTACAAGCTTTGCTTAGTTTGGGCCCAGATGATCGGTGTGATTTTTGAAATAATTTATTATTATTATTAGTTATAATCTTCAAATTTTAATAATTTAGTAAAGGTTTGTTGTAGTATATTATATTTTAATAAGTAAAATTTAAGTTACATGCAAGTAGAAGTATATACCTATGTGTATTTTTTTAATTATCAATCTTAAAACTAGTTTAATGTTATTTACACATTACCATACCGTAACCCAAACAACATATTATTAAAATATCGTGTCTATTTGCCCTGGCTCATTAAAATACTAATTTCTGAACCGATTATCACACGTTGGTACAGAACTTTAAAGATTATAATTTACCCTAGTTTTAATGCAGACGAAAACGTTGCGGGCTTTAATAAATACATCACAAGTTGTTTTGTTTAATTTCGCTTCCACTCACAGTCATTCATCCTAACTACAGCAACCATGTGCTTCGGGTCCATAAAAGGCTTTCTCTCTAAAACAACATTACCAGAATCACCCGTTCAATGCTTAGTTGGAATAGCAAACGCCCTGAATTCCACTGCATTCATAATGAACAGACATTCGCGCTTCCGAACAGTCCTTTCGCGAGTCTAAATAGAAAATTCCGCGTTCCATTTCAGTTTCATTTTACTTTGGAGCTTCATCTAAATTCAGAATAGTTAGCGAGGCCACACGTGGGACAATAGGGCTGAATCTCGTCAAGGAGAAAACAAAGCTACGGCGCTCCCGGGGCTCGTATGACATAATGTGACGAATAGGGTTCCCCGGCCTTCTAATTTAATACACCGCCCGATCCGACGGCCACCGTTTTGTGGATGCATACGTATATTATTGGGATTTACAGGCACACCCTTTGAGAGTTGGCGTTATGACCTGCTTTTGGCTGGTGGACTTGTGTTTATTTTATCATGGTTTTGTAACAGATTAGCACTTTCAATCTTTAAACATTTATTTAAATTTAAGAGACCTCTGTGCAAACAATTTTCTACTTCTGGGGCCTAAACATTATTATTAACGTTATTTATGCTTAGTTTTTATCGAGAAATAAATGTTATCTATCTTAAACATGTGGTCATTAAACAGTATTACTTCATACTTGTTTTGTTTTTATATTATAGTTTCGCCATGTCCGTCCGTCTGTCTGTCTGTCTGCGGCTTTGCTCGGAAACTCTTAGTGCTAGAAAGCCGTAACTTTGATATTAATCAATCACGCTGACAAATTGGTAGACTAAAATCTTGTAAAATGTACTTGGTAAAGGAAATTACACGATGTTGTTAATTAAGTAAAACAGTAAGCAAATATTGCAAATTGTGACGGAAAACTACGGAACGCGTGCCCGACACGCACTTGACCGTTTTTTTCTGTATGGAGTATGACGTAAAAACAATGCTGCTTACTGTTAAAAGTTTGTGTTCGTTCAGTTTAGGTACAGTCAACGACAGGTCAATCTACCCAAAAGTTAAAGATCATTGAACCAATATTCAACTTTAAATCCGACACATAGATATCAATATCAATTGAGAAAATTTGACGTTTTGTGGTAGGTTGACGAGCTGTTGTCTGTACATACCTGATTAGTTTTTAATTCCATGACATAGCTTAAAATTTAAATGTTCCTTTAATGCTTGGTCTTACATATATATTTTTCTAAAACATATTTAATCAATAAAATAAAGCTTACCTCCCCTTTCCCTTCCACAAATCGGGCAGTAATAATTTACAGGCACAATAGTCTAAAAGAAAATCGCCGTACCCACCCGACCAAGTATTACCACGGACGTGTGATATAGGGCAGGATTGCACGCAAATCGCTCCTCGGGGCGCGATAGACAGCAGACACTTAACTCATAGGCGCAGTGCGCTTAGGCGACTTACACATTGGGGAAATGTGGCAAAGCACCAAAATATCAATTTAGAATAGTATTGTCCCAGTTTGAGCAATAGAGAACCACACTGCACACTTTTTCCAACGAGCATTGTCTTTGATCTTACCCGTGTGATTATTTCATCAATGGTTCGTGTTGCCAAGCGTGTGGCAAACTTGAATCATACAAGAAGGAACGGAAAAAAAACACATTGACATCTGCGTGAACATTAGTTTACAACAGATCAAGGCAATAAACGCTGGCGCCATCTGAGATTAGCTTTGCCTTTGCTTCCCCCGCTTTCCCATTCACGGAACATAGGCTCTACCGAACAGGAATGAATGACACGCTACGATTTTGTGATAGGCTCACTTAGGCTTGTTTTGCTAGCAACACGTATACTACCACAAAGTGCATGTAAATGTTATTGGGAATGTTCGAACCCCAGTGTGTCCTACTGTTGCATGTTTAACATCTACCAAGCTAGTCCCCTGTCTCATATTATTTTCTTTTCAAAGATTTTGATGTTATGCTTGATAATATAAATATACATACACTAAGCCGACTTAGTAAATCTTCGTTACGAATATACAGTAATGATTGGGAAGAACATTTAACTGACAGTACTACACTATTTTGACCCTTGTGTCAAAAATACCTTCGCCGGCAATAAATTCAAAGACTTAACCATTAGATGCATTATTTTAGAGCAATCATGTCTCGAAATTGTACTAAATGGAGTCATGTACTAAAAACTGCCACTGTGGAATCGTCACACATAATAATATATGGTCTTATTTTATGAATTAGGTTCCTATATAGGGAGTGATTCTACTACTAATAATTTATTTACTGTTGGTCCTATAGTGAAAGCTATTTTATTTGAGCCGCAGAATCTCTCCCTTAAATTAAATTAAATAGTAATTTACGTAGTGTATCTACAACGTGTATAAAGCCTAGTTTACGATGTTCTCAGTCTCGCTAGGTGGAGTAGATAAACAAGCTTTTTGTTTTGTTTGATTCCGTGGATGGCTTCAGGCCCTCGATTACCGAGTCGAGCAAGCTATTTAAGGCAACAGCGAATTAACGACGTAATGTACTACCATGTTCTTGATGTAAGTTGCTGTTGTCTGACTTTATCCTGCAGGGGCTTAATGAGATCCTTATTGTTATTCTCGTAAACCATGTAAGTTTGTACATTATGTACCGATGTTTGAACTTATAATGGGTTCATTATCAGGAAGCCTAACTTAGTTTATGTTCAGATAACTCTTTTTGAGTTGATCAAATTGAAAAATTTGATGTTTCTCTGTGTAGAAGCACCATTAGTTAGTAATCTCAAATTCAAGGTTGGTTTTATTACTACAGGCCTCAGTAATCTAACTCTACTAAAGCGAAAACTTCCATCGGCGGGGGAATGCTCAAATCGTTCTACTTTACAGCCCAATTCGTCATTGAAACCGTTTCTCTTCAGCAATCCCGACAAAAAACCGTTTGCATCTGAATAAATTATCCAAGCCCTCCTTATTATCTTTAGATTTGATTTCAAGGGTGGGTGCCCTCAATAAAGACCCGTGATAATATAATCCAAACAATTCGAGGAATATCAAACAAGCAAAAACGTGTGCTTGGTAATAATGCGGAAATGATGTATGTTAAATGTTCGATGAAGCTGTTTTAGAATATTTTTTTTAGGAAATTGACCTCTCCTTTTCACATTCTGCCTCACGACTTTGAATAATATCGGGTTTATTATTAACTGGGCGTTACCAAAAGGAAGGTCCACACAGAGATCAAATTTCCAACATAAACTTTAATGACCAGTTTGAACCCTTAAATAAAAATTAAAAAAAGTACCAATCCATACTTGGATAATATTTTCTTTATCTCTAGGTCAACCGAATTGTTTGAACTTTGTGGTATGCGTCATATTAGTGATGGTACTAATATGTTGTATGTTACTCACCACACACATCACACTAACTCAAAGCAGGTATTCTCTGCACCCTAGAAAGGTAATGAATAAATTATTTGGCAAAATTAGTAATTCAAAGTTTATCCATAACATCGATGAACAATTTTTAATTGTACTTAAGTAAAATTGATTTAAATAAATAAATAAGTACTGGACAACATTACATACATTAATCCTACCTATGTTAAATAGCCTAGCGCACCTTTTGCCTGCTGCACCGCGCATTTACGGCGCGTTTGACTGATTTGTATGCACCCTAATAATAAAATACAAGTAGTTGCAATTGTGTGTGATGTTACAAAACCATGACAAATATTATGCCAAAGCTAAGTAATAAAACAGAGTACCCAATACAATAATGATGACTTTGTTTCCCAAGTTCAGGCGAGTTTCCGACGTGGCCAGTAACGTCGGAAGTAGGACGATTCAATTTGAACTTAACTGGTACAGTCAGACGCGAAAGGAGAGAGCAAATATAACCTTTATCTTCTTGGGCTTAAAGAAAATGTACAAAACTTTTACAGGAAGCTTCTTTTGTTGCTTTACCAGCTGAGCTGTGGATACCAACGGCTACGATTGAGACGTGTTACGAAGGATACTTACTAAAAAGCAAGTGGCACCTGAAGGCCCACTAATACGAAAATGTTTTGTTCGTTCGGACGAATAAATAATAAATAAATAAATATTGGACAACATCACATACATTGCTCTGATCCTAAGGTAAGTAGCTAAATCACTTGTAATAAAGACATCAGATACAACGATGATACCACAACACCTAGACCCGAGACATAGAAAATTTCGTTTTCTATATTGACCCAATCGAGAATCGAACTCAGGACCTCAAAGATGGCGAAGCCAAATCTGGCGTACTAGCCTCTCGGCTACGGAGGTCGCCAAACGTTTAAACCTTACAAATTACTTGTGTCAAACCTGTGACAAATTTATTTTCTTTAAATATAAAAATGAATCTCTATTTCCCTTGTCATCGCATCACGCGTGAACGGATGGAACAATTTCGCTAATTATAATAGTTGTGGTAATTATTGTCAGGAGAAGGTTTTTTTGAAATAAAAAAATATGAAAGGTTCGCAGAAAATCCTTGATGAATAAACTAAACCAATTTTCAAATTCTCATGTAGCTTTATGCCATCTTAAAATTCTACCTTTTTGTTCCAAAGTTCACGTATATCATCCACGCCAGTCCAATCTAGAAAAATCCTCAGTATTTAGCTTCCATCGATACCACCCTCAGATCAAGCCTAGGAAAAATTCTGAATCTCCAGATCATTAATGATTTTTGGACGCAAGCAACACTCCCTATTTGTTTTGGTGGTATCGGCATCCGCAAAATTTCAAATGTCGCCCTCCCTGCCTTTCTCTCCTCTTTTTACAGCACTTCTAAGCTAGTCAAGAAAATCTTTGATCATCACCGTCTTCTTTCTGAGTTGAGAAAGACGGAAGAAGCTTGGCAATGTCTCTGTCCCAATGAGGATTTCCCAAAGGAACGTAACTTTCAAAAACTTAGGGATTGTTCCACTGGCGAGAGAGACTTTTAATTGTCTAGTAAAAAATTCCGTGATCCATTCGTTCCGATCCGTGAAAAAAGTGATTGTGATCGTGCTAGGCTCCTGGCAGTTTCTTGTAAGGAATCCGGCTACTGGCTTAACGCTCTTCCATCAAAAAACCTTGGCACACTCCTTGACAGCGAATCGTTTTGGGTCTGTGTGGGCTTGCGTCTTGGGGCTCCAGTTTGCGAGCCACACTCGTGTCCCTATGGCAAAGAGGTGGACAAACTTGGTCTACACGGTCTCTGTTGTCAGCAAAGCGCTGGGCGGTTCGCCCGCCATGCTGCGCTCAATGACGCCATCATGAGAGCTCTTGCCGGCATCTGCATTCCCTCCAAGCTGGAACCTCGTGGATTGGTGCGTGATGAGGGCAAGAGACCGGATGGTCTTACGCTCGTTCGGAGCGGGGACGGGCTTTAGTATGGGACGCGACTTGTGTCGATACTTTAGCCGCTTTTCATCTTAGGGAATTAGCTGTAAAAGTTGGAGCTGCAGCGGAGTCTGCTGAAAAGGTCAAGCGGCGCAAATACGAGTCACTTGCAAGTGATTATGTGTTTGCGCCATTTGTCGTTAAGACTTTTCGACTGTGTGGACCACGTGCAAAATTACTTTTCGAAAAAATTGCTCGTAAATTAAATTCTATTTCATAAAATAAAAATGCGGGCTTGTTCCTCGCTCAAAAGCTTAGTTTAGCTATTCAGCGTGGAAACGCTGATAGCATTCTCGCCTCTTTGCCTCATGGACACGCTTTTATTTTTGAGTTGGTAGTTTTTAGTTTTAGGTTAGTTTATTTTTGTGTTATTAGAACTTTAATTGTTATTGATCACGATTAATTAAGAAAAATTACCTAATAAAAACAATATTATTATTTTAGCTTTAAAGTCTTAATCTTGCGTTTTCACATATTCATTGAATGATTTCACCTTTTTTTACATGACTATATTTTCTGTAGTAACTAAATACCGGCATTACCGTTTGTTTGTTTTAAGTGAGCATACATTAATTTTTTCACCCACGGGCATAGTACAGACGGAGGGGCTTGTGAACGAAGATCGGCAAATGGCGGCAAACGACAACGAGCAACTTTTGGTTCGCGAGCGAACGTTGATGCTCGTCGAACACTCCCTTCTTAATCATCTAAGTGTGCGGTCACTGTATATTCCTAAAATTAATCTTGGATTATACTCTTTTTGATCATACAGTCCGTTTTTTATTTATAAATATATTCCATCACCGAAGGAACCTAACATTATTCAATTACCAGTAATAACAAAATGCATTTCGTATCAATTCAATACCCAAACCAAGATTTACGTTTTCATCCATCCGAATCTCCAATAGTCCATTGTGATTTGTCGTGGCAGAGACATACTGAGATCCTGTAACGTTGAATAACGCCATTGTGTGGGGTGTTATGCAGCTCATGTCCATTGCAGAATAACTGTTATCTATTCCTTTGTGTCCAGTCACCAGGCGATACCGAGGCGAGAGTACCTAATGGAAAATTGGTAGAGACGTTATACGTAATCAGAATACCTACGTATCTGCGTGATCATTCAACCGGTGTGTGGATTGCATATAATTGCAACTCATGAAATATATAAATATACCTAATTTGGTTACTTGTTAGTTATATTAGTTTATTCCTACAAATCCAACCATAAGTGCATCTACTCCCGGGTATTGGTAAGCGCATGCTTTAATTTCGGTTTCAAAGCAAATAAAATGTTATTTTAAGGTATGCTTGTTGTTGCTTTGTATTGAATTCTATGGACCTGCGTACTCTGGATCAGAAATTGCGTGCTGGACACTGGCATTTTCTGCTGATGACGTCATCGACAGTATCACTGACATTACAGTCCTCTATAAAGCGAGCGCACGTTTCTGCCACCCACAGAAAAGATAGGTAACCTTCTATAAAAAAATACCTATCTGTCAACAAATAAGTATGTCTACCTGGGACAAATGGTCCAATTGGGTAGATTCAGTTTTAAGCAGGATGGAAGAATCATCGAATTCAAGTTGGCTGGACAGCGATAAAACTACACAAGTCACAACGTTTTCTTGTTCAAAATACCTCAGTACCTAAAGATGAATGTCTCCAACAACTGTGTGTTACCAGTGATGACATTGGAAGTTAAACGTGGCCTCTCACTATGGGCCTCATAAGAAAGCTTAAGGTTGCACAGCGTACGAATCTGACGGCTGATGGAGCAGAAAGGCCCTAGAATGAAGGCTAAGTTCCGGCTATCGCAGCGTATAGGACGTCCACTCACAAGGTGGACAGACGATCTAGTATAAGTTTCAGGAAACCGCTGGATGCCGGCTGCTTCCAAGCAACCAATCTGGAAGTCACTAAAGGAGGCCTATGTTCAGCAGTGGACGGTTTACGGCTGAAATGTGATGATTATGATGAAATTAATTAAACTTGATTCTGGATCAAATTTAGATACCAATCTATAATTGTAAATCGAATACCCGGACTTAACATATACTTAACATACTCGCATTCGGCTTTGCTTAAATATTGTATTAATGAAATCCACCAAAAAGCATATAATTATCACTTTAATTAATACATAGCTGTTATAAAGCAATATAATACCGGCAACTAAACAATTATGAACACAATTAAAAGGAACGCTGCCCAGAAAATTTCTTACAATAAAGTTTTTTTATTAAGCTCCTAAAACTACGCAATTAGATACCGTAAATTAAATTTTCTTGGTCGTCTTGTTTTTGTTTTTTTATGATCTGTTTAAGTTTTGTAAAAAATATATTTACTACTGTATAATCTACGTTTACGGTCATAAAAATATACAGTGTGTGGCCTGGAACCGGAGATAATATTGAAAACGGAGACTCTATAGTTTATTAGTATTTGAATTATTTTGATCTAAACTAAATAAAATTAAAACTTCACTTTTTGATTTTTTCTAACAAGCACAATCGTAAATTCGTAATGTTGCCAAGTATATAGAAACATAACATATTGGGCTTTTCTAAAAAACATTAAGAGTAGAGTTTTTCAAATCACAAACAAGAAAGCTTACTTGTTGTCGATAAACCTATATATTTTTGTTATAAAAAGTTATTCTCTAAAGCTTATAATGGCAATAAGGGTCATTTTTTATTAAGATATGACTCCTGAAGAAATAAAAAAAGCATTGAATCCATTATGACGTTTAATATTACCTAAAATTTAAAACAAAGACAAAGTCATCCACTTAATAAAAGAGTCGTGGACTCGTGGTAATAAAATATGAAATTTCCGCGTTGCGAGAGCACGCGAAGGAAATATAAGAAAATATCGTAATATCAAAGTAACGTCTGTGAAGGCTTCTAATAAATTCCCTTCACACGAACCCACTATTACAGCCTTGACATAGTAACAGAAATAAAAACATTTTAATGTCAGGGGCCTAACCATGAGCTCTAAAAGTATTACTAGTGTTAATAATTTCTTCAACCTTGTTTTTTTGTATTGAATTTGAGATAAAACACTACTTTAACCTTAAACTCTAGTTATAAGCAGTGTATCTTCGCTTTTTGCAGTTTTTTTAATCCTGCAGAGTAATTGATAACCATAAATCAATTTTTGGATGAAAAAAGAACGCGACGCGATAACATGTTTGTTTATAACTCTTTTAACTAAAATTATTCTAAGATTTCAGTAATAGGTACATGAGTCTGGCGGTATCGGTATTATAATATTTTCTATCCGACCGCAATCGTGCAATCGTAATGGAATGGAGGTTTGTTCGCGCGAGTTTAACGTTTCAGATGTCGTTAACGATAGCACAACGAAGATCGTTACACGTCGCTCTATCGTAAGCGACACCTCGCCACTTAGGCTACTTGCTGAATATTCAACATGTTTTAATTTGATTACTACATTCGGTACAGGTAAGTTTTGTATAAGGCTGTAGTGACGCCGACACTGACGTTGCATGACATCCAATTACTTAGTTTACCACGTCTTGTTGTATAGGTACTGTCATATTACTGTTCGTTCGTTACATTAATCTTACCTTCTAATAAATGTAGTTTATCATCGAAATAGTTATTCCGTATTTTGTATCCTTTTTTCATTGTTACCTAAATAGATGTAAGGGATCTAAACAATCCAAGCCAACCTTAACTGCATGCGAATGTGATGTCTCGACAACAACGAACGAGGTTCTGACGTAAGAGGTACCTACTTGGTATACCTACCTTTGCTCTGCATTATCTGGAGCCTAACCATGAGCTATAAAAACAATATTAATTCAACTTAATTTTACTTTCTGACTTGAAACGTTAAATTCAGTCAGCACGACGAATTTCAAATTAAATTAACCGCCACCGTCACGCGTTGTGTTTATTTAATGTTTACTTAGCAATGTATATGTATTAATTTGATTATCTATAATATTCAGGATCTGTACTAGGGTTTAGGCACTAATGCTTATTGTACACTTCTGACCACGCACAAGACGTTTCTCGTACTTTACTGCGGCTGCGTCCCTGATACAGCCTACCCGATATTGAGTTTGATGTAAAAACACACATAGACTAAACAAAATAAAACTAAAAAACACAAACACGAAAAGACACAAAAAAAATAGATGCTCCATACAAAGTCGTCGATGTAAACAGTTAATTAAAACCTATGTTTAGCAGTGATGGATGACGTATGACTGAAATAATGATGATGATGATAATGATGGTATAGTTATATTATACATAGTTAATTTGTATAGAGCATTTTTTTACGATTGAAATATTTGCTTGTGTATTATTTTCGTATAAAATAAACTTTTACGTATTCCAATAGCCAGTAATTCTCTTCCAATAACGCAAATTTCATAAAATACTTATCAATAAAATTCTTGTCACACCTAAGCTATGTATATTTCCAAGCGTAAATAACGAGACTCCAAACGTGCAGCAACACCTAACGCCCTTAGGGAAATTTTTTAACTAGTCTAGTTGTAATTCGTTTTTTACCCGCGCTCCTAGAACTTCTCGGCGAGAAGTTCTCGCTGAGGAAACTAACGCTGCAGTTGCGACCTGATACGTGATTTGTAACTTTTATTTTGCTTGGATGTTCTCGAAATATCGCATTTAAGTAAGTTAAGGATCGAACTCTGCGTCAATCTTGAGATACTTATAATGTTATTGGTTTTGAAATTGATCATCAACGATAGATATTTGAATAAATGTGAATACTTGTGCTGATATTTACTTAGGTACTGAGATATCAAGGATGCCTTTACTTCGACTCTCAACATAATTTAATTTATAAACATATGCAAATATTGGATCTAAATTTCGACTTCAAATTTGATTGAACAACATGAAACAACAACAACATGCGATATCATGTAGATTATTACCGTAGTATTGGACTGTGACGCAACTGGCAAAAATCCTTATCATCATCATCTACCTCTAGAAGTCTCTAGAAAGGAACCCGGGTCAGACAATTCATGTTTTTTTTTTCTCATTTTCTCATGCATATATGTATATTTAAGTCCACCGTTAGGCATAGGCCTCCCCCACAAAACGTCACAATGAGCGCCTCTTTGCCGTTTGCATTTAACACTTCCCGCAACATTAATTACATATGTCGTTAGCCGATCGGGGCGGTAGCCTTAGGTAACCTACACTATCGCAAGAAACTGACTTTTCTACACTAGCAGTTTCAGCTTTGCTAGTGATGTGGCCTGTCAAATGCCACTTCAAAGAGCCTTGTCGGTATGACTTAGTGATTTTGCAGATTTCCTCATTGCAGATTTGGGTTCCAAAAATCTTAGGAATTGCTTAACCCAGACACAATCGTTAGGTAGTACCTAAAAGGTAACCGTCAGATGAACTTCAACTGAATAGGGGTTAAAAGGGTTGTGTTTAAAATTATAAATGCTGAAAATAGTCCAAGTGGTCCTTTATACGCGAATTTAAGAGTCCATTACCCGTCATAAACCGCCGGCACGTATCGACGCGAGAGCTGCTAATCAAAGGCCCGTCACCCGCGCGGCTTGGAATTACTTCCTAAATGCGCATTTTACATCGTACGACTGATTATGATTCAATTTTCAATCGTTTTTAAATGACGTTGCATCGGATTGAAATTATCCTCGCCAGCACTACTGTTAGGTCAATGGACAGTGTCCCATTAATCTAGCTAGCGTTTGTGCTTAACATTTACTGCTATCCAATGTGATGTTTATAACAAAAACATTACACACTTATTAGATTATTAAAGCCTAGATTATAAAGAAGTGTTTTTAAATGTATACAATGCAGCCCACTTCACTTTATATTAAAGGTACTTATACAAACAATGACGAAGCGCTCAGATTGCGCGATGAGCACGCGTCATGAGCGGTGCAAGAACAAAAGCCCTGTAATTCAACAGTAGCAGAAACAGGAACCCTGGACCATGTCCTTATAGAGCAGCAATACGGAGCAGAGCATTTTTTTCCGAAACGCGTTAGTGATTCTTCATTTACATTTAGTATGAACTGACAATTCCTGTCAACCATCGCCCATACAAAAACAGTACAGTCACAGATAAATTAGTGGCGGAATTTTTGTGGGTCAAAATAAATGTCATTTCTACTCTAAGGTATGTGTTCCATGCCAGTAACATTACGGTATCGTTACATTATCGGTACGTTATCAAAGACGGTATTTTCGTAAACTCAAATAATGCAGTTATAAGTAATTCGTAATGCGACAAAAATTGGAACACACTAAAATTAAATTTTTGGACCATTTTTTGCGTTATGACTTTTTTTCAAGTTTTCTTCATAACTATTTAGATACTCAATGTTTACTAGAATACCATTTTTAATAGAAATCGATCAGAAGATCGCATTACGTTATGCACGCATGTGGCGTGCGTGCTCATAGTTTATTTTCAATTGTTCATAATTGTTTTTCGACACTCATCAATGTAAAATAATGTAAATTACTTATTACCAAACAAAACACCGATAAGTCGGAACGTGTAAAATGTACTACAGTTTTACACCGCTCCGAGTGACTTCTCAGCCTTTGTGGCGGGTAAATGGTCACTTAGGGGGTCGAATGTAAACCGCCTAACTGAACGTTAAAGAAACGTATGAGTTTTTTAACAGCTCTTAGAAAGCCTTTTGGTATAGATTCTACCCTTAGACATTCAGGTCGACTTTTGTTATCTTTCTGAGCTATAAAACTTAAATAGGATTTGCTGAATCTATTGTCAATTGCTTTCGATTTTTTTTATAAAAATACTGTGCAATTGGGAGGACCGGCTCCTTTTTACACGACTGACCAATAAAAGGTAAGTAATGTTTTCAAGATTCAACTACGTCGGTTTGTGATGATAATGACAAAAACCAGCCAAGTCGGACTCGTGTAAGTAAAAGTATAAGTAAAAGTTCACCCATCACGACAATCGAGTCATGTTATGGTATTTTTATTGCAAAATGAAATCCATATCATTACGAAAGGTAAATTACGGTTTACGATTTATGACGTATTAAAAAAAACTACTTACTAGATCTTGTTCAAACAAATTTTAGGTGGAAGTTGTACATCATATATTTTTTTAGTTTTATCATTCTCTTATTTTAGAAGTTACCCCCACATTTTACCACTTTGGAAGTGTCTCTCGCGCAAACTATTCAGTTTAGGAAAAAATTATAATGGAAACCTCAATATCATTTTTAAAGTCCTATCCATAGTATATCCCACACGTATGGATTTGATTAAAACAAATTTTTGAATTTCAGTTCTAAGTATGGGGAACCCCCAAAATGTATATTTTTTTTTGTATGAAAATCTTAATTCGGTTAACAGAATACGTATATATATGTACTTGTGTAGTTCTTATAGTTTCGGAAAAAAAGTGGCTATGACATACGGACGGACAGACAGACAGACAGACAATATCTAGGAAACCACAAAAAAAATCCATAATAATTTAATTAGTTCACTTTATGTAACGGCAGTCCAGGGGCCATACAGTCAACACTCAACAGTAGGTAAGCAGTATTGTTTATACGTCAAACTCTGTACAGAATAACTTTAAGGTTAAAGTAATAAGGAATGTAATCATGGTGAGCCCTGGTATTTTTAAATATTCTGTTTAAAATCAGAATTAAACTGCACTCTCAGTAAAAGAATCCAACGTAAGGATAAATTACAATTAACCGAATCAGGCCACAGCAGGTTGAACTCATAAAAACTGAAAGTAACCTGCGTTTACAAGCCATAACAGAAATTACATAACTTTTTCTCTAACCGGTAATTTACTGTTCAACAGAGTCCAGGAAAAATATTCTGCCCTGACTTTTGACAGGATAATAGGGATTAATTTTTACCTTTGTTCTAATAAATTATAATTTCTAAAGCAACTAAGAAGTAATTTTCTTTGTAAAATTAATATGAAAAAAGTTTTACTTTGTGCTAATAGTCCTTAATTTTGATTAGGTGTGGTTCATTGTCTTAAACTTTCATGGTCAAGAATATTCGTATTTAAATTAAATTTTATACCATGACAAAGAAAATAATTTAGAGGGATCTTTAACCATGTTTATAATTTTTATAATTCCGATATTTTAGAACAGTAAGATGGATCATGATCACGAAAGATGAATTAACTTTACTACATTTTACTATACAGATCTTCGGCGCATGCATCTGTAGAGGTGGCTGGGCCCATTCAAGGCCTCAAAGAAGTGTCATTCCTTAAAGGAGAAGTTAAGTATACTGATGGCAGACCCTGATCAAATTTATTACTTTTAAACTTTCGCGTTGTATGATTAATACACACTAAGTAACGGTAATTAACGCGATCATCAATACCTATTGATAGATATTGAGATAAAATATGTACCTACATAATTTACCTTTTATTAGTTCCCGTTATAGTGTGTAAAAATCTAATTTGTTCTAAAGTAGCTACATAAAGAGCTATTTACTTTTCCTTACTTTTTCTCTTTCAGTATCAAGAATTAGCAGTTACACTAGGTAATTTAGTAGGTTACTAATACTGTCAACAAATATGTTAAGTTTGCTGTTATAACATGCTACGGATATCCAATATTGATCAAAGTTTGTGCCAAAATACCGACCATTTATTTTGATTTCTGTTCCCGCAACACTGTCGCGGCGCGCTCCAGCCGCGCAATTTGTTACCGCGGTGCGCTAATTCCTTAATTACCTTTCCAATTATACAATTTCAACGTCGTCTGAAATTCTGAGTGGTACCGCGAAGCTCCATTATCTACACATACTTTACAACTAATTTAGATAATTACAATAGCATTGTAGTACATTCGCTACAAATTAAAGTGGTATCTAAACTTGTTCTTATTAAGTTCAAAAATTTAATTTAACTTTTATGAAAATAAAATTTTACACTCACAAAATAGTGTACTGATCAAAGATTATATTTTAACATAATAATACTTCTTATAATGGCTTATAATTAAGTATAATCTGTTTACCGATGACCTTAGAAAGATGGCTGGCAGTAGCTGGGTGAAAAAAGCGGGAGATCGTGATCTGTAGCGCTCTTTGGGGGAGGCTTACGTCCAGTAGTGGACTGCAATAGGCTGGCATGATGATGATAAACTGTTTTGTACTCTTTGACACTATGTAGGCTAATGGTCGACTGGTAGAGAATGCCACATGGCATTAAGTCTACCTTTTGTACGATTTTATTTTTGTGCAATAAAGTTAAAATAAATAAATAAATGCCTTCAACTTTACCCAATCTTAAAAAGTATTGCGAATTGGAACCGTAAGCATCATAGAGTACTCTACGAGTATTGTGTCCTTTTATACCTAGTCTTGCCATAAATACTGAGAAAAAGAAATAAAAATTTCTATTGCAAATAACATTTATTACTTTTACAGTGTGTTAGTTTAATACATAAATATAAAACAATTTAAAATATAAAAAGCTTATTCGAAGTGGTCTCCTCTGGCTGCAATACAGTCTTTTAAACGTTGAGGCCAGTTATCAATAGAAGCACGCACTCTTTCCATGAAAAAAAAAATCATTACTGCCAATCGTACGGATTGTTTTAGGGACTCCAAATTATCATGGCGTTTAGAGCAAGCCGTACTCTCTAAAACCATAAATCATAATCCAGCGGATTAAGATCGGGACTAGACGACGGCCAGTCTTCAGCTCTGATGAAGTTCGAAACGTTCGTTTCCAACCAAGACTGCGTAGACCGAGCTTTATGACCCGGCGCCGAATCTTGCTGGAAGGACCATTCTTGGTTATTAAACATGGTGTTGTTAAAGGGCTTCACTACCTTCTCAAGAATAGTATCTTGATACACTTTTGCGCATGTTTTGATACCTTTTTCACAAAAGTATGGCTCAGTCACCCCTTCATAGCTAATACCCCACCAAACCATCATTGAAGTCGGATAGTGCCCACGTTGCACTCCGTCGGCTAATTGGAAAGCTTCCTTAGAGCTTTGAACATAAATACGGTAATTTTGTTTGTTTAAATGTTGCTGAATTGTAAAAAAAATCTCATCCGTAAACAAAAAATTCTCTGACCTCCCTTTTCGTACCGCTTCAGTAGTTGTTTCGATTACCACCCTATTCTTTTTTAATTATCAGTTAAAAAATGACCAGTACGTCTCTTATAGGCTGCAAATCCTAAGTCATCTTTTAAAATACGCAACATAGTTCTAGGTGCTATCCTCATCTCTCGAGATAAAATCTTTTGCTTTCGGAATGGATTTCTTCGAATTCTTTCCCTTACTGCTTTGACCACCTTTTTCGTACGAACACTACGTAGACGGCCAGATCTTTTTCTGTCACAAACAGAGGAGGTCTCATTGTACCTATTAATACCTCGGTACACAAACATTTTACTAATACCAAGCGTATGGAGAGTTTTAAAAATTGCATTTAGCTCCATACCTACTTTGTTTAATGCAATCTCAGCGATTCGGTTCTCTTTATCACCACACTCCATTTTAATGTCGCAAAATATTGTCCAATGTATTGGCGCCAAAATGAAAAAACTCAATGAACAATTAAATAAAAATGACAGATTCCAAATTCAAATGTAATATTTTGTTTATTTTTAACCGCCTTCAAAAAAAGGAGGAGGTTCTCAATTTGGTTGTATGTTGTAGTAATACAGTTAAAACCCAACATACAAACTTAGGTTTATTTAAACATGCTAATATTAGGTTTGTGGATGGTTTATTTTAGTCCTATGTAGGTAACTTAATCAGAAGCTACAGAACCTTCAATGTTCGTTTTCTCTTGTTTTTTTAAGTATGTGCTCATTTTACTAAGTCTTAGTAAAAATATAAAACTACCTAAAATATAAAACGTGCACCTTTATCCCATCGCCGACAAAGGCCAAATCTGGAGGGCCATCGGGAAGACAGCGCGCCCTCAAAGCGAGAGCAGTTAGTCACAAGTCGGCTGTTATCAGAGCCTTAGTGATGTGCTGAAAACTTACTGTACTTAGTAGTACTTGGGTCTCACTGAAGACTTAAGGAACATTCTATAGCAAAAGAACGTAGCTATATACGAAGAGCACACATGATGATATGATTTTGATAACTGTATAACCTTTTTCCGGAATAAAAAGCAGCACTGGTCTTCTGAACCATAATAAGATCTTTACTGCAATTCCACTGTACTATTATCACTTTAATGATGGACAAAGAATTTAAGTAAGTATTTTAATCAATTTCTCTTATGACGACTTAAAAAAAATCTATGCTAGTTTAAACGTGAAACGAGCAGCGTCGAGTAGTAGTACTGCATGTACTATTGTGTTACATTACGATTGTGTCGAGTAGGTACTGTAACACACAATTGTGTCTCACTTGACTCGTGTCTTGTTTAAACTCGCAAAACATTTAAAATACTATCTTCTAAATTCTAAAATCACGCCAGAACGTCACTAAAGGGGAGTGCTGTTGCACCCCGTCAGGCCCAAGGTGCTACGTGCCTCGGACGCATGCCAACTGAACTACCAACTTGTTAAATTTATTTACCTACTAAAATTTTATATGATTAAAATCTTTATGACCCCAACCAACCTGGCGCTTGGATATAAGGTCATTTTTATATGATGAGTCGCTAGGTCAATAGGAAAAAACGGCTAAAGTAGGAAAGTATTTTTTTTTAGATACCCAATAGGAGTCTTATGTTTCAGTTTCAATAAACTAATTATATCTAACTTATAGTCAGTAAATCTAGAGTAAGTAGTAAGTATAACATAAAATGTATAACTTAGTTGTTTGTATAATTCTAATTAGATGATAAAATCGCATGTATTTTTATCGTAGGTATTCGTCGCTCACAAAATTATAAAAATATTTCCAGATCAATTGACTTTTCTTTTTACATAATCTTTTTCGCATCAAACATTTAGTAAACATACACAACACAATATCTGTACTAGCACATTTAGTAATCTGATATATCGTAAGTGTTATGTAGCGCGTTGGTTCAAAGGCATTTACATCGGAATAATGGCGGCAAGTGGCATATATCCCGTTCTTCCTCGTTACCCGTCGGATTGACAAACACGACACGTACCATGGTGTTCCGGAGATATGTAGGCCGTATACAATGCTACGAATATACTGCTTTCGCCTGCGACTTTGTTTGCGCTTAAAAAATAATATGTAAAAAAACGGCTTATGCGTTTGGCGTAAAAATTTATTGGCTATGACAGTTTTTTTCAGTCTACTTTATTTAAAGTGTACACAAAAACAATTACAAAATCAATTTTGGTACTTAAATTAACTAACTGACTACTTAAACTGAACTAAAAAAGAATTACTCAAAAATAAGTGTATTCGTAAGGCAAGGAGTCGAGGATGCTTGTAGCATTTCCTTGCTGAATAACTATGTAGCCTTAATAATAATTTAAAATTTGTAGGTATTTTACTAACAACAGTGACAACTTATTAGTTCACTTTATAGTTTAACGTAACTCTCAGCCGCCAGTAGAACTTTTAGTAAGTTATGATAAATTTCGCTTTTGTAAATAATGAAACGAAGGCTTTAAGATCTGCCATATCCATTAAAAACCATAGGTCTAAAAGACAACGAATTAATTAAATAGATATTTTATCATAAAGCAGACTAAATATTTGATAAGAGCATAATATCCTAATTAAACAAAAGAATATTAAAAAGATGTTGTCCAAAGTAACATGGGATTTAAAATAACAAGCAAACTGAGCCTACTTCAGCAAAAAATCCTTAATTTATCCTTGTTAATATAAATAAAAAACTACAGACAGGCTTTTGTGAGTTGTCGATCTTCTATTTGATACGAACGACGTTTTTACTAGCGAAGCCGGTGCTTAGGCAAACACGCGGGCAGGGAAACGCACGAACAGCCCTGCAATGCGTTCCGACACCCGAAGGCTCGGGGTTAACGTTATGGGAATATAAAAATCTAATGTTTACATTAACATTTTATTTGGGAGTGCATTTGTACGTATATTGTAAAATTCTGAGACGCAAGGTTGGAATAAAATATTATGATATTTCATGTGATATTTTGTCATGCCTCCCACATTCATTTCCAAATGCTTTCCGCCTTAATTGTAGAATTATTAAATTTGATTATCAAAGCGAAATTTTACGAAAACTTTACAGTTCATGTTTCATTTCAGTAGTAAATTATACTCCCACACAGATTTAAAATGTTAAAGTAATCCTGGCTCGTCAGCAACTTTGTAGCAAGCCTCTGAATGTAGTGTAGGCGTGGAAACAATTACCTACCTTCTTTAATATGTAGGTAGAGATAAATCCAAAAAGAAAATTTTGCAAAGCTAAATATAGACGGTTGTTTCTAATTATAACAGCCTGTAATTACTAGCCGTTTGAACAAAATTTGCTGTAAAAAAACTACTAGAAAAACGAAGAACATACGCTCGATAAATCAGTTTGTAATCTGTATAGATCCTAACCAAAATGCAAAAAGGGATCCAGCTAAGGGTTAACGTACTACACTCCCACGCTTTACCACAACAGAGTAGATAACAGTGTTACTCCAATCATTATTTTTATACTGTCGCGAATTGCGAATTTGTGTGTTGGGCTAATGAACTAGCTCCCTGGCCGTTGATAAATAATTTATAGCGCTCCGGGCTGAGTAAGTACGAACAAACTGTCATTGTTTGACACTTGAAAGGTTTGTGCTTTTCCATCGCAAATAAAAGAGTTTGTCGGACAACTATTGTTGGTAAATTATCTCTGTCAAAAGCCTAAGTTTAACACTGCAGTACCAAGTAAGTGAATGTTTGAAGTATTCAGTAAATACATTCTCAGTTTTACAAGTTTCAGATTGTTATCACCCAGGTTTCGAGATTGCCAGTTATCAGTGCGTATTTCGGGGTGGCTGCAGGGGAGGTTGGAGGCTACTATGGGGTGTACCGTATTATTCAGAACAGAAAACGACCAGCCCTGGATTCGTTGTATTTAGATAATTATTATTATATATTACTGTTGGTATTGCTAAATTCTGAGATTCGTTCGGTACTTGCAATAGTAATAGGCACTTCACGATAAATACAGTTGTTTTTGACGTAAGATCCCCTTCAGGCGGACTACACGCCTTAAGTCGATATTACTTGACGGACTGTGCGTTTAAAGTCCTAGTGCGATCGTATCAGACTGCAAGCGATCATGGCTGCGCTTCTAATCAGATTGTGATCATTACCATGTAAATTTCTATAAAGTAAGGTATTAAACCTGAACTCATTATTTCTTACATGCAATTACAATAAAAAAATTACAATAGCATAAATTTATTTCACCTACTGTTTTCAATAAAATTATGTGTCTATTATTTCTTGACATACAAACCTGAGGCTGTGCTTGCAAGAGCTAAAGAGAGCTCTTTGTATTTTGTTGCTGTATTTAGAAATTTTGTATTTCCTTTACTTTTTGTGTTCTTCGCTTGCGAACTGGGCGCACTCCACGATTGACAACATGCGTCAACGCATTATAACCGTGCGCAATCCAAATAAGGACCGCACGCAGTTCATCTAGTAACAGCACAAACGCTGTCTGTCGAATGGCGCTTTAAGTTTGTGACCGAAAACAACACTCCCTAAGAACTGTTTGGTGTATGTACATGAATCATCGAGCCGGCGATCATACTACGCTGCGTTTCCTGTTTGTGTACTTCATTCCAGAACTTTTCTGTCCCCGCGGCTATCGGTGCTCCGGGCTGCGTGCATAATCTGCTATTTTCACTTGGAAAATGAACCTTCTGAGTTCACTTAAATTGGGCTTTTAGCTTTATAGTTAGGAGCTACCTTAGGAGTTACCTTCATCTATTAAGTTTGATAAGTTTGTAGTCGTAAGATGGGTACCTATACCTATCTTAGGTACTAGTTTGATAATTTAGTCGTTACTTCATCTCACCGATAAAGCAGTCCCTACCGTGAGTCAGTACCTGTACTTGACTGACATATAACACACAACCTCTACCTGTTTGAAACTAGAGATTTAAAAATCTAAGGAAAATTATCCATAGAAGAAAATGTTTTCAGTAATCGATCTCTTTGACAGTGATGCGAGTGATAAAAGCTCGTAAGGGGAATTCGAGATTTGAAGTAGAAGAATTAATTGTAGTATTCGAATCAATAAAAAAATATGAAAACAAATCAATTAGAATAACATAAAAAATATATCTATATTATAAATAGACGACCACAAAGCCGAGCAGGCGAGGGTCCATATGCTGCAATAGGTAAAAATGTATAGTTGACAAAGAAATTGGTCTACCACATTACTTGCTCGTAAAAAAATATAAGGTCTATTTCCGCTTGCCTTAAATTACGTCAGCACAGTGCAGTATCATTATTATTATTATTTGAACTTGGAAGTGTGTCTTACAATAAACCCTGGTGAATTATAATTTTACCGGGATACGTCATTAAAAGTGGTAAAACACTTCCTTGGTCGACCGTAAAGCTACAAATAAATAAATAAATAAAAACATTGCTTTATTTATGGCATCAGCTAATCATAACTGTCAGAGACACACAACCAACGGTCGCAAAAGCAAATGAATTGTCCGCTCTTCACTGTTCCACTCTTTTTTTAAATATAGTGGAACAGTCGGGCTAAATTTACATGATCAGGAATAAATAGAGTATTATTCTTTGTGGCAATAGTACTGATATGCACAGAGTTTTTGTAGCCCAGAAGAAGTGAGTGCGAGCCTTATGTTGTAAGGGTCCGTTTGAAACATGTAAACCCTTATTTATTAAATTAGGCATACCTACTGTTTACGGCATGTATATCCTAGAAGTATTTAAGTTTGTAAAACAACACCCAAAGTTGTTTAAGACTGCTGCTCAGTTGTATCCAAGGAACAAAAGGTCATCTGATAGACTCGTATTAGACTTTTGCCCAAAATTATCACTTTGTTAAAAGAGCTGTTACTGTATGTGCGTAAAGGTGTATAACAAATTTCCCCATAAATTTAAAATTGGTCCTACAGAATTGATGATCCATAAATTAAGGGAATGGCTGACAACTTCCTGCTTCTACAGTGTCCAGGAGTTTCTTAGCACACATTTTGCATGTTAATGTATGTTAGCAGAATAGAGAACTGAAATGTAATATTATATTTATAACATCTGTTTTGTAAACCTATTCTTTGCAAATAAATACTTTGAATACTTTAAATATGAACGGATGATATATTACTAGCTAGTCAAATCAAGTCATATTAATACAACAATACACAGAACGAAATAAATAAACGTTCATAAATCAAAGTTGATGTTTTCATTTTGTTCCGCCTAACAGCTGCCCCGAGATGTTTTATTACTTACCTACCGACACAAGTTATGGTACCTTTTAAGTTTTATTAACAAAGTTAGGAACAAAACTAAGTACCTACCTACGTAGATAAAAAATTCAAGGAATAAAAGCAGGAGATTATGAAATACAAAGAAGAATCTCAAAATGTTTGCTGCGCGAAGCAAGCCGAGTAGGTGTACTGCATGTACCATTAGCAACTTAGTTCCAGGAAGGAGTTTTGTGCAAACTTCGTGAATATCCATTAATAAAAATCTTGCTCTCATTTCCTGCTTTTAAAAAGTTGCTTTGAAATCCTCAACATTTGCATATGTTTACATAATGCGACCTGCCTGCTTTTCTCGGACTTTGTAGTCATACGAGTAGCAAATATACAGAGTGACGGATTCGACGAGGGAACTGCTTTATTATGACGTTGTACTAAAATAAGAATCGGTAGAAAAAATAAAAAGTTTTTGTACTGATTACACTTTCAAGAAATAAAATGCCTACATAACATCCAGCCTGACATGAGTTACTAAAATAGGACTATAAAAACTTTTTACATTCATATATTTTAAGTATGAATAGGATTAATTAGGTGTTGGTACCGAGCTTCGCCCTTTTAGTCCACAAATTGCGAGGAATATTCCACGACGACACCTTAAAATTTAACCTTTCACGTGCAGCTTTAGGTGGTGAATGTCCCCACCTGAAAATATTACGCTCAAATCTAATCTTTATTGTTCTCAAAATAAGGATGAAACGTGGGAGATCATTTTCGAGGTATTACACACCTAATAACAGTCTGATACTGCTTTGTCATTGAAATTACTCTGTGTAACAAAGTAGAGGCCGGGTAAACCATTCGTCAGCTGTCAACGGCGTATCACTTCTGAAATCGATACTCTATTTTTGAGGGTATGATAGGCGCGTTGCCCTCTAATCAACGCAGAATTTTTTACAATATTTTGACATCTTCTAATAACACCAGTTAGGCTGGTCAACTCTTGAAATAGACAGGCTTATTTTAATACATCAACAACCCCCTAGGGGCTGATTCTGGTGCTCAAATACAACAACTTTTTGTATGTGACCAACATCGAAATCGCAAAAAAAAAATCCCCATACAAAGCCGCCGACCAGTTCACATTCGATTCCGATTTCGATGTTGGTTCAAAACAAATAACCCTGTATATCACCTTAATGATATAATTCACAATTAAAACATCTAACATTAAAATATCTGTAAAGCCTTTTAGTTTAATATTGGATGTAATTTCAATAAAAATACTAAACCATACCCTTTGTCTATCTAGCCTTACGAGCTAGTTAATTATTTCTGCGATAGTACTCAAAATTAAATGTCGTTCAGACCGGTCAGATCTACGATTCATTAGCAATTAGATTGGTATTTAATCCGCAAAAACACTCACGGACTAATAAACTAAACCTACATTGATCAAGAACTTGCGGTGTGCAATCGGCAACGTGCGCAGGTAATTGATAACACCCCGCTCTATGACACCCCCACCCAACCCCCCACTGCAGGCGAGTCCGGACTCAGATGCTTTATCCGACACATGTATCGCCTGTAAGCCCGCAACACGAGGAAATCCCTCACGTCATCTTTCTCTGTCGCTCGTAACTTTTCTACGTTACTTTTTGGAAATATCCAATTTTAAATTCCGCAGCGAAAGCTGTCGATGCAATATCTTAAGTAGAGACTCGGCTTTACTTCTCTGTCCATATTTTTTGCTAATAGGCTTTATAGTAAGCACATCTGGGTACCTGCGGTGTACCTCCTTACTCGACTGACATACTTAAACGGTTTAATTATATTATTTAAATGCTATATTTTGGTATCATATCACAGTAACTCTTTGCTTTATTAATTTATTGTATACTATTAAATCGTACTTTCTTTCTTTCTTTATACTATTTTAGGGTTCTTGAATACGAAAATAAAAACATATTTTTTAAATAAGCTCTTATCTAATAAATATGCACAGTATAAAAACAATATTGTAATCGCTTTCAGGGGTATCTCTACTTAAGTTCCAACAGTAGTCTGCTACATTAACGCATTCCATCCGTCCTGATATCTCTTTTCAACTGTTGATAAATCTTGGTGAAATCGTTCATTATATTCGTCAATTATATCACCGCAGTTAGAAGAAAAAAAATCAAAATGATAGTGAAGAAAATGTTTTTTAGGGACATATTGCAACCCAGCTGTTGACACTTTTGGAGGTGATTAATCACAAGTTCAACATAACTTTCAGTTCTCCTATTGCCTAAAGAACCGTGAACGACTATATGCCTCTTCTTCAAATACCTATAAAGTTTTGGTCCTTTAGAATTATTCTTATTTCATGGCTTCCGTCTTATATTTTGGCGACACTTGCACGGAGAAATTTACTTCGCAGGTATTTGAATGCTTGTTTATTATTGTTCTGAGCCTTGACAAAGTTTTTTATTAGTCCCAATTTAATATTTAAGGGTGGTAGCAAATTTTTTTGGGAATTCACTAGAGAAAGGTGCTTGACGTTCTTTTCTGCAGGACTTAGACTTAGTCTTGGATTCCAATTGTTTTATACGTATTGTTATGAAAACTAAACGCTGTGTTATTGAGCATCTTTGGCTAATGAGGGTCACGTAAAGTCACCTACGGAGCAAAAATTTAAGAATTTACTGCACTATCACAATTATATAACTTAAAAAACATATATAAAATTTTTAAGACTTACCAAAACTATAAAAAACACGTTTTACCTAGAAAACAAAACACAGAAAGCGTTAAGCACAACAAACAATTAATAAGTAATGATAAAATGTATTCGGGTAATCACTAGATATTTTTAATTGTCATCATTAATATGATAAATCTGTCGAGCTACCGGCGATTATATTAAATATGGCATAAATTAATAATAAGAGCTAACTATGATTTTTAAGTTGTATATTTCGATTAAGCGAGTCAAATACTATATAAATACTATAATTCATATAAAAGGCACGGCAAAGCAGGCAAGTTTTTAAGGTACACCGGTGTATGATGTATTGATTTCAGAGAAGACTTCATCCAAGTGAATTTAAAAATATATATGGACTTGCCATCGACAATGACAAAGGTTTTGATTCAAACCACCTTATTTTGAAATTAAATTAGTACGTTTTATTACCTACTCAAAAAAGGTTTCCAGAATAACGTAAATTAAGACGGATAGTATTTAATAATATAATTGTGTCGCTTAACTTCAAACGAAGGTAACTCCATCTTAAAAAATATTTGACATTTTGGTATCAAATAAAAGCTTTAAAAAAATTATATGTATTCATTTTAACAGCAAAAGATAAATCCGATCGCATTTCTAATAAAACGACAAGCAAATCATGCTTTTTTATCACACCGAGACAAATCCCACTAGCCGTTTTTATTAACTGAAGGCAAATCCTCCTCAACCAATCAGCGTAATGCATTCTTTCAATATGGCCGTCAGTAGACACATCATCGTTAAAGGATCGTCATCGGCTCTGCTGTATTTTATTTATTTAACTGAGTTAAAGTCGATTACTATGGATAATTCAGTGAAAATTGTGTCTCCGAGTAAAGCCCGAAAACGTTTAAATATAAAAATTAAACAAAAGCAACGGGAAAAGGCAAAAAAACTGTAAGTAGCTACTTTGGTTTTCTTCACGTTCACGTTTTGACAGGTCCGCTACCCTAGGGTTGTACGTATCATTTTCTGCAAAGATTTATATTTTTTATGAAATGTCGTGTTACAGATGTTGGTGAAATATTTTTCTACTTTATATTGATGATCAATCATGATTACGGTAATTATTAAAATTGCAAATCAATATTGATGTTTTATCTGCACTTTACGCTAGTTTATTCTGCACTTAATTATAATAATTATCTACTAACTGCCTACCTAGTACCTACTTACTTTTATTTTGCACGTTGTGTTATCTATCACTATTTCTAATAACATAATAAACTCCCTGGTCAACCTTTGTAGTTCGCTGGGCATAGATATAATAAGATATAGCATAGCAACTGGTGTTTAGTAGTAAAGCAGTTGGTGATTATAGTTTGGCAAATCAACATTGAATTTTGTGCATAATGCCGCTTTTTAAAGTTCAAAGCTTTTATAAATGTTTGTATAAGTGTTTTATTTCCGTGGTTGTTTTGCTTTGGTGATTGTCTGACTTAAATCATTACAGAAGATACTCTTTCAAGTATAGTACTTCAAAATGATAGCATTGTGAAAAAAAAAAAAGATAATCATTATCTTATATGTTTGTTATGTATAAAAAAAATTACCACTGCCGAAGATACCCGATCAATCCACTTATTATTCTCGGCAGTTGCATTTTTATAATTGCACTATCGTTAGAGGTTCTTCACGTAATCCTTCCTTCCCTTCAATCCCACATGGACTGAAGAAGCTGCCCACAAAGGCTCCAATGAGATTTGTTCAGCTATTATGCATTGCTTAAATAATCTGGATTTAACTAATGTTACATCAATACGGTTAATGGCGGACGGGTGCGGGGGGCAAAACAAAAATTCTATTTTATTATTTATTAACCATCATGCATTGGCTGTATTCATCCAGTACAATAAAACATGTGGAAATAATTTTCCCAGTAACAGGACACTCATTTCTTCCATCGGACAGGATCTTTGCCCTTACAGAAAAGCAAATAAGGAAGAAAGAAACAATTCTTAGGCCTCAGGAATATATTGATATCATAGAACAACATGCAGCCGTCTATCGTCTATGGACAGAAGTACCTATTCTTGATTATAAGACACAGTGCCGAAATGTTTTGAAGTCTACTCAAAGTTTCCACTTCCAGATTTCTAAATGCAAAAGGTTTATAATAACTAATGGACGAAACCAGGTAATCAAAATCAGAGGTGAAATCTCGTATTACTCTGATACGGGAACGGATAAGACAATCACGAAACGCGGTCAGAGCTTCGTAGCATTTATCCCCAGATGCAGTCCCTATTGGTATTCCAGTTCAAGAGGCTAAGTTAGCTGATGTCCGTAAATTACTAGAAAAATATTTTGGGCAAAATTGGCCACTATTGCAGGAACTAGAATTTTATAAAAGAGTGCTTAGCAGTCAAAATGTCGTCGGTCGTCCTTTGGAAGTATCTGAAGATGAAGATGATACCGAAGAAATATTGAATTTTGTCTAAGTATTGATTTTTTTTCAAATAATAATAAGTGCTGTAAACATTCGAATGGTTGATTAAAAATTTTTACATTTATTGTGGTTTACATTCATTCCGGCATAGTACCTCGTATTTACGTATTTATAAAATTATTAGCTGCTTTGGTGACAACCCTTGAATGTAATTGTTGAGAAGTAGATTTTATCAAATCTTGGTAAGTCTAGTAAAATTTTATCATATATGGGTAAGTCCATGCATTATTAGTTCAATAACGGGTAAATCCAGCTATGTTATATCAAACGTAGGCAAATCCAAACTAAAAACGCATTTTTTTCATGTTATTCGGCGTATCATTATTCTTTTTAATGTTTAATTTAACTGTTTAGTGTCAATTTTATAGGATTAACCATAGCTTTTAAAATGAAACTATGTATTTTGGTCAGAATCTGTTTTTCTCAAATAACTCAAAATCACTTTCGCTGGAGTTACCTTTATTTGAAGTTAGGCGACACAATTGTAATAAAGAGACATATAGGTAATGATGACAAATATTTAACATTGTAAATCTTGTACTCAGTTCACCATCTAAAGGCAAAATTTATTTTATATCTCCAGCGGGACGTCGTCAATCACACTAAGCAAAGATTTTAAAGCAATACCATCCACGTTTATTTTATTACTTTCAGCTCTTAACAACCGAATGAACCAATAGAGTTCTCCTCGTAAAGGCGTCTAGAACAAATACGATGCACCTCTTTTACGAACAGTTTTCACTACGACGTATCTACAACCTTATTTATATGTACTTGAACATTTATCTAATAGAAAAGCTACGGTAAAAGAAATGTAAAATAATCTTTTAATATTATTTTATTTTAAATGCACTTTTCTTAAGGAAAGCTAATTAAGAGCCAGTTTCACCACTTGCTGATAAGTTCCAGATAACCTATCTGGCACTTTTTTGTCCGCTAATTATATGGGTTATCTGTCAAAACAAGTGCCAGATAGGTTATCCGAAACTTATCAGCAAGTGGTGAAAGTGGCCCTTAGATATCAATATAGATGGTCTCCTAATGACCGTAGGTGTTGCTGTTCAATGGTCAAACCAGATGTTGAATGTAAAATCAGTTATATTATTTACTACATTAATGGATTAAATAAGACGGGACAAAATATACTTCAAGTGGGTGCAGCTGCTGGCACAGCTATTACCTACTTATACATGATGTTCGTTTTAATTTACCATTTCGTTCGTTCGTTTTAGTTTCACGTTATCAATATTATTTCCTTTGCAAATGTAGATAATCATCTGATTAGTGTCCATTTTTTGTACAGTTTGTATATCTTTAGCTTTTGCATGTTGGGTAGGAAATAGCAGTGTCCTAATGAGCCTAACTCAAAAAACATAACCTCCTCTTCGAGTGGCGAGCCACCGCCGCATCCAGGCTACGCCGTCGGAATAATTGATAAAGCCACCGACTTCAGATTAATTATACTCTTAGCACTTCCTAATAAAATAAGCTTCAAACTCCTTCAAGACAGGCCCAAGTAATACCTAAGAGTTTTCTAAATTACAAGTACATATATTGAATTAAAATTTTAACAGACAAATACAGGGTGCAATTTTATTAGTTCAAACTACTTCAAGGTTTTTTATACTCATGATAACAGACAACTTTTCCCAAGAAACTTATTGCCTATCTCAAAATAATTTTGTTGGTTAACGTTTGCCGTCTGCGTTTTTGATGATAGTTTAGTAGGTACATTAATAAAATTAAGTTGAGATAGCTAAGTAGTGTTACCATGATTATTAACGAAGCTTCAAGTGTTTTACATTAATATAATTTCATTCTATTTTAATTAAGAATTCTTGTTTTGTAATTCAGAGTAGGTTACCGCTGATATGTCACAACTTCTTTTATGGCACCAACATAGAAGTTTCAATATTTATTGTTTTGGGAACTTAATTAATTGGTAATTTTTGCAGTTGCTCTCATCATACGAGTAGAGTTCTGAAAATAACGCTAGCATACATTTATCAGTATTTTAGAACTATAGGTATGATTTGGAACAAAAGTACTAAGAGTAACTAAAATTTTTATGGAGGATAAAGAATATATTGCACATAATAGTGAAATGTGAGTTTACAAGGGGAGGCATTCGGTCAAATTACTCGCAGTACAAAAATACACGCTATTTTTAGCTAAGTTTTATAAAGCACTTTTTCTGTTGTTTAAGTCTTCATAAATACTAAGTCACGTCCCATTTCTTTGGTCAGATATAATAAAAGTTTCTCATCTCGGCTAAGACAATATTTTATGAGGCTTAGTGAGTTGGCGACCGCAGCGGTGGTGTGCCCGGATGCTTTACAGTCCGAACGTGATAAGTGGCTGGCTTGCATTTCCTGCATGTCTCGGATTACTCCCAGCGCTATACAAGAGTCCACAGAAGTGGAATTAAGAAAGAAAATCTTTCTGTGAAATTTGTTTCGCTAGACGCTGTATTTGCTTTTTTTACGCCTAATCAGACTTTTTAAACGACATCATAAGTGTTCGATTAGCGCTTAGTCTCGTGTGACTGACTTGGCCCCTAGCATTTCAAAACTGAATAACAAATTGGTGCTTCATTGTTAATCATTCATCAAATCTCAGCCAAAGTACCACGTCATCATAGTTGAAGAGAGGTATCTGGTTTATAATTTTAAATAAGTAAGTATCAGTACCTCCAATTGAAACCAATTGACTCCTAAATATAATAAATTCTAAACGCTCTTGTACTTCCATCTTCTAAATCCTATTCATAGCCTGCTTAACGCGTGAAATATGTAAATAAGTGACTTACGATTTCTTTATGTTTTCTTCGTCTTGCGTCAGATGCAAGATACCACAAAGGATAAGCTTGCTCCCAGCAATTAAGATTTGCTCCTAGCAATCGACTCAGTTCAGCTCAGCTCAATTAATGACAATCTTAACAATAGATACGAGTTCAGAGCTTCTCCCCAACAATGGCCCATCTGTAATGTCCCGCGTGTCCGCACACCTGCTCACGCAAAGATTTACTTCACGCCACTGAAAACTCTGTCCGCGTGGCGGAGTATTGGTCACGTAAAAATAGTTAGTTGCTTTCGTCACGAGAAGAAGAAGCTCAGCTCAGCTCAGTTCCGCCTCGGTGGAGTTTTACCCGTAGCTGCGTTCATAACGAGTTCGCGGCAAATATAAAGGTCCCATTTCATTAGTCAACTTCTTTTAAGGGGATGATTAGGGCATTTACTGCTCATATACAACATCTTTTATTGTAAGATCAGCATCGAATTAAGAAAACTCAATGTTCTCTTTCAATATCAACAGCTGATTGGCTATTTAGTATGGTTATTTTTTTTGCGTTTTCACAGTTGGTCCACAAAATTGTCAAAATCGTTTCGATGCGGTCCAATTTATCATTACTATCAAAAATGGTATTCTCCTAAACATAAATTAAGACGTTAAATTATCATTAAGTTTGTATTCTGACTGAAAATACACAAAAAAAATATATATATTTGCTCCATTTTCAGCCGCATGTACAGTCATCGGCAGGTCAAACTACCCAAAAAGTTAAAGGTCATTGAACCGATTTTCAACTTTAAGTCCGAGATGTAGTGATCAATGTTGATTGAAAAAAATATACGTTTTGTGGTAGGTTGATGAGCTGTGGTCTGTACATACTACGAATCACACGACTTATTATAATTAATTTTTTTGGAGTTTACAAGATTACCATGCGTGCGGGACCTAATCGAGGATTTTGATTATTGCACGTCACTTAGGAGTCATGCATGCATGTTATAATCTCCCTTACTCGTTTCTGTTTCAACAAAAGTAGTTTTTATTATAAGAGATATCTAATTGATTCAATAAAAACAAAATAAGTTCGGGCTGCTTGTATCTTACATGACACACAATAGGTTAGATTCGAGAACCATCTAAAACTGCCGGTCGTGGCGCCACCAGCCCGATAACGTCGCTGCAACCAGTCCAATTCAAACGTTACGAACAGGAATTCAGTTTAAATATAAAACCGAACTTACACCAACTCGCGCATTTTGAGTTCTATGCCCAAGGGATACAGGTGAACGATATTGTTCAGTTAAGTACAGTGAGCCTGGGAAATATTACTATAAATACATAAATATTTGCCAGGCAATACACCAATTATTATGGTCTCGAAATAAGGAATCAAAATTTATGTGTTACAAGTTATCCAAACCCGATTCAATTTAGAAAAGTTTATTTTTGAATTGAAACGCAAGAGGCATTTAAAAATAAGAATAAGCATTTATTTGCATAAAACACGGTATATACAATGGTGACATTTAATAAAAGATCAACATGATTTGTCCAGTTAAGACGTGCAAATATTTTAAATATTATCAATTCAATTAATAATTATTCGAACATTACAATTTAACTACATTTAATTCAATACAATTATTATTATTAAATCAGTTACATTATGGTCATATTTATAAAAAAAATATATTTGTAAACATACATGGTCAAATTAATTAATTTGTCAAAGAATTCCTTAATACTATAATAAGCCCTGTCCACCAACCAAATAAAAAGTTGCTTTTGAATTTATTTAAAGGCAGTAACTTTATGTCGCTGGGCAGTTTGTTGAACACTTTACTGCTATCGAGTCTTATGAGAGGTTGCTTTCTTTCTAAATGGAAGAACTAGCTTATCTCGATATCTCGTGTGAAAATTGACAACATCGCTATTTTTTGTAAAAAGGTCGGAATGTTTTTAACAAAGACACTCAATTCGAAAATATAAATGCTAGGCAGTGTTAGGATTTTCAGGGTTGGAAAGAGTTCTCTACAAGAATACAATGGGCCAACTCCGCAAATTGCCCTCACACACTTTTTTTGAGCAATAAACGCGGCGAATTTATGGCGAATCATGGCTCCATTACTATTAAAACTATACCTACATATTTTTTTCGGAAACAGATCTTTATGTTTTATTTAAACACAAATTTCAAATTATATTAAAGTGAATTTTCGCCATTTCTGATTATTTAAATGTATAGCGACAATTTTATTGGAATGACTTAATAGGGTATTTACATATTTTTGTAGTCGACTATACACAGATACGCTCACCCATCGCGGTGGCTATACAAAATGTCCGTGCGATTTTATTTTATTTTGATCGAATGTGCAAAGAGTTTTTCGTATTTTCGCATTTTAGGGCACGCCACGAAAACACAGGTTTTAGTTTACTCGTGTTTGTTTGGAAAAAACGATGATGGCTGTTAGTAAAAACCGCGAAACAAAATAAAGAAAATATTTTTAAATATGGTTCCCCTGTGATTTAGATATTTTCTGTTCTACTACAGTTACCGTGCTCACAGAGCGTTTGATGTTGTTAAGCTTTGGGACCAACTCCAAGATGTCATTCACTTTGAATAAATACTCTGACCTAAATTAATAGATATACCTAAATTAATACCTAAAAACCTTGACACAACTTAAGAATATGATTGAGTCAGCTCAACTCAGCTCATAACATCTCAGCCCAGCGAAACAGGACACAAAAAAGGTAAATAAGATTCGATTGTTTTGTTCTAACTTTGGAGTTCTTTTTTCAAAAGGAAACGCGAAATAATCACGATCAGCTTCCGTTCAGATTTTTAGAAAGTGTTTCCAGTGCGATCCAATATTATAACGTAAATATAATAAAAAATAAAATATGGAGAGATGGATGGATGGGTGGGTGGATGAGATGATGATGATGATGATGAGATGATGAGATGGATGGGTGAAAGACAGAACATAGTCGTTGCCAGTTAGAGAAGCACAATACGCTATTTACTATTCCGTGTTACGATTTTGATATTAAACAGGGCGTTTTGAATTGTATATAACTATCTTTTTTTATGTTTACGATTGTACTTTTTGTTTTTATCTATTTTAATGTTTGTCTTTGAAGATAATCTGCTATTTTAGCTATCTGTTATTTTATATACTGAATAAATACTTGTGAAAGTTTATTACCATCCATACAAATTTTATATGTTTGGGTGTTTGTTACTCAATTACGCATTAATGGCTAAATATATATATTTTGGCACCCATAAATACAAGGTTTTGATTACATAACGCAAAATCTTTTACAGGGTGTTTTAAGTGCTCATTGCAGATATAGCAACTTTTTCATTTTTTGTTTTTTCCATTCGTCAGCGTAACTTACAATCCTTGGCATTATTTTCGCCGTTCTTAATAATCCATCTACACCTTCTTACCTTATATACTTAGGTTCGTGTTCTAACAATCTCCAGCTACTTACGCCTCTCCACCACGCAGCCTTTTTAACCGACTTCAAAAAAAGGAGGAGGTTCTCAATTCGGTTGTGTTTTTTTTTAAAGTGTTTGTTACCTCCGAACTCCGCCATTAATGAACCGATTTGAAAAATTCTTTTTTTAATTGAAAGGGCTTATTCCTCCTCCAGATTGGTCCCATTTTTTTTCAAAATTCAATTCTGATGATGGGATCCATGAGGAATTGAGGGAACTCCTAAAATATTATACGTATACATATAGCGATTTTAGTATATTTAACAACAAGTTAAGCATTTGCATTCATAAAGTATCATTTGCTAAGGTGGAACTGATGAAGGAGACCATAGTTGGCCACAATAGTCTTCCACGAGTAAGGTACGCACGCCCCACCCACGCGATAAGATATTTTCATTAAGACATTTAAGCCTTGCCATAGTCGACAAATCAAATTTTAATAAATGATTCTTGTGAGAATGATACCATCAAACTGATTTGATGAAGAAGGCGGAAGGTAAGCACCGGAACTCTGTGATAAAACAATGTATCATAGCCGTGTTTGGACTTATTTAAATCGTCATGAGAAGCAATTTAAAAACACTAAAAAACAGACAAATAAAACAATTTTTTATAAAAAAAAATACCGACTTCAAAAACACTAAAAAGTTAAAAATAACTTTTAAACAATCATACCAAACAGTTATTATTGAAGTCGGTGCCAGCCGTGGAATGTTTGAATGTGGTTGTTTGCACCGACTCCAAAAATAACTGTTTGGTATGATTGTTTAAATGTTATAATTAGCTTTTTAGTGTTTTTGAAGTCGGTTATATTTTTATAAAAAATTGTTTTATTCTTCAAATCGTTTACAACAGGGCTGCGCGACTGTGGCACTTGGTTCCCCTTGACGTTATTTCAATTTAATGAAAAATATGCTTTAAAAATAAACTCCGTAAATATTTTAGTATAGAATTGCATTATTTTTATTTATAGTATGTATGTTTGTTTATTATATGTATAAGTATTATATTAGGCATTGATGTTATTTATATTTATTAGTATGTTACGAGTGCAAGCCTCGTCTACGTCACTGCTATGTGTCACCAGTGTATATGTGTTGTGCAAGTGCAGGTGTTAAAGATTGAGCAATAGTACCAAAAGTGCATAGTTAGCAGTTTTCACCCACATGGGAACTTTTGGACAGTTTTCGAGTGCCTTTTAGCTTCAATCGCGGAAGCGACAGGACGTTAATTAAGACCAGATCAATCGGGATCAAATTAGAATTATAATTTTGTAATTAATTTTAATAAATAAGTTAAACCTAAATTGTCTAGTTTTTAAAAATCCTACCCGACGGCCCAATTCCGTAATTGGCGCAGTCGGTAGGATAGTCGCGTCAGTGCGTGTTATCACACTTCGATCCGCCTGATAGTCGCTTCGTCGGCGCGTCGACTATCCCTACGAATCTACGCAAGTGGTCGTCGGATGGAAAAGAAGAATCGTCTTCACTCAACGGCGCTCATCCAAAAATTGATGGCCCACCAGCACCCGCAGCAGCACCAGTGGCAGCACCAACGTCAATCCAGTATGCTAAGCAGCCTGCTTCTGTGAGTTATATTATAGTATTAGTTACGCATTCCTATTGGTTGCCAGTGGTCCCTTTCCTGTCTCCTGTAGAGAGTGTTATTAGTTAGTTAGGTAGATATATATTTTTTTAATAAAAAGTACATTTAGTTTTCAAGATTTTCTATCCTAGGAGAGATAGGGATATTGGGCCGAATCAGCGGCGCAGTATCAGATCTAATTCTAGATTGCTTAGATTTCATCGCGATATTGAGTTAGATAACATAGAGGAAGAAATGGCAAACGAACAGCAACAGTTTGTTCCCGCCCCAGACATGACAGACCGAATTTGGAAAGCATTAAGATTGGTACCCGAGTTTGATGGAAATTCTAACGTTTTAATTAGATTTTTAAAGATATGTGACCAACTTATTTTAACTTATGTCAATCCAGCCCCGGGAAATGAGTTAAATAACTCCGCCTTAATTAATGGCATTTTAAATAAAATCACTGGGCATGCCGCTAAAACGCTAGCAACAAATGGTATTCCCCAGGACTGGAATGGTATTAGAAATACTCTTATTAACAGCTTTTCGGATCACAGAGATGAGTCCGCTCTTTATACAGATATGTCCACGTTAACTCAAGGCTCAGACACACCCCAAGTGTTTTACGAACGTGTTCAAAATTTATTAAGTGTTATAATGACCTATGTAGAGTTGCACGAAACTATTGCAACTACAGTAGAGTCTAAACGCACCCTTTACAAAAAACTAGCCCTTCAAACTTACACTAGAGGCCTTGCCGAGCCTTTAGGCTCACGTGTTAGGTGCATGCGTCCCGAAACGTTAGAAAAGGCCCTGGAGTTTGCCCAGGAAGAACTAAATGTTTTATATCTGCAAAGTAAAGCCGGGAACCCGCCGAATTCCAAGAAATCGTTTAACAATAACGGGTTCAATTACTCACCTTTTAGTTCGCAGCATGAATCACCGATGTCTTCAAGACAGTTTAATTTCCCAGTGCCTATTAAACAATTTAGACCTACTAATTTCCCAATGATGCAACAAAGCAATTTTCCGAATAATTTCGTACCAAATATTATTTTTCCAAATAGCAATTTCAGGCCTAACGCGCCTCAAAACTTCCCTAATCAGCAAGGACTTACCAGAACTCAGCAAATGATGACAGCCTTACCACGTTCAAACATGACTACCGGTTTCAGAATTCCTCCTCGAGGAAATCCTCAAAACTTCAGAAATTTTCCTACACCTATGAGTGGCGTTAGTCATCCAGTTGCCCGCGTACTACCGCCTTCTCCACAGAATACGCATCCACAGATAAACGTTAATGAATGCGTTAACCCCGATAACTATTACTATGACCACACTGACCTTGACTATTACCAACAGGCCTATATGACTAACCCTGAAAATTACTGTCAGACTGAAGAAGTGACAGACCAAACAGATTATGATGAACAGGAAAATTTTTGCCAGGCTCCGGATCAAACATCCCTAAAATAGAGTTAAACCTCCAAGATCAAAGGCAGTTGCCATTTATCCAAATTAACGACCCCCCGTTAAAGCTTCTTATAGATACTGGAGCCAACAAATCTTTTATTAGCCCAGAAGCGGCGAAAAATTTTTTTTCGTATTATGATCTGAAATATGACCCCTTCATTGTTACCAACATAAATGCAACAACCCAGAATAACTATTCCGTGACTATTCCCTGTTTTCCCGAATTCAATGACCAAACCCCCATAAAACTTTACGTCTACAGATTTCACGAATATTTCGATGGTCTAATTGGCCTAGATCTTCTTGAAAAATGGCAATCCAAAATTGACCTTAGTGACCGCATATTACGAACGCAATACGCAGAAAATCCCATTTTAATGTACAAATCTGGCACTATTAATTCATTTGAGACAATTATTCCCGCACAATCAACGCAACTAGTTAAAGTTCCAACTACGATTTTTCAAGGCGATATTTCCATAGAATCCCAAATTATGTGCAATTGTCACATCTCGGACTGTTTTTCGTCGGCACAAAATGGTCAAGCCTACATAGAAATTTTAAATCCATCCCAAAATGATATCATTTTCACTTTAACAGAACCCTTACAGGTTCATGTATTTAATGAACAAACCGACTTACCTAACATGACTCATGACTCCGAGCGTTTCCGAGAAGTTTCGTCACGCTTGCGAATGGATCATTTGAACCCTGAGGAGAAAGCCAATTTACTTTCACTGTGCAAAGAATATTCTGACATATTTCATCTTGAAGACGAACCTCTGACATTTACGAACAAAATTAAGCACCGAATTACAACGACAGACGAAATTCCCGTTCATAGTAAAACTTACAGATATCCGTTCGTACACAGGCAAGAAGTCCAGTCACAAATAAAAAAAATGCTCGACCAAGGTATTATAAGACCTTCAATTTCAGCCTGGAGTGCTCCTATCTGGATCGTCCCGAAAAAAGCAGATGCCTCCGGCAAAATTAAATGGAGACTTGTAGTGGACTTTAGAAAACTCAACGAAAAAACTGTGGACGATAAATACCCGATCCCCAACTTAATTGATATCCTAGACAAGCTAGGCAAGTGTCAATATTTTACCACCCTAGATTTAGCTAGCGGTTTTTATCAAGTCGAAATGCACCCGGACGATATTCACAAAACAGGTTTCAGTGTTGCAGACGGTAATGGACACTTTGAATTTCTACGAATGCCCATGGGCCTTAAAAATAGTCCATCTACGTTCTAGCGCGTCATGGACAACGTGCTGAGAGGCTTACAAAACGTCATTTGTGTGGTTTATCAGGACGATATTCTGATTTTTTCAACATCCCTTCAGGAACACATGATAAATCTTCGTAAAATTTTTGACAGGCTTCGTGACTCCAATTTTAAAGTCCAAATGGACAAATCCGAATTTTTAAGACATGAAACCGCGTATTTAGGACACATTATAACACCCCAAGGCGTTAAACCCAATCCCGACAAGATAGCAGCCATTTTAAAATACCCCATCCCCAAAACTACTAAGCAAATAAAAGGATTTTTAGGCCTCATAGGGTACTACCGACGCTTCATTCCCGATTTTGCTCGTTTAACAAAACCTCTCACTGCGTGCCTAAAAAAAGGATCCAAAATTACACTGACTTCTGACTATGTCCGATGTTTTGAACACTGCAAAACTTTACTCATAAATGACCCAATACTTCAATACCCAGACCTCTCCAAAGACTTCATTTTGACCACAGACGCCTCAAACGTTGCCTTAGGAGCCGTTTTATCGCAGGGTTCCATAAGCTCCGACAGACCAGTTGCCTACGCATCCAGAACTTTAAATGACAGTGAACTGAACTACTCCACAATTGAAAAAGAATTGCTTGCAATAGTTTGGGCGACAAAGTACTTTAGACCTTACTTATTTGGCCGAAAATTCAAAATTATCACGGACCATAAGCCTCTTCAATGGGTTCTCAACTTACGCGAACCAAATTCTCGTCTAACTCGATGGCGACTCAAATTGGCAGAATATAACTTCATCATCGTTTATAAAAAAGGTAAAGCGAACACCAATGCTGACGCATTGTCTCGCATTGAAATCCACAACGAGGAGTTGAACTCCGTAGTTGTTAACATCAGCGACTCTTCATCATCCCCATCAATTATTCAAATTAACGACTCGTCATCCTCGACCATCACCGCCCCTGATGACAGACCTCTGATTAGCCAATCCTCAACTGACACAGCACCAAGCCTGAGACCAATAAGCAGCCCACCACCTGAAAATAACGATGACTTACAGTTTTTACCCGATTTTGAAGAAGGCACAGCACACACTAGTGTCGAACATCCTGTACTCGAACTACCCGTATCAGAAAATCCCTTAAATAAATTCAAAAGACAATTAGTTATACGCGTTAACGCCAACCCCTGTAACGCCAAACCTAAAACAATCACACCATTCGAAACCTACAGAAAAACAACAGTCCAAATTTCTGAGAATAACTTAGAACAGGATATTATAAATATCATAAAAAATCACATTGACCCCAAACTGCGTACGGCTATCCTGGTACAACCTTTGAACAAAATGTACGACATCGTTCCTATTTTACAAAAAACCTTTAAAAGTGCTTCAGCTAACTTAATACTTGTCAAAAAAGAAATCCAAGACATTAGCGATTTTCTCAACCAACAGGATATCATGTCAAAATATCACGAAGGAAAAACGAATCACAGAGGCATAAATGAAACACATTTAGCTCTATCCCAACGATATTATTGGCCAAAACTGAAAGAAAGCATTACTAAATATATTAATCAATGTGACCTATGCAATCGTGCAAAATATGACCGCGACCCCCCACAACCTAAGTTCCAAATTGTGCCTCCACCCTCCAAGCCGTATCAAACAGCCCATGCAGATATACTCACTATAGAACAGAATAAATATCTCACGATTATCGACTCTTTTTCAAAATATGCTCAAGCATACCAACTACCAGACTGCACTGCCCCAAATATAGTTAAAACACTTTTAATATTTTCCACTCATCATGGATTTCCAATGTGTCTAGTAACAGATCAAGGTACAGAATTTGTAAACCAAGTAGTCAGCGAGTTTTTAAAATTACATAAAGTGCACCACCATAAAATAGCTGCACATGCCCCAAATGAAAACGGCATGGTAGAACGTTTCCACAGTACCCTTTTGGAACATATTCGGCTGTTAAAATTACAACACAAAAATGAACCCGTCCAAAATTTGATACCATATGCAATAATTGCATATAACAGCTCTATCCATAGCCTTACAAAATGCCGACCATTCGACCTCATAACTGGACATTTTGACCCTAGGGACCCGACCGACTTAGATTTATCGGAACGACTTTTACAACAGTATTTACAAGAACACCGTAGCAAAATGGACACAGTTTACAAAATCATACATGACTTATCTTACGCTGAACGTACAGCAATAATGGAGCAGCGTAATTTAGACCGCGAACCTGAAACTCAATATAGCCAAGATCAAACAGTCTACGTTAAAAACCCCGCTGCTAATAGACAAAAAACTGCACCCCGTTATACCCAAGATAAAGTCATTTCTAATCTGCCTATCCACATTTACACATCCAGGAAACGAGGCCGAGTTGCCAAGACTCGACTGAAACGTGAAAAGAAAAATAAAAACGCTACATTGTTACAGGATTTTGCTCCTCATGACGAATCTGGACCGAGCACAAGCAGATCTACTGACTTTAAACACGATCCGACTTGACGACCTGTCTGACGGACCCGGAATTCTCCCATTTAAACTTGGCTCTACAAAAATCATATCCCATGACCACACTTTCCTTCAAGAAATTGACCTTGACAAAATCAAGCAACAAATCGATTTATTGCAGACCCAACTAACAGATTTATCTAATAAATTAACTAATAGAGACTTTATTCTATTTAAACATCAAATATTACATTTGTTCACTAAACTCAATAAAATTTCATTAGAGCTAGAAACTTTCGAGCCTAGAAAAGTTAAAAGAGGACTTTTTAACCCACTGGGAACATTCATTAAGAGCATATCAGGAAATCTAGACAACGATGATGCTCTGAAATTCGAAAATGCTCTTAAAATATTGCAAAAAAATGACCAAGATCTTTCTGTTAGTTTCAATAAGCATATTAGCTTATACAAAGAAATAAATCTCCAACAAACTCATATTTTAAACAACATAACCGCCAATCAAAGAAAATTAGAAAAAGCTATAATTTTGATTAGCAATGCATCTGTAACTAGCAAGGAACAGATGTTCCAATATACTCAGGTTTCGCAATTATTTAGTATACTTACTGAAAACATTCAGGAACTTTCGTTGGAAATTAGTAGATTAAGTAATATAATAGCTTTTAGTCGTACTAACGTAATGCACCATTCTATTTTATCAATCACTGATTTAACTAATATGCTAAGCCAACTTAAAAATTTATATAATCACGGCTCATTACTAAACCTAGATATTAGATATTACTATGATTTAATTACCTTAGGTTCATATTTTATTGATAGGAAAATCGTAATTGTCTTGAAATTTCCCATAATGTCCCTAGATACTTACGATCTATATAGACTTTGTCCTGTTCCTAATAAAAACTCTGAAATAATCCTTCCACCATTCCCTTTTATGGCATCCAACTCCCAGGAATTTGCGTACATGGAGGCTGAATGCCCGAAGATCGACACCTGGTACATCTGCAAGCAGCAGCTAAGCCATCAAACCCGAACACGGAGTGACTGCATCTTCAACCTCATCTATCATCAAGAAACTGGAGACTGCCATCCCACATCTATCTCGCTCCTAAAGGACGCACTTCTGGAACTCGATAGCCAACATTATATTTTATCTCTACCTCAAGAAATCAGAATACAATTATCATGCGCACAAGAAAAATACCACCTACTAAAGGGTAGCTACTTAGCAACGATTCCAAGAAATTGCAGCATTCGCACACCTGAATTCACAATTGTTAACACCGATGATAAACTTCGAGGTCAAGCTGTTGAAATAATGACATTCCCACACTCAGTCCCGATGTCAGCTAATTCAAGGAACCAGCTGCCACATTATAATTTCACAACGATTGATTTGAACCAATTGCACAATATTCAACATCAATTAGCCATGGACCCACCTGTTCAAATCAGCAACGTTGACTCATCCAGCCTGTATCACACCACGATACCTACCTACGTCATCATACTGTTAAGTGCACTTGCGTTTATTAGCCTGTCTTATTACTTGAAGCGACGAAATAATCGAAACGAAATCAAACCCTCACAATCTCAAGATGTAGAAATGATTTCTACAACATCTACTGAAGATAGAAGAGCCGCAACATTTGCTCTCAACCTTCGCAAATAGTTGCTCATCTAGGAGGGGAGGTGTTACGAGTGCAAGCCTCGTCTACGTCACTGCTATGTGTCACCAGTGTATATGTGTTGTGCAAGTGCAGGTGTTAAAGATTGAGCAATAGTACCAAAAGTGCATAGTTAGCAGTTTTCACCCACATGGGAACTTTTGGACAGTTTTCGAGTGCCTTTTAGCTTCAATCGCGGAAGCGACAGGACGTTAATTAAGACCAGATCAATCGGGATCAAATTAGAATTATAATTTTGTAATTAATTTTAATAAATAAGTTAAACCTAAATTGTCTAGTTTTTAAAAATCCTACCCGACGGCCCAATTCCGTAATTAGTATCTTATTAAACTTACGTAATTGTTATTGTAAGGTAATCATAATATTGGGCCTTTACCGCACCCCCAACTTGTTTTTCTACATGACCCTATGGTTGGCTAGCAGAGAATACTTTTAGCATTAAGTCCACCTATTGTACACTTTTTGAAGTTTTGCAGTAAAGTGTTAAATAAATAAATGAGGTAATTTTTCTACTAAACTGCGACCAACATCAGTTTGTATGGAAACGTCAATCATCGGTACCATAGAAAAAAATATTCCAATTCATTCATCGAGGTTTGTTTGGCGTTATTTCAATAGCACCTTATAGATATTGATCTTGCTTTACACATAACGTTTATCTTGTTTTTTGGAGGGTTTGTTCTACAGTCTACGCAGACGAAGTCGACAGAAGCTAGTATACTTAAATTTTCTAATACAGGGTGGCCAGAAATGTGATGAAATTTTTTTTTGGTGCCTCGTGTTGTGAGGTATCTGAATCACCATTAAGTATGTTCTACGATTTTTTGTAGTTTTCGAGTTATTAATGTTTTTTTTATGAATTTTTGCAAAATTGCGACCGGATCAGTTTGAAAAATTTCAAAATAAAAAGTAGAAGGTTTCTTCGACTTTTTTTCTTACAGCTAAATCTCTATGAACTGTGCATTTATGCATAAAACAAAAATCCTTAACTTAAATGGAAGTTACTACAAAATTGACCTAAAACTAAGAATTTATGTTAATTGAGTTATCTAAAAATCTAAACTGATAATTTCTTAGTTTCTAAGTAGCTTCAGAGAATGCGCTAGACTCTAAACTTTCATAATAATAATAAAAAAGTAGTACTTCATAGGCTTCTCTAGGCTATTTAAAAAAAACGTAACTCGAAAACTACGAAAAAACGTAGAACATACATAGGGGTGATTCAGATACCTCTCAACACGAGGCACCTAAAAAAAATTTTAGGACGTCACTTTTCTGGCCATCCTGTATATAGCAAATAATTAGGCGACAATTCTAGGATCAATTTACACCCTACAGGGTCTTTTGTTCGACCAAAACATATTTTTTTATATTAAGTCAGTTAATCCGTCTTTGTAAATAATGATGATCTTAAATTATTTCAAGTAACTTCATTTGTTAAGGCATTGTTATAATACGTATTATACGACTTAATTGGTTTCCTTATGAAAATATTATCTCCCCTGAGACGCCCCTGGCAAAATACATTTTACCTCGTAACACAAGGGTGGTAATTCCTTACTTCAAGACCATGACAATTGGTGTCTTAATTCTAGCGCTTTAGTTTAAAAAATATATATCTTTAAATGTCAATAGCAGAATCTATCAATATTTCCAAATTATTATAATTCATTATTAATATAGAGATATTTTTAAAGTTTCACGCAAAAGTTTTCTATCGCCAGAATAATAACCAGCATAAGGAGAAAAATATGATAAACTAACTTCCGACCACGGCTTCGCCCGCGTGGAATATACAAAAAGATTTTTTTAAATCCGAACCATTAGTTATTAACCAAATAAACTCTTCAGCTCTATAATATTAGTATAGATTTATAAGAGCGGGATGTTTCAATCACGGTTTCGGTTTCGGTAGATGATGTTTTATAAGATTTTACTTTACAAATACGATCAAGATTCGTAGAGCTCCAACTTTCTTGTGACGATAAATAATTCATAAAATGCATCTAAAAAATTCCAACACAACTTTGGTGTAATTTTTAATGACACAAAAGCCTTTTACCTTAAAGTGCTACATAATAAAAGCATTCACGTTCTAGTTTTAATCTACACCTCGCGGTTTTTAAACCATCCTAGGTCAGGTAACACGTCCATTTAATTTTGAGCCCCGGGATAAAGTCAAAGCGGGCTTTATTGAATAGAGTTGGGAGTAAGGGACAGGTCTTACTTGAGTTGTCATATTCGGGGCAAGCGTATAACTAGGGTATAGAAGGGGCCGAAGTTTGGACAACTGATAACTTTGGCCGATAGAGGCCAGTGGCTGAGGCGGTGGCAAATTTAAATAGTTTGTCACAAGCAACTGCGGGAATTGATTTAGGAGTTCGCTCTCGATATTCAGTTACGTAATACTCACGCTTATTTTGACTAAAATGGAGCACGTAAGCTTACTAAATGTTGCAAATGTCTTTTTTTACAATAATAATAATAGTTTTCACAATCACACCAATTAAACTGAACTGCCCAAAACTGAGCAAAGCTTGTGCTATGGCGACTTAATAACTGTAAACATACTTAAACACTTTTTATAAACATCCATGACTTAGGTGACTGAGGCTCGTGCTCATCACACAAACGTTTGCCTCTTGCGAGATTCGAACCTGCAACCGCTGGCTTGGTAGTCCGGAGCGCGAACCACTACACCACACGGTCGTAACGAAGACAATCTATGAAGGAAGTAATTTTTAAATTTAATAAAACCTGGGCCCCGATCGCACAAATTTTTATGGAAGCGGTTCGAATGTGAAACGTAACCAATTCAAACATGGCTACGATTCAATAACAATGCAGCTGGTAGCAAAATCCATATTGCGCTACTCAGTAGCTTGTATGGCTTAGTAGTCGCTGTCTGGCCCCAGATTAGCTGGTTGTGATTTTGAATCTAATTTACGAGAATGTACGGATTTACATATACCACTTGTTAAGCATCGTTAGGATCCCAGCAAAGTTAAAAAACACTGGATGTGTAGCCATGATCCAAATAGTCTGGTTCGTCTATCCAAAAGTTACGTAGATCCAAGAGTTTAGGCCCTAGCAATCGCTCCAATTATTGTAACAAATTGCCGAATTTAGATGAATATGAATATGGATCACTGACACTTCTATTATGTGATAACATGATTTTCCATATTTTTTACCCGACGGCTAAGCAAAAAAGACAGTGTTTACAGACTATATATTCCAAACTGAAGCAAACGGCGTCAAATTTCAACTTTCCCAGCACAATCGCTCAGTGTATGTTGTAGTGAATATTTAAATTGGTTCGCTGTTATATACTGCCCGTTAATAGTTTCCCATTCTTCAGCCCAAACAAATTCGAGGCACCACTTTAGAGCGCAATTTAACTTTTTGCCGTGCGAGCGCCGCCAGCCAACTTTGTCTTTGTCGGATTATTCGATTAACTGCTCAAATCGCACGGATTTATTTTTGTTATCGGTTTTGTAAGGTAATGCTAGGTGACATGCCTATTAGCGTCTATGGTTAAAGCTTTAAAATGCAATACATTAACGTACACTAGATCTCTTTGCTACCTGATAGTTTCAGTTACCTACTACGTCTAAGGCCTAAATTATAATGTAAACCTTAAGGCTATGACAATCTAGTTTAAATAGACGAATGAGTAACTTAAAATTTACCTAATCTAACTATAGTTGATAAGTTATAGCTGTCGATTAATTAACACTCGCCTCTAATGATATTAACCCCTGCCCTTATAAAATCTGCCATTAAGCCCTGTAAAAGGAGACACAATATAAATTTTATTGTTACGCATGTATGTATATTGTAAGTAAAGGGAAAGACACCTAGTACACAAGTTATTCAAAATGAAAAAGCACAAAAACTATAGGTACACATAGTGTGTACTACACTAACTCGAAAGATTTTGTTCTTTTAAAACTTCTCATTGTGTTTGTGTTATCGAGGAGCTAGATTACTTCACCATGTTAGGTGGTGAGGTATTTTATCGTGAATTTCTGCATATTACTGAACATCCTCCACAAACTCTATTTGAAGGTCCCGAAGAGTCATTAATCAGAACCAAAAAGTTTTAGTCAAAAGGTGCATCTTCATGCAAAATAAATAGTAGGTAGGTAGGTCAGAGTAGAACCTCAAAATAGATTTATAGTGACTACGGCACAAACGCCATGCGTACCTGACGAGCAAAGCTGAGTGAGCAAAGCGACAACGCCCTGTAGTAGCCGCGGCGAGCGATAGAACTTGAACCAGTAGGTTAGGTACATGACTACACATCAAAAATATATTTCGTTTCAAACAACAGAATATGGTGATTATTAACCATCCATACTAATATTATAAATGCGAAAGTAACTCTGTGTGTCTGTTACGTTTTCATGCCTAAACCGCTAAACCAATTTTACATTATATAATTGTACACATTGTACCTTGAAAAAGGCTACTTTTTATCTTGAAAATTGAGCCGATTTTGATGAAATAATAATTTTGTTTGAAATAATCTTAAGCGCTAATAGGAGAAGACATAGGCTACTTTTATGCCACCTCTTAAGCGAGTAATTTAAGGTATGACAAACCGTATTCCACGCAAGCGAAGCCGCGGGTAGAGCTAGTATTATTATAAATGAACGAGGTCCTTACCATGATCTCATAGCAGTACTTCAACCTTGTTTTGTATTTTCTATGTAAAGTTGGACGTGAACAACTGATTTATAGGGTATGTGTTCGATGAGTACACTTATCAGTAACATCAATTTAAGTAGAGCATTTCTTCGAAAGTAATGTATTTAACTGGTGAATTAAATCAAATCACAAAAAACAGATGCTGCTCAATGTGTCTATTAATTATTTATTGAAACCTTTTTTGTACAAATTTAAAAAATTACACAATTTATCATCCTTAACTATCGATGACATCATCATCATTAGCCTATTGCAGTCAACGCCAAAGAGCGCCAAACAGCACCATCTCTTTTTCTATCCAGCCACTGCCAACCATCATCCTAAGGTCGACATTCTATCGAGCTAAGGGGCGTCCTACACTACGTTTATCAAGATGTGGTGTCCACTCGAAAACCCTTTTAATCGACCTTTCATCGGTTCTGCGCCGACTATGACATTTTACTATGGAAAGTCGAAAAAACATATTCGCGGCACACCTTTTGTTCAACCCGTATCATCATCATCATCATCATTACAGCCACAGAACGTCCACTGCTGAACATAGGCCTCCCCCAATGACTTTCATTGGGGGGGATTGCCAATACTCACCACGCTTGGCAGGCGGGTTGGCGAGCGCAGTTTTTTTAAAGATTTCTCATTCAGACGCTGCTGCGTCTCATGCTACAAGAATTAGTCGCCTCTTATGACACGCCTCCTGTTAGGAAAGTGTATTCTTTACGGCCGTCCCCACGCGACACTTGTTCTTCTTTCTTGTTCAACCCGTATAACCGTTAAAAATAAAAAGCAATTTTGCCATGTGTTTTTACCCGTTCATTAGCCCTTGTTTGCGAACGTTGTGATTGAAACTGATTTGATTTCGATGCTTCCTCATTAGCGATCGTGTATGACGGCTCTTCATAGCAAACCCAATTTACTGTTATTAGTTTGCGTTTAAGCGTACTTTCATTAAACTCTTGTACCCACCAATTAACGATATTGCTTTTCAATCAACGTAATTAACTTCAAAACCATAACTTGTTCTGGTATTTAAGAAAGATGTAGAAGCCTTTAGTGGTAGCAGCAATTGGTAGTGATTAATGAGGCGGTACTTAGTTTAGAGCAAAATTCTGCCCTGCAAATTTTCTTATAATTCTGTTTATCCTAATAAAAATAGATAAATAAAAATAACCGGAGTTGTACAAGTCAGTAGGTAGAGGCTTTTTGTGAGACATGCACACCCTTTGTCCAACCCGCACTAACCACGAGCACGGTGGATTACGTATGCGTGTAGACATAATCTTACCAAACCCTTCCTCTGAGCTTGCACACATACCGTAAGCTGTAAAGTACTTGCGGCAATTTACATAGCCTAAGGTCATAAGAGAGGCAGGCCCAAACTCCAGCCGGGCAGCGCCGAGTAAAGCGCAAGTGCATGCTCAACTGTGCCCAAGTTTTGCAATATAACTGTTGGGTATCGCCTTTGATAGGCGATGCCGCCGGTCGCGTAGGTAGTGATGCTGTCTTTCGGAAATATGCGAGGGTTGTGCCAAAATTGGAAACATTATAATATTAAGTATTTATTATTTAACTCACATAATCATTCTTTATAAAGAATTAAACAAGAAAAAGTTGTAATCACAAGAAAAATCACTTAGGCTTAAATTGTAGTCCACGCAAACTAAGCATAGGCTAGTTATCTGAAGGAATTATTACCTAATTAAATAAATCGTGTCAGTTATCTGTGGCTACTAGCTAGCTTTTATATCTATATTATTGTAATAACAATCAAATATGTAGCATGCATAAAAACATCCACAAACTACCTATAAAAATCGGACTTCTTAGAATAGTTGGATAAATCATACCATCCCTCTAAAGTTGAATGATCATAATAGTAGTCATAAAAGTCATTTATTCAGTATATAGGCCCTCTTCCGGGCGCTTTTACACGTCCCAAAATATAGCTGTGCCCTACAACCACTTCGGGATTAGATATCGGCTGATGATGAGAAGAAACGGCGCCACAAACTCAGTCACCTTTGTCAGCCTATTGTGTAGGATATACAGTTACAAGATATGTAGTAAGTGCGAGTTAAGCGGGTTAAGTCCATGCACTCTTGTCGTTTAAATACTAATCGACTACTTATAATATCCTTTTTTCATAAGGATTTTTTAAATGTGAATTTTGAACTTAATAACAGGTAATTTTCAACAAGAACCTGGTACTTTATTGAAAAATTTTAATACATTTCCCTAAGAATGAATTACCAACTTTGTATAGTCTGAAGCTCGGAATAGTAAGTTTATTTTTATTTCGGGTATTATGATGACAAAAATCACCCTTTAAGCTAAACAAACTTAGATTTTTTCGAACGTACATAATATTTTCAAAAAATATTATGTGGCTACTGTTTATCTTTAAAAACTCTCACAGAGAGTCACGAGGGCCAAGACAGTATATTGCACGTACGACTCTTTTCTTTTCTGCAACACAAAGATTGATTCAATGTCAGCAGCAGAGCCCCATAGCAATAAACCATACGATAACAAACTATGAAAATAACTAAAGTATAATAATCTTGCCGTTTCGATATCAGTTAAAAGGCTTATTTTTCTCAAAGCATAAGCCGCTGAACTGAGCCTTCCTGACAAGGCAATGATATGGAGACCCCATTGCAATCGGGAGTCCAATGTAATTCCTAAAAATTCATGTGCTTGAATTGCACATTATTGAGTATTTTTCAATAGATTCTGTCAACACCAAAGTTATTTATTCTGATTAATCATCAATCCAACTAACACATGTTTGTATTATAGATTTAATATTGTGCTCTTTTCAAATACCTACATTTGTCGGACTACAGTATGCATCGCTAGGTAACAGTATAAATAAACACACCCATAAAAAAGATTCGAGCCCACACTGCCTCTTTTAATAACTGTGCTATGTAGCAACTTCGACGGACAATTACCAAGCACGGTGCTTGTTGATCACCTGGGAAGACCACCGGGAAGGGCAACCGCCCAAAATCTACACCAGACAAAATGAAAGTGAGGTCTCTTCTAACCTGTGCCAAAGTAGAATATTACTCCACCTACTCACTTTCGAGTCTTACCAAGCCAAAAGCTAGGAACCATACATTGCAACTTGGAAGACAACTACACGCGATGCACTATTTTAGACTGTGTACCAACACGTAAACTCCTTCTTGAAAACTTTCGTTCGTATACAATTAGTCGAGTACGAACTACACTCACTGTGAATGTTTCACTCACCGCTACTCCTTTGATCCGAGTTGCTGCAAGACGTGCTTGGTGCTTAAGTAGACCAACATTTTAGGTAGATTACCCATACCTAAACTGAACGTGAATCCCAATGTACCATACTTTTTTATCACGGCTTAATAGACTGTAATTGAATTTGCCACATAGTAAGACCATATTTTAACGTGGGATTGTTAGAACAAATATAACAGAAGTACATGCAAAGTATTTTATGGGTATTTGATGAGCAGTCACTTTATAATTAAAAACACAAAAAGAAACACTTGTACTAAAATTATTTATTATTATTATTTATTTATTCTTGCTAATAAAATAAATGTGTGCACACAGGATAATCGTGCAATACATACTATTAAACACAAGCAATAAAATAAGAGTCTACTTTCGTAAACAATTAAGTAAACGTGTGCGATGTAATTAAGTCCTAAATATCCTTTACAAAGCAAACCCCATTACCACAACATTTGATTGCGTTTAATTTCCCACCCCGGCATTTGACACGAAAACATACAGTACTCAAACTTCACCAAATACCGTAAAGCATAACGATTTACAACGCCGTAACTTTTGCCGAAACTGGAGGTCAAACTTTCTAATTTCTGCGCTATACCGTCCTTGACATTTGCTCAAAATGAATGGCGATTAACTCGATCAGTGTATCAATTATTCATACTGCAAGGCCGTTCATAACTAGGGGTGTGTCTGAGAAGGGGTGTAATCAATTTAAGGGTCGGAACTTTGGACGTCACGTCGCGGCGATCGTCCCTAACTTTGGAGTCGGAAAATTGTCTCTCGAGCACTGGCCGGGCCTCGTTAGTGCTTTAGACCAAACTACTAATTGAATAACGCTCATTACGGCTGTAGTGCCTTCTGTCTTGATTCGGACGTGCGGGCTGCTAGTAACTACTTGAAACTTCAAGGGCTCGGTTTAAGAGCTTTGCTTGCAACTTGGCGCTAATGACAAGACGATGTTTCAATCAAGAAATTTCAGTTTTGCGCTATAAAGTGTAAAATAATGTTGATCAGTTTTTTATTAAATTACTTTAGGTAATACGTGTAGTATTTACCCATTACCTATCCGTGTATCAGCTTTTATTTTTAGACTATTCAATGTGAGCATAATTATATCTTTAGAATACAAATTAAGCAATTCCCAATACACGTCTTCGAAAAAAAAATGTATACCTACTTCTTATAATACATGAAAATATCAATACTTTTACAAAGACATCATATTTTCAACAAAATATTAATTATTCTTCTCCTGAATGTTGCATACTATTATAATATTAAGTGTTTACAGACAGCTTTTATTAAGATGTTGTGAAAATATTAGAAGTAATCGATTAAGGGGATCTGATACTCTCAATTGATGTCTGAATAGTTAAATATCTATGGCCGTTACAAGTCATAAACAATTTACGGGCTAATAACTAAAAATAACTAATTAAATAAATTGTTCCAACAATTACAACAATTATCTAGCACCAAACTAAGCTGGTATGGAGCGGGTAGTTAACGGATGAACATACTTATATGCATTTATTAAGATATTTTATTTTTATGCATATGGTTTTTAAGCATTTACTTGTACTCATCACACAAGCATCCATGTCGATAAATCGCTATATCATATCGTGTTTTGATGGTCATGCTAGGGGGGCAGAGCGTGAACCACTAGATAAGAAGGTCGTCAAACGAGGCGCTTAACCATTACGCAGGTTTGTAGATCTAAGTAAGAATGTTGTTATATAAGTTCTTAATCGGAAGATCCGCTTTTCTATGTCAACACAATCATACCAACTATCTTTAGCACACAAATCAGCCAATCCACAAGCCAACACGCGAAATATTTCGGGTCATATCACGCTGCAGAGGTCAGCGCGGGCAGTCGGATCACGTCGGCATTACCATAAGTCGATTGTCGGCCCTCGCCGCATTTATTGCGTTCTGTCAGCAGATATTTTTATTCAGCGTTCAAAGCAAGTGCACTCTCGAATTCAAAATTTTGATCAGCATACATTCTATTCGAAAGGTCTTTGTTGGGACACAATTCCGGACAGCGTAAAACGGAATTTTTATTTTTAATAGGACTCTTCTCCTTTCAAGTAAGGAATTAACATCAAAGCGATCTACCACGCCTCTACACCAACAGAGTCGTCAGTTGTAAACGTACACACGTAGGAATTAATTAGATGTACAGATCTAATTCTCTTCCAATTTAACTTTTTGATGATTAATACCTTAGTCAAATGCAGACAATAAGTTTGTTTGATGACATGTATAAGTAAGTACTTACATTCTGTAACTATGCCTAGGCGATCTCAACTTCGATATTTTGCGTGGCAACATGTGTCAGTAGGAAATACAATTGCATAGATAATTGTGAAATCAACATTATCATTTCAGCCGTAGGACGCCAATGCTGAACATACGCTTCCTCCAGTGACTTCCAGATTCGCCGATTGGAAGCGGCCTGCGTCCAGCGGCTTCCTGCACCATTTACCAGGTCTTCTGTCCACCTTGCGGGTGGACTGCCTACTATGGGCTCGCCGGTACGTGGCCTCCATTCTAGAACCTTTTTGCCTCATCGGTCGTCAGTTCTGCGTGCTTTGTGCCCCGCCCACTGCCACTTCAGCAATCTAATCCGTTGGGCCATGTCAGCGACTTTTGTTCGTTTACGGATCTCCTAATTGCTAATTCGATTTCGCAAAGAAACTCACAAAAAATAACAAGAATTGTGCAATACTTAATTGTAAAAATACCACAATACAGCCGTTAATACGAGTAAAAAAATATGGCCTCCAGAATAAAAATATATTCTTTCATGTGACGTGGTAATAAGTACAAAAGTTTGACAAGCTTATCAACGATTTGTAGCATTTAAATCGTATACATGGATACAGTCCTGGGATTAATATAGGCAATTATGTACGCTGCTAAAAACTTTAACAATCTAGTTATATTCCAAGTACAATAATTAGGAAAGCTATTAGAAGTTACTAATCGTGTCGATGGTTCGAGCAGCGTGTAATCAGTCAGGCGACGCGCGTGAGGCGTGACGTGAGTGCACTTCAAAGTTTAGCTTGCTGCGGGATAAGTGAGCGGAACTAAAACATACGTTGATGCATTAATTGTTCCCCAACTGCAATTTTGCCAATCTATACGTATATTTATATCTTAAATAAGATGCGATACTATGTTTGTCTGTCACGCTTTCACGGCAAAACCACTGACCCATTTTTGATTAAATTTGACACGGAGAAATCATCTGAAAACTGCGGGTAGGACATAAGGTACTTTTTAATCAATGATGAAATAAATAGTACTTAGTATTAATAACTTTTAAGAACTCTAAGAACTAGTATCGCGCATAAACTTAACGGAATATTTCCTCAAGTGGTATATGAGAAAATGAATTACTAGAAGGTTTTTTGAAACAGACTGTAAAGTGTCGTCATTGTAGAGCGTGTGATGCACGCTTAGGTACGGGCGTACCTTACTTACATAATTAGCGAAAATGACGGCTAACTGTTGTCGATTTTCAACTAGATTTTTTTTATTAAATACAGTAGTCAAAGTCAAAGTCAAAGTCAAAAATCATTTATTCAGTTTAGGACAGAAAACTGCCACTTATGAACGTCAATAATAACATTATTGGCCCATATGGGGCCGAACATGTCTTCTTATTTTTTGGGCCCTACTAGTAGCCTACTAGTATAATATAGGTACTCCAATAGTACCTACAATTTCTATTAGATAACACTTTGTTTCTTCTTTCCCTTTTGCTAAGTCAAAGGAATAGGTATATTTAAATAAAGTTAATTAGTTTTGTCCCTTAAGTTAATCAATCTGGAAGTCAATGCAGCTTTCATCGCATTCCAACCGACCAACCTGAAAGTCACCGGGGGAGGCCTATGTTCAGCAGTGGACGTCCTATAGCTAAAATGATGATAATGATGATGAATCTTGTCCCTCCAAAACATCGATCTGCAATAGACTAAATAAACAACAACAACAACTCATAATCTGGAATAAACTAGCTCTAACTTATTCATAAAACAACGTCATACATAGAGTAGTAAATTGACGGTCATATGCTATAAGCGTCCGTCATTTATGATAAATGCTCGGTCACATTGGATATTTATTGTCACGATGGTCACATATTTCTTTAGTATAAACTAAAAAAAAATAAGAATTCCTCTAAATTAAGTCTTAAGTGTTATGTATTTGACAATAAAAACATACAATAAAACATGTAATTTGATCTGGATTGAACAAAAACAAAAACTTGCGCGTGACGCTTTTTAGCTTGTTCGTGCAGAAAGATAAATTAATTTTAGAAATTTCATTTCGTTATAGATCATCACTACTAAAGCCTGTCTTTCTTATAATTATGCACTTATTTGTGACCAATTTTTTTTTTCATAGTTTGTCAATAGAATTTATTGTGACGTTAGTGACAATAAATGTCCAAAATGTCCGGTCACATTGAGAAAATGTCCAATTTGCTCGGTCATATTGGTCAGACATTTATAACGTGAAGGACACTTTACAACTCTAGTCATACATCATAAAGTGAACTTAAAAACCTGCCAAACTGACCAAAAAATGAAAAGCAAAATGCTATTCACCTGCAATATTTTTAAGCACTCGACAGCATTCTAACGTTGGCCCACAAAATACCACGCTGCATCAGCAATTTCGTTATTGGCACGATAAATTTTGTTTTATTAGCACTGAATGTAACGCTGGACACATAAAAAGTCTAAAAAACGGCCTGCATGCCGGCCAGTGAAAGCTTGTACATTCTCATCAGATACATAGCGCTAACCAGAAAATTATTTGTGATGTTGTAGATTAATATACATTTTTAGTTTTAACTTGCAAGAAAGTTCTTTTTCTTTTTTTTAAATACCACGTGATCGAACGTAAATTCTTTTAATATGCGATTGTCTCATGTACTTTTAGGGACTAATATAATACAATACAAATAAATAAATATTGGACAACATCACATACATGGCTCTTATTCTAATGTAAGTAGCCAATGTTCTTGTTTTATAAAAGTCAGTTAAAATACATTTTCATTGTTATAAAACGATTTTAGGATCGCCTGCATACATGGTAGCCGAATCTTACTTACTGGTAACAAACAGTACTACTCATAAAGTCTATCATATGACAATAGCCGTAAAATCGTATTAATCAAATTCTTGTTATTTCCTAATACGGAATAGAACCTTTTCCATTCCATTAAACAAGTCAAACATTCGCAAACACTCAAAATGTCCACCGTATCTCATAGGTCATTTAAATTGCAGAGATTGCAGCGACGTGGGGAGTGGGACGGCACAGCATGCACGGCCGCAACAATCGTAGCATGCTACGACGTGTTTACGCACTGTCTGTTTTTCTGTAGCATACAGCACTCGTAGCTCCGTAGCACCTAAACGTACACAAGTGCTACGAATGAGGATAACTCTTTCGCTCTACCAAAGATTTCTTTATATTGGTAGATTGACAACTCCATACAAACTTTTTCTCATTTCCATAAATTACGACAGATGGTGTTACCTGTCTCGCATTTTGCTTGTATGTAAAAAATATATTGAAAAAGGCGAAATATCGCATTTGTCGGTTTTGGTTTGTCATTATTATTAATTTTTAAGATGAGAACTGCTTTTCCTTCATTTATTTAAATTAAAATAAGCAAATTCGATTTCAGCTTAATTTATTTTTTGATGGTTTGAACATACTGATAGATAGCACGTATAAGCACAAGTTTGCATTGCATACAGTTATACTAAAATACGCTAGATGGCGCAAACTTGTTATTTTAAATAGAAGCAGTGAACTCAATGTTATATCTCATGCACTTGTGGTCCCGAGTTCGATTCTCTTTCGAAACTATTTTTTTACATTTTCAGTTAGTTTTGAGAATTACATTTTCAGTTAGTTTTAAGAAATCAAAAACCTAGATTCAATGATTCCCATATAAAGTCATAATTATTTATTTTTTGCTAATTGATAATTTGATAAACGTAAGTAGCTAGCTCACGAACTCAACTGATACCTACTATTAGAATAAATTAAGCGATAAGACCCCCTGAATTGAGCTAATCTTAATGTACTTTTTCCTGTTACCTTTGTTTCTTTTATCTACTTATTTAAAGAGTATCCAATTATCTTTTTTTTTAAATTAAAAAAATTTTGGAAATCATCATATCACATACATTGCTCTGATCATATGGTAAGTAGCCAAAGCCTTGTGTTACAGAAATCAGAAACAACGACGGTACCACAACACCTAGTCCCGAGATAATACAAAAAAGTTATTTTTCTACATTGACTGACCGGGAATCAAACCCTTGACTTCAGAGACAGCGACACCAAGTCCGGCATGCTCGCATCTCGGCTACGAAAACAAAAATGTTTTATATAGGTAGGCACCAAAGATATCTTTATATTAATTTTCTTTGGTAGGCACTAACAATTAAGTTGCACAATTATTTAAACTTATGTATGAGAAAGGTTTGTATTAGAAATAATTTATAACCATATATTAGGTATTACCCATATAACCCGTGCAAAGTTGGGGAAGGTTGCAACTCAAAACACAAAATACAACAAAGTTGCGAATACAACCCGGCATGGAGACGATTTAGACTTTATGCATGTTACGAGACGATCATAGTATCAGGAAGCCTACTACGAAAAACGAAATACGATGTTTCGGACGAAACGAAAGACAAACGATACGCAAACTATATGCTTACTAACTACGTAACACTTTTGAATGTCGATGTTTTAATCGGATCCGACATATTTTCGGAACGACTTCGTGAATGAATGAATAAAATGTTATTTATCGTATTATTTCAAAAAATCCGAAGCGTTTCGTAGTAAGCAATCCGAAAAACGATTATCGTATTGACGGATTTCGTTTTTCGTAGTAGACCTGCAGAGACGCGTGCGCGCGGAGCAAGCAACCAATCCCGGCGGCGGCGGTGCGGGCGCGGCGCGCGACTAGCCAATCACGTAATCGGAATGGTCTTCTGCGCATTTTTCGCCCAGCGCTCGAGATCAGTGCAGCTAGTTGGATTCGACTTGAGTGCTGCGCGATTTTAAACTTAATATTATAGAAAATAAGAGGTCGAATGCAAATGTGATCATGCGACGTTGCCAGTTCGACAAAGGTACTATGCGAAACGCGTTCTCGTACTAACATGCGTCTGGCGCGATTATACACCTTGTTGATATTGAGATAAGGTTCATTTCACATGTCTTATATGTCACACTACCACATACATTCGGTAATTCGTTTGTTCGTTCATATTCGTTGTTTGTTTACGCTTGCGACTAACGTGTGCTTCTGAGATTTATTTTTATAGTTTGTGATTGTGATCTGCCCAAAGGACTCTTGAAATTCTCTGCAAACCCGATTATTTGTGCTCGCCTCAGGATTTTGAAGATTGCCAAACCGCCGACCTTTGCTTGATACTGGACTGTTCTTTAATTTATGATTGGTTTTGGGCTACTACTTTCCAACATACATTGCTCTGGTCCAACCAAATATAAGTGGCTAAAGTAGGTACTTGTGTTTGAAATCAGAAACAATTGATAAATGATTGTAATTATTTAAAGATAATTTTATACTTAACCTTCTTTTCCATACACAATAAAGATCTAACTTAACAACGACGACTTAACCTATCCTATCAGCCTACCTAAATCCAAGACAATACATTGACCCGACCGGGAATCGAACCTGAGCCCTCAGAGATGGCGACGCTAAGTTTTGCGTGCTCGCCTCTCGGCTACGTACATCGTGAAAATTAAATTATCATTAAGTAAGTGCTTCCTTAATTCAGTGAAAACTTATTATTATACATATGTCGCAGCATCAGCACGGTGCTGCCCCCTATAATGCCAGAAGTAATTATTTTTAAGCATAATCGGAAACGTCAAGTGGTTGACATTGATACTTGGGTGAGGTCGATGCCGCGCTGTCAGCTGTCAGTGTAACGTTTCCTTTGGGCGGGAAACAGAAATGACAATTAAACGTCAATCGCGTCTCTTGGGCATTCTGTTCCTGGCTGCGATAGTGGACGGATGTGCCTAGTTGGACACGGGGTATCGAACTTGCCGCGTTACCGATTTAAATCCTTTTCCATCTTTTCGATCTTTGATTATTTTGCTACTATTGTTAGTTCTTTGTTTAAATACACGCAAGTGATTATTAGAAAGACTATTATTTCGTGCCACCGACGAAGTCTGACCCTCCTGATAACGAAATTTCCGATCACCCTCCGTTATCAGAAGTGAGATGTAATCGCACGCTCCACGTATAGAAAATTAAATAGTGTGTCCAATAACGGCCAATGTGAAAACGAAACACGTGCTACCGAAAGCGACGCGAGTGAAGAAAAATGGCACCTTATAATGACGTAGCATAACCGCAATTTCCTAACGTTAGTACAAGCAATGCGTGCACCCGCTTCGAGTGGTTATTTTCGTCTACCTGACTTCGAGGAAATCCAGCGAGGAAAGTTGCTGACGCACGTACCTGGATTATAACCGCGGACATGTGTGTGACTGATCAGCGTCAAGGACCATCGCTGATGATTGCTTTAAGCCGCAAGCTCAAGGGAAAAACCTCATCCTGGCTGTCTTCTGTTTCCTTTCCTGGCATGGCATGAAGCGACTTTAAGGAGCTTTTTGTGATAAGCCGAAGCCACCTCAATCTAATCAGGGTGGTCAGCCTCCGGAAGATGTGACCCCACCACCTGCTTTCACTGTCCAAGCAAGGTTACACGTCGAGCTGCCCGGAGCGGAACAAGAAAGGAACGAGCGATGCTGCGGGAGTGGATTCATCCAAGGAGAAGCGCATCGATGTCTGCGTTGTGAAAGCACTTGCTTGGAGTCTTACGTCACACCGAGAGTCGTGTGGACTTGTGCGCCTTGGTTACACTACTAGGATTATAGGACAATCTGGTGAGCAAATTCCATTTTATTACGACTCTGGGTCAGACTCAAGCTTTAAGATTTGATTGCATGGTTGGTTAATAAGTTACAAGTGTGTTAAATCATCAGTAGCTAACGCGTCTTAAGACAAAGTCCAAAGTGAGTAGATTTTATTTTAATTGAAAATTTTGTAATTTTACAAGTTTGATTTGGACGATTTTGACTCCAATCATGAAATTGCCATTTCAAGTAACATTTTGGAAGTTATTAGGTGGGTGCTATAGGCACTTTACTCTCTGCGAAAGTACAAGTACGCACACGATAGACTGAGGAAAATGCCTGATAATGACGAACTCAGTAAAGACTTGGACAATGTTGACTTGACTAACGATACTGTGAACAAAGGGGCTGGACCTTCGACTAGTTCTAATTAGTTCAGACAAAACTAATTTTTGTTTTTGTTTATTCAATAGTATGCAAGTCGCTCAGATTGGTTGCATCTTCGGTGCATTCGTAGTCGTAGGCATAAATCGGGTAAATTTTCCCGTCGCATTGCGGCCACGCTTGTGAGTGGCATGCGTTTAGCTCGGAGATGTAAACAATCGCTGTTGGTTCGCCGGATAGAGGCGTTGTGTTGTGAAAGGGTACCGGATGGAGGTAGCCCCTGAGTGTGATACTGTGAGATATTGTTTTGAGTGATGACCGGATAGAGGTTGTCATTAGGTGCTGGATGGAAGCATCTGAATTGTAGAGTATTGCATACTACACTGAATTCACTATCCATTTAGTTCGATTTGGACAGATTTGTTCGATGAGTTTTGTTGTGAATTCTTTAGTGAAGATTTATTATGATTTGTTAAGTTTCATTACTGTTATTTCATGGATTCTGAGTTTAACAATGTTGTAGTTTCGATTAAAGTTGTGGTACACAAAATGTGTTTTTTCTAGACCTGACCCTTTTGGTCAGGAAGACCGAGCGATTGAACATTTTACTGTTCGAGTGTTATCTTGTTTTTTAGGATCTTCACCAGCGACTTCACACGAGGACGTGTGAAATGTCAAGATGGCCGTGTCGCAGCATCAGCACGGTGCTGCCCCCTATAATGCCAGAAGTAATTATTTTTAAGCATAATCGGAAACGTCAAGTGGTTGACATTGATACTTGGGTGAGGTCGATGCCGCGCTGTCAGCTGTCAGTGTAACGTTTCCTTTGGGCGGGAAACAGAAATGACAATTAAACGTCAATCGCGTCTCTTGGGCATTCTGTTCCTGGCTGCGATAGTGGACGGATGTGCCTAGTTGGACACGGGGTATCGAACTTGCCGCGTTACCGATTTAAATCCTTTTCCATCTTTTCGATCTTTGATTATTTTGCTACTATTGTTAGTTCTTTGTTTAAATACACGCAAGTGATTATTAGAAAGACTATTATTTCGTGCCACCGACGAAGTCTGACCCTCCTGATAACGAAATTTCCGATCACCCTCCGTTACATATATCTTGAGATAGAACGTGAATATGAAACATTGCTAATGAAATGTCGACTATCGTTCCTATATTTAACATAAATAAATAAATATTAGACAACATCACATGCATTGCTCTGATCCTATGAAAAGTAGCTTAAGCACTTGTGTTACAAAAATCAGAAACAACGACGGTACCACAACACCCAGACCTGAGACAATATAGAAAGTTATTTTTCTACATTGACCGACCGGGAATCGAACCTGGAACCTCAGAGATAGCGACACCAAGTCCGGTATGCTCGCCTCTCGGCTACGGAGGTCGACATAGACATATTTGCCAGATCGGTAGAACTGTTTTCAAGTAATAATCTAACAAACTTCGTTTAATTTGTTTATATTTCTTAACACTATTGTAAGTACTAATATGTTATACTCAATCACCAATATCTTTAACACTGAAAATGGTATTTAATTCAACACCCATAACTTAAGTTACTTAACAACAACGAAATCCTAACTTTTTAATCTATAAAAGAGTCGGGTTAGTTAGCAAGACTGATTTTTATGATCTTTGATTTGTTGAATTTGTCTCCGCCCCGAATAGCAGTATAACTATAAAAAACACGGAAATATTCACAAAAAAACTATAAAGGGGCGGTAGGAAGTTCGCCGAGACAGCTAGTATATTAATATAAATGCGAAAGTAAGTTTGTTTTGTTACGCTATCTGGCCTAAACGAACTACCTGATCGCTATAAGATTTGCACACATATTGTCAGGAGCTACCTACTTTTTATTTTGTGTTACTCCGAATAGAACGCAGGCAAAGCTACGGGCGATCGCCAGTTCATATTTTACACCAATCCCAGTTTAATAATTTATGTCGCAAGCAAGTCGCGAATCCAAGTTTGCGCTTCGTAATAACTAAAATGCGACGTTGCCAAACCGTATAGGTACCATGCGAGTAGTATCGCAAGTTAAACAATACTCAACCCTATAACCTTTCCATAGAGCTGAAATTTCAAAACACTTTACTAGCGCTAGGTGTTATGTCTGTTGCCGCGCCGCTTTGAACCCGTAACATGAAAGAACGAAGGGCGCGTGGCAGCAATGCGTGTGTGAAAATTATTTTCGTCTTATGAATGGTAATGAAGGCAAATATTTAAACTATCGGTTGAGATTTGCACTTGAAAAACATCGAGTCCCACTTATGGCAGTCGTTTTTTATGTAGATGATAAGTACATGTAAATGCAAAAACACAAAAAAGACAAAATTTAACAACAAAACTTTCTCGTATTAGAGCAACCCCGAGAATAAGTTAGGGTATCATGCCGTTAGGCCGTACGTGCTTAAGCTAATGCGATGAATTTATCTGTACGTTGGTACTTTGTGACGCAAATAATTTAGACGTCACTTTATAAAAATCAGTATCAATGCTGTTTAACGCCATCTCGTGACACGTAGTATACTGAGTGTTGTTGGATGATAGAGTTGCATCAAGTGTTTGCTAGATGGCACGAGGTAAGCCACATTTCAGCGTGCACAGTAACCCCATCTAATATATTAAGTAGAACTAGGAGGTACCGGCGAAGATAATAAGTTTTAAACGAGTTCACTTGCGTACTATGGAGTTAGCATTCTACCTTTATTAATTTTCTTTGGCTCTACTACAAATTGCTATGAGTGTATTTATCTTAATATTATCTTCTCGTACTACTAATTATGACAATTTGATTGTATTGATGTTACCTTCTACATAATGAAAATCTGCTGACAAGTGCCTGAAAATGGGTGAACCGTTAATACATTTCACATATCTATAAACTACGGTCCGGCTGTTGTTAGTGACCGGGTGAGGTGAGTGATATCTGTCAGTCTCTATATATATATAGCCATATTTAAACTTACTTACTTCATTACATCTAAATTCTAGGGCAAATTTTGTAATGCTTAGATATATCTACATTTTTGAAAAAAGAATTTGCCTATACCATTTTTTTTCAGTAATTTATATCTATTAATGATCGCGTTAAATCCAGTTATGGTGTGTTTAAGTAATTTACCGAAATACTTTATAGAACTTGAAGAATAAAAAAAAGTAGATAAAGTTGTTTTTTATCTTAAACAGGTAGCAGATACCGCATATTGTGACAGGAAACTACGAAACCCTGTATTGCGCGTGGCCCGACACGCACATGGCCGGTTTTTGTAAATATTGGTCAAATAATTATTTAAATCAGATTTGTAGTTTTGGAAATTAACTCCTACATCCAAAGAACTTTACCTCTTTATACAAGATATATAATTGATATAATGCAAAACCTTTTAGGGAGTGATTCTATTGCTCAAATACAACAACTTTTTCTATAAGGGCCAACATCAAAATCGCAAAAAAAGGTTCCCTATACTAAACTGCGACCAGCTGACATCAGTTTGTATGGAAAAGTAAAAAATATTGGCAATATCACATACATTGCTCTAGCTAAAGCACAGTATTCACAACTACTACGACTACATAGAAAAGTTAGTTTTCTCGACCGAGAATCGAACCCGGGACTTCAGAGATTGCGACGACAAGTACTCGCCTCTCGGCACGGAGACCGTCATCTGGCGTAACTAATGCTGAGGAAATAGCACCAGAATCGGCCCCTAAGAGGTTTTGCGTTATTTCAATTACACCTTGTACCTATATTGTTGTATAGTATGCATTAATAAGTCTTACAAACAGTATCACAGTAACATTCTAAAGTAATATTTGAAATTGCATAATAAACGACGATGGCGTGATTGGCTCGTGCTCCTAAAATTAAGTTGCATTTATGCAAAGTTCTCGCTTCCTATCTAATGCCTTCAGTGTCTACATACATAGTAATGACTGGAATTGCGAATATAATTGTTTTAACTTTAATCGAGCTCAATTAAACTTATATTAGCCACACCCATTTGCCAAATAGTTAGGTTAGGTAACAAATTGGGTCCATGTACAGTCAACGGCAGGTCAACCTACCCAAATAGTTAAAGGTCATTGAACCTATTTTCAACTTTAAGTCAGACACGTACGATTGAGAAAATTTGACGTTTTGTGGTAAGTTGACGAGCTGGTGTCTGTACTATCCTCTATAACCTTGAGGTCACATTAGCTGGGATATCCTTTGAGCTTTGTCGAATAAACTATAGTTTTTGTCGGATAACCTTATAACTGATTTTATCGTATTAAAAAATCAAGAAGCCCAAAAAACACGTTGTAGCAAGACTTTTGTTCCAATATTGTGTTTTGTCTATCTGAAAGTACAATAATAATATTTCTAACATTATAAAAGGCATGGAACCTAATTGGAATACCTCAAGTTGTAAGTAACCTTAAATAACGTTATTTTTGTGTACACCTATGAAATATACGTTAATCGATAGAAAAAATAATTACATACAACAAATACTATTTAACGAAATGTTGTATATCATAGCCTTTGTTCAGAATTTCAGGGTGAACATGTAATATTTATTTTTATTTACTTAATCAAATTGAAATTCTGAACATTTTTTATTTGTTTTCTCTTTCGATTAACGTATGTGTCATATATGTACACCAAAATAACGTTATTTAAGGTTACTTTCAACTTGAGGTATGCCAGGCTCCATACAAAAAAGTTCGAAGGCTTTTGGATGTTGTTGTTACTCATTCACACATTAGTGGGATTATCAGGTTACACTTAAAGATATTAAATTGATCTAGACACGTAAAAATTTTATCACGGTTTTGTATTTCTGTGGGATGATTGTTTATCCATCTTAGGCCTTTATTCTAAAGTTTACGCAGACGAAATTGCGGGCAGAAGCTAGTAATAATATAAACAAGGTCAAGTACTATTTTTTTCTACTATAGAGTGCAAGTTCCTGAAGCACCTCCAAGCAAATGTACTGTCTTATCGGATTCATCGCGTACGTGATACATAAGAGCTACCGTTCGAACCATTTTGCCAGTCCGGTTTATCGCGCAGCTCATAGGTCAACTCGTTCGTGTGGAGCAACCCTAATGATAGGGATACCGCAGGGCTGCCAACAAAATATCTTTGCAATGCTGATTTCCAATTTTAGTGTTCTTGCGCTCCGTTTTAGTCAGGTTACACTTTAATTTGGTAAATTATTGCTAATACTTACTACGATTAGTAGAGCAATGGTAATTTAATCCTAATCCTTGAACAGAAAATCTGACTATAGAAACCATGCTTCATATCCAATGTCATCAAAATATGCGAAAGGGTACATGCGTACAAATCTGGCAAAGGCGCGGCGAATTCGCGCCGCCTAGAATGATGTTCTCTCTCACCATCGAACTGAAGGTATCCGTAACATAAAGATTCTGGAAAAAATTACAAGTAGGTAAGTCACGAGCAATTACCTATATGAATACGTTAACAACATTTTGATTTCATATCAACACACACATAGAAAAAGCAAGTAATGTTTAAAAAATCTAAAATCGTCACACTGTAGTACTCGTAGTAACCAAAACTCGTATATTTTATTTTGAACGTATTACTTCCATATAAAATCTAAAATTTGACAACGTACATATATTAAATTTTATTGCTTCGTGACTGTGTACCAAAATCTAGTACTGCCCGATTCATTTCTTATTTCATTTGTCAATCAACAATTTTATTCGTGAATTTGCAACTGGTGAGTGACTTTGAAGACAAATAGAAAACAATCAAAAATATATACGAGTATGTATAGCTGTGTATTATAATTAAAGACGTGCTAATTTAATTATGTGGCAACCCTAATGGCAGGGTTACCACATGAAATACGTAGGTGGGCACACCCATGCAACACTGATTTCGGATTCCGCTCGAGAGCGGTCGCGTCCTACTGAATATTTGCAATTAGATTACCGCCCAATGCGCACTGGCCGGATTCAAATTATCAGTGGCCGGTGACAAAAACGGTGTTTCACTTAGCACCGACACACTGCAACTTTGATATATTCATTGATTTTGCAATAATTATACAGATTCAACAGATTTTGGTTTATTAAAATGAATTGACTGATGAATTTTTAAATTTCGATATACATTTTGAATGTATAATTTATTAGTAGACTTAGGATACATCGTGCTGCGAGCGAGCGCTATTTACGCCAGAATTTGTAGGTACTACCAAGTAATAGCTTCTATCCTTTATAAATCGAGCACATACCCCATTAGAGCAGCAATACAGACCAATTTTCTCCGAAACACGTCAGTCATTTATTACTAACATTTAGTATGAGTCAACTCTCGCCCAAATTAGACAATACTATAGTCAAAGGTTCAATAATGGTGGACTTTTTGTAAAACAAAATTTAATATCATTTCACACACTGTACCTATAGGGTATTTTCAACCGACTTCAAAAAAGGAGGAGGTTCTCAATTCGACTGTATCTTTTTTGTATGTATGTTACCGACAATCATGATTTTTTTGTTTGGTTCATTATACGTCACAGGTGGTCCTATATAAATATCGAAATAGATTAAGCAGTTTTAAAAAAAATAACAAAATACATACCCAGATAATGTTTTGGTTCCTGATTCTTGATTTGATGATTCTTTTTTATTGAATTGCTAATACTTCAAAGATACTATAATAAAAATTTTCGAAATCATTTTTACCCCTAAGGGTGGAAAAAAAGAGGATGAAATCGGTTTTCAGCAGTTAGATTAGGATTTATCACTAAAAATAAATAAATTTTATAAAAAAAATAAAACCGACCAAAACACAAAAGCTAAAAATAATATTAACACGTCAGTACCTAATCAGTTACTTTTGGAGTCGGTGCAAGCTGATCAGAGTTTGAATGTTTTCGTTGCACCGACTCCAAAAGTAATTGATTAGGTACTTACGTGTTAATATTATTTTTTGCTTTGTAGTGTTTTGAAGTCGGTTTTTTAAAAAAAAATTATACTCTATTTGCGCGCCATGCCTTTATACTAGTATAATGGCATTTTAAAAATGCCGATAGGTGCTATACTGTCAAAGTAATAAGCGATCGTGTCATAACATTTTTCAGTAGGTACAATTTTCAATTTACGGTTTTTACTGACTGAAATAAAATATGTTAAACGTATTATATTTGCGCACCAGAATCAGTCGTCCCTATGAGGTCATAAGTTTTTCAAAAATATCCCTAATGTTCACTAAAATCTAAATAAACTCATAACCTAACGTTTTCAATTGTTTTTTTTTTAGGAAATGTGATCTAAAAAATCAATGAAAACATTTCGGCACACAGTATAAATAATTGGTCCTAAAATTAACATGCCTTAATTTGAACAAAGAGTATTTTTATCTGAGTTTGTTTTAGAACGGTTTGACCTTTCAATAAAAATTATTTGCGGCTGCGTACCGCAATCATAGCTCACTGCTCAACCCAGGAAAGCGGGGACTAATTAAACTCTATATTACTCAATTGTCACGTGGAAGTAGCAATTTAAAATACTCCCACTGTCTTGCTGTTGCCCACGACATCGTTCGTGTAGTCTTTATTGTTCAAAAATTTCTTGCGCAACTTCCTTAAAAAAAAACGTAAGAACCTTCTACAAAATTTTAGCCTTTAAAAAAAAGAGATGAAATCGGTAAAGTTGTTCTCAAGTTAGTTAACGTGACTAAGGGAATAGGGATTCATTTTTATATATACTGAAATAGCAAAATTGACATTTAAAACATAATTTGGCATTAAACTTAAACGACACTTCATAAATAAAATATAGCATGTTGTAACTTTTAACAGTTTGTAAATAATAAGCCAAGGTTCGCACTCGCAGTCAACCACGAAAGTGGTTTGTGAGGCTTAAATTTAAATGTATTTTTTTAACAGTGCTGTAATTATAATAAATAAATAATAATCATTATAATGTACTTTATTCATTTCGTGTTATGTAACATTAAGATATTATATCTATCTATTATCTTTAAATATCGTCCGGCGTGCTCGCCTCTGGGCGATAGAGGTGGACTTATTTTACACCAAAAGCTTACTACGTGGTTTTAAGAAGAATCCTATTCGTTTGTATCATCATCATTATGTTAGCCTATTGCATTCCACTGCTTATATCATACGTCCGTAAGCCTCCCCCAAAGAGCGCCCAGAGCACGATTTCATTCAGCCACTTCCAGCCATCTTCCTAAGGTTGTCGGTCCATCGAGCAGGGAGGCATCCCACACTACGTTTGCCACGGCGCAGTCTCCACTCGAGAACCCGTTTACTCCACCTTTCATCGGTTCTGCGACAGATGTGGCCGGCCTACTGCCACTTTAGCTTGCTACATTTTAGGACTATATCCATTTTTCAAGACAAGATATTTGTTTGTATATCTTGTAACAATATAGTCTGTTTATAGAATAACCTGATAAATTCAGAATATTTATGTTAAAAAAACATTTACAATACAGGAACCGTATTGAAGATTTCATTTTGGCATGGTTCGCCTGAAAATACAAAAGCTGCTTTTTATTGGAATCAGTGGTCTTAAGTATCTTTTAGATTTCATTCTCCTCGCGCGAATAAGTTTTCCCATCTGTGACGCCTATACCACGCAGCAGTTTTTTTCTTTAGTGCTTGAACATAATGCTAGCGAGCGCGGGCGCGATACCGGATGCGACAACGATTACATCCTAGGGCAAAACCATAAGTTCTTAAAAAAATATTACTTTAGTCTTGTTTTGTTTTTTATAATAGAACTTGAGGTAAAAACAACATTGCTTAGGTAAGAGGTTAGGTTAGACCTTTGTTTATGCAGCTGTGAGGAACTGGGGATAGTTGACTATAAGTGCCCTTTTCCTGTAATGCGGATTTCCGCCCGCATGCGGATTTGATCCGCATACGGGCTGCCCGCGTTTGATTATTTCATTAATTTTGTTTTCTATGATGCGGTGACACAGGCTACACGCACGCGGAACGCAGATTGGCTGCGGAAACACAATCTGCATACAGGCTGCACGCATTTTAATATTTTCCTATCACGTGGGCTACACGCACGCGGCCCAAATCCGCACGCGGGATGAAATCTGCATCACAGGAAAAAGACACTAAGCGTAGGTTGCCTCTATTATTAACTTGACTTATTGAAAAGTTGCATTTTTCAACTGGGTGCAAAACGCCGTTTCTTCTTCTTGCTCAATCACCAGACACACGGCATTGCATTCTCGCGCTTACTTGGAATGACTGAATGACGCAACACTTTCAATTTCATATTTTACGGACAGACGAAAGGCATTTATATCGGCATCGCTCACTACCTACTAATTTGCAATGCGGACCCACGCAATAGTGCTACACACAGAATACTTGATCCGCCGCTACTTCGACATGACAACTGCAATCCATTTTAACTACAGAAGGCTAGTTTCCTGGGTCAAAAATAGATTATTCTATTTAGTCCGTCAGTTAGATTATCAAAAAATATTTGACCCTTATTTTGTCAAATCAAACAAAAAATTACGACTATAAAGCGCAACAAAGTGAGCACGTGACGTCACGCCTTGTTAAAAAGTGTCGCAAGGCGTGACGTTACGCGGAACTTTAACGGGCTATATATTCATCATTTTTTGTTTCATTGGGAAAATAAAAAATACATGTCCAATATTTTCTGTTAATCCAACTGACGGACTAATTAGTTTTTTTTAGGAAACTAGCCCTAGAGCGATTGCCATCAGTCCTCCGTAACCTTTAGACAGGGAAACCAGACTTTTTTTGGACTAAGGCTACACATCCATACTTATCTGAATGTGTAGGATTCCTCACGATGTTTTCCTTCACCGCCGAGCAAGTAGAGATTCATAGACTCCGAAAACCTCCCCTTTTACCTATGTCTGAAACTTAGTAGCGCCCGCCACCATACTCGCGTCACTGTAAACCTGTAGCATAAAACTCCGGTATTTGGTTTCCATTATAGGCTAACTCGATGGAACAACGCCCGCCCACGGCGAGTGCGTGCCATGCAAAATTTACCCCAAACAAAGTTGGACAAGTACGGGACACGCTGGCTCATTCAGGACCCGTATACATTTTTAAGTATTGTTTTTTTCAAAAGTTAAACCTTAATTTAATGAATATGGTGCATGACATAGACTCTTTCCTTTTTATGGCATAGTTTGAATCTTCATGTTAAATATACATATTTTTACTTGGACTATAATGATGGCCGATCGGACCTGAAGTCATGAACTTTAAAATGTTTTTATTTTTGTCTTTGTTGTATTTACAGCAGGCAGGTAAATTACTCATAATAAATTACCTAACTGAAAAAGATTTTACATATGAACTTACTTAACTTTTATTTTTACGTAATGTGGCGCCTAAATGATAAAATGTTCTCGTCCATTTATCCCTAAAAACTGAACTACTAACGGCTGCGCCGGAAAAATGCTTGTAAAATATGTAAATAGAGTTATTTTAAGCCTGATTGAAAAACTACCTAATGCAAATACAGTCGCATGTTTGCTATTGCGAGCCATCTGACTATTGGTACGCGAAAATAAATCGTTTTAGGTTTTAGAATATTCTACTCGGTTCCAGTTTTGTCATTTTATAAGAACCGACTTATCACTGAAATGTAAAGAATTTTATAAATGTTTGTCACTGAACCCGTTCAGTGTCAAAATGTTTGTCTACCTATACTCCAATGGTAGAGAAGCAGAGAGGTATTATACAGTCGTATCTATGCTCGTGCGCGATACTTATGCGGTTTGACAAAAGTTGACTGGTACGACAGTAGGTATTAGGTATAAGTAAATAGGAAAGTGCTTAACTATCCCGCTGCCAGCTGCCACTGCGGATACCTATATAGCGCACCTAGTCCCCGCCAGAGTCTGACGCCCTGTTTATTCCTGTCGTTTCTGTGATATGCCTTTGACTTATTTCTCCAATCAACCACTATGCTCTGAGTTAAGCTCTTGCTCCACCTGCTATCACCGCGTTTAGCCAAGTGAGCACCCAAGCTAAACTATCTATAAAGTTCCAAAATAGAAAAAATTGTATAAAACCAATAAGATAAATGTCTTCTGCTTATAATATGACAAAGAAAATACCTATATTCATCTTATTCTACATTATCTCTGTATGACTAAGGTTCGTAAGTCGTGACCACTTCGGACAGCGCTCTCTTCTTCTTCTTCAGGAAGCCTACTTATATGTTGGTGTGAGTGACCCCTTTCACCATATCCATCAATCGGGATCAAATAAAGGTACTAGTAATAAATCTGCACCAATGTGTGCCGAGTGGGGACGGTCGTAAAGAATACACTTCCCCACCGCCAATAGGAGGCGTGTCGTAAGAGGCGACTAATTCCTGTAGCACGAGACGGGCAGTAGCGTCTTCGTGTGAAATCTTATAAACTGCGCTCGCCAACCCGCCTGCCAATCCCCCCCCCCCGACGATAGGTCATTGGGGGAGACCTATGTTCAGCAGTGGACGTACCATACCACTTTTTTGCACTTGTGTAGGTGGGAACCAATCAGATAGATGTTTTATAATAAAAAATACATAAGTATTATGTATGCAAAGGGCCAATTATTGTATTTTTGTTGCTTCTAAGCTCGCTTTATTAATAGGACGAAATACTTTGTTAATCTCATCATCATCATTTTAGCCATAAGACGTCCACTACTGAACATAGGCCTCCCTCAATAACTTCCAAATTGGCCAGCTGTGGGCTGCATCGAGCGGCTTCCTGCAACCTTTACCAGGTCTGTCCACCTTGGGGAAATCCTACGCGTGTACACGCCGCGCCCGCCAGTACACGGACTCCAGAACCCTTCTGTCCCATCGGCCTTCAGTTCCACGTGCTATGTGCCCCGCCCCCAGCCACTTTAGCTTGCTAATCCGTCAGGCTTGCTAATCGAATAATGTAAAATTATTCTAGTGATCCCGAAACTTGTGTTTGAGCTAACAGTTGCATATTTATTCAATAAAACGCGAGCCTGCAATGCAAAGCCAACCTATTTTATTTTGTACTACCGAAAACTTGATATTAATACGGCATTCATTCTTAATAAAATACTTAACGATGGACCGAAACCGCTAATAGAATATTTCCGAGAAACGAATATTTTTATTGTAGCTCAAAAAAATAACCTACATTCGTGAATATGGCCACACAACAGCTTGTTGAATAAATTATACTCTCCTTAGGATCCATTAGCCCAGCCGATGGAGTACCTGCGGACTGGACGGAGGCGCGAATGAGGGTACGGTAAATTGCCCAGTTTCCCACTACAAATGTTTCCCTGGTGATTATAAAGTAGACACCACTAAAAAGGCGCATGTGATATTAGGGTCGCCATTTATTTTTCAACAACACTTTGTCTAAGCACATAGTACCGACGGCAGTCTATAGGACAATGTATGGGTACGATGAGCCCTCAAAAATTTAGAATGTACTTACTTAGGTAAAACCTGTGAGTAGATACTTTAAAATTCATAATACGCAAGGTATGGATGTACTTTAGAGATGTCACGGAGTAATTTTACGGAACATCGACTCCGATTTTAAAAAGTCGGAACTTTCGATTGATTTTCACATCCAGATTTAGTTGTGATAACCTTACATTATAATATTTTGTTTACAAAGTATAATTTGACACTTTTATAGATATTTTTCTTGACATATGTTATCTGACACTACCAAACCAATCTTAAACACTACCCGAGCTCTCTGTCAAAACTTGATGCAAAAGCCCCATTAATAACTTGTTACATAGACATTACAGAGTAAAGTTTCTGTACACGCGCAACTGGTGTGTGCGCCCATCTTCGACTCTAGTTCCGACTCCGATTATAATCAAATTTTAAACCTTCGGGTCCGACTTCGGTTCCGAAGAAACCACCACCGTAACATCCCTAGTATGTAGCACGTAGTAAAGCCGGAAATATTGCTTTTAAGCCATAAGTATGCTGGTATGTTCCTTTTTAGGGTTCCGTAGTCAAATCGGAATCCTTATGGTTTCGCGGCCTCCTTCCATTTATCTGTCTGTCTGTCAACGGCTCAGCTCAGAGACTCTTAATAGGTACAAGAAATCCGTAATTTTGCATTTTTGCAAGGGTATAGGTACTTAGATACAAATTAGTCACGCCAATAAAGTGGTAGAATAAAATAAAATATATGATATTGTTAATTATGTAAAACAGGTAGCAAATACCGCATACTGTGACGGGAAACTACGAAACCCTACATTGCGCGTGTTCCGACACGCACTTGGCTGATTTTATATCCTGTTTTTGTGTTCACGTGATGTGATTATTCATTCCTCTTCGGCTTAATTCTATAGTCTACGCAAACGAAATTGCGAGCAGAAGCAAGTATGAACTAAACGAGTTTAACGCGACTGTATTACGATTTTATACGTTCCAATGGACATTCCGTGCACATAATTCCACTCATTAACACCGAATGGAAATTAACTGACTAAACGGTTAAGGCACAAAACACGTTTTTGTGTTTTTGTTTACAATTATTAACGACGAACGGTGCCATTAAAATACATGCTTCGTGATTTATTCAATTTTGAAAATCTCATGGAAATTTTATATGATTCAGGCGAGAGAAAGAACAAGGTATTTAATCTTTGTTTAATGCGTATTTCCTTCTATAAATTCTTAGGAATAACTGATGATACTGAACAGGAATATAATCATGTCTGCAGTAGGGTAGTTCATATTAACAAAGTTAAAGAAACTTAGTTTAACTGCCTAAGCCGTGAGATAAGTAGATAAGATAAGACGACACTGATATTTGAATTATAATTTATATGATCGGACTAACTTACCTAGTGACGTCCGATCCTCAATTATGTGAAGTAATCTCGTCCTCATTGTGTACAATGTAGTACGCACTTTTTGCTACTGCACTGATTACAATCTTCAAAGTTAGGCGCGTGCATGAACGCGTCAATAAACTAAAAAATAAATAACCGGAACGTGCCCGCACCGTCACCTATCAATGTCATCTGTCACCTGTCAATGTCATTATTTCAAAGGATAAAACTGGACACAACTTTAAAAAAGAAGGGAAACTAAGTAGTATGTAGGTATTTATAGCATTTTTTTTTTTTTTTTTTGTACTTTAAGGATTGATAAATACATACTAACTGGGTCGGGCTGGGGATAGGATGAGGACGAGATTACTTCACATAATTGAGGATCGGACGTCACTAGGTAAGTTAGTCCGATCATATAAATTATGTTCCATAATCTCGTCCTCATTGTGTACAATGTAGATGTTCAAAGAGGAAAGTTGTGTCAACAAAGCAATATAAACATTTATTATGATCATTTATATGATTTGCTAAAGTCTTCGCACATGATAAAACTTTATTTTATTAACTATCTATTGGTAGATGCTTAATTCAAGTTTTATCTAACAAGGATATAGTTGTTTGATTAATTCATTGGAATTAATCAACCAACCCTGTATATCGATACAACCCTGTATATCGATACAACCCTGTATATCGATACAACCCTGTATATCGATACAACCCTGTATATCGATACAACCCTGTATATCGATACACCCTGTATGATGATACACCCTGTATGATAATACAACCCTGTATGATGATATAACCCCGTATGCTAATACAACCATGTATATTGATACAGTCCCATCCCATTTGATGACACAAACCTGTACCTATTTTATACCATACAGGTGGGCCAAAAAATGTGTAGGAATTCTATAAAATCGAAAATAGCAAATTTTACTTTAATTGCAATACTCTTTTATTTTTGTTAAAACTGTAAGTCTTTATGAATTTATAGATTTGCTGGGACTGAGACTGATAATCCACCTGTTGTACACTTTTAAGTTTGTGCAATAAAGTTTTAAATAAATACCCCGCGCTATTAAGTAGGTATATTCTTTACGAATAAACTAGAGATCACGCAAACGAAATCGCGGGGCAACAGCTAGTTTAATAAGTTGTCATGGAAATGGAGCCAATGCTTTGAACTATTAATATCCGTCTCATTTATCCAGTAGTATGTAGTACATACTTAGTATATGGTTACCTAACAAGGTAAATTTATCGATGTGCAAGTAGGTAGTTAAGCTAGTATTTCTTCTGAAAAGACTTATTTTATTTTATATAATAAGAAAATCTAGTAACCTTTTAAGTTATCATTGTCTGTAATACAATTTTTTATGCAAATAAATTAGTCTTAGGTATTCTTAATAACTCCTGTTTAAGGTGTAGTTCCAAAGTAAAGGAAACTAAAAAAAATAATATGGATGTTTACTATCGCAAATTTTTCATTAATTATATGTTATAAATAAGGAAATTATATACAAATACTACTAGTATTGTTCCAGTAGGGATCCTATTTTGTTGACAATAGTTTCAACATTATTTTACTGAGAAAGATTGATTTTTACTCATCTTCTTAGAAAACCGTTATATGTGTTACACTTGTATGGCTGGAAATCAGTATGAGACTTCCTGCACTTTATGTGTGGATCCCTGGTAGGGGATATTAATAAGTTAATGAAACAGTCTGAATACTTATTTATAAAAAGATTCAATGACTGGTCAATTCTTGTAAGCTAATAAAAAATAATAATTAAATAAGTAATAATTTACCAATACATCACGTCGGATAAGATAGAAAGTTTACTCCGGCTCAAAATACTTGTAGCAGCCTTACAGCCTTAGTCCAATAATAAGGTAAGGCAACATTTATTGCCTGCATTGCCTTAATTATTGCCACTGATCAATGCCTCTATCGTCTCATAATTATTATTATTTTTTTTTTTTTTTTTTTTTTTTTTTTTTCATTTAAGTTAAGTTAGAAATTTTCTGTCATTATTTATCATCTCCATTTTTGCTTTACATGGTAATTTAATATCTAATAAAATTATTTATACATAGACTTACATAGGTACTTGACAATCTTCAATTATAATTGTAAGATTCATGCCTTAATTTAAATAATAATTTTAAGTCAGTAGTATATTTTTTATGAAGTTTATAGTTTCATGGATACAATTTTAATTTTTTTAATTATGTTTTAATAAATCATATTTTATTATAATCATCTATTTAAATATAAACCTTTGTTATCCACCTGGGATAATTCAGTTTATTTACTATCTTTAGTATCTTGATAATTTAATGATTGGATGATTGTTTATCTTTGTCTTCAATTTTTGGTATCAAACATTTTCACAAATAATAAAATGTCTAGAAATATAATAATATGGTTTATAACAAAAATATATTAAAAATATATTTAGGTCAGATTTGAAAATTCAAGTTATCATTGGAACTTTGTATCTAGTTTTGAATTTCTCTTACTTTTCCAAAGGTAGCAGGTACCTACTTAAAAATTAAAATAATTGGTTTTCGACCTTATGACAAGTACATAAGGATCAATTATGGTGCGACATTTTTGCCTGTAAATAAAGCTGCATAAATCTTTCCATGGGTTTTTACTGACTGAAAATATTGGAATATAACATACAGTTACAGTTAAAAAAGTTTTTAATTATGGTAATTTTTATCTTGTTGATAACAAGGAGAATTATTTTTCCATTTCTGTAACAGTGATCTTCACTCACATTATTTGTAAGTAACACTCATCTTGAGTGTGTCTTTATTTCACTTGATGAAGACTAGAAATAATCTAACTAGCCATGGCGATCAGCTAGAATAATAACCTTAAGTCAGTAACAGTGTTAAATTTTAATTGCTTTCATAGATTATTATAGAATCTTGAGAATTAACTTGATACTATGAGAATTTAAGGTTTACCCGGTTGTAACCAGATCTAATATTATAAGTTACACAAATGGGATACCATATCAGTTGTATAGGAACATACAAACATGCACCAGCCAGCATCAATTTGTCATGGTCTCCAAACAGGGAGTCAACTTCCCTGTATTATGAGGTACAAGACAATGTATCTCGCCAGGGTCATTCGACCAGAGTATCGAACCTTTTACGTTAAGGCACTTCACGAATCAAGTGGACTAATGATCTTTAAGTCACAGATATCAATTAGCAATGTCAAGTAATGTTTATTTATTTATTTAAGCTTTTTAGTAAAATATAAGAGAAAAAAAAAAAACTTAATATGGTCATAACTACATGAACTATTGGAATAAACAGGTTGTTTTCTATGGTATGCTTTATAAAGTCTTGCCCTCTTGGGCCAACATCAAGAAGTATCTCAATTACTTGTGGTAAAAAACTTGTGGAAATCCACACCGAGATAAACCATAATTTGTAAAAGCGCTATTTATCATTGACTTGTATGTATATAAATGGGGCAGAATAAGACAAGCAGATCTGAGACCAACAGATTGTCTTGGTACCATTAATGGTTGCCAAAGGCCCAATTTGATAGTAACAACTGATGAAATTATTAAAAACTTAAAATCTTTATAAAAAGACTGAAATTGTCTAGGTAAGTATATGACTTGTTTACACAAGACTCAGAATTCCTTAAGCCTTCAATATCAGCAGGCAAAGGAGCTTCTTTCATAGCCTCCTTAGAGTCAAAGTGTTAAGTTGAAAAAATTACTAAGACGGAGGGCATTACCTCATGGTCTCGGTACCCATATTCTCCCTCCTCTCTTTTTTTCTTCAGTGGCATTCGAAGATATGTATCGTCTTGATACTTTTGTGTTCGACTATATTTTCAACTTCAATTAATGAAGTCGGTCTCTGGTCAACCTTATAAGATTTGCAGACCCGCAATATTATAACAAAAATTTTAAGCCACAGGCTAACCCCTCGTGAAAGCAAGTGGAAGTGTTATAATTCTGCTGCGAGACAGAAAAGAGGAATAATTGTTCTCTCGGTACATATGATGCGCTAGAAGAATTTTATAATATTAATAACTTACCTTATGCTATTACAGATCCTTTGTAGTATATTTCTGGTGCAACATTGTATCGGTCTCATGGTCAACTCTTCATGAAGACTAGAGCCATAATGTTACGTCTCAGGAGGAATCCCTCGAGGAGACGCTTCAGACTGAACAAAAACCCACTGGCCACTCCATCGTAAAGGCCAGTGCTTCTGTACAGAGCAGTCTCTGTGGAGTCATTCGGAGACATGACAGACAACTAGAATGAACATATTGATCACCAACGGCCAACCTCCCGTGAAGGCTCCGATGTCATTCATTCTGAGACATGAGAGACAACTAGAATGAACTTAATGATCACCACGGCCAACCTCCCGTGAAAGCTCCGATGTCATTCATTCTGTCTCGTTTGCGGGCTGAAGAATAACGCAACTCTGTCACACACACTCCTTGTTTTCATGATTAATTTCTGGCTGATTATGTTGTTGGAGTGGAGGCCACGTCTCGGCGAACGTAGTGTAGGACGCTTCTCAACTCGATGGGCCGACGAACTCGGGAATATGGCTAGATACATTTGTATCAAAGCAGGAGATCGTACTCCTTGGCGCTCTTTGCGTCCTTCCCGTACGTCCAGCAGTGGGCTGTAATAGGCTGAGATGATGGTGATGGTGATGATATTATAAATATAATAACACTAAAGTTAGTGTGCTGTGGTGGTGATAGAAATCGTAGTAATCGTAATAATTGAGCCGAGGTATCGGTCCAACAATTTCACAAATTCAACTGACAAGTTTTGTTTTCCAGCCACCATACTTTTACACAAACATCACCGTATTTTCTTCTTGGTTTTTTTCATTTGTATGTAAGCTGTAAATCACTAATTAGTTTAAAAACTAATTTATTCTAAATATTTATGTCTTCAGTGCTGTGTACAAAAAAGTACAATGACATTGACAGGTGACAGATGACATTGATAGGTGACGGTGCGGGCACGTTCCGGTTATTTATTTTTTAGTTTATTGACGCGTTCATGCACGCGCCTAACTTTGAAGATTGTAATCAGTGCAGTAGCAAAAAGTGCGTACTACATTGTACACAATGAGGACGAGATTATGGAACATAATGATTACCTACGGGACAGGCTCAGCCTTTTGTAAGAGTAATTGCAAACGTGAATTGATCAGTAGTTGAAATGTAACTATCTATTTTTAAATTATCGAGTGTCTACTTGTTTGTGATAGTAAATTTGCGTACTTATTTACGTCGTGGAACAAAAACCTTTTACTTTACTTTTTTATTATTTTATATACCTCTATACATAATCTTAAATGAAAGTATATTTGCCCTATAATTAAAATTTAAAAAAAAAAACGCAATCACGTTTTTCTGCGCTTGCGGTTTTATGTATTTTTATTGCATAGGAAATAAGTTCAACGGCATGATGCTATTGAAAAATTTTGAACAAGTTTCGTTCGCAATTTATGATTTTGGTTCTAACGTTGAAATAATTTACCTATAACAAAGAGTTTCTTTAAATTTTCGCGTTCGCTTGACTGTCTGTCTTATTATATTATTATTTTTATTTTATACAGATTACGGTAAAGGAGTAGACACCATGTATGAAATTTTGTAAACGCGTTTTCCCACTCGCTGAGAACGATGGCAGTACAATTCTATCGCCGTTGTTTTACCGTATGATATAAGAATACCCAATATCTCAAAAAATAAATATTTCTGATGCTTCGCTCGCAACTTTTGTCCATTTGTGGATCTTTACCTAACTAACATGGTAATGCAAATGTTTCAAACCATATACCTACATAATGTGGTGGTGGTTGGTGTAAGATTTGTTGGTTGCTCCTATTAAATAAATAAATGTCTCCACTCTTCTTCATTTACATTCTTCATAACTTTCAAAGCTAACAAAGCGCACTACTTTGTTTACTTAATAGTTAATACCCCAGTCAGAAAGCGATGTGGGTATGGGATAACTTGGACCTTATTAAAATTATGTTGGGATGCTTCTCTACCTGAAAGTTTAGATGTATGCCTGTATTTTATCACGCAAAGCTAGCCTATGCCCTATATACCTAGAGCTATGCCTAGGTCCAACTCCTTGGAATACGTAAGGGCGTACCCAAGGGAATGGAAAGGACAGCTGCCTTCCATATTTCTGTCTAAATCTAGGGCATGTCATGACGTCAAAGTAATAATGTTAAGATTTGAACAAAATTGTTGTGTAAAGGTTTATTCTGGTAAAATTTGCTAAAATACAAAGCAGTAACTACCTATTTAACAAATGAACGAACTCAAAAGATGTTGTGAGTCATCATCATTATCATCATTTCAGCCATAGGACGTCCACTGCTGAACATAGGCCTCCCCCATTGACTTCCAGATTGGCTGGTTGGAAGCGACCTGCATCCAGCGTCTTCCTGCGACCCTTACCAGGTCGTCTGACCACCTCGTGAGTGGATGTCCTACGCTGCGCTTGCCGGCCGTCAGTTCTACGTGCTATGTGCCCCGTCCACTGCCACTTCAGCTCGCTAATCCGTTGGGCTATGTCAGCGACTTTTGTTCGTTTACGGATCTCCTCATTTCTGATTGTGAGTAGATACTGCCAAATGACCGCAACCTCAGGTTTTTATAATGTAAGGCATATGATCAGCAAGTTTTCATGATTGAAGAATGACCTTTCTTACTTATTATATTACTCTGTGTTAAGAAACGCCTTAATCTTTCCTAAAATTCCTTAATGAAATCCTATAATGCATACGAATCAGATAAAACAGAACTACTAACTACTCGTGGGTATGTTAAAAGCAAGCAAATTATTTACGTTTTGATAAAAAAAAAAAAACAGGAATTACCTAAAATCAATTAACTTTATTCGTTGAAACCCAACGTTGATAAAAAACAACAAAACCAGGATACGCCTACAGTAAAGTTATAATTCAAAAATATGTATTCCACTTTTCCGCAACTCCTTTTCACTCACGTCAATACTTATTTCATTACTTCTTATTTAAATTATTATTTTAAAATAAATTTCAATCGTCATTGAGGTATGAATAAATTATTAAGTACATTAATGTTCTTACTTATTTATCCAAGTTGTCTATAGTACAGGCAAGCAGATGGCTAACGGCTTGCAGTACAGATACAAAAGTAAGAACATATTTTTTCACTATACTATACCATAATTACACTCACGTAGAAGACACGAGCATCGAGTTAATTAAAGGAACTTCGTTTACGAACTTGTAGCGTAGCCGTTGCTCGCATGACTATGAAAATTATTTGCAGCACGCAACCCTCGGTTTTTTCTCAATTTTCTTTACACTTCATTGCCTAGGTATACAACTAAAGAAGGCTCGAAGCTTCACTTCACTGCCCGTGGAGTTTCCAGACTTTTGAAACTTATAATAAATATGCATTCGATTAGTTATCCAATCCCGTGATCCCGGTTATTGTACAACACACTTTTATTAGCTTCACTTGTGTAACTAAGTACCAGTAATCGAATCTTAGAAGTCGTTCCTATCTTACTTGTAAATATCGTATCGTTTTGAAAGTATAACAATATTTTATTTTATTTATTTGGACAACCAACAAGATTATACACCTTAAAAGCTAAAAGTTACAAGATTGGTAAAAAAAGCGATGGTGATGATGGTAATGTCAGTTTGCCACTGAAAGCGCAAACAAATATAGTTCGGACTGGGAGCATAAGGCATCCCTTATCTCAAAAATCGATAACGATATTGATAGTGGGACTCTTTAATACTAGTTAAACCTTTGTGCTTGGGCATAAAATCTATCTATATATATATAAATTAATCTCTGTTTCCCTTGGTCATCGCATCACGCGTAAACGGATGGAACAATTTTACAATTTTTTTTTTGTGTTAATTATTGTCAGGAGAAGGTTCTTTTGAAAGAAAAAAATAAGAAATTTGCGCAGAAAATTCTTTATGAATAAACTAAAGACCACGCGAACGAAGTCGCGGGCAACAGCTAGTTATATTATATTTATAGTTGTATAGTTTTTTAAACTTTGATGTTATAATTTCAAGAAACTATTGCCAAAACCTGCTTTTATGCTTTCGGAGAAAATGATTTATTTGGGTAATATGCATCCGAGTGTGGAATCAGTTTGGTGTGACTGTGTGAGTCAACCCACCGCATTTACCTCCACTGTGCTAGGTATTTTAGTAATTTTACCATACCACTTTGCGAGGGTGTTTTATAATCTACTACACAAACCTTAATTAGGTTATTTTAAGTCTTTGTTCTCGATAATGAAGTGTGTGTGCATACATTTTTTTCTAAACACTTAAAATTATAATATGAAATCGGTTTTTGCTATCTAATAACGAAAACGAACCTCATTTGTTCTTTGTTCAAAATTTGAGTTTGAATATGTAAATTAAATAAATATTACATATTTAAACTTATTCATCATTTTGTCAAAGAGAATTTGTTATTTCTAATTATTTTCTCTGTCGATTGGAGTATGTTTCATAGGTGTTCACCAAAATAACTTTAGGTACTTTTAACTTTAGGTATTCAAAGTCTTTTTGCGGTACATATCCTTTAATCGATCCACTCTTTCAAAATATTTAAAGATTAGCTCCTCTATAGGTACACATATTAGTAATATTTTGTTTTTCTTATGTAGGTACGTTTAGCTAATTTTCCATTTAACCCAAACTTTCTCTGATCAATAAGACCTATAAGATTAAATGAACCTTTTGTATCTACTACATTTTAATACAGTTCTAAGACAGCGAGGTAAGATGCTCTCTTAAAACAGTATTATTTCATTCTTGTTTTGTTTTTTCTGCGTAAAAAACAAAACTACGTAGGTACCTACAGGAACTATAAACGCTTAACAATATCAGCAGTTTTGTTCCGGTAACCTTTTTTTAATGCTAATAATATTTTTGTGTCGATTTCTCTTAAAAATATTGTGTAATACAATTTATATAAAACCTCTATTTGTTAATAAGAAACTTTATCCGTCTTTCGGTAGGTAGTTTATTCGGTTTATTGTAAAAAAAATCGATCAAGATGGTTGTGTCGATATTATTATTAATCATTTTGACTGTAACCAAATATCTGATTCCGACTATACCACACGTTTCTTGTCGTCAAGAATACAACACTAATTTGTCACGTTATTTAGAGTTGCTTTTTGCAATATACATAATATCCTAACCAAATATGGACCTTCGTTAGCACTAAAAATGTTCCGACATTTTAGCCGAGTAGTTTTAGTATTTAGGGTTGTCAAATCAAGTTGCAAATAACTCGACATTCGTTATTGCCATGCCATTGCCTTATTATGGTACTTAACGGTGAAATAGCATGGACGCTATTTTAACCCCGGGGATGTATATCATAAAGCACTTAAAAAGCTTTTTGGTTACTACAAAAAATATTTTATGCTGTGATTCTGTAATTATTTATGATTAAACCAATTTTGTATTTGTCTCATCAAGAACTTTACGGAAAAACACAACCCTGGGTAAAGCTGCGGCGCCGTCGTATCACGTCATAAGTAAGCCTGCAGGCCTTCCCGCGCGGACTGTATTTACTATTTAGAGGGCCACCGACTACCGACATACCACAAGGACACGCGGCCTAAGCCGACAAATCCCCTGAGACTGATGTTCTACTCAACTTATTTCCTACAAGCCACGAATATTCGCGGACGCATTAACGTTTATAGGTCGCATAAACAGAACCTCTCCAATTGGGGAGGAGGGACTAATTTAACCCGCTACACATTTCCAAGATAAAATGACGCCATTATCACTCAAAGGGTTGAGCACGAAAAACGTATTACGTTTAAGAGACTGGTTACCGTCTCACTCGTATATTTGCGATGTATCTATATATTTTACAAATTGACGCACAAGATCAAAATGTTTACATTAATAATTGAACTTGCTAATTGAAATACTTACTTATCTTAATAAAATATGCATGCACACATGTTATGTAATGTGTAATCGCATTAAAACATCTCGGTAACTAAAAAACATAACCTGTAGGTAATTGAACTACTGATATTTATTGAAAAGTTACATTAGGTACAAATAAAATTGAAACTGAAATTTACAAGACACAATGAAATACGTAATGTAAAATTACATCCTAGTAACCTAATCAAAAAAATGTTCTCATTGAGAAACCTAAGATCGTAGTCATAATACAAAAGCTAGAAAAAATACAAGCAATAGCGAACCCCTACCTTAAAATAGTACCTATTATCATAACTGTCTTACAAACTTTAGACTTTAAGGCAGCAACTAACAAAGTGTTTAATTGAATCAAAACAAATTCGATTATTACAACCTCGTGGACGTCTGTTCCATCAAATTTTATTAGCGAACTACGAAATTCGAAGGCAAATATAGTCCTGGTTTTCGAGATTACTTCCCGCTATAATTAATTTAGTTAAAGTGACACAACAGCAAACAACTGAAGGCGTGTCCCATACAGGGTTTGCAAACAACCAGTTTTTAAACATAAATGATAAATTGTCTAATTATTTGATGACTAATAAATAGAACCAAAAATTTAAAAAAAAGCATGTAAGTGATAAACGTTTCCGATTCAACTAAGTTATTATGGCATCTCGAATAGCTAATTAATAGAGCCTGGTTTCGGCTTATTGATGGCAGGAGAGCTAACAAGGCATAAAAGACGCCATCGAATAATTTTTTCAACCGACCCTAAATTTTCTTGTTGCGGCTGTGGTAGATTATGCCTGCATCCTTCCCTTTGACAAATTCAAATAAGTAGTGTACATAAACCTCCCCACCCGAGACAGCAATTTATAGCAATTTATCATCTCTAATTATAAAAGTATTGTGGTTATTCTAGCTGGACGACTGCTCACTTTTAAATACACAACATAGTTACATAATGCTAGACATAATTGGCTATACCTGAGGACTTACCTTGAAAGCTTAAAATTCCGTAAGCAGTGTTGTCATAATAAGTCAATGTCTATTTAGAAAAAAACACAAAGTAATAAGAGATCAGTTTCCTGAAATGTTGGCCACCCCTGGCAATCGCAGACGGACTGAGGAACTTTTTGTAAGAACGACGCGCGACACGAAACAAGACGTTTTCCATCAGTTTAATAGGATTGGGCAGTTAAATTCCACTACTATAATTGTCGTAGAACGTCTGAATGGTTTATCTTCGACGACCGTCTGACGACCGGTGTAGTGGTTCGCGCTCCGGACTACAAAGTCAGCGGTTGCGGGTTCGAATCCCGCAAGGGTCAAATGTTTGTGTGATAAGCAAGAGCATTTGTACCTAAGTCATGGATGTTTATAAACGTATTTAAGTATATTTATCCGTTAGCAAATTAGTGTGATTGTGGGAACAATTTATTTATTTATTATTTATTATCTTCTGTTTAAATAGTAAACTGACTGATTGGATAATATTATTAACGCACAGCCTAAACCGCTGGACCAAGAGACATGGAACTTTGCAAATAGATATATAGTGTAGGCAAGGTCCACTAAGAAGGATTTTTTATTATTATGTATCTCAGAGTTTTTGATAATTTCACCCCCGATGAGGAGGTGGAGGTCAAATTCTGTACATTAAGATATTTTGATATATTTTTGGAGGGTACTCTATAATCGATACTGAAGCCAAAACTGTATTTTCATTTTATTTTTGTCTATGTCTTGGCCGCGTATCACGCCAAAACTAATGTACTGAATGAATTCAAATGGACTTGGCATGATTTGAGTTCATACTAACGAGGTAGGACATACTTTTTATCTTTATTTTTTAAAGAAATTATTATATAATATATAAGCAATCACTCTCACGACTATGGATCAAAAAACACTAGTATAAAACATCCTATTATTTCAAAAAGCTGTATAAAGCAGCTGTCTCGATTTTTTTTGCATTCAGCGCTCCTTGGCTCTATGAATTTTTAGCTTTTTAGATTTTTGAAGTCGTTTTTTTTATAAAGTTTACTTATTTCATCTATTTTTAGTGATAAATCCTAACTAAAACAGATCTTAAGAGTGCAAACAAAATTTTACTGCTGAACACCGATTTCATTTCCTATTAAACCACTCTTAGGGGTGATTTTTTTCCGCAAATTTTTATTATAGTATCTTTGTGAAGTATACGCTATTCAATAAAAAAGAATAATCAAAATCGGTTCACATTTGTCAAAGACATTGTCAAAAACTACGGTATTTTCTTTTATTTTGCGAAAATTGACTGTAATCGGTGGAAAAAAATAAAAACAAGTGGATGTTTCCAGCTAAATGTAAGATGTTGCTTACATTAGCTGTAACCATGGATAAAGAGCGATCAAATAATATTAGTATCGGTTCTGTAGGAAATATTAACGCTACTATAGATAATACGATTTGTGAATCATCTACTAGTGAAGTGTGTTCTCATTCCGAAAATATCCCCGCTGATCAAGACTCAGATTCTGATAATGATACTAAATACAGTAGTAGTAGTAGTGATAGTGACAATGATAGATCAGACTTTGAAGACAACGATAGCTCACAGTCTGAAGACAAATACAAATTTAAATGATAAGTTGTATTGGATAGCTGGCAGTTTTTCATTTGAATTTCTGTTTGTTTCATCGACTTATCGTCTAGACACTCGTTAAACTACGTACACCACGTGTAAAAAACTACATTCCTCTGGAGTATTAATGACAGTATTTTGCTCTAATAATAATTATTTAACATATTTCACTAAGGAACCCTAAACTAAATTAATGTAATGGCGCTCCTAGAAATCGTAAAATGAAACCCTCATTGCTATTTCTCGGCTAAAAGCTGAGTAAATGCTTTATGATGATATCTGAATTGCTATTAATGGAGAATAAAGTTTTATTTTATTAAACTAATAAATATTAATATTTATGATTCATTAATTACAAAGAAATCTTGCGGCCCATGAAAGTAGAATATAGACGAAAAATAACATGATATGAATAACATGACAGTGTAATTCGTGATTACACTTGTCGTTAAGGCAGTTAAATTGTATGTCCTAATATATGGCAAAATGCTTACATCTTTTTCATTTTCACAAACGAAACAACGAACATAAATAAACGGTCTATGAGTGATGCTTGATTACATTCACACGATCAAAGAGTCAAGTATGTAATTGCAGCCGCATAGCTATTATACTATAAATAAGTCATACTGATGTCAATTATAGTACTTACTAGTAACATTCGAGCTGCGATTACTCTATATTCTTTTGACTATTGGGCTATTCAGACGATAATCTTAGGATATTTAGGTACAGCACTTAAAGCAGAGAGAAGTGCGCCTAAAACGCGTTGAGAGAACGTGCTCAGATCGTTTATCTGAGCACGTTCTCTCAACGCGTTGAGAGAACGTGCTCAGATCGTTTATTCGACATTTTGAAGATCCGTCTTGCCATCAATAGCTGAAATAGAAACGCGCTTTTTCACGAAATAGTTTTGCTAGTTGGGTTGTATGCATTCCTATACTATTCATGTGATTGTGATGAAACTTTGGTAATTTGTTTTAAGAACTCGTTGATTCCGTTCAATCTTCGCTGGTTAACTATTTCCACGTACACGACAGATGGATCTTTTAAGTTCAGCACATGCACAGTGCACAATCATCCAAGCAGTGTAGTTTTAATTGATACTTGGTCCACCTAGATATAGCTACAGATGTATTATCCAGACACTCGGTAGTGTGTCAAGCCAAGTTTTAATTTTTTTTTGTTTTTTTTAATTTTACTTACACATAATACCAACATGGTGCACCATTAAATAATAGGACACTTTGGCTTGGTCCCATAAAACTGCACTCTTCCAAACCAGTCACAACGAATCATTGTAACGGAGCAGGGTTGAGTTTCCACCCGATTAGGTGCCAACGCAACGATCAATCGGTCGGGCGACCTTCCTCTCGCCCGCGAGCCGCGACTACGTGGCCACTGGCCCGGGAACTCGCTGACATTCAATTATAACGATCTCCCGTTTAACACAATATGATACACTTCGCTAGCAGTGTGGCATTTAGGCAACGATACATTAATGCACCGGATAAGTTTGTAATATCTCTCGACATGAAGCATCACATTGGAGAAGTTTGTGATTTTTATCTTAGGGATAAAATCTTCGGGATTTTTATCTTAGGGTTAAAGCAATAGTTAACGCAATTATTCATACTTAGAAATTGGAACTGTAATTTTTTACCAATTCTATTTAAATTGTACTGTATTGTATGTTGTTATTCAAACAATATTTTTTACTGTTAATTTGACAATTACAAAATTGCGTAGGAATTGCTGGTTACTTTTCTAGTTTTTGTTTTGACCAAACATTTTTTGACGACCAGCAACCTCTGCGTACTAATAATCGAATAAACGTATGTTGCCGGCCATCTTAAAAGTTTAGTTTAATTACTCTTTGCTATTGCTTGGTACTTAATAGTTCAACAAAAAAACTGTTATGGACTGTTGGCTTAATAATAGGATTTAAATAGGACGGACTCTATAAAAACACAATGATTGCCCCAAATGAAAATAAAACACATGCGTAATATAATACTTTTTGAATACAAATACAAATATTTTTATTTGCCATTAAGTAGAGTACAGGTACATGGAAAATGTGGTATTGTGTTATATAAAAGTGCATTAACCTACTCAGCCAAAATTTTATAGCATGCAAATATTAAAGAAGATTAAACAAATTGAAAAAAAAATAGTAATAATAATTCTATGCAAGGATTTAAAAGATTCAGTTATGTCCAAATCAGTGGTTATGTCAGTATTACAATAAAAGAAAAATAAATATATTAAACTACTTCCATTTACTAGTGGTTCAAAACCATGCATCGACTATATTATTTGTTATGGTTCTTTATGTTTTAAAAACTCATCAATTGAGTAGAATGATTTGTCCAGAAACCATCTACGCAACGATTTCTTGAAACTATGGAATGGTAGTTCCTTAATGTGTTTTGGTATTTTAGTAAATGGTTTTACACATAGAATAACAATTGTTTTGGAATCTTCACGTTTTAGGGACTATACACTAGTCTAACACCAGTCTATGACGATTTCGCGTTGATCTTTGGTAAGAGTCTTTTGCTTGAATGAACTTATCGGTATTAAGCTTGACAAACACACCGATTTCTAATATATAGAGGCATGGCAGGGGCAGTATTTGAAGCGATTTAAAATATGGCAAACTTAATATATCAGGTGCTTTATTACATATGGCCCTAATACATCGTTTTTGTGTAATAAATAGTTTTTTAACATTCCGAAACCGAATCTTATGATTTTTTTGCAATAAGTTTAGTTGTTTTAGGGCTCCATTTCCCGATTGCTTCTGTCAGGAGGATAAGGATGGCAACAGCTCTCATCAAATTGCATTGCATCGGCGATATAGATACTACATTTCCGGGTCAAGACGTCCCCACTGAAGGCACAGTTGTCCTGCTAATAGACAGACTGGAATTGGTTTACGTTCACATATTGCGTGATGGATTATCTACACAATAGCTCGTAATTCTTACTGCGAAATGTTTAACTGTCTATACATTAAATTTGACCCATTTTTCTAGATTAAAATAAATAAATATTCTCCTGGTCCTTTAACATTAAGTATACTTAGACTGGCCATAAATACTGTTACAATTAAAAATAAACAAAATATTACATTTTGAATCTGTCATTTTTATATGATTGTTCATTGAGTTTTCTTATTTTGGCGGCAATACATTTTACAATACTTTGCGATTTTAAAATGGAGTGAGTTAATAAAGAGTTAACCGAATCGCTGTGATTGCATTACACAAAGTAGGTAAGTATGGAGCCAAATGCAATTTTTAAAACTCTCCATACGCTTGGTATTAGTAAAATGTTTGTGTACCGGGCTATTAATAGGTACAATGAGACCTCCTCTGTTTGTGACAGAAAAAGATCTGGCCGTCCACGTAGTGTTCGTACGAAAAAGGTGGTCAAAGCAGTAAAGGAAAGAATTCGAAGAAATCCTGTCCAAAAGCAAAATATTTTATCTCGGGAGATAAAGATAGCACCTAGAACCATGTCGCGTATTTTAAAAGATGACTTAGGACTTGCAGCCTATAAGAAACGTACTGGTCATTCCTTAACTGATAATTTATAAAAGAATAGGGTGGTAAAATCGAAACAACTACTGAAGCGGTACGCAAAGTGAGGTCACAGAAAGACATTGATTACGGATGATTTTTTTTTACAATTAAGCAACATTTTAAGAAACAAAATGACCGTGTTTATGCTCAAAGTTCTAATGAAGCTTCCCAATTAGTCGACAGACTGCAACGTGGGCACTATCCGACTTCAGTGATGGTTTGAAAGATTGACTGAACCATACTTTTGTGATAAAGGTATCAAAACGTAGGCACAAGTGTATCAAGATACCATTCTTGAGAAGGTAGTGAAGCCCCTTAACAACACCATGTTCAATGGTCCTTCCAGCAAGTCTCGGCGCCGGGTCGTAAAGCTCGGTCTACGCAGTCTTGGTTGGAAACGAACGTTTCGGACTTCATCAGAGCTGTTCTTATCCGCTGGATTATGATTTATGGTCAGTTTTGGAGAGTACGGCTTGCTATAAACGCCATAATAATTTGGAGTCCCTAAAACAATCCGTACGATTAGCAGTAAGAATTTTCCCATGGAAAGAGTACGTGCTTCTATTGATAACTGGCCTCAACGTTTAAAGGACTGTATTGCAGCCAATGGAGACCACTTCGAATATAAGCTTTTTATATTTTAAATTGTTTTATCCTTATGTATTAAACTAACACACTATAAAAGTATTAAATGTTATTTGCAATAGATTTTTTTTGTTTCAGTATTTATAGCAAGACTAGGTACTTACTGTACGAAATGGTATAAAGCTTCTCAAGTTACATCAAACATCACCATGTATAAACCTTATAGGATAATTTTGCAGTTTGAGACATCGCTCTGTCCACATACCTACCTACCACCGAAACAAACAAAGATGAATGTCATGAATTCTTTAGGATTCCTTAGCTTTTGCGAACAATCTGAAAAATAGTGTCGCATAATTACACCAGCCCCCCTAGCCTGACCACCAAAACACGATATGATATAATATGATATAGCGATATAGCGACACCAACTGTAAAAATATGATATAAATAGCCGCCATTTTGATTTTTTATCGAAACGGCGATCATAATAATACGTGACATCACCGGCACGGCGATTCATTTGCGGCTATATTTCTACAGTTGGTGTCGATGTATCGCTATATCATATTATATCATATCGTGTTTTAGTGCTCATGCTAGGGAGGCAGAAATTGTTGCCTATTGTCTCAGTATAACGATGCATTGCTAAACTGTGCCATTATGTAACCTCATGAGATGCATCGAATATTCCAGAATCCGCATATTCACGCTATTCCTACTCCAATAAATGTCAAACCGTCTGGAAACTGAAACAGGCAGCTATATCGGTAAACATTTGTTCACATGGTATTATTATTTCAACAGCTGAAGTAAAATGTCTGATGTCTATCTAACTAGGTGGTTTAATCAAAATCCTACTCTTAGAGTGATTTTGCATGTTTTCTGTCATTTAAAAAAATACGTGACTGACGCTATTTTCAATAACACCATACGTTTTGACGATCGTCTGGTGTAGTGGTGGTTCGCGCTCCGGACTACAAAGCCCGCGATTCAGATCCTGCAAGGGGCAAATGTTTGTGAGATAAGCACGAGCATTTGTACCTACGCAGCTACGTCATGGATGTATAAAAGTTTTTAAGGATGTTTATCCGTGATCTAGTCGCCATAGTACAAGTGCTGCTTAGTTCGGGGCTAGATAATTAGTTTGATTGTGAGAACAGTTTATTATTATTTTTTAAAACAAAGTACTAAAGTAATCCTCGATACTATCCACCACAGGCAGGCCTTACCTCAACTATGTGGTTGTTTGGGCCATACATCACTACTACGAACGCCCAGTACGGATCGATGGAGGGGTGTTGTAAGGCCAGTGTCTAAACCTTACTTTCTGATGTAATCATGGCATCTGTCTAAGCTTTAAGAATAGTATCAAGTGATATTATCCGGGACTTACTTTCAACGTGTCTTCCGAAGCATGGAGATTCATGTGATAAATGCCACTAAATATAAGTACCTAGTCAGAATGGTCAGCTATCAACTCACAACCGCGGCGTAAGATGCTTAATTTTGGCAATCACTACCAAAGCCCTGCCGCGTGCCGCCACTGAACAAATAAGTATATCTACACTAGCTGCCTACAGAAAAAAAACTGAATTGTCTTCAGTCTAGACAAACAATGTAGTTTTGATATTTGCAACTCCTTAATTTTTCAATTTCAAGATACAGTTGTCAAAACGCACTAACCTCATTATATTCTATGAGAGTGGTAAATTTAGATGGTTTCGTAATCAGGGCTGGTTAACCGGGCCAAAGTTTTGCTAGATCTTGGATCCTGACCTTCAATATGAAGACTTCTATTAATGCTCGAATCAGGCTCTATTTTTTAATGGTAGTGTTTTTTCATTAGCCTTAATTTTCTCAAAGCAGGGCAAAGACTTCTCCCAAATTTCTCTAACCATCTTTATCTACAGCAAAACTCGTCCAATTCTGTGAGTTCATGTCAAGATTGTCTCGGCACCTTTTTTTGGCCTACCAAATGGGTAGGGTAGGAGGAGTAGGGCTTCTGGATCTGCCCATAGGTAGCCATTGAGTGAAGTTCTGCGATCATGTACCAGGATGTATAATAAAAAATCATCATCATCACCAAGAAATTAATTCAATAATTAATATCTATTTAACTTACTAACCTACTTGTAACTGAAACTGGATTTCTTAATATGACTAATTCGATAAATCAGACCACAAGAGCAAATAAGCTATTTTTTTTATTATGTAAAAAGGTAAGTAGTTTCTGCGTAATAGGCAATACACACTGGTTTACAACCTGACCCCAAGAACCGATTATAAGAGGTAACAGTATGTTCTTGAGCCAATAATCTAAATCCCATTTAGGCTATGTTTTGGTAAAAGGCTCCTTTATCGTACAGATTTGTAGCACAAAATTGGATGAAAGGGGCCACTGCTATTATTTTGTACTTTATTGGTGATTGCCTATGAAACAAAACGTTATCCGATAGTTTCCTGCTTGGCGTTAGTATTTTCGGTGAACATAATGCCCCCATCATAACGTTAACTTACGTTTACGGTATGGAGTTGGCAGTCATTCGTAAAAAAAATACCGACGAAAAAACCAATCTTTTGTTTGTTTGGCGCTAACTTAAAATTATCTGACGACCGTCTGGTGTAGTGGTTCGCGCTCTGGATTACAAAGCCAGCGGTTGCGGGTTCGAATCCCGCAAGGGGCAAATGTTTGTGTGATGAGCACGAGCATTTGTACCTAAGTCGTGGATGTTTATAAATGTATATAGGTATGTTTATCCGTTATCTAGTCGCCATAGTAAGTACAAGCTTTACTTAGTTAGGGGCTAGCTAATTGGTGTGGTTGTGGAAACAATTGATAATTTATTATTATTTAGGTATATTCGTAGTTATATGTACTACCTAAAAATAATAAAGGTTATTTTATATTTTTTGCTTTTCAGTTTCTTTCTTTTCCGACGCATTAATTTTAAGTTGAATAGTAATCATTTATGTATGGACACTTTAGTTAGCAATGAGCCGAGGAAGCTTAGTGGTCGGTGTCTCGCTTCACATCCGTGAGTCGTGGGTTTGAATCCCAGCACGTACCTGAAGATTTTTAGAAATCTATGCAAGGATTTATAGGGAGCGGATCGACGCTGGAAAGCGATTTCTATTTAATTACGGGAATTGGGCGTCTGATAACACTGGATGAGTAGGCTTGATCCGAAATGAGCCTTTTCCTGGTTACAGAGGTCTAATGAATGATGTATACTTATCGCATCTATGATCATTTACTTTAAAAGTTGGTTTGCTTGGGTTGGATTTGGATAGATCTTACCTATTGCTAAGTTAAGTGTCACCTCAAATGCCTAATGGCTTCCTCATGACGGCTACAATACGCGCATAATTTAATGAGAGAAAAGAAAATTAAAACAAGGAAATCAGATTTTCAAAGATATAAGTATTTATTAGTAATATTTGAAAAAAAGAGATAGAAGATAAAAGGAAAAAAATTATATAAAAATAGTTAAATAATGATTGTTGATTACCTACATAAAGCTTTTAGCGATAAGACCGCCTAAATAGTGCATCTTTCTGTAAACATCAATTATTGTAACTTCTTTGTTTGGTGTAGGTACAATAAAGAGTATCTATCTACTTATAAACTCCATAAATAATTTGACTGCATCGAATACATACCCTATAGAGCAGCAATACAAACCATCTTTCTCCGAAACTAGTAAGTGATTTTTCACTTACATTTAGTATGAAATGACAACTCCTGTCAACGCTCGCCCATACAAAAACAGCACAGATACAGATTAAAAAATGGCGGACAATTTTGTCAAACAAATCATATGACATTTCTACTCTATAGGGTATGTGCTCCATGTTTAACTGATTACAAACATAATTTTGAAGTTAGTTAACCTAAAGAGAATGGATATTAAATTACTATTTATTGAATAACTAGTTGTTCGTCTTCGTTCGCGTGGTCTTTAATTTATTCTTAAAGGATTTTCTGGGAAACGTTCTTAATTTTTTCTTTCAAACTCCTGACAATAGTTAACACAACAAAAAAAGAATAAACGAAACTGTTCCATCCGTTCACGCGTGATGCGATGACCAAGGGAAATAGAGATTCATTTTTATGTACACCGTGTAACTCCGCAAAATGTCTTTGGGGCTAATTCTGGTGCTTAAATACAACAACTTTGTGTATTATGGGACTGGACATCGAAATCGCAAAAAAAACATTCGTTTCCCTATACCACTTAAACAAAGCGTAACAACTGATTGGACATTTAGTATAAAGATGAAGTTTTTTTTAAAGATTTCACTGTTGGTCCCATACAAAAAGTTGTTGCATTTGAATCAGCCCCTAAGAGGATTTGCGTATTTAGCGTTACACGGTGTATATAGCTTATTTTACAGATTCAAATTATAGCTCGATTTTAGTGAAAAGTTTAGTTTATAGTATAGGTATAGTGTTTACAGTTTTTTCAAATAAAAAAAAAAATTGCTATAAATAGCGCTGTACGTACAGAACTAAGTTTTTTAATAGTTATATTTTGTTAAAATAAATTACGTAAGTTAAAACAAGGGTCGAAACCTTAGAATAAGAGAGTCTAGTTCACAAAATAATAATACCTAGATTCAAGGAAATTGACAATCCTGCTGGGGTTTTTGTTTTGAATATTATTTTGATTTTATGGTACCGTTTTAGTAAGAATCTCCAAGCGAACACTTGGTCTGAATAACTAGCTAAATAACTCACGAATTTTTCAGAACATCAGGTTGATGGGAAAACCTGAAAGTCGGGTTCCTTTATTGATTTAATAATAGGTATTTACCTATGAAATTGCTGTTCTGCAGTACTGGCTATTTTAAATCAAAATAATTTTTGTTTGGCTAAGAATTCTAATTTTAAAAACATGGAATTTATTTTTCAAAAACAATTTATTATTAGTGTTGATTAGTGTTACATTTTCATCGCATTTCAATCTTTTTCGTCATCACGTTAAAAATTCGAGTAATTATGGAATAATATGAGTACCGTCGAGGCAGCAACGCGGCACAAGCGGCACGCAACATCAACGACGTTTACGGAGCTAACACTACAAACCAACGCACCACCCTGTTATTGGTTTGCTCGCTTCCGTTCTGGAAATTTCGACCTGAAAAATGAACCTCGCGGTCGTCCGAAGACTTTGGTCGACAATGACGAATTAAAGGTGATTGTGGAAGCTGAAGATACACAATCTACGGCTGAATTAGCAGCAGCTTTCGACGTTAGCGTCAAAACAATATTGGTCCATTTGCGTCAAATTGGCAACGTAAAAAAGCTTGACAAATGGGTGCCCCACGAATTCAATGATCGCCAGCGCGAAGTACGCGTCGAGACGTGCCTTGCACTGCTCAACAGACACACAAATGAAGAAATTTTGAAGCGCATTGTAACCTGCGATGAAAAATGGATTCTGTTTGATAACTGCAAGCGCTCAGCAAGTTGGTTGGATCCGGTTTAGCACCTAAACATTGCCCTAAACGAAAACTTTCCCCTAGATAAGTGATGGTCACTGTTTGGTGGTCTAGCGCCGGTGTGATTCATCACAGCTTCTTACCAAACGGGGTGAGCATTACTGCAGATGTGTACCGTAAAGAACTGAACACAATGATGGAGAAGCTGGCACATCTCCAACCAGCATTCGTCAATCGCTCGTCTCCGCTGCTCCTGCACGACAACGCGCGACCTCATACTGCACAGCAGACGGTCTCCAAGTTGCAAGAACTGGGGTTGGAAACTCTCCGTCATCCGCCCTACTCACCAGACCTTGCGCCTACAGACTACTACTTTTTCCAGAATTTGGCGGGACTTTTTAACTTCTTGGCGGGAAAAAAATTCAATACCCAAGAGGCAGTACAAAATGCCTTTGAAGAATTTGTTGCCTCCCGTCCAGCTGATTACTTTAAGAAGGGCATCAATAAACTGCCACTGCGTTGGCAAAGATGCATTGATTGCATTGGTGATTACTTCGATTAATAGAAATAAAAAATACATGAAAAAATATCATTTAAATTTTTTCATACAAAACGGCAATTTCATAGGTAAAGACCTAATAAATATATTTAACTAAATGGTAGTAACATTGACTTATATTACCTACTTTTTAAAAATTACTAATTAATAAATAAATATCGAACAACATGACATACATTCCTCTGATCCTAAGGTAAGTAGCTAAAGCACTTGTATTAAAGAAATCAGAAACAACTACGGTACCACAACACCCAGACCCGAGACTGGGAATACAGACCCGAGACTAGGTGTTGTGGTACCGTAGTTGTTACAAGAAAGTAATTTTTCTACATTGATCGATCGAGAATCGAACCCGAGACCGCAGGGATAGCGACACCACGTCCCGGTATTTTAGCCTCTCGGCTACGGAGGTCGTAATTTTTTTTAAATAAATGAGTAGTATTAGAAATTAAATAACAATAACTCCACGCACGTTAGATGAAAGTCTTCAACACTTACATTGCAGTTTATAGATAAGCTAAATAAAGCAGTACCGAAGCTACGCCTATTTGTTGACATGAATACCTTTACTACAATGGGTCGTTAGAATTGGCCATCGAGTACATAGCTCGATGGAGTTGGCCTATTATTATTTTTCAAATTAAAATAGTTTTTTAGAGTCGACGAACACTGATCAGGTAAAACTACGTTCGACGAATGCGAAACCGGTAGCGATACCGGAAAAGAATGATGGCATCCATGTGTCACAGTGTCATACCCATTCGCTTCTTGTTCTGGATTGAGTATACATCGATTTTAGCTTACTGAAACTCGAGTAGTGTAAGCAAATATCTTTAATATTAACTCGGACCAAGTTTAAAAACACTAATACCGATTATGGCCAAATTCGGAATAGTTTCCATACAAAAAGGAGGCGCGGTCTGGCTGGCGCACAGTGGGTCGAAACTCCATTTTGAGTGACTTAGCAAATAACTTTCTTTTTTCACATTTTTCTTTTTACCAAGCTTTTTAACGTATAAAATTTGATAATTTTCCGATCGCAATAGATCGAAGAATTGCAGACTTATGCACATGCTTTTAGTGTCTATTTATTTATAGTAGAATAGGCAAGAATTAAAAATAGAAACGTTTCAACGCGCGATCACTCTTGGTTCAACAACAATTTAGACTTAAGTAATCCGTCCCATACAAAAAAAAACTATTTATTTTTTTACACCTAAACTACGAGGTTTAGAACAAAATGCCTTATGACAACTTTGATTAAGGTCATAATGGGCTATCCATTAGTAAAAAGAAAAATGTGAAAAAAGAAAGTTATTTGCTAAGTCACTCAAAATGGAGTTTCGACCCACTGTGTGGCGGGCTGACGGAAGTGAACGGAGGATCTTTCAATAGCAGCGGGCGTTTGACGTCAAGGAAAGCCGAGAATCCTACGTCCCTACTTTGCTTTGCCCTTGCAAAGTCGAACAATGTCAAGAGGAGTCTGTCCTCCGTTTAGCACGAGCTTAAGCTGGACAAGTTCGAAGCTTTTGCGTGCATCTTCAATGTTTTTTTTTTTTTAAATAAATGTCAAAAACGATTGGCTGTATGGCTCTGTCCACCATTGCCTTTCCTTTTGAGGATAATTATTACTACTACTACTACTGTCAAAAACACTTTAATTTGAAATTTTAGGACCTGATCCTGACATAACAAATTTGCAATTTGCAGATGATTTAGCTATTTATACACAAGGTTCAAATCTTACAAATCTTATAGACAAATTGAATAGCGTGCTTGTTAAACTTCACTCGTATTTAACTTATTTGAACTTAGATGTAAATGCAAGCAAAAGCAAAGTTGTAGTTTTTAAGAAACGTAACATTCAATTGCCTATTTCTAACATAAAATATAATAATGAAGAGTTGCCAACAGAAATGTGTGCAAGATTTTTAGGTGTTATTTTCCAACAAAACTTCTCCTGGAAAATGTATGTCGACTGTCTCATAGAACGATCACTCAGAGCTACTAATATTCTTAAATCTCTAACTGGTACTCAATGGGGCGCTGACCCTAAAATACTGCTGGTATTATACAAATCTCTGGTGAGAAGCCATTTCGAATACGCTTTCTTTTGTTTTGCATCAGACAAAAAGCTCGTCGAGAAACTTAATAAAGTCCAAAATAAAAATTTACGCATTATCTTAGGTGCTATGAACACGTCACCGATTAATTCAATGCAAATTGAATGCAATTTGCCTCCATTAGATATACGGTTTGATTATCTCCGGAAAATATTTTTGATGAAATTATTGGTTGTAAATAATAGTATATTATTAAGAAAGTTATTTAATGCTAATTTCACTTCCTATTTAAATATAGCATTAAGAGATGTTAAAAAGTTAAAAGACGAAAACAATGTTCATACAAGTGATGAATTACCATGTTATAGTGGTCTTTATCAAAGTAAATTTTTTGAAATGAAGATTATTATTAATAAAAAACTGTTTTGTAAATATGTTGTACATAATGAACTTAATGATTGGGAAGGATACAGGCAGATTTATACGGATGGTGCAAAAACGGTAGAAAATGTTTCTATGGCATTTTATGATCCATGCTTAAAGACTGGTCATGGAATAAAATTACCTACCGTTACAAGTATATACACGGCCGAGGCATGTGCCTTATTAGCTGCCTTACAGTACATAGAAAAATTTGACAGTCAAAAGTGGATTATTATATCAGATAGTATGAGCGTTTTAGAAGCACTGTCTAATCCATGCCACAATGCTAAAACAAATTACCTAATTATAAAAATCAAAGAAAAGTATGTCGAGCTAATTAATGAGGGTAAAGATATTATATTTTTTTGGACTCCTTCGCATATAGGTGTGGCTGGCAATGAGCAAGCAGATTATTTTGCTAAACTTATAACAAATACTTCGGATCTAGTTCCTGCAAAGAATATTAAATTACCACATTCAGATTGCACTACTCTTATAAAAGAATCGTCACGGAGAGAATGGACAGAGCATTGGCAGGAAACTCTTCAAGCAAAAGGAACCTGGTATAGAGAAATAAATAATGATATAAGAGTGCCCTGGTTCTTTAAAGGAACTTTCAAGAACAGAAAATTTTACTCATTCGTCTCTCGGTTACGAATTGGGCATGGTCGTTTTAACGAACATCTGCATAGAATGAACATGATTACCTCCCCGTCATGCACATTTTGTAATGAACCAATTCAGTCTCTCCATCACATTTTCTTTGAGTGTTCTGAATTCTCACTTCAAAGACTTATCTTGATTGAAGATTTATTAGAAGTCTATAAAAGGCCTGAAGACATCCCGCGCCGTCTACAGGAACTTCTCAAGAATGAAGAAAACTATAAAGCCCTATATAATTTCATAATTTCAACTGTAGAAGAGCTTTAAACATTATTTGTGAAACGGTTGATGAACGTCTCTAAATTAAAAAAAATACATTGAAGATACATTTTAACATAAGACCTGGCTGTATGGCGAAAGCCTTTGCCTTTTCCAACCATCGAGGAAGGAAAGAATGGAACCAAAAAAAAAAAAATGTCAAAAACGACAATGACAGGTGTTTTTGCGTTTCTATTGGTGGGCTTAGATTTTATGTCAGTGGGTTAAAAATAATGTATTGACCAATAACAATTCAGAAAAGTCAAATTTTGCCAATAGGAATTAACAGAGTTCTAAAAAAGTCCATTGGCTGAAATCCACTGAAATCATACATTTTGAATTTCAGAAATGTATTTATTTTTGGAACAAAACTCTAACGTAGTCTAAGTAGTTTTACTTGATCAGTGAAGAAGACTACACAAAGTCAGTGTCAGTTTTACCTGATCAGTGGTCAGTGTCATCAGTTTAACATTGTGGAAAACATAGTTTCACCATACAAAATTAAGTCAACAAAGCTTAAAATCAGTGAATTTACTAACGAAATCAGATGCCGTAGTAGTGGAACTAATTAAATGTTTAACAAAACAAAGTAATTTTCATAGTAATGGTACGACGTCAGCGAGAACCAAGCACTACGGACGACGAGATTGTTATTGGTAATACACTATTTGTAGTGCAATATAATCCTGATTGAATAAGACTGATCAAACTAACCCATTATATTCCAGACACATCCCCACCCAAGAAACATAAGCGTCACAAACATAAAAAGTTCAAGAAACGGAAAATCGAAAATGAATTTGAAAGTGACACGTCCATTGATGTTTCCTATGAGGATATTATTGATAAACCATATAAAATCAAAATAAAACCTGGAAGAGATCTCCCTGGGACGTCTGCAGCAGATTTGTTAAAAGCCCAAACTATGAAATCCTCATCAGATTCCAGGAGGTCCATACCTGGATCTTCATCAAGTACTCCACCAAAAGCAACAGTAAAGAAAAAGAAAAAGGGACGAGATAGTGGTACTTCCAGTGAGGAAGAGAGATGGCTGGATGCCATAAAGTCAGGCAAACTGGAAGAAGTAAGAATGCCAATTTCTTTATGTAGTATCAAATATATTACTGTTTGATATTTAAACTAATGCTGCTTTTCACAGGTTGATGAAGAATTAAAAAAAATTAAACCAAAGGATCCTAAAATGATGACAGCCAGGCAGAGAGCCATGTATGAGAGAGGCACAGACAAAGAAACAAGTCCTGGGGGTGAAGTCCTTTTAGCACTTCCGTCTGGTTATAAAGAAAAAGTAATGACTGCGGAAGCAATACAGAAGGCAGCACTAAAGTCTCAGAAACGTAAACAGCTGGCTGATGAAAAACGTGAAAAAGATAAAAAGAAAACTATGGATAGATTATTAAAAAAACAAGAGTCAAAGAATTTAAAGAATGCCCAAAAAGGAAGACCGTTGAAAAAACTGGAACCAATGATTGTTTACAAAAATAATAATAATGAAATATCTTTGACTTTACCACCAGGAACACCTTTTCCAATCGAAGCTCAACCACCGATTGTAGCACCTGTACCAATCAAATGTGGTATTGAGGGATGCACCAGTGTAAAAAAATACAATTGTTCTAAAAGTGGAATTCCGTTGTGTAGTATTGGGTGTTATAAGAGAAATTTGATGACTCTAGTATAACATTATAAAATTATTTACATACATTTATGGAATATTATTTTAATTTATATTATCTAGATAGGTACTTCATTATGTTAGGTATGCTTCACAATATAGTGCCCAAAGGAAATAAATAGTTCCCTTAAACTTATTATAGCCATAGTTTGGTGAGTACACTAGGAGGTTTCGCCTAGCGTACTCACCCTTCGTGTGGGAAAACTATACAAGCTATTCATCAATTCATACATCAAAAAAAGTGTATAAATAATCAAAGGACAGGAATAATGCCCATAAAATTAAGAAATTATAGCTATAGTCCGGTGAGTACACTAGAACATGGGCGTCAATAGAGTGGACGAAATAATTTATTATTGTAAGGTTTTTTTTTGCTGGAATTCTAAGATTTCTCCATTCAATTTTTCTTCTATAACCTTATCTTTCCATCCTATGAAGATTTTTCTTTCTTCATATTAATCAGAGTTAAATGAGCCGCTCATTGTGGCGTTTTATATGGGAGGCCTATGTCCAGCTGTGGACTTCCATAAGTACTTCCAAGGCTGATAATAAACATTAACAAAAATAAAACTACATCAGACAGCTGACAGACAGACAATGAGCATATATTTTGTAAGATTAACAAGTTACTAGTAATTTTACATAAGTAGTTCCTAATAATAATTAATTAATAATACAAGTACAAATATGATTTCTATTATTTAACAAAACCAGTCGAATAGGGACTGGGAAGGAATAGTGACCATAATCAAAGTGTGGACAAATAGTACTATTTTATTTTCGAAAATAATATTTGTGCAGTAAGTAATAATTAAATTACATTAATAAAAATTAGCCTCCTGCAATATTATTCATTAGTTGCTGCACAAAATGTAAGTTATTTAAAATAAATACGTCAGACTAGACTTTGTGCAACGATCCTACTGCTTAACACAAAATGGCATCTCAACAACAACATAGAACATAAAATGAGATTTTCTAGCTAGCCTATGCCTGCAGTTTCGCCCGTGTAGACGGTTTGCGACGAATCAACACAGACATTTAGTATTAATATATCTTGGACTAAAAACTAATACTCCAATATTCTAACCAAAGCATTGTTAAAAACATTCTGAAGCATTTTAGTGTTCTAGAATAATCTTTAACACAATGGGGAATATGCATGTTTTTTTATTTGGTCCTAAAATAAATAGTACTTACTTATTTATAATAAATAAAACTTTAAATTTTTTAACTTTGAATTTTCGAAAAATATTGATAAATATACCTGACTTAAAGCCCATTAAAGTCGCGTGTTAGACGAAGATTCGATATGTACCGTGACGTTACATTACACGTCCGCCATACATTTTTCATAATAAAAGTTGTTTTAGAAAGAGAAATTAATTAATTAATAAGAAATTAAGGTATATGGGTATACCTATACCCATATACCTTAATTTCTTATTACTATAAGTATTACGTTTATTCTTAACCTAAAAAAAAATCAATTTTGTTTTTACTATAAGCACTATAATTTCATATATTATCATAAAAATATAGTAAAAACAATATATTTTTTTCATGCATATTCCCTATTGATGTCTGAGTACTCGTCTATTAATCTATTACTATTATTGATATCTGTGTCAAATTTTATACAATCTGTTTAGTCATTGATTCGTAAATAAGTAACAAATATCAAAATTCTTAACACTCAAAATTTCACCTTTAACATTTATTTAACCTTTTGTATAAATTTTCTATAAGCCTAAGAACCACAAATATTAAATTGTACTGATGTGGCAATAAATTACAGAAGTGTAAGGAATGTACAGCTACCTGGACTACATTTGAAAAATGAGTTAAGTACTCATCCTTAAATAGACTATGTTGACATGTGATATGAATACAATACTTTCCTCCACAATGAGCTTCTTTACAGTTACTTTGAGGAATGTTGTCCTATTATCTAAACAACACCAATTTGGCAAATTGCTTGAGCTGTGGGTGTGATATTTTAAGCATAACATTTATTAAATTACCACATTAATTGATGTACTATGAAGCTTGTACACTTTGTTTACAAATTCTTAGTACCTATAATATTATAATTATTTTTTTAAATAATATTTACTTTACAAGATACAAGTAATTAGTTGGGAAAAATAGTATCCTTTGTCATATTAACTTCTTATTTTCTTACTAAGATACACTACACTTGATTTTGTTTGGTATCATAAAAGCATCGTATACAGAAATTCCAGCTTAATCAATCTTTATTTCAATACAACTACCAGCTATTCTTACACTGGAGTGTCACTGATATACTATTTTGTGACGCACTTACATCCACTTACATAAAAATGCATATGTAAACCCTTAAAGATGTCCATCAATTTATTCCATCTGCTTTTTAATCATAAATGCATTTTCCATTCCATCAAAACCATTCACATTCCCAAGAGAGCTCAGAAGGAGACCCATAAAGAACAAGACATGGGCACAGCTCATAAAGTCTACAGACCAAAGCATGGCAGCCAACAAAATAGCATAAAGATCCCAGCTTGGTATCAGACATTTGTCCGTTTAGAGCTCCTAAGGCGCGCCAAGCCAGACTGTAACCGCTAAGATTGATTATTCTGCTTATTTGATCGAAGACGTGCCAAGCCAGAGCGCTCCTCTTCCTCATCACTTGTGCAAGAAAGTCCTCCAACTGCACCCCGTGATGATGTAGCTTGAATCAAATCCTGATCAGGTCCATTTCTACTTTCATATAATAATATCCCTAATGTTTCTTCATAAATCCTAGCTTCAGGAAACTCAACTTTAGTGTGTTTCTTGTCCGTAGCATATACAATGGATGTACAGCATACTTCAGCACACTTTTTTCCATGTCCAAAGAATGACCAGCAACATATTTCATTGGAGCCAATAACATCCTTTATGAAGAGAACTCGACCACTAAAGCGTAATGATAATTTGTCAAACAATTCAATATTCTTAAGCAAGTTGTCATCAGAAGTGCTTGTGTATGAATATTTGTTGTTGTGTCTGTTGATAAGTAGCTTTACCACAGGCTGAAAATAAAATTCAAATTAGTGATACTGGATGTTCCTCACCACTTACAAAGATGAATGAATAGTACAACATTGTAGTTCACTTAGGGTGAATTCACATTGCTGCTGAAGAGAAGTTAGGTGTTAGAATGTTATCTTCAATGTATAAATTTTATATTTGATTATTATCTGTCTGAATTGTTCTGCCCCATATGGGCCAATAATGTTATTATTGACGTTCATAAGTGGCAGTTTGCTGTCCTAAACTGAATAAATGATTTTTGACTTTGAATTATCTAGGTTTAGCACACATATCTAATATCTACATAGGTACAATAAATTCTATGTACTATGTCCACTATTTTGCTCCATTTACATTGTTGCAGCAATGTAAGTTACCTGGATAACTCCAGGCAACTTACATAATATTAACATATTAACACACTTCATACCTTTGAGGTTGACATTATTAGCAACTGCTCTTCTTTGTGAGAGGTAATAAGAGGGACTCTGCAAATAGGTTCAGCCTCTCTCTCCTTTTTTGCCAATGCTTGTTGACATGATTCTGTCAACTCTTCAATTAGGAAGTATTTTGCTTCAGCTAAAAGCTCCATTACTTCTCGATAACTGTCGGGCAGTGCAACTGTGCCATCTCGGAGATAATTTAATATAGTTCCGAAATGTTTACCACAACGATCAATAAGTATCCAGCCTGAAATGCAATTCAAAATATTTAATTAAAACTTTTGAACAACAATTATATGGGTTAATAAATAATTCATTTCTACTAGTTGTAAAATGTTATCAACATCAGCTATAGTTTAGCCCCAGAAACTATTTTTGGTCAAGATTAATGGTAGATTAAGATTCTAAAACCTATGCAGGTAAATGCTAACGTTTTATAAATACCTTCAGAATCTGTGAGCACCTCCATCCTCCCACTAAACATTGTTCTCAGCATATTGTCACTCTTGGTCAGAGTACCAATTGTAGTATAAAAGAGAGTACCTCCCACATTTAACTTCACGTATTGGGACGGACTGCCTTTTATCAAAGTTTTATGATCGCCCGACATTACAATGAAATTATGAACGGGTCACTGCACGAACTGAAGCACAGCCCAAAACTAATATGAGTTTAGATGCTATGATGAGAGCAAAAACAATACACGTATTTAATATTTGTTTTCTTAATCCATTCCTCGTTGATTATACACACGTTATTTTTTACAACTTTTCAAACACAAAATCTGACATATTTTAACTCTACGTTTATCATTAAATTCACTTATTTTTACTCACTCACACCCACCTAGAGATGTGCCGAGACTGCCGACTCAGACTGACTCGAATACCTAGCAGGTACTCACATACTCGAGTACATCAAATTCTGTATTTGAATCCACGATACTCGAATACAGGTTTCGAGTACTTGCGATATTCGAATCCTAAGTCATGTACTTTAGTACGAACCATCTAACTTCACGTATACAGTTGACTTTTGAATGCCCACTCTAGTCTTAAGAGCATTGTGAAGGTAGTCTCGCGAGAAATGTTGATGAATCGTTGCAGGTTTGAACGTGTTTATGTTTCAGTTTAATTGTGGAATTTAGTGTAAAGTTGTAGTGTTTTACAAAAACGCCACCATTCTTGCGTGGCACATACTCTGACTTTGGCTATTGGTGATGCCATAATTACCAAAGAATGGTTATGAGATTAAAAGATTGATTATGCAATAATCTGTTATTATTTACTTATTTCCCTGTCGTTCATATACATTATTTGTCGTCAAAAGCAAACTAAGTTTGTTTAAAAAAGTACTCGAGTCCACTAAAGTATTCGAATACTCGTGCCAGTACTCGAATACCTGTCCGTGTCTTCCGACTCGGGTCGCAATTCGATACTTTTTTTAAAGAAAACCAAAATGTTCGAGTACCATAAATAGCCGACTCGGCACATCACTACACCCACCCACTGCACTGCACCACAGATTATTATAGTATTATTTTACTCTTTGGATTAATTTAAGTCTAAAGAAACTGCACTGACCTATATAAACCCTGGACCACAGAGCAATTAACTGGACTACATAACTGGTAGATGTTGATGATAATACCGGTGACAGATGGCGGCGGACGCGGCTCCGGACTCGTCTTGACATTGTAAAGTCAAACGCTGCCATTGGTCGAACCTTGGGCTGGCGAAAGTTGTCTGAAGGATAGACCAATGGCCGCGCTTGACCTCACAATGTCAAGACGAGTCCGGAGCTGCGTCCGCCGCAGTTTGTCACCAGCTTAAATGTAAAACCTTTGCTACATAGAGGACGGACGCGTCTTGACATTGCTTTGACCGTCAACTCTTCGCTTCTTGTTCCGGATTGAGCATACATCGATTGTATGCTCAAATTGATTGTTGTGTAGAGCTTACTGAAACTCGAGTGGTGTTGGTGAATATCATCGAGTACATGGGTATGTATGTATGTATGTAAAACCGGAGTGATGCGTCCGTCGCCGCTTGTCACAAGCTTAAAACCAGTGACACATGGCTCCCGGAACAGGAAGGGGCGGAGTATTGCCGACGAGCTGGCAAAGTTGACGAGGATTGACCAATGACAGCGTTTGACCTCACAATTGACATACGCATCGGTCGCCGTTTGTCATCAGCATAATCTCAACTTCACAATTTTTTCACTTTTTGTTCCGGATTGAGCATATCAATTTTAACTTACAAAAACTCGAGTGGTGTATGTGATTATCATGGATTTAGCACTCTTTCTAAAAGGATTGAGCAGTGTGCGAAGGTGGATTGTGTCCGTTTCTAAATAGGGTGACCAAATTGTAAGTCTAGGCGGAATTGAAATAAGTAATTATAAAGATCGTTAACTGAAAGGGTCGCTTATAAGTTACTACTATCCAAAAGAGGGGATGTATGTAAAAATGAATTTATAAAAGTAGGTATCAAGGGCTCCATTTTACTGAATTTTAGTTATATACATTGAATTTCTTAGAACGTGTAGGTCATCGAGCACATACCTTATATGAACCATCTTTTTCCAAAACTACATAGTAAGTGATTTTTCACTTACAGTTAGTAATAAAATGACAAGTTCTGTTATCTTTTAGCCATAAAAAAACAGTATAGATACAGATTTACAAACGGCCGAAAATTTTGTCGAACAAATTATATGACATTTCTACTTTATAGGGTATGTGCTCCATGTATGGAATATTGACATAGCCGAATTTTCGATCGTTTTTTGTATGGAGCTGGGACTTTAATTTTATTGCAATTTTACTGAGAAAAATTACCAACTCGCACCTAACCGTTTTAAAGGTCAAAATGTTATGGGCCGGGTACCGTTTGGCGTTCTTAAGGGGGTCTAAAATTTCATAATTTTTTGGATCCGACGCACCGTTACTGAGATATTAAAAGATTTTATAAAGGAATATTTTCTAAATTTTAGAACCACAATTAGATGATCCTTGAAAAGTTTTGACTAGATGCGCCGCTCGCGCCCCCTTTGCGATACAAGGGTAAGGAAAAGTGAAAAGACTTACAAGTACCAACTTCATACTAATAGACATATATTAATTTGTGCTAATAGACTTCAGAAATTCGGCTGTCAATATTCCATATGAAATCAATGAAATTTTTTCTGTGTCGTGCCCCATAGCGCCCCGTATCCTATACTCCAAACACGTGATTTTTGCCGTTAGTTTATAATATAGTGTCCAATGTTGCATAGACAATGGTACGGAAATCTTGGAGCGCGAGTCCGACTCACACTTGGCCGGTTTTTTATATGGTTTTTAAAGTTTGAAATTATGGTCACCTTACATCATGTGAAATATTCTATTTTAATATCTCATTTTTACCAGAATTAAACAGGTTCAAAGACATACCTATGAAAGGATATTCCACAATTGGGATAACTTTCACTTTTGCAACCCTTTAAACATCAAACTATTACCATTTTGCACATTTTTATTTTAAAATGAACTGACAACCATAACATGATACCATATTTGCTACTGTGTCAAGTTCAGGGATGACAGTAAGACACCCAAAATGATATGTAATGCCGGCTCCACACGCTTGGCAAACAGCGGCAAACAGCAAAAAACAAACAGCAAACACAAGCGTGTGGATAGCTGTTTGCCTGTTTGTGATGTGTTTGCCACTGTTCGGCTTCGGTGTCGGTTTTTGTGCACAAATCAAAGGGTGTTCGACAAACGTGTTTGTGATACATCCACACGCTTGTTTAGCAATCAGTAGTACGCGCGAGCTAGCGGGCGGCGGACGTTGTAGAGATGGGTCGGATTAGGAAAATAACATGTACTCTCATGTTTTATTTCTATTCTCGGTAATTATAATATATTATAAATATAATGTTTTTATATTGTGATTTTTTTTTGTTCTAGTAGTATGTACGTATATATAATACATCGAGTACATACCCTACATATGTGCTCCATGGTATAATATTATGATTTCATCTACTTTATATTTATTGTTGTTCTTTGCGATCCCCGTAATATTTAGGATTAGGTAAGTATCGACTAGTATCAAAAATACCTGATCCGATAAAATTTAAACACGAAAATTTATAAGGATGGATAAAAGTATGTTACTCTTTCACGCAAAAGCGGCTGAACGGATTTAGATGAAATCCTAGATGGCGTTTGTTGCAACCTTTCCTGTTGCTTTTAAATACTTTATATGATACCTAATACTCGAAATATTTGACGCCTCGGATTAGGTAAGTATCAACTAGTATTAAAAAATACATATTCCAAATACCTGATCCGATAAAATTTAAACACCAAAAGGAGAATGGCAGGCTTCTATGGGAGTTTTGTACATCTAAAAAAACCTCGTGTGTGACTACGAAACTTTTACATTTAATAGATAAATATCATAGTAATTAGAGCTTTTATTCTCAGCTTTTATAAAGTTGGGTTCATAAGTTAAATGCATTTGATTAGGTTAACCTAACCTTTATTAATATTTATAATTATCCATATCCATAAATATTTTCTGCTTTCTACTTAGTACTTACTACTATGTCCATGTCTCCCTCCGGAATAAATAAATACCTGACAAGCTAACCAACCCATTAACAACTCTCATGTTTGTTTGTAAGTTGCAAGTAGGTACCATTACGGCTTACCTTAACTATGTAAATAATACTAGCTACCGCCTACCACTGATCAAGTAAATACGGATTTTTCGGCGTAGAGGCTATATCACCCCTCCAATTTATTGTTGGGACAAAAGATAACCTATGATCTCTCAAAAGTCTAATTTATCTCCATGCCAAAATCAAAATTAGTTGTGCGGTTGCATGAAAACATCACAGAACTCGTGATTATTGCATTTCACATTTATTTTATATTATTGGTTTGGATTTTGATTAATTGAAATCCTAGATGGCGTTTGTTGCGACTTTTCCTTCTGCATTTAATATTTCATGCGATACCTAATACTCGAAATATTTGACGCCTCGAACTACATATCGACTAGTATCGAAAAAACCTATTCTAAATACCTAATCCGATATTTATGCCTCACCTCCAGGATGAAGTTTCTACAGTTCTTTTCTTTCAAGATAGGAAAGAAGGGTATAGTATAAGGAGGGTAATTTCCTTTTTTTTTTAAATAAAAATTCGGAATAGACCTTATGTTTGCCAAGCATGTGGATGCCCTGTTTGTGTTGGGTGTTTGTGGTCGGTGCTTGGCACGTGTTTGGTGTTTGTGACAAACACCAAGCATGTGGATACCCCGTTTGTGTTGGGTGTTTGGCACGTCTTTGGTGTTTATGGCAAACACCAAGCGTGTGGAGGCACCATAATAAATAATCATTTATCGAGACAGTTGACAAATTTGATAATAAATCAATTATAGGTTTTTATAAAAAAAAGCAAAACGCATTAAAACTGTTTTTTTTCCTCTATCTAAATTTCATCAAGTCACGTTATTGTATTGATTCAAAGCGATCGATCAACAGATTGTATACTACCATTTAGTAATATTATTTCATAATGGCAACTGTGCAAGCGGGACACACTCCTCCCCTTTTCCGTCTCACTCAACGCAGTCCCTCAATTTGGTTACATCAAATTAAACTTTATTGCTGAGTACTAAAGTGTAATTTCTTTGAGCAACATTTAGAAGTACTCAATCCTTTGTGTTAAATCCATGGTGATTTTAAACTCGGACCATGTATAAATTTATATGGATTTTATCTGAAATAAATATTTTATTATTATTATTTATACGCTCTAGGAGTTCACGGGCCAAAAGTGACCCGGTCCTTTATAAGGCTTGCGTAGGGATACTAATCCAACACGTAGAGACCGTTTTAAGCGCAAATAATCAAACCTGAAAGTGTTACACTGCTGGATCCAATCTCTGACTACATCATGGGATGTAATCAGAGATTATACCCAGCATGTGTACAGGAACTATTGCAGCTGAAGACAAATTAATTAGGGCAATTAAAGGAAGATGGAGGGACTGGGTTCTGGGCTATTGATGAAGACCACCGGTCACCTGCCTGGTTCATAGTCTCGGACTGAAAAAATTGGCAGGTGGTGACTCGCCGCCTACTGAATGGGCCCCCCCTGGCGTCGTAGGTCATGCAAGACCGGACTGAGGGGCAACACTGTTGTTGGCGGCTAAGAGTGGAGAGGACTTTAAACGACGATCACTTGCTCCCCCCCTGATGGTCCGGCATCACGTGCCCATTCGCCACTTACGAACCACATCCACCCTTCGAGCATCATGCTCTAGCGACTCCACTCTGGCCGGCCGATTAAGGCAAGCCAGAGGTCCTGCAGACCCCCTTGGGTTCCACTTCGGCAAGCCGAAGACGAGGGTCTTGGATCGGGAGCACTCGGATTAACAACTGACCCCGTGGTGTCGCTACTCACCACAGCTCACCACAAAGCTGCCCTGCGGGGTTTTTTTTTTTTATAGGCCAAAAACCTCTCGCCTCTTGGGCGGTAATGTCCGGCAATAGCACAGTTGGCCGGGATCAGGGCAAAAGAGAAAGAAATCGGCGGACGATGCGGGCGGTATCAAGCACCACCGCCTTCTGCATCTTTGCTGGAAGCGAGCCGCCGACGAAACCCAATCTTTTCAGGTGTACACCTAATGTGACTGGGATTAACCCGTTTGCCGATATAACAATTGATATGATTTCAGTGGACGCCACTTCCCACATTTCGGTAACCTCGTGTACTAGGTCCTAGTACTTGCGTTGCTTTTTGGCCTCGGCCTTCACAAGGTTATTATTATTAAAAACACTAATATAGATTGTTGCCAGTTTCGGAACAATAAGGGGTGTGGTCTAGTCTGGCTGGCGTGCTGAAGGAAGTGGACGGACGATCGTTCAATGGCTGCGTTTGTCCCCACAATGTCAAGAGCAGTCCGTCCTCTATTTATCAAAGACTGGCAAAAATTCTAGTTCTCGGAACCTCCAATCATGGAGCACATTGTCTCCAATTCTGAAGTTTCAAACATGAAGTTGCATATTGATAGTCAAAGTGTATACATAAACTTTTTATGATTTCAAATCGCCTCAAAAGAAAAGATAAAGAAGAAGCAAAATTTTCTGTCGTTTGTATTGTTTAGGATAGGCAGTCTAATTATTACCATAATTATTACAGGGCAGTGCTCACACCACATTTTTTTTGCTCAGAAAATATAATCATTATAGAATACATCAACTCTTTTCAACTTCCGGTTTGTCTATGCTGTCAAACGCCTATGTGTTGCCTTGATAAAACTGAGCTTATGAATAGGGTAAATATTAAATTGATCAATCACATTGCCGTTGCGTAAGATCGGATTAAGTTACTAAACTGCAACACAATGTCTTTGCATTAGAAAGCTGCTGTTAAAAAAATTCAAATAATATAAGAAATAAAAGGACAAATATAATTTTAATGTAATTATGGGATTAAATTATTATATTTGTATTTTGTTTTGTTGGTAAGTAGTTAGTGACAGTGTTCTACAGACTGTACAAAAGAATAAAACACACACTAAAACCACCTAATCAACTACGAATACGAGGGCGGCACTGAAAATTTCAGGAATCAAGGAAGTGACACAACATTACTATTTAAAAATGTATTTATTGCTTTTCAAAGTATTCTCCGCGAAATTTGACACATTTTTCCATACGACGGAACCAATCATTGAAGCAGGCGTTCCATTCGGAAGTTTGGGTCTCCAAAATGGCCGTTTTGTAGGCGTCCATAGCTTGATAAAAAAAATCTGTGACCACGCAATTTATTCTTTATTTTAGGGAAAGTATAGAAATCATTAGGGCTTAGGTCGGGGCTGTACGGCGGATGTTCTAATAATTCTATGTTTTCTTGCTCTAAAAACTCTTTTGTTCTGTGCGCGGTGTGAAAACTCGCATTGTCGTGATGGAGGATGATGCGGCGGTTGCAGTTCTCTTTACGGAGTTCAGAAACGACCTGTGGCAAACAAATGCTAGCATACCATTCTGCATTAACCGTTCTTTGTCCCTCAAGAGGAATATTCGCAACATGGCTGGTTTTGGAGACAAACGTGGCCACCATTTTTTTTGCAACACTCCGTGAACGAACAATTTTTATTGGCTTCAACTCATTTTCGAACACCCAAACTCGTGACTGGTTTTTTGTTTCGGGTTCGTACGCGTATATCCAGGATTCGTCACCTGATACGATGTTGTATACAGCATTTAAGGATCCTGCGTGGAATCTTTCGAGAGTTTTGACGCACCAAGTAACGCGAGCCGCTTTTTGCTCTTTACAGAGCGAATGCGGTATCCATCGGGAAAACAACTTTTTTACACCTAATTGTTCATGCAAGATTATTTGTATTTGACTCATGCCAATGTCTAAAGTTGCCTGAATTTCGCGATATGGCACAGGTCGATCTTCCTCAATCAGCTTACGCACAGCACCAACGTTTTCTTGGGTGACTGCAGTTTTTGGACGACCTTGACGGAGATCATCACTGAGCTTGACACGTCCACGTTGAAATTCAGCAAACCAGCGATAAATTGTGGTTTTGGATAGGGCTTCATTACCAAATGCAGAAATCATTCGGTCAACACACCGTTTTTGTGTTAAACCACTTCGAAAGTCATAATAAATCATCGCTCTTGAATTTTCTCGAGTCAATTCCATTTTCTCAACGACTAAACCAGTTTGACAAGACCTTGTGATAAGACCGAGAATTTTTTTAAAAAAAAATAAATGGTATTCGATTTTTAGAACCAAAGAGTTTGCAATTAAAAATATTTTAATATGACAGGAACAGTGGAAATATTCCATTCCCGATACTTTTAGTGCAGCCCTCGTATACAACCACTTTTATTAGGGAAACAACAACGAGATTTCATATCTTATAATCTAACTAGCGTATCGCGTAAGTTAAAATGAAGCAAAAAAGATAATTTTAATGTTGCTCCCATGGTAAACATGTTGTTTAACCTGTTATTTTTCTTTGGTACACATTGTATTTGATAAGAACCGTTACCTATTCAATGTGTTTAAAAAACGACAAATTGAAACCGCATTTATGTATATTACTAATTTTGAATTGCTGTTAAAAAACTGTTACATAAATATTAGTAAATAATTAAATATAAAATTGTATTTTTTCTACTAAAATTGTTTATGTACAGACAACGGCAGGTCAACCTACTCAAAAAATTAAAGGCCATTGAATTGATTCTCAACTTTAGGTCAAACGCGTAGAGATCAATATCAATTGAGAACATTTTTTGTTCTGTGGTAGGTTGACGTGCTGTTGTCTGTACTATAGTTTTTCATTCGAATAATTTCCTAAGAAATGTCTATTATGTGGTTACCTACTTGTTTCCTTAAAACCCAATATAAAAAAAGTCTTAGTAACAACAAAAATGTAATAATAAATATATATTAAATTTTATTCAACTCAAATACATTCATTTCATTATCTTTGAAAGGCGATGTTTTTGTTTTTAATTTAATGGGAACATAAAATTTGCTTCCATCACGTCGACCAAACTCTTGTGCATCTTTTATAGTTTCTGGTAAGGTGGCACTTAACGTTTCGGGTAGAAGAAGCACTGAAACAGCACCTAATAGTGTGACTACAAAAAGTACTAATCCTGGCAAACGGGCATCTATTCGTCGTCCCTAAAACAAAAAATATTAATAAGTTAATTAATAGGTAAGTAAGCATTGATTTATTAAAAATATTTTATATCATCTCTATGTTAAACTTACTAGGTACATCAAATAGGGTGCAATAGCACTTCCACCGCTAGCGAAAACGTTTCCTAAAGCAATTCCGGATTGACGTAAACAAGTTGGATACAGTTCCATATTTAGCAAATATATAACATAATATGAAACTGTGGTAGAAAATCTATTGATTATCACTAGCGTAGATCCTACCCACCACTCCTGCAACCATGTATCTACACCTAAAAAAACAAGTAAATAAAAAAATACTTTTATTGATGAGTATTATGTTAATAAACTAAGTTTTTTTTATGATTTACATTAATTAGCCTTGATGGTATAAATTTCATACACCGTGGTCGTAAATAAAACTAAACTTAAGTACGTACCGCATTCTCTGAAAAACAATGAGATCCACATTAAGGCACTAACGCAATAAGAAGTAGCACCAGCATATCTTCTTCCCAAGGTATCAGCAAGCCAAGCGCCAATGAATGTAGCTGGTACTTCAGCCATGGATTGCCATGCAAATTCAAGAAATGGATTTCCGTCCAATTTTTGACCTGAACTCATTATGAGCACTACATAGCCCAAGGTCACAGAAACCCTTCAACAAGATTTGTATATTATTAAGCAGTCGTTTTTAATTAACATTAATTGTACAATTATCACGCTGTCTAATCTGATCTGTGATTAATGTGATCAATGAGATTAATTTGGTATTGGTAATTAAAGCTGATGACAAACAGGGCATTGACGCATCTTGACATTGTGAGGTCAAATGCTGTCATTTGTGAGGTCAAATCATGTCGATCCTTCCGTCAACTTCCGCCAGCCTGCCAGCCAGACTCCGCCTCCTGTTCCAAAACTGCGATATTATTTTTTCAAACGTATAACTTGAGTTTCAGTAAGCTAAAATCGATGTACTCTCAATGATACTCTCTCATATGACTCAATTCGGAACAACAAGTGAAGAGTCGACGGTAAAAGCAATGCCAAAACGCGTCCGTCTCTCGTTTTTCACCAGCTTTATTTACTTCTATTTATAATATGATGACGTATTACCATAAATATAATTGTAAACTTGTGTGAACAGCTAATCTCCAACCAGAAAATAATGATAAGGGCCCTAAAGCTTGAAAACTTTTTTTTGGTTCTGTAGTAAATATTTCATCGACGGTTCCTTTTTCCAACACAGTATTATTTACTTTGGCGATTCTATTTAATTCTTTGACACATGCTTTAGCTTTTCCTTCAACCCACAGCCATCTAGGAGATTCTAAAATTTTCCTGTAAAAGTTGGGTAAGTAATTATATTGAGATTTTCATTGAATATAAATAATTTAAAAATTTGACAGTTAGATTTGTAACTAAGAGTAAGTTGCTAAACTAACCATGAGAATAATAAAAATGGAATTTGAGTTGACGTAGTGACGATCATAAAAGTTTTCCAGTCTCGTAACCACCAATATAGTAATGGCATAATACACATTCCAATACTATAGCCAATAGTACGCAATATTGCAATTGAAGAACGGCGCTCTTGAGCTGATATTTCCATTGAAATTACTGTTACACTTTGTTCTACTGTCCAAGACGGAAACCATGCTATAATACACCCAACAGCAAATAAAATATAAGAATGGCTGCTTAATATTGATATAAATCTCCCGAGAACTAACAGGGCCAAGGATGAAATATACGCCAAACGTCGTCCATATCTGTAATAAACACGATTTTTAAAAGCAAAAAGAACAATCATCTATTAATCATAAAAATGAATCTCTATTTCCCTTGGTCATCGCATCACGCGTGGACGGATGGAACAATTTCGCTTATTTGTTGTGGTATTTATTGTCAGGAGAAGGTTCTTATAAAAGAAAAAAAAATGTTGCAAATTACTTTAAAGGAAAGACCACACGAACGAAGTCGCGGGCAACAGCTAGTTCATAATATTTTTCTCCACCAATAAATACTTGGTAATTTTCGTCACTTACATGTCTCCAAACCATCCGAATATGACAGACCCAATGGCTTCGCCGATTTTACCATAGGCAAAAATGTTAGCTACGATGAGCTCATTTTTACAAACCCAATTATTTACTGAAGGGACTGTGGACTCGTACCATGTTCTATTATAAAAATAGCTATCACACGCTGAAAAGAAATTAGTCTTTTGTCATTAATGATTGATTGTTCTCGAATACTAAAGTAATAACAGCGCAAAAATCTGCAAATAAAAGCAAAAGGAAATATTTTTGCATTAATTAAGTACCTTTAGTTGCGTTATTTTCGTCTGGGCTTATATAAATTTCACAATTGGAAAAAGAAGTTCTTCCAGTAGCATCTGTAGATCTAAAACATTCACAAGGGATAATCTTAATAATTTCACATAATATATTTACCTGTCCTCTAATATTTTTTCTTGATTTTTGTGAATTCACTTACGTGGGAATATACTTTAATTTCCAATCAATTTGACTTATGTTTTCGGGCCTACTTGGAAGTTCACATGAATGAGGGATAATTACTAAAGCTAAGATCATGCTATTATAGGCCATAGCCCATAGTAATGTAAATATAAAATTATATAATATATCAAAACGTTTTTGAAATTTTCCATTTTGGCCAACTTCATTAAGAGCACGCTCGTACACAGAATCCATGATTAAAGTAGGCAATTCCAGCCACCCACAAGATACATACGAGTAGAACACAAGCTTGTCAGATTTCACTTATAAAATACTGAGATTAATATTGACTATTGTGATTTTATTTAAGGTTGTTATCTAAATTACAACTTGAGTTTATTATCTTATCAGCCAAAACTTTTAAATTGAATGTAATGTTGTGTAATAATTATATTCAACCATTTTAACGTATATAAAGTCTTTATAACAAAAAAAACTTTAATACGCAAATTAACGTTTGCGTAAAATGACAAATGACTCATCAAGATAACAACCAATAATAACAAAAAATATAATCAGGGCTAAAAAGTTTACATCGAGGAAAAACAATTGAATGTGGGGTGGAGGGGGGAATACTGATTGACCGTCGAAAAAACCAGTACACTTAATTAATCACTTTTTTACATTCACTTTTTACTTTAATGTTTACTTTTTCCCCGAAGTTTAATTGCATTTCACCGACTGTAAAAGATGAGGTTTATAATTTAACTGTATATTTTTATTTATACTGATCAATGTTACTGCAAAATTTTAATGTAAATATCTTAATTAAGGGTTATTATTTTTTATTATTGATATATGAATATATTTTGTACAATAGAATCGACCACAAAAGTCCCACTTTTTGATAATAAAAAATTGGTGAAAGAATTGCCTAGTGTAACAACCACCTCGCTTAAATCGATCGAAAAGGAATACCAATTTATATTTACTTTCGATCGAAGTAAGCAGTTTTTTTATGGAATAAATCTTCTATGTTTCATGGTTGCAATTTTTACTATCATGATAAATAGCAACCTTGAAGTAATGATCATAATCTTCGATTAATATTTTTGAATTATGGCATTCAGACTGATTTCGCGTTAGATATTTATCAGTACCCGTTATCATTACATTATACAGAATAACACAAACGAAAATTTCATCCATAGAAACTAACCTAAATATTGGAAATAGCTGCTTCAAAAACAAAATCAAAATTTTAAAAATTAAGCGTGCTTTATCAGTGAGTCGAACTAACACACTGCAGACACTTGCGTGAACCCATTAATGCAGAAACACTTGCCGAAAAGGCGATAGTGCGAAAAGATACTTGCACGTGGGAAAGGACAATAATCGTGTGAATTAATACTTTAGCGAAAAGTCACTAGTGTTTTTATGGATTTTGGGGTTGCGGATTTACCGAAATTACTCTCAAATGAAAACATTAAAATGGTAAACAACATAATGAAGTTGTCTATTTTCCAAGAATCTAAGATGGCAACAGTAGATTAAAAAAGAAACACTTACGTCATAAGCAAAAATATGTAATAAGGTACCTAGGCAGAAGTAAGGATATTTTAAGCTATCAACTCGGAAACATTAAAAACGGCATCCATACTAACTAAATACTTTACTTATTTACTATTTTAATTGTTTTCTTCAAAAAACAACAGTCATTATATTACAGGCGTCAAAAAGCTAAAATAATATTAGCACAATATAACCTCTTAGTTATTTTTGTAGTCAGTGCAAACAAAAAAATTTAAACTCTCACCGGCTGGCACCGACTCCGATATTACTGATTTGATAACTATGTGTTAATATTATTTTTAACGTTTTTAGTTATTTTGTAGTCGATTTTATATTTTATAAAGTTTACTTGATTTATCAATTTTTAGGCATAATTCTTTATTAATTAAGGAATTATTAGAGTGCAAACCAAAAGTTAAATGCTGATTCTGCTGTCATCTTGTTTTCATCTTTGTAGTTTGCTGTCCACACAGTAAAGTTTTAAAATTTTCTTTTTTATTTCTATTTAATTCTCAAATAAAAAGATTTAGAGAACTTTATTCTTTTAAGAAATTTACATTTCACTCATATTTAGATACAAAGCTATTTAATAATAATTGCACTACATATTAAACACCGGTGGTAATTGCTATCCTTTATGTGACTTAAGTTTATTTTAAAAGTATATAAACTTTCACAATCCTTCAAGTCGTTCGGCAAATCTTTAAATAGCTTTGCTCCATCGAAAAATCGTCTTCTTTCCATAGTTAGTCCTTGGCATTATTGTTTTGAGTTTGAATTTATTTCCAAGATTATGTGTACTACTTTGTATGTTTAGTTCTATATTCTCAATTCGTCGGAATCTTTTTTTAATTTTTATGTATGTTCAGCGATCATTCGTCACTACGTTGACCGATTTCGATAATTTTTTTTTTGTTTGAAAGGTAATACTTTCAGAATAGTCCCATATAAATTTGGTCAAATTATGATGATGGAATCTTTAAGAAAATCATCAAACATTGCATGAACTCCGTACCATGCGAACTGATTTTAGTATCTATCTTACCTAATATCTTTGCCAAATGTGAACCGATTTTGATGATTTTTTTTTAATGAATAGCTTATACTTCAAAGATACTATAATAAAATTTTGCGGAAAAATGTTTACCCCTAAGGGTGGAAAAATAGGAAATGAAATCGGTGTTCAGTAGTTAAATTATGTTTGCACTCGTAAGATTTGTTTTAGGATTTATCACTAAAATAGATGAAATAAGTTAAGTTTTATAAAAAAAGTTAAAACCGACTTCAAAAAACTAACACTTAAGTACCTAATCAGTTACTTTTGGAGTCGGTGCCAGTCGATGAGAGATTCTATGTTTTCGTTTGCACCGATTCCAAAAGTAACTGATTAGGTACTTAAGTGTTAGGATTACTTTTAGCGTTTTAGTTTTTTGAAGTCGGTTTTTTTTATAGTGTCAGTTGTTGTCATGGTTGGAAAGGTGGAAGGGAAAAGACCACGCGGCCGATCACCAAGCCGCTGGTGTGACCAGGTGACTGCTCTCACTAGCCTCACGGTGGCAACTGCCCTAAGAGAAGCTCAAAACCGGATAAGATGGCGGAAAATTTTAAGAAAATCTGCGAATGCCTTTCAGAAATGAAGAATAATAAGATGTTTCAGTTGTAATTTTTTAAATCAAGTTGCATGTGTTATTTGTATAATTGTGATAAATTTAATAATTTTAGTTTTTTTTATACGTAGGTCACACTATAAGTTTTGCGTAACTTAAAAAAACAACATGTTATAACCAAAATATTATGTTTATTGCTTTTCAAAATACTCTCCTTTACATTTTAAACATTTTTTCATGCGATCGAACCATTTTTTAAAGCAGGAGGACCACAGATCTGAAGAAATGTTTTCTACGTGCTGATTGAACGCTATCACTGCCTCTTCGGAGTTGGTAAAAGTAAAACCTCTCATCAAATCTTTGATTTTGGGGAAAATACAGAAACCACAAGGTGCTAGGTCGGGGCTATGCGCAGGATGGGTGACGAGTTGTACTTTTTCGGAAGCTAAAAATGACTTTGTTTTGTTGGCCGTGTGTGAAGTAGCGTTGTCATGATGTAGGAGAACGCGGCTTTTGGGTCGTCTTTCGCGAACTTTTTCTAACACCCTGGGTAAACAAATGGTAGAATACCACTCGGCATTAACTTTCTTTTAATCTTCAAGTGGAATTGTACAGATGGGACCCGTAGCTGAGAAAAAAAAGTTGAAGGCCGCCCTTCACGAAATTCGTCATGTAAAGAAACTCGACCTTTGTCTAATTCAGCAAACCATCGCCTCACAATGCTCAAACAAGTTGCTTCTCTCCCAAAAGCATTTTGAAGACGAGCGGAACAGTCGAGAGAACTTTTAAAATCATAAAAAATCATCGTTCTAAAATCTTTTCGACTTAATTCCATTTTCGTTGCGTACGTAGAACTTTGATGTGTGATAAAAAACAATTGACAAATCATTTCCCGCCAATTGTTTTTTTATTACTAAGAAGGTTGCAACGTTTAAAAAAATATAACATTCCAAATTCAAATAGTTCCGATTAGCTAGAAGTGCAAAACTTTTAGTGTGCTCTATGTAGTTCTTTGGCGTGCGGAAAAGATGTTGGAATAAAACTTTAGGAATTTTGTTTTGAGTTCACTATAACTTTTTTAAACTCTCAAAAGTAACGTAGTTTGAATTATTTATTTAATATATCCTAATCTCATAACAAAACCGTTTTTCGGTAATTATGGTGGATCCGGGAGAATATCAAGCTACTTTGGTAGTAGTTAAGTTCCTTCTTCTTTTTTTAGGAAAATAATATTATTACAACGTAATACTTAGGTGCACAGGTACTACAAATCTAAAAAGGGTATTAAAATTTCTGCTTCTTCGTCGTATCCTCTATCCGTATATCGTCAACTTATTGCAAGAATTCGTTATCTGCAAAAAAATGGTTTCGAGATAATCACACTTTTATGATTCTTATTATTTTTGCCGTAATTTAAAAAGTTTACGTCTCAGAGGAAAACTAAAAACACTTACAGTTAAGTGGTTTTCTAATTTATAATTTTATGAGTTATAAAATATTCCAACATGCTAAAATTTGTTTTTTAAAGCCAAATGAATAGGATAATGACATAGGATAATGACTTATGGCATTCAACGAAAACAAAAAATCGTGCATTTAAAGTCATTAAATTATCGTGTATTAATATAATATGATATGATGATGATGATAATTATCCCGGGACCACGGCCTATGCAATTAGGTCGAAACGTCGGTAAAATCAATTTCGTAAAAAGAGGTATGTATTACATTAATACTCGTGTAGTGTATAGTGTTTGATTGATGTTAGTTTTTGTATAACCTGATAACTATTTTTGCGATTTCGATGTTGGTCCCATAGAAAAAGTTGATGTAATTTAGCCGTGGAATAACCCCTTAAAGTTTTATTTCACCTTTTCGTTACACCTTGTATATGATAAGCCAAGCCTTTAAAACGTATAAATAAACCAAAATCAAATAAACTCTGTTATATCGAAAAGGATCCAACTCTATATAACATGTATCCCAGAAAATACTGGATTATACTGTTATTAAAATTTACTTTAAAAATGTTACACATACATCGTACTTACAATTATTAATCTAAGCCAATGAAGAATATTTGTTAACTTCTAACGTCAATAACTCAAACGTGACTGTGTGGGTGGATCTCTTTTGCGTAACAGTCTCATCCAATTTTGAATTTAATTCAACTGTTTCCAGTAAATTGTCGATGCTCACTAATTATTACTCGTTTGTTTTTAAACGGTGGACGGAAGCCTTTTGACAACGTGGGGACAATCGTTGTTAATGGACGATCCTTCCGTCTACTTCCGGAAAGAGAAGCCAAGAGTCGACGGTCAAGCAATGTCAAATTGTCAAGAGGCGGCCAGCCTCCAAGTGTCAGACCATTTAATTTTATTATTAAAAAAAAACTGTAAGCTTACTTGATGGGTAATAATAATCTGTGCTTCAATGGAAAATTGGGAAATTAAAAAATATATGTGGTAACATTAATTGCGGCGGTTGACTGACTGGACTCTTTGCCGCCTGTGCGATATTTTGGAGGATTTTCGCGCTCAGTCGCTTGAATTTCATGATTAATCGTTTATCATTCCAATATGGGTGCATATTTATCAGAACCGGTAACTGAAAAGGTGTCAAGCGATGAATCAAACGCAAAACTGGAGTGTGGCGCCAGCTCCATGCAAGGATGGCGTGTCAATCAAGAGGTACCGATTTTGTTTCTTTGATAAACTTATAATACTCTAATTCTGCTCTTATGATGGAGCGATTTAACTCTGAATCATGCGTTTATCTAACAATAAATGCTGCTATTTTTTAATTTTCATCAGATGTAAGCAACTTAATTGATTAGCTTTTTGGCTATAGTTTGTCTTGTGGCTTTATTTTGAGCACTTCTACACAACCTACTTCTACTTATGTATTTTCATGCGATATGCCTTTTTTTCATTAGAGCATCAGTTTGTAATGTTGTAACCAAATAAATTAACACATTATCATTGCAGGATGCTCACAATACAATTTTGGATTTTGATGTGAACACATCTTTTTTCGCTGTATATGATGGACACGGTGGAGCAGAAGTCGCCACATACTGCTCACAAAATCTGCCAGATTTTATAAAGAACACAGAAGCTTACAAAAGTGGTGAACTGGTCAAAGCATTAGAAGATGCATTCCTGGGATTTGATGCCACTATTGCCACAAAAGAGGTTATGGACATTCTAAAAGAACTAGCAGGTATTTAAAAATCAAAACTCATAACTACAATCAGTGTTATAATAAAAACCATATTTAATAGTCAATACACAGTTCACAACTTGACCTAACCTCAAAAACTGTGCAAGGACTTCAAAATTCAAACAATACAAAGTTTGACCTTAAATTGTCCTTTTAAAATGAGCATCTCTAGAGTCATGTATAACCCTAGGTTAATTACAGCATAGATTATTGACAATCTTTCATGATCTAATGTTATCTGTGTTTAACTTATCACACAACACTGGAAGGAAATTAGATTCTTTTGTAAGTAAAGCTCTAATAGTGCATAGCTGTAACTAGTAGGCGACCAATATTTCGGTTTTGATTTGGTATAGTTTAGTTTTGATATTGGCAGAAAAACTTCTGAAACTAAGAGTAAAACCGAAACTATGGTTGTATTTTAGGTGTGCTATCTGATTGCAGATAATAAATAAAACACATTTGATCCAAAGGGTATATTGTGATCTGTATGATGACCTCCGTAGCCGAGAGGGGAGCATACCGGGCTTGGTGAGGTCCCGGGTTTGATTCCCGGTCAGGCAATGTAGAAAAAAACTTTTCTATATTGTCACAGGTCTGGGTGTTGTGGTACCGTCGTTGTTTCTAATTTCTGTGACACAAGTTCTTAAGCTACTTATCATAGAATCAAAACAATGTATGTGATGTTCAATATTTATTTATTTATTATTATTATCTGCGATGGAGAGTAGGCAAGCGCCCAGGATTAAAGAACATAATTGAAATATTACTTTCTTATTCATACAAAACATTAAATTAGCTCTCTAGCAGCCATAGGTCAGCTGGTGGACAATAAATTTTTTAGTTTTAGTTTTCTAGAAAACATACATATAGAAAACTGCATTATTTTTATATTCATTTAAATATTACAATTACAGGTGAACAAATAGATATTACATAATTAATAATTTTATAAACTTAGCCTTACAGCCTTAAAGACAGGCACAAAAATGCCTTCTTTCCAAAAACCTTATAAATTGGGTTCACGGTGTGGTGCAACAAAATATATCAGATAATAATAGTAATCAGATTATTGTTCTCATTTCAAAGTTGCTTGTTTACATTATTAACTAAGATTATTTAGAAAATTTAACAGTCATTTAAATATACCCATAATTTATAATCAGTGATTGGAATAGGGTGGAAGTGGTAGGGTAGTGGTAGTAGTCTACCGGGCATCTGAGAAAATTCCTTCTCTAACCTGAATCTCGTCGGTATTTCTTCTGTATACCTATAACAGGTATGGACGTGTTCAAGGCGGTGCGTAGATAACGAAACTGCTTGTTTGTTGTAATGTTTTTAAGTGGTGGAGGGGATAGCAGTGACGTCATAAACATGGCCGCAGTGGCGGTTATGTTTTTTATTAATTATATTGCACCTTTTAGGTCTATTTGCTTGTGTGGTGTTGTTTGAAAGCTTATTAAATGTTCTTTAATTGATTCTCAGACACCTTAAGCGTATCTATAGTTATATAAATATTTGACAAAATATGTTTTTTTTAAAGCGATTTCCAAAATGTTCTTTTTTTTTTTTTGCTGCGAAACCGCTCACGTTATGGTAAATATGTTTAATGTTGAATTGAATTTTATTAGTTATTTGGAAAAGTCAATTCCATTAAAATATGTCTTCAAACAACTGAGTTGTGCGCACATTTCTAGATGACGTCGGCGTCGCGAATAGACATCAGTCGCTGCGCCGCACCGCGGGGAGCGGGGTACTGCCGTGGTTGAAGTAAACGTGGGTTGTTTTAATGCGATATATGCAAAAATGGATACGGCAATACTAATTCTAACTAATAAGGGTTATATTATTTAATAATTATAATAATATTTTTATACAAAACTGTTCTTATGTACCGAGGTAATCAAGTTTTGTATGAAAATAAAAATTTCACTTTCACTGTTTCTATTACCGACCGCTAAGAATATACTCTTACTCTTCATACAAAATATTAATAATAAAGTCATAATTTTAAGTCTAATAAAATATTTATTTAGCACATAATATAATAGTTATAAGATATAAAAAATTTATAAAATAATCACAGTTATAATCAATATACTTTAATTACTTTTGTCATAATAGTGCTGTAAGGGGCCATAAAGAACACACTTCCGCACCGCTAACAGGAGGTTACTTCATTATGACCGCAAAGCGACGAATATTCAATGTCTCCGTGATTAACAGGGTGAAAACCAGAAGTGATCACCGAATAGTCAAAGGAACATTGAATATTAACGTCGAACTGGAAAGGTCCCGTTTGATGAAGTCTACGTGAAGTCTCCGACCCTTAAATTCCCATATTTACTGCCCCGAAAGCTTTAAGTTCGAGTTGTCTAATCGCTTGCAATGCCTGGAGAACTGCGAGTCAGTGGACGAGATTAACAACTGGTTTGTAGAAACATTCCAAGAGGTCGGGTCGAAATTTTTAGACCCGTCGTAAAGACAAGGTGCAAAAGCTGCAAAAGCTTGAGAGTTATCACGAATCGTCTTGCGCGTAGGTTCGATGACTTCCAGCCTCCCGAATAAGCGGGTTTCCAAAAAAGACCACATTCATACGCTGCGGCAATTTATATAGAAGACTGAGGAGTATAACTTGCCTCTATGCTTGGCGTTCGTGGACTATGAGAAGGCCTTTGACTCGATCGAGACCTCGGCAGTGCTAGTCTCTCCAGCGGTGCTATATTGCATATCGGTACATCGAGGTGCTGAAGTGTTTATCCAAATCGCCACTATGTCGGTCTCAGTACAGGAGCAGAGCACGAAGGGTGATTCCTCTGCAGAGAGGCGTAAAGCAGGGAGATGTTATATCTCAACATTAACGGCGACTACATAACTCACCTTCGATTTGCCGAAGATATTATGATCTTGGCAGAATCGCTTGATGACCTCGGCACAATGCTCGATGGCCTTAGCCGAGTTTCCTTACAGGTATGTCTTCGAATGAACATGTACAAAATGAAGGTCATTTAAAATGCTCATGTTACGCATTACCCAGTATCAGATAGGAGCTCTGCTTTCGAAATTGTTAATAAATATGTCCACCTGGAACAAGTGATCCAGTTTGGTAGGTCAAATATTAAGAAGGAGGTCAATCGTCGAATCCATGTCTGTAAGGCAATTTATGAAGAAAGAACATTTGGTCAACAGCATGAATGGTACGATTTATATGACGCAATTACAATACAACACCATGCTCCTTGCGCCACAAAATTAGACATAGCTCAGTCGTTTTAAGTCTTATTTTAATAAATTTAACATTTATAAATAGGTGATAAAATTCTGCATAACTTTTACATTAAACAAATTTACCGTAGGTTGAGCTGTTTCTGAGTAAAAAAATAATAATTTTGAATTTGCTTTGAAAAAAAAACATATTTTATCAAATATATTTTTTAATATCACAGATACGCTTTAGGTGTCTTATAATAAATTACAGAACATTTAATAATCTTTAAAACGACACCATACACAAGTAAATACACCCAATAGGTGCGATGTAAATAACAAAAATCTAAATTCGTCGGAAGCCATGTTTATGACGTCACTGCTATCCCATCCACCACTAAAAAACATTAAAACAAGCAGTTTCGTGATCTACACAAGGCCCTGAACAAATCCATACCTGTTGTATCGTCGGTATCTCTTCTGATACCTATACAGAAGAGATACCGACGAGATTTTTCAAAATCTGGTTGTGGCCGGTCTAGTATAGGGTGGATTGGAATGGACTATATTTACCTAAACTGTAATGAGACGAGAGTTGTTAAAACTACTAAATTTCGGGCTTACCTGAAGTATACGAAAAATGAAAATTGTATTATCTAGTTTCTATTTCAAACTTATTATTATACATTTCAACATTATTTTGGTATCCCTAAACTGTTGTATCAAATTTTAGTAAAACCGATATATATATATATATATATTTTTTACAACGATATTTGTAAAAAAAATTGCAGGTGAAATAAATCCTCCTGGGCCAAGTGATAATGAAGAGTCTGAAGATGAAAATGTCAGTAATTTGTATCAAGAGGCAAGCCTACCTTTACAGGTTAGTTAAAAATACCGTATTCACACAGGAGAGCCTAAAAGATTTCATTATATGTATAAAAATGCAAATTATATTTATATTATTTAAAAGTTGCCTTTAATTAGTGTCTAGTCCGACAACCCTTCGTCCCATTTCTAGTCAAGGTACACAATGACATTGACCCTATTTTTGTGACTGTCTAAAAGACAGAGGAACCAAAATACAGATTTTCTCATGATATTTTTTCTCACCACTGAAATTGTGGTATACATCCATCTTTACATAAACCCACAGATGTGATATGAGATTCTGAGCACTGAGATACCACTCTGTCACCATTCTCTAATAACTTACTTCTGATAACAGGAGGTTTTGGCCAAATATGAAAATAAGCTGAGCACTCTCCACCGCGCCCGACTTGGTGATACAACAACACCCTTATCCCCCTGTTTGCGGGCTAAGAAGAATACAGACGAACCCGGTGGTTCAGGTATGTATTATACATATTTTATTTTTTCACTTAACGGAAGTGTTTTATTTTATTGCCATGAGTTTAGTTTTTAAGATGGCATAGGATTTATACAGACTGGTTTGTAGCTCAGTCGGTCATATAGCTCAAAAAAAGTTGCGACGCATTTCGTTCAGTTCATTCATTTTCGCTTGGTTTTCATGAATTATACAAGCGTTTCAAAGTATTATGTTTTAATATGATTATTTACTGAACTGTATGAAGTATTGAATATTCGGTTTTGGTTCAACATGCTAAAAAAATATTCAAATGTCAGGTCTGTAACTACTTTCGTTCACAAACTAGAAACACACAAGCAGCTTAAGAAATAGCAATAGAGTTTTTATTTTGTCCTTTAGGTAGACTCTAAAATGATTAAACAACAATTGGTCTCCAACTATTAGTCAAACACAACAAAAAAAGGTACTCTTCGTTTAAAGACGAGTAAAACTTGCGCCAACACCTGCTTTTTTAAAACATCAGCAAAAATATTGCAGGCGCTTCTAGTTCCAGTTCTGGATTGTCGTTTGCCGCAGGCTCAAGCTCTGAACAGTCGGGAGTGGGGGCTTCGTCGAGCAAAAACGGCGCGGTTGCAATGGACACAACGCCGGAGAAGCCCGACGAAGACACTGGCGGTGTCTCATCAACCAACTCGAATGAGGAAGATAAGGATTTGAATGGAGAGGTACGTACATTATTTGAGTTGTCTTAAGTTTGTGTGTAGTTATGCTAGGTGGGCGAATTTCTCAAAAAGAAGACGAGAAATTGTTGAAAAATGGACAACTTGCGCTAACTAACACCGTCACAGCCGCCGACATCGGAATGCGCTGCATACTAATCCCTACAGAGCGGTGCGTCGCGACTGCCAAGATCCGAATCATACCTGTAACCTCTTATGTGAACACTGGATCACTAACGGAAAGACGAAGCTATACCTATTGATAATTAACTTCAGGCATAATATACTTTATTTGTTATCTTTTTATGGTAGAGTAGTGATATGTAACATTGTACCTCTAGGTTTCAACCAGTGAGCCCGACGAGAATGCACAGGATGCCACAGCTCAGAAGGAGAAGCCCAACTCCACAGCACCCGACAGTTCCGAAGACAACCACCACCAACCGGAACAAAGTGGAGACGCCAAAAGCAACGCCGGCAATTGCACCGAAGTCTGCAACGGAGAGGTCACTGACTCCAAACAAACTGACAAAGGAGAAGATAATATCACTTCTTCTAACGGTGCTACCCCTGTGAAGGGGAAAGGAAAAGGTATGTCTACTATTATCACCGTGCCGTGCCGTGTGGGGACGGCCGTAAAGAATACACTTCTCTACCGCCAACAGGAGGCGTGTCGTAAGAGGCGACTAATTCCTGTAGCACGAGACGGGCAGCAGCGTTTTCGTGCGAAATCTTATAAAAAACTGCGCTCGTCAACCCGCACGCCAAGCGTGGCGAGAATTGGCAATCCCCCCCGATGATAAAGTCATTGGGGGAGGCCTTTGTTCAGCAGTGGACGTCCCATGGCTGAAATGATGATGATGATGATGTCAGCTATTAAGGTACTGACAGACATGCTCATAAATGAGCATGCTTAAAGCATGCTCATGTCACTGTTCACATTTGGTAGTCATAAGCATGCTTATTTTTGAAATAAGCATGTTCAAAGCAAACAACTTTTCACACGTGCCATTTAATCGCAAGCTATCAAGACAAAATCTATTTACAAGTCCCAGCTCCATACAAAACACGATCGAAAATTCGGCTGTCAATATTCCATATAAAATCAGTGAAATGTTTTTTAAGTCCCAGCTCCATACAAAATGCCTTCGAAAATTCGGCTCTCGGAATCATCTTTTTTTTTTCAAAAAATTTTTAAAATCCTTTTTGACTGCAATGTTTTTTGGTGTTTTGCGAAAAAAAAATTAAGTGTCATTCGTGCAAAGGGCGACACCCGGACCAAAATTTAATGCACACCCCTGGAACCACCATTATACACTTGTTGTATCCCGTTCATATTTACAGACGCGATAATGTGCGTAAGGTTTAAAGTCAATATTTTACGACAGGGAGTTGTGCGGCTGAGGCCAAAATTTCTTACAACTAAGGGCCGGTTACACAGCGCAGGCGCAACGCTAACGCGACGCCAGCACTGTGACGACGACGCTCGAAAGACGCTAGTGTGGAGGATCCCTTAGATATCCCTTTTATCTAAAGAATAAGTTTGACATGTTGACAGTTTATGTATAGAAAAAGTGTCAACACGTCAATATTAAGTATTCTTCGAATAAAAGTTTTGTCGATTGAAAAAACGCCCCTAAGTCAATATTTATATAATTTTCGTAAAACAAAAAGAATACTAATCTTGGTAAAGTTTGTAAACGTAAACTAAACCATCAAAAAACGGTCCTCAATCCTGTCCAAAACAAAAAACTCAATCAAAAATCTACCTTTCTAGTAACACCAGTAACTAGCACGGACAAAGCCACGCCAGACAGGCCTAAGAAGTCCAAGCTGCGTCGCGCCGCCGCGGCTGTGTACGAGACGCTGCTGCGGCAGGCGGCCGAGGAGGACGAAGACGAGAGCGACTCCAACGACGAGACCTTCGAGGGGGGGGAGATCAACTCTTCAGATGAGGAGAACGTCAACGGTGTCGAGGAGTCTTCGAATGACGGTGAGAATGGCGCGTTTACATTAGATTAGTGGCCGAATGCGTTGACTGCATTCGGTTTAAAATTGCTGTTTGTATTAGTTGCTTGCTCTTTAAGTACACTTTCAGTTGACCGAAAATAAGCTCGAATACTGCAAAACTAAATAACAGAGTGCTGTGTGAGGATGGCCGTAAAGAATACACCTCCCTACCGCCAACAGGAGGCGTGTCGTAAGAGGCGACTAATTCCTTTAGCACGAGACGGGCAGCAGCGTCTGCGGTATCTGAAATTTTATAAAAAAAATGCGCTAGCCAACCCGCCTGCCAAGCGTGGCGAGTATTGGAAATCCCTTCCGATAATAGGTCATTAGGCGAGGCCTATGTTCAGCGGTGGACGTCCTATGGCTGAAATTATGAAATAACAGTTTAGTCGGTGTCTGAATACGGGCAAACGAATACGTTCTTGTCGTTTATTTAACACCAGACTATCTCCCCATCAGCACTTAAAGATTTGCCGTTAACCCAGTGCCTTCTTGCTGTTCACACAACATTATTTTTAAGCCTTTAGTCGCATAAAGTCATCAAGTCATATAAAAATGTCCACTGTATCAAAAAGTCCACAGTATCAAAATGTCCACTTCAAAATGTCCTATTATCAAAATGACCAATGCACCAAATTGACCACTTTGTCAAAACGTCTACTAAATTGTATCAAATGTAGGGTGTAGCCTCCTCTATGTCAAAATTATGTAAAGGTGAGTATAGAATAGTATACATTACCTAGTCAGGTAAACAAAATATGACGACCGGAAAAACAAATGAGCATCGTAAAAATATGTATCGGGAAAACAAGTGAGCATCGAAAAACAAATGAGCCCTCCGAAATCAAGAGTATTGAAAAAACAAGTAAGCATCGGGAAAACAAGTCAGCATCGCAAAAACGAGTTATGGGAAAACAAGTAAGCATCGCGAAAACAAATGAGTTATGGAAAAACAAGATAGTATCCCGAAAACAAGTAAGCATCAGAAAAACAAATGACAAAATCCGAAAACAAGAGTATTGAAAAAAACAAGTAAGCATCGGGAAAACAAGTAAGCATCTCAAAAACGAGTTTTGGAAAAACAAGTGAGCGTCGCGACTGCACAAATGAGTTGATACTGTGGACGTTTTGATAAAGTAGACCTTATGGAGAATGGACATAATGATACAGTGGACGTTTTGATACAGTGGACTTTTCGATACTGTGGACGTTTTGATATAGTGGACATTTTGAAATAGTAGACTTTATGCAACTAAAGGTTTTTAAGGCACCTGTCACACCGCCGACGATTAACGAAAAGCGAATAGAGCTAGAAACGAGTGTCTAGTGCGGATACTTTTGTCGCTGGGCTACAAGCAAGAGTGCGAGTGCGACAGGCGATTACTTGCACCACTCGCTTGAGGCGGCCAAAAGTGTCAAAACATATTTTCGTTACAGAAGTAGGTATGAAGGAAACGACAGCTCTTCCAGAGACGCTTTATTTCCTCTTCACAGGCCACAGACGCAGTTGAGTGACAGAGTTCCGACGTAGCACAGTCACGGTCTTCCTGTCTGACGCGGTTGGCTTAATAGTCCACTTGACTGACGCAGCCCAGACGTAGTCTTCTTGACAGAATCTGCACCGACACGGTCCTCTTGACGGAGTTATCTGTACTATACTGCACTGCGTTATTCACTATTCAATACTAGGCACACAGTACTTCACTTCACTACTTTCACTTTTTCTTCCTTTTCCTTCCTTCTTGTTTTCACTTCTCTAGTCTTTTACTGACTTACCTGTAGTGACGTAGACGGTTCTGACGTCACATTGTTATATATGCGTATTTACCAAACGAAAATCTCTCACCGAGTTTTTTCTTTGATAGCTCTTGTTTTTTTTTTATTATTTGTCACTGCGACAAACGACTTCTCGTCGGCATGCTTAAATCCGGGTTTTGCATAACCGAAGACAGCGCATGCTCTCATGCAATCGTGTTGAATTAATGTCGTGAGTGCCGAGCGGTTGCATGAGACCGTGTAACATAAAATTTCCATTGTGTCTTGTTTTCTGGGCTTAGGGGTTAAATAAGGAGAACTAATATCGAGTCTTCGCGTTGTCCACTATTTTTGTATGCAACACATCTCAACTCCGTCACTCGATTTAGAGACAAGGCAGCACTGGTCGGTGCTGACTGAGGCGCTATTGACATTAGTTAGGACAGTAAGTAATAATCTCCCACGACAAGTACTTCTTTATTATTTCTCCTAACAATAACAGGAACTAAAATGTACGGCCTTTTTAACAACATATTTTGCTTGGGACAGGTGAGGGCGAAGATGAAGAGGATGAAGAAGAATATGAAGCCGAGTCCAGTGACGAAGAAGGTGAGGAGGACATCTCCCTCACCGAGGAGCCAGGCAACGACAGCGGGTGCACGGCGGTAGTCGCGCTTCTCAAAGGTACATTTTGGGCCTTGACAAACAATAGATATTAGAATCTCCATTCGTAATTCGTAAAGCTACTAAATGCATGAAAACAGTGACGTACGTTGTCGTCAAGGTTTGCTTACTTTATTGCAATAATTATAGTGTTTCCAACGTAAATTTATTAAAAATTTTAACACAAAGTCACGTCGATTGTAAATTATCTAGCTTTTTTTACTTTACAAAATCATTAGCTGCCAATATAATATTGGTTACCTATTAGAACATAATCAAAAATCAAAACATTCTTCTATACATCAGAAATAAATAGTTTTCTTAGAATCAAAATTTATACGCCCTTATGGCATTCTGCCATAGGCAGTTTGTTATCCTGTCCTTAACTCAAATGGTACCCTTTTTTGCAGGCAGTGAACTTTTTGTAGCGAACGCTGGCGATTCGCGATGCATCATCTGCAGAGAAGGCAAAGCCATCGACATGTCGATAGACCACAAGCCAGAAGACACTTCCGAGCTGGAAAGGATCACAAAGGCCGGCGGCAAGGTTTCCAACGACGGCCGCATCAACGGGGGCCTGAACTTGTCCCGTGCGATCGGCGACCACTCCTACAAACAGAATAAGGAGTTGGACGCCAAGGAACAGATGATCACGGCGCTACCTGACGTTAAGACGCTAACGATTGACCCAATCAAGGATCAGTTCATGGTGCTGGCTTGCGACGGAATCTGGAACTTCATGTCTAGTCAAGATGTGTGCGACTTTATTCTGCCCAGGCTGGCAGAAGGGCGAGAGAGGCTATCTCAGATCTGTGAAGAGGTTCGTATTATTGCTTGTTTTTTAAAATAATTATGCACTAGAAAACTGACCAATTGTCATGATCTCGAAGTAAGGAATTGACATGTTGTGGAAACGCAGATTGCCATATAACAAAACGAAGAAGAAGAAGACACCCTTGTGTTACGAGGTGGAATCACCGCGCCAGTACGTCAATTGGGTCGTCATGTTATGATTTGTTGTAGCAAAGGAGTAGTCCCATTTTGTCTCGTCATCATAACGATGCTTGGTGGGTGGTTTTGTAGAGCATCGTCGTTTCTACTATGTCTGATTGACAACAATCTAATCGCCTATCCTTGCCCACTTCTAGACATAGGCCTCTATCAGGTGATACTGCTCCTAGTGCTCTCTTTCTTCTGCTGTCTAACCCAACCATTGATAAGGCAGCAGTATACTTCAAATGCTTAACAAAGCTGCTACACATGAATCTGGCCAGGTCATCTAGTTTGTTCTCGAGTTCTGATAGTGCTTCTACATCTACGCCACTAATTGTTACGTTCTTCATCTTGTGTTTGGTAATTTTGTCGTAGATTCTAGTCGCGAATTTGTTTCGAATGTGCAACAACTTTTGTCTGTAGATTTAGATAGAATTGATTTGTCTTCTTTTCAGACATAGTAGATCTGTTATACTATTATTAAGGCCTTTAAGTACATTATGGAAAAGCAATAAAGAATATTCAATTGAATACCGAAAGCGACATGGCCAGCAGGCAGTCTTGCGACTCGTTATCATTTCAGTCATAGGACGTCCACTGCTGAACATAGGCCTTCCCTAGTGACTTCCAGGTTGGCCGGTAGAAAGCGGCCTGCATCCAGCGGCTTCCTACAACCTTCACCAGGTCGTCTGTTCACCTTGTGGGGACGTTCTACGCTACGCTTGCTCGTACGTCGCCTTCATTCCAGAACCTTTATGCCCCATCGGCCCTCAGTTCTACGTGCTATTCGACTGGTGCGAATATAAGGTCCATTCACAAATATCAGTGTAGTCACTGTTCCGACACAGTACCGGCGCAGTGCGAAATATTCTTTCATACATTCTCTATGAACCACTCGTGAGTGTCAGTGACGACACAGTGCTCTCAGTGCCTGTGCCGACACCGGCAATCACGGACGTATTCGTTAGCAACGATATTTTTGTCGGATCACGGACGCCGCGGCTCCTTCTCTTCTTTCTTCAATAACTTACTTCCTAGTTTCTGCAGAAGAATATTGAAACGACTTCAGAGAGCTGTTTCGATCGATTTATTAAATTGCACATTATTTCCAGATGTTCGACCACTGCCTAGCGCCCAGCACCATGGGCGACGGGACCGGCTGCGACAACATGACGGCGATCATCGTGCGGTTCAAGGACGGCTGCGTGGCCGCCGCCGCGCTGGCGAACAAGAAGCGCGCCGCCGAGGACGAACCCGCCCGCGACGACCAGCAACACTCCAAGAGGCAAAAGGTCGATGACCCCCTCTCCAGTTCAGTGGTCACGTCCAGTGTTTAAAATACTAGCTTTACGGACGAAGTGTTCAAACCACGCATAGTATTCGTGAAACTTTCGCTGGAGACTAATTTTATCGAGTGGGAGTTTTCGTAGAGGGTTCCATTAATTTCCAGTTTTGTTAGGGAAGCGATCCCTATTACTTTACGCGTTTAGCGGTTTCGTGTCTGATAATCCCCTCGGCCACTTTTGCATATTGAATTGTGAGTTTTCAAATGTGTAATTCTAATTGACTCGATATAAGATGCAAAGATCTGGAGTGAAAACTTAATGATAGCCCAGTAGTATACAGATAATAGAAAATATGCATGCACATAGCTTCGAGAATCTAGAGCAGTCTTACTTTTAGATATCAACAGTGAGTTTAGTAACATTAGTGAGTAATGCAGTGTATTCATGATGCATTTTAAGTGAGAATTTCATCACAGGCTTCTTATAAATGTTGTTGCATTCACAAAATACTGGTGGTAATATTTGTAGCTTCACGCAGCTGAATAGATAAATCAGGATTCAGATAAAAATTGTTTGATAAAGCTGTGTACTCACTATTTAGTGTGAAGTAATTCAATTGTGTATTATGTTGTGAAAAGATTTGGATAGATAGGTAGGCACTTATTGGAAAATATTTTTGCGTGGTGAGTATATAGCTTAAGGAGCTATTGCTTCTGATGTAAGAACTGACTTGTTGACGATAGAATGTAGTATGTAAGCAGTTGTAAGTGTAGGTTACTGAATAATTAGTGTTTTCGTTTTAGTTTTTTGATTGCTATAATTAATATTAGGTGAATATCTGCGGTAGCTAAAGAAGAAAACAATTCTATTTCGTATCCCGGTTTCAGTCACATTTTCACCGAAATTTTTCATTAGTCTTGGTAACCAAAAACTATTGAGAGTAAAAAGTGCCATTTAGAAATCATTTTGTTTTATATCCCATCGAAGTCAACAATTTATATTTGGTCTAATAATGGTAAATGGCATCAGTTATAAGATTTAGGAACAAGTGATGATGACTTAGGCGTCGTAAGACATTGGTAACACGCATTTCAATGCGTTTTAGGAAAATTTGACGAAATAATGAATAGTAATTACTTTTTTATATATAATACATACTTATATGACTGGTTTAATATCAACGCAACGGTTTGTATTTGTTTAGATACAAAATCATGTTTCTGAAATTATAATCGGACCATTCGAGCACAAGGCGATCTTCAGCCATTCAATAAATTTCAGGAAGTCACTTAGTTTTAAGTTTATTGCATTTTGTAATGTACACTAGTGATGTAAACGAGAATCTTTTGACTCTAGCTTCAAATATTTGATATTGATGTAACGGTGGTACCAATGTCGCATTATTAATTCAAGATTTCGTCAGATGAGATAAATAAGCGGTCGACACAAGGGTTTGTGGATTTGTATGGTGTTTGGTGCAAAAAATTACATTGGCATGTTCCTACTACATAAAATTTATTCTAAAAAAACTTGAAATTAAGGGAGTGTATGTATATTTCAATTATTTATCTGTGTTACTCTGTAGTCGTAAGTAGTTATATTTTTGTAATCACAGGTATTGTATTAAATAATGTCATGTTTATATGATTCAAGTTGACATATTCCAAAATGGTTTTTTTTTGTTTGATAAAATAATAATACAAATAAAATTAAGCAGGTAACCAATATAATTTACCTACAGTTGATTAATGTAACTGTACTCTCATTTCATGTGTGTTTCAATGAAAATTACATTTTTACAGACTGAAACATGGTTTTCTTTACAAACCTACTTACTCATTTTGCCAAAAATAGTACACAAGAATGTGGTGTCTGTTGGTAAAAATTATCAAATCAATCATGTGGTTTATGATGATCTTCAAACGATGAGGATTTTAGCCTGCGACGCGTGCGTGTAAAATCACGCTGCGGGCCGCACGCACAGGATAAAGAGTAGAAGAATACGCATGCGGATTGTATACCCGTAGCCAAATCCGCGTTCCGCGTGCGTGTAGCAGGAAATCATAGGAAAAAGGCAATTAGTACTAGAATCTGTAAAAAAAAACTATCATAATTATGTAGCTATTTAATTATACCGGGTGTAAAAAAAGCTAAATACCACAGTCTACTCATTATTACGATAATTTTTTTCTTCAACATACCTGGGAAATTAGTGGTCACTGCGACTGCGTTACATTTTTTTTTACAAAAATTACCAAATTTTTACCAAAGAAACATTTACAGTACTTCTTTCATAAAAAGGCTTTAATATAGAGGACAGCCTACAATGAATAGCGCGCATGCACACACAACTAACCTACTGTCCTTCAAGTGTACATGCGCCGCAAGCTGCGCCGCTGTGTAGCGCTCATTCACTCGCCTACCGTCTGCACACACAGGCATAGTCTGTTGCGTAAAAATAAAACTCGATTTCCCAGCAACTATTTTTTTTGCATTCAACTTAATTTGATGTACAGAATGCGTGGTAAGCCTTCGTTAAGGCGATTTCCCGATCCTTCAGCAAAATTTCCTTACTACCTAGTACGGCACGCCGGAGAAACAGAGGTTTGAAAATCGTGAATAATTGTCAGAAATAATCAATAAAAGACCAATTTAAAAAAAAAACAATTTTGAGTATTTTAAATTTTCTATCGATTAGTCAAAGCTAAAAATTAAGATATGGATTACTTATTACGGAGGAGATGCATAGAATATTTTTTTATCTTCTTCATCTATACGGTCAATCCCGGTTGCGTCCAAAGCCATTGCTTTGGAGCCCAGGGTCCGCTTTCCTTGATTTACCTCTCTACTTCGCGCGGTCTTGAGCGTCTCTAGTTGTGAGATCATTGGCACGCATCTCAGCCCTCACAACGTCTAGCCAGCATTTCTTGGGTCTACCCCTTTTGTCGGGACCTGGCGGTGGCGGCATGGCCAGACATTTGTTTCCTACGTAGCTTGCCGGTTTCCGCAAAACATGGCCGTACCAGCGTAGGCGACTCTCCTGCAGTTTGTCTGCAATATCACGGATATGAAGGCTACCGCGGATGCGCGAGTTCCTCACGCGGTCCTTCCGCGTGGAGTCTTTCGTTTCCGCAAAACATGGCCGTACCAGCGTAGGCGACTCTCCTGCAGTTTGTCTGCAATATCACGGATATGAAGGCTACCGCGGATGCGCGAGTTCCTCACGCGGTCCTTCCGCGTGACTCCGCACATCCACCGCAGCATATTCATCTCCGTGACACGCAGCTCCTGCTTGTGTCGCTCATGTAGCGGCTACGCTTCGCTGCCATATAAAAGGACAGGCCTAATGATGGACTTACTTATAGATCTGTCCTTTAAGCTTAACCGGCATTCTGGGGTCACAAATGACACCAGTCACCTCTCGCCATTTGGCCCACGCAGCAGCAATGCGTGCTTTGACGTCGCAATCGATGTCTCCCGACGCGTCAAGTACAGATCCAAGGTATTTAAACTGGTCCGTGCGCTCGACCTTGTATCCGCCTATGCGGACGGGCGTTGGATCTGTTACAGGTTACAGGCCAGGTACCCAGTCTTCGCCACATTGAGTTTCAGACCACCGCTCTCAAGCGACTGCTTCCACTCGTTTACCCGTCTCACCAGCCTGCCCCTGTCCGCGTCCACCAGTGCGATATCGTCAGCATACATCAGCAGCCATGGTGGCTGCTCATGTAAGTCTCTGATGCTGTCTCGACACAACGTCTAATATTACACTGAACAGAAACGGACTGAGGACGGAACCCTGGTGTACTCCGACGGTGATGGGGAACGGTTTGGTCTCGCCAACAGCGGTCCGAACCATAGAATTGGAGCTGCGCTACATGTCCTGAATAATGTCAATGGGTGATTTTCCCAGCACCAAATCGTAAACGGCATGGCTGAAACTGCTAGTGCAGGATGGCACTTTTAACTTGTAATATTTTTTTTTAGATGAAAAATGTTGTCTCCTACAGCAGCCTACAAATATTTTTCCATTATGATTGTTGCTAATAAGGAAAAAAAATATATAAACACCTAAGTTTTTCATACCGGTGAAGCGGCACAATTTGTTTTTCAGTATACTTTTAATCATATAATAAAAACAGTTGATTTTTTAGGGATTTCCTTTTTTTTATTTAAATCCTAAATAGTGGCAGTACTTTATTGCGGAAACTTCATTACAAAATCTGTTGTATTTAATGAATGGTAAGTACAAATTCACGTGTCCAAATTAGATTTTTCACCGCGGTGAATTTTCGTTGTACGCGAATATCTAGGCATCCAACAACACTAGCTTCTCGCTACTGCGCACTAAACTTGCGCACCAGGGACGCCTAAGCGCTTGATGTGAGAGGACGCGTGTTGCTTGTCTGGTGTTCCCACCAAAAACGTAAGTAGTGGGTTCCGGTGACTTGGGACCGCTTTTTTTTTCATTCACGTGAGTGGATAAAAGTTGTGATCCAATGATCCGATATGTTTATTAAATATATGTAGTTTTACTTAATGTCGCCCGATCAAGTAGGTAGTATCAATTTATTTCTATCATAAATACTATGCTTGTAGTGTTAACTTCTATTGGCTGTTTTTCATGACGGTGATCTCATTCCGGTGAATTCGGTGACCTAAATTGACACCGAAATGAGAAAAAATATCATTTCGGTGATTTTTTTTCATTTCGGTGAGAAGTTGTTCATTTCGATGATTTTTATCTTCATCTCGGTGTATTTTTTTTTCATTCCGGTGACAAATTATTTCACTTCGGTGAAAAACAGACCATAATTTCTTTTGTTACATTTTAGTTGCACAAGAAATATATTTGTTTTGGGGACTAAAATGTAGCTACTAGTTAAAAGAATAATCTCAGTTGTTGCTCGCGTGGTCAATAGGCTATTTGACTAAATTATGATAATTAGTCCACTTTAAACGTAATTCAAAAATATTGAACACGTCCTTTTTTAGGTTCCGTACCAAAATAGTACAAAAGGAACCCTTATACTTTCGCCATGTCCGTCTGTCAGTCCACGGCCTAGCACAGATACTGTTTGTACTAGGAAGCTGTAATTTTGCACGAGTATAAACATTAAACACGCCGACAGAATGGTACAATAATATCTTGAAAACAAAAATTCTAGGGTATCTCCCCTACACGTAAAGAAGGGATGAATTATTTATTTTTAGTCTACACCATCGTTTGGGGTATCGTTGGATGGGTCTTTCAAATAAATTGCGAGGTTGTGAAGACCATTTTTCGATTCAGTGATCGGTTTCCGAAATATTAACCATTGTTGTTTAAATTCCGAAATATTTTTGCTAGAGTCGTGTCCCCATCCAAAAGATAGATTTTTGTGCTACCTGATTTATTAATGACTAATACACAATAAGATTTTGTGAAGACAAATAACAAGAGATTACGTTTGTTTTATTTTACATTATACAGTGTGTAACGAAAAGGTGAAATAAAACTTTAAGGGGTTATTCTACGGCTAAATTACATCAACTTTTTCTATGGGACCATAGAAAATACCCATGTTGATTTTCAGACTTTGTCAGCCCCCTTCCCCTTTTTAGGAGTTGACTTTTCAAAAAATCTGAAACATGTTTACTCATTTATCGTAAGGAGAACTCACTCCTGTGAAGTTTTGAATAAAAGAGTCTGACTAATCTTGTTTCCCCATACAAACTTTGGGCCCCCATTAGAGGGTGAATTTTGAAAAACCCTTTCTTAGTGCACCTCTAGACCTTATAAGAAACCTACATGCCAAATTTGGAATCTCTAGCACCAGCGGTTTGGACTGTCCGTTGATATGTCAGTCAGTTAGTCAGTTTCTTCTTTTATATATATAGATGTTTGATGCGGCTCGCGTAACCAGACGTTTTTATGTATGCAGCTGCATTTTGTATGCGAGTCCACAACTCTGTTATTGAGGATACTGGTCTCGCGTAGACAAGGTCTTTCAGACATCCGCAATAAAAAAAAAATCAAGGGATTTAGATCCGGCGATCTGGGTGGCCATAAAATAGGGCCGAGCCGGCCTATCCACCTCTGTGGGTAGTGTTGATTCAAATAATTTCTTACTACTATTGCGTAGTGAGCTGGGCACCCATCATTTTTAAGCCACATTCTCCGCCTCACTTCTAAACTGATATCTCCTAGCATGCCGGGTAAATCATTTTGTAAAAAATTAAGGTAAATTTCACTATTCAGTGTAGCTGGATGTTCATATAGCCCGATCACCTGTCCGCCAATAATCCCAGTCCAAAAGTTAACTTTAAATTGAACTTGGGACCGATCTTCCCTCATCAAATGTGGGTTTTCTACTTGCTAGCTATGTAGATTGTGGATGTTGAGATATCCATCTTTCCGGCATGAGGAATCATCGGTTCACAATATTTTATTGAAAAATTGCAGGTCTTCCCTTATTTTATTTAACATGATTCTGCAGAATGCATTCCTGCGCGGATAGTCAGCAGGCTGTAGAGTTTGGACCCTTTGAACATAGAAAGGGTGCAACCTGTATATTTTTAACCGACTTCAAAAAAGGAGGAGGTTCTCAATTCGTCAGTATCTTTGTTTTTTTTATTTATTTTTTTATGTATGTTCAGCGATCATTCGTTACCAGGTTAACCGATTTCGAAACTTCTTTTTTTGTTCGAAAGGGAATACTTTCGGAATGGTCCCATATAAATTTGATCAAGTTCTGAGAATGGGATCTATAAGAAAATCATCAAACTTTGCATGAACTCCATCCGTGCCAACTGATTTTTGTACCTATGTTGCCCAATATCTTCGGCATTTGTGAACCGATTTTGATGATTCTTTCTTTATCGAATAGCTTATACTTTAAAGATGGTATATTGAAAATTTTTTGGAAAATTTTCACCTCTAAGGTGGGTAAATAAGGGATGAAATCGGTGTTCAGCCGTTAACTTATGTTTGCACTGAAAAGATTCGTATTGTTGAGGATTATCACTGTATGTATCACTAAAAATAGATGAAATAAGTAAATTTTATAAAAAAAAGTAAACCGACTTCAAAAAACTGAAAAGATAAAAATAATATCAACACATAAGTACCTAATTAGTTACTTTTGGAGTCGGTGCAAACGAAAACATTCAAACTCTCATCGGATAGCACCGACTCCAAAAGTAACTGATTAGGTACTTATGTGTTGATATTGTTTTTATCTTTTCAGTTTTTATGGTTGATTATTACAATATATTTGTTATTTTTGTTGTTTTATTCTCACATGTTCCTAAATGAATTTAAGTTTAAATAAGTTAATATCCATGTATGGTACATTTTAATTAATACTTTCAATACCATTATAGTATAGTCAGAAAAGGATAACCTGTACTGTGTGATAGCACTCTTCAAAACGTAGGTAAGTAATTATGGAACTAGGATAGCAGCATTTTAGGTGCATTGCGTGGTAACAGTTTAGTTTTTTTCGGTGACTGCATAAGTAATTTCATTGCGGTGACTCGCGTTTTTCATTTCGGTGATGAGAAGTTTCATTTCGGTGAACTATTCTTTAATTTCGGTGACACCAAAATTTTAAAGTACTATATCTCCTAAGTATATGAACTCAATTTGATGTCGAGTAAAGATTAATCATAACAATATCATAAATAACAATACTACATGGTTTTATTTCAAAAAAAGTTATAAATAAAAAAGTTCACCGTAATGACAAAAAAAATGGACTTGTTGAAATTGACCCCAATATATGCTCAGGTCCCACCAGATCATCCAAGAGGGACACAGTCGTGGCGAGGCTAGGCGTGTTCTTCATCTTGTATCTCTCCATGACGATCCATTAGGACGAAAACAGGGTCCATAGTCCCGTTGCCAGGAAGAAACCCATATTGACACTGAGACATCACACTCCTGTCGGATCCGGGAGTCCACAATCCGCTCAAGCAGCTTCATGGTGTGGGACATGACTTTTATACCGCGGTAGTTGCCGCACTCTTGCACCAATCCCATGCCTTTGAAGACCGGAGTAATAATACTCACTCTCCATTGGTTCGGGACGTATTTTAAAAGCATGTTTTCGTAAATATAAAATAGAGTTAATACAAATTTTAAGCGATGATTTTAAAGAAAAAAACTTCAAAGATTATTGTTGTCTTTCTATTATTTTTATACATTAATTATGGAATAGAAAGCTGCTAAAAAGTTGAAAAAAAAGTTTTAGTGGGGGTACGGCCTTTTCTTACACCCTGTATGTAATGAAAGGTTACAAAGCCAGCTCCTGACATCTGATGTACGTTGCCTCGTACTTTGCACCCTCTATCCTGGAATTCATAACCAAAATTAGCTTAGCTTCGATTTCCGTTTCCCATCTTAAGTGTAGGTTAGTTTAGGTTAGGTTTTAATTAGGTAAAAGTTTGGATCGATGGATGTTTGTTACCCAATCACGCCAGAACGGAACAGATCTACATGAATAAAGCCTGAAATAGCAGATGACTTATTAACCCGGAAAATGTACGGTTCCTGAGGGATACAAGGATATGAGGGGTATGAGCCGTATGAGGACCGAGTGGCAAAGTGAGTGCAACTGTGGTGCGGACCCACAAACTATGGCTCACCTAATCTCCTGGCCTTTGTGTCACTACACCTGTACGAGGGATGACCTAAACAGAGCGACACAAAACGCCGTAGAAGTTGCCAAGTTTTGGTCGAAGTCAGTCTAGAGTCGCCATTGACACGACAGAAGAAGAAGGAATACAAGATAACTGTCACTATAGACGGTTCTTAACGTTAGATGTCGCTGTTCAGATCAAAAATGTTTAATGTGAAAAAAAAATATGTAACAATATTTTGTTGCCTTTAGTTTAGATAGACCCAGGGTATTGTTGTACCATAGTAATCTTTGGTTTAGACTAACTTTGGTTTTGCAAAGGCCACGCGAACGAAGTCGCGGGCAACAGCTAGTTTTTTTTTTCGTATTTTTATTTGGGCAAATAAACAATGACAAAATACAGTTTAGGTATTTACTTAAAGTTTAAGAGGCCGTGCACCTTTTTTCAGTTCAAAATTAAAATATAGTTTTATGCTTGTGTGCGTCTATGATGCGGGATAAAACGTCAACAATGTTGATCATAAACAAGATAATATTGATAATTTATTAGGTACATGTAGACGTCATACATGGGTTTGAAAAACGATCGGTTTTGCGCGCTTGATTTTATAGTTAATTTTGACTAAGGTTTATACTTTATTTTTACATAAAATAAAAATTATATTATTTTAAAAGTATACTTACCTGAAGATTATTGTGTAGTGTTTAAATCTTATAATCGTTGTTCATAACGATAGAAAATAATATTTGAATGGAAATTATATGTTATTTTTTCTGCTATATTTCGTATGAAAGTAAAAAAAGGAGTCAACATATGTGCAAATAGACCATATTTTCAATTAAATTTTAAAATCGAATTGTCAGGATAACTTGTATTGTAGTCTCTTGTAAACCGATGTTCAAACGTAACTCGAACATAACTTTTCTGAAATAAGGGTAGTTCTTTTGGTGATTTACCTTTATTTTTTAAATGATATAAAAAATCCGTTCACGCTACATGCAAGAATAAGAACTATTCTTTTAATTTATCATTCTTGCATGTAGCGTGAATGGATTTAAAATCACGTGTTATTTTGTTTCAATTATCATTCACGTCTTTATAATCAGAGAACAAAATGTACGGAAATACGACGATTTCTAGGACGGCCTTTTAAGGAAAATGTAGTCTTAAGTTTGACACCAGCATCGTTTACTACGAATTAATATAAAATAAGACATAATTTTGTGATATGTCGTGGAGCGTGAGCTAAGGGACAGTAATTAGATAGTATAAAAAGTCAAAACCTGGCAAAAGTACCTTTACTTTATTGAAACAGATACTGTTGTGCGTGTATCAATAACCTACTTACTTAGACTGTGACTTACGTACTAACATTATTTTATCTAAGTTGTGTAAGGTATTCAATGGTTTCCATTTGAGTTGCTTCCAGAATCTGAAGCGCATCATATTCGCTGTCCAGTTGCTCCAGAATCATGGTTTTGTCGTTAATTTCGGCCTGAAATAAAACATTTAGGTAAGTAACTAGGCTGACATTGACATTATTTACCTGGATTTCTGTCGTTCCTACCACTTTTCGGCTTTTTCTCTTCAAAATGGGAAATTAATTATCTAGGTAGGTAAGTGTAGGTACCTACTCCTACTTAATTAGTCCTAGTAGGTACCTTGTTAAAAATGACTAAAATTACCTACCCTTGTCTTTTGGGAAAAAATAACGTATCACATAGATTTGTCTTATTATGTTATTGAGAATATAAATACGAAGTTAACAATATTTAAAAAATAATTATTATTAGCACTTACTTGCAGTTTCGCTTGCTCAGATTCCCTTTCCTTAGTAATAGATTTTAATAGATTCATAGAACCAATAGCTGCCATTTTCTGTTTTTCAACATTATCTCCAAGTTGTTTTAAGATTTCTAATAGAGAATTGATAATCTTCCCAAAGTCCTGAACCTCTACAAAATAAGATAAGGCAAGATTTATTACCATTTTATTTTATTTTTATTTACCTATTCTACCTACTTATAGAAAGGTTTCACCAACAACTTTTACATCAAAAAGAGTTTTAATAAACATAAATCTATGTTACTTAGTTACTATGCTAAATGTAAAGCCTCCCAAACAAAAGCGAACACACTTGCATATACAATTCAATCAAAATCAATACACAAACAACGCACCTACATAACGTATAATACATAAAAAGACAAAATAAACAAGTTACAGGTACTTAGTTTAGTAGATTTAATAATTAAGATAGGAGGAACCAAAGACTTACAAGCTTGTTTATCAGTACCTATCTAACAAAAATTTTGTATTTATCTAGTACAAAATTAAAGAGATTGCTAAAAGTAACACTTTTGTCTGTGATGTACAACTCTTGAGTTTTGTTTTGAGGACTACCTAATTACCTAAGGCCTCCGGTTTGCGAGGCGGGCGGGTATGGCCCGCCGCAGGAGCAGGAACCCGACTACACGGGGGCCGCCAGTACAATCACGTACTACTTTCATTAAGAGATATACTTTATTATAAGTAGTTAAAAGACCACAACTACGTACACCAAAGTCGTCAGAAACTTATTTAGCCGGTTTGTTACATTTAGGTTACTATGCAGAGATAATTAATTGTCAGGTTTATGAAATTAACGGAAGATGATATGGGTATAACTTAGAATTTTAAAATGTCGAAAAGGGTCTTTGTCTTGAATGAGTTTGCGTGCAGTGCAATGCAAATTGCACTTCTACATTACTATTTTCGTATCAATTAGACATTGTTCATAAGTTTCTGAACTCGCACTGCGCGAGTCGTCGACAGTCGACATATTCTTATGTAGGTACTTATGGCTCACTGATTTTGTAAAAACAAAACCGCGCGCGTGACTAACACTCATGAATAACAGAAAATAATTTTGATGTTTAAACTTTAATTAGGTAAGTAAACTTTGTTCGAGTAGTCTTTAATTAAAAACACAGCTATCTGCCAGTGAAAATCTAGTGACAATCGGTCCAGCCGTCCAGCCAGACAGACAGACAATAATAAAATTTTTTAAAAATTATTTGCTTGACTAGAACCGGCCGATAATTTTCCAGAGCATCCGCGCGTGTCGTGTCACTTTGCGTCGCTACGTCATCTGCATTGTGAAGAGCCGTGGGTTCGATTCCCATCGTGGAAAGTATCGTCTGGTAAAAAAAACTGTAAAAGCGACAATCGTCAAATCTCATACGTACGCTACAAAGGAACCCATTAAACGTCGACCCGGTTAAAAACCGGGGTTAACACAAGTCAAATCTGGATTAAAAACGCTTCAATGACGATAAATGAAGGATTTTTGGAAATTATTATTTAAGCAAGTATAGCGATTAGATAACGAATAGACATATTTTAATTGTAACTATATTATAAGTAAATGCGAAAGTGAGTTCGTTTGTTTGTTGTCGGTAACGCTTTCACATTCTAACTACTTAACCTATTATTATCATTATGAAATACATGTTGTCTGTCATGGGTGCAGAAAAGGCCATCGCACCTTTCATCCAGAAAAAATGTACTGTACTGTATTACAGGACAAAAAAACAACTTTTAGATGGTCGTCTGCATAACAACTCGGCCGACTGACATGAATAAATTGTGACATGCTGCCTGGAAAAAAATCTAATGTCCCAAAAAAAATCCTACTTATCGCATCACCGTGAACGGATAGAACAATTTCGCTAATTCTTTTTTTGTTGTGTTATTTTCAGGAGAAGGTTCTTTTGAAAGAAAAAAATAAGAAAGTTGCGCAGAAAAATATTTATGAATAAACTGAAGCGAACTGACCACGCGATCGAAGTCGCGGGAAACAGCTAGTTTTAAAAAGTTGCGTAACATCTTACAAAAATGCCTTTCATGTTTAGTATTATAACAACTCGATAGATGGCACTTAATACATTTTAAAACACGGTATCGTAAGAAGTAAGTTGATGTCTGGTGCTTCAATCTAGGTAAATAGGTTTAAATGTCGCAGAGAAATGTGGAAATCAGGGATTTCACGAAATCCCCAGGGATATCACAAAATCCCGGTAGATGTCAAATATTCTTGTTTATTGCGTCTTTTTACTAAAATTATCTAGTGATATGACAAAATACTAACAAAGTCAGAGATATGTCATTTTACTAAACTAAATGTACTGAAATGATCGTCTCTGAGTGAAATAAAGAATACTTTTGGTGAATAAAGTAATAAAACAATTTATTTTTTACTTTCTTCTTTATTACAAAATAAAGTTTTAATCAACTAAACATAAAAGCAAAATTACAAATTAACTGGTGCATTTTTATTAGAAAACTAGCTGACCCAGCAAACTTCGTACCGCTAATAAAAGTTCTCTCTTTATATTTTCTCACTTTTTAAACCTTCCCTGAATTTCTACAAATGATTCAAAACCAAAATTAGCCAAATCGGTCAAGCCGTTCTCGAGTTTTAGCGAGACAAACGAACAGCGATTCATTTTTATATATATAGACTAGCTGTTGCCCGCGACTTCGTCTGCGTGGTCTTTAGGGGTATGAAAAATAGATGTTGGCCGATTCTCAGACCTACTCAATATGCTCAAAAAATTTCATGAGAATCGGTCAAGCCGTTTCGGAGGAGTACGGGAACGAACATTGTGACACGAGAATTTTATATATAAGATAAGATTTTAATCAACTGAACATAATAATCTATCACACTAAACATATTATAATAACATAATGATTATTTCAGGTATTTTACCCTTTTCTATATGGATTTGTTACTTAGGTACAAAAAAATTAATGTAAGTAAGTATTAACACTTGTATAACTATACCTTGTCTTGCCATAAATACTGAAACAAAGAAAAAAAACTATTGCAAATAACATTTATTACTTTTACAGTGTGTTAGGTTAAATAATACAAAAATATTAAACAATTTAAAATATAAAAAACTTATTCGAAGTGGTCTCCATTAGCTGCAATACAGTCCTTTAAACGTTGAGGACAGCTATCAATTTTTCGCAACGCACTTTTTCCATGGGAATTTTTTTTGTGCCAATCGTACATCGGATTGTTTTAGGGACTCGAATAATCAGGGCGTTTAGAGCAAGCCGTACTCTCAAAAACTGACCATAAATCATAATCCAGCGGATTAAGATCGGGACTAGACGACGGCCAGTCTTCAGTTGTTGTTCAAATGTTCGTTTCCAACTATGACTGCGTAGACCAAGCTTTATGACCCGGCGCCGAGTCTTGCTGGAAGGACCATTCTTGGTTATTGAACATGGTGTTGTTAAAGGGCTTCACTACCTTCGAAAAATGGTATCTTGCTTGATACACTTGTGCCGATGTTTTGATACCTTTTTCACAAAAGTATGGCTCAGTCAATCCTTCATACATAGCTAATACCCCACCAAACCATCACTGACGTCGGATAGTGCCCATGTTGCACTCTGTCGACTAATTGGGAAGCTTCCTTAGCTTAGCTTTGAGCATAAATACGGTCATTTTGTTTGTTGAAAATGTTGCTCAATTGTAAAAATTTACTCATCCGTAAACAAATTTTTTCTATGACCTCCCTTTGCGTACCGCTTGAGTAGTTGTTTCGATTTTACCACCCTATTCATTTTTAAATTATCAGTTGAGAAATGACCAGTACGTCTCTTATAGGCTGCAAGTCCTAAGTTATGTCATCTTTTAAAATACGTGACATGGTTCTGGAAAGTTCTGAAAATTTATCTTTTTATATAAAGATAAAATCTTTTGCTTTCGGACAGGATTTCATCGAATTCTTTCCTTTACTGCTTTGACCACCTTTGTCGTACGAACACTACGTGGACGGCCAGCTCATTGTACCTATTAATAGCCCGGTACACCATTTTACTAATACCAAGCGTATGGAGAGTTTCAATGCAATCATAGCGATTGGGTTCTCCATATAATCCCTCTCCATTTAATTATTGCAAAATATTGTACAATGTATTGGCGCCAAAATGAGAAATTTCAATGAACAATCATATAAAAATGACAGATTCCAAATTCAAATGTAATATTTTGTTTATTTTTAACTGTAACAGTATTTATGACCAGACTAAGTACTTACATTTATTTTTTGGTACCTAATAAACAAATTTGTAATTTTGCTTTTATGTTTAGTTGATTATAACTTTATTTTGTAATAAAAAAGGCACCAGGTAATTTGTAATTTTGTTTTATTACTTTATTCACCAAAAGTATTCTTTATTTCACTCAGAGACGATCATTTCAGTACATTTAGTTTAGTGAAATGACATATCTCTGACTTTGTTAGTATTTTGTCATATCACTAGATATTTTAGGAAAAAGACGTAATAAACAAGAATATTCGACATCGGATTTTGTGATATCCCTGGGGATTTCGTGAAATCCCTGATTTCCACATTTCTCTGCGACATATATGTATATACAATACAGCAAGTATTGCGATCTTTAGCATTAATGCTTACAAACATTGTTTTTTACCGTTTATTTTTCTGTGTTAAGTTCTATTTTAATATTGTAATTTGATATAATTTTATCTTGTTCCTTTTTTTTATAATCTAGATAAACGCGAGCGAAGCCGCGGGCAAATGCTAGTCTTTTTATATCAGTAATAAATCCAATTTAATTAGGTACTTAATTATTGGTAGCTTAAGTGGCTGGATGAAAACAGCTGAAGATCGTTCTCTGTGGCGCTCTTACGTCCAGCAGTAGACTGAATAGGCTGACATGATCACCTACTCTACTTAGTTGGTAATTCTAAGTAGGTGTGTGTACTTAGTGGTACTTAGTATTTTGTGGACCTAAGCCAATAACTAACTTGTTTCATAGTCCTTGCAGGTATCCTTGACGTTTTCAGTTTCTTTGAGAACTTCTGTTTCTAAAACTCTTATTTTATGGATATCATCATAAAATAAATGCACTTTTTGCAATTCCTCTGCCATTTTAAGATAATATATATTTTAGATTTGTTGAAATATTGACAAAACGTGTAGGTTGAGTTTTTGACAAATTTTGTTTACCTACTGCCCACTGAATGACTTATATGTTTACGTTATGGTAACATAGCAACAAACCAAAAAACAAACCACTGATCAAAACCACTACGCATGCACTTGCAAACGTCTTTGCAATTTAATACAATGGAATAATCAAAGATTAAGCTCAGTCAAAACTTTGATTAAAGCTGTGGTGTGGTGCGCCTTAAAACGTAGACTTTTTACTTGATCAGAGACTCAAGCCCTCGTTCATAGTTTTACCTGATCAGTGCCCTCGTTGTTTGTTAAAATAAGACACACTCAATTCAGTTGAGCCTTATTTAAACTTAGACATATATTAATCTGTGATTAAAACCGGTGACACCACACGGGAGCTGGACGCCAGTTTCGGAACAGGAAGCGGCGGAGTCTTGCTGACAGGCTGGCGAAGATGATGAAAGGATCGACCAATCACTGATCAAGTAAAATGCGACCAATGACAGCGTTTGACCTCACAATGTCAAGATGCGTCCAGGGACGCGGCCGTCGCCGTTTGTCACCAATTTTATGAAGTTCCTACTATGGCTCGGACTACATGCATCTGGATGCGTGTAGTCCGAGCCTATATAATAAGTCGCCTAATACGCCACAACTGTTCAATAAGGTGAATGGGTATAAGATTTTAAGCCCTAGCTCTTTGCAATTAGATTCAGCTTTCAATTAACAGAATTATATGCGGCTACTTCCGGTTTCTTTCAATGAATTAAATTTAATGAAAATCACCCTTAAAACTGGGCAATAAGAGATAAAATTGCTGCTTCCATCTGTTGTCGGCTTAAGTAATAGGGCATGTATTAAAATTATTGTTTTGTCCCTATGTGTTATATTTTTAATAGCACATTTTTTCTTATCAACAAGTTAACATTATTACTGTAAAAACTACTGGTGGAAACTTGTAATGCTTTAGTATTATACATTATTTGTAAACTCAACAAAAACCGAGCGTAGCCCTTTCCATAGCACGCTGCACGCTGTGTGACCTTGAGCTTTCTTTTTCACTAATACATTATTATGCAAAGCTCCCTAAGGTTTATTTAACAAAATAATAATTGTATTTACCGCAAAATTACCTTATACTTAACATTAAAGTAATTTGACGTCTGTCTACGTATCTCGAGACTTGGAGGACCTGCACTAAAAAGAAAATATGATCCTGCGAGTGTTAACTCGAGTTAGAGGAAATGGTATCACAGGTGTTAAGCTAATGAGCAGACGAGAGCTTGAACACACCCAAATACTTACACATGGAGCACTTATGGTGTGCTCCATACCCAATAAAATAGAAATGTCACATGATTTATTTGACAAAATTTTCCGCCATTTTTTAATTTGTATCTGTACTGTTTTTGTATAATAAATAATAATAAAAAAAGGTTCGTATAGCTGCTTTATAAGGTATGTGCTCGGTGACCTACACATTCTAAGAAATTCAATGTTTGAACATTATTTCACTTAAGTTACTAAAATTCAGTAAAATGGAGCCCTTGATACTACCTACTTTTATAAAATCATTTTTACATACATCCCCTATTTTGAATAGTTTTAACTTTTAAGCGACCCTTTCAGTTAACGATCTTTAAAATTACTTAATTCAATCTCGCCTAGACTCCACATTTTGGTCACCCTATTTAGAAAGGGACACAATCCACCAGTTGGTAGTCTCTGTCGGCACACTCCGCACGTTTCTTTCGCAAACTGCTCAATCCGGTTAGAAAGAGTGTTAAATCCATGGGCAAGCCTTATTAAAAAAAAAGTCATTGATTAAGCTTTTCACGTCCTCAATGAAAAAAAAACTTGAACCAATAAAAATATCATATACAATGAATCATATTTATCACAGTTTTTAAACTATATATTTTACTGTTCAATGTCGTATCGAAACGTCAAAGTATCACAGCCGTGTGTAGTTACGATAAATACAGGGTTACATTTTAAGATAGTGTAATTAAATCGATATAAATAAAAAACAAACTTTTTTTTTCATATCAAACTAAGTCGGATTAGTTATACACCATTTAGGTATAAGACAAGACCGGCTGGGCCGATTATTATGATTTATGATTTTTTGGATTTGTCTCCGTCCCGAATAGCAGAAAAACTAGTAAAACATCAAAAAATTCACAAAAAAAACGAGGCGGTACGAAGTTCGCCGGGACAGCTAGTTAGTTATAAAAGTATATCATAGTTAAAAAAGAAAACGAAGACGGACTTTTAAATTATTCTCTAGATCTTATTTTTAAAATTTGGCACTACCTTGCAAAGTAACTATGTATATACAGTTTTAGAAAATATAATATTTTAAAATCCGATATTAAATATCGATTTAAAGTTATTTTTCTTTTGATTATAAAACCGATTTTACCACCGCTATACAGAGTTACATTGCAAGGAAGTACCTTTTAAAAATAAGATCTAGAGAATTTTATAAAAGTGCGTCTTCATTGTTTTTTTTAACTATTATTTAAATCACATTAACTTAAAATATCCGGGAAAAACGACAACGTGACCTGTTCGGTCATTCTTAATAACCTACGCCTTGCGCCTACGTCGAGCCAACAACGACCCTATGCAGTGCACGTACTGCATAAGGTCCTTGTTGGCAATTTCATCGACGCGCTCCGATTGTTGTTTGTTTTTTATTGTTCCCGACCAAACAAAACTAATTTTTTAAACGTATTTTAACAAATGTTTAAAATGGAGTCTGTTTCGCTTGATGCACAGACGCGCACGTTTTGGCAAACTGTTCTGCAATAAATTAATTGTCTCATTTTCACGTTTAATTGTATCCAATCTATGAATCCCCTTAGTTAGTGTTCAAATAATCACGTACTGACCTTGTGTAATGAGACAAGATTATCCACGCGTACCATCTTATAACAGCGGATAGTCTTATTTTATGAAAAAATTGGCACTACCTTGAAATGTAACCCTGTATACGTCAAAATGAGTTCTGGGTTCAGATACTAGTGGCGCTTTAAGTGGGCATAATTTAGCTGTCATTTGTACGGGATGGCCTTTCCATGTTTATTTCAAGGCGAGGCAATGGGTAATTGGCTTAGCACTGCTCACTGCAGGCTGTCATCATTTTACTTGTTAAGCCGGTGACAGATGGCGGCGGACGCGGCTTCGGACTCGTCTTGACATTGTAAGGTCAAACGCTGCCATTGGTCGATCCTTTTGTCAACTTCGCCAGCCCTTCAGCAAGACTCCGTGTTAAGCAGTTGGAGTCACAACCACTGATCAAGTAAAACTACGTTATAGTCACAACAACAATTTTCTGTCAGTGTCAACACTGTCAACTGCCATCAGCTGTGCTTGTTTATTGTCAATTTTCATTGTTCTGGCCGTGATTAATCTCGACTCAAATTAAAATACTTTGTTATAGGTACTGTAAAAGTTAAATAGTTTGATATTTATAGACCTATCAAATAGTTTTGAGTAGTACCTTCCATGAATATATTTCTCATTCTATCATGGAAGGGCTAACACAAAATGAGAAAATTATATGGACTTGTTGGGAGGAAAAGGCTCCTAGAGATGTGGTACGAGAGGCAGCAGCTAAGGGAACTCACATCAGCCTCTGTATAAATTATCTTATGCATAAGAATAGTTGGAACGAGTCGACGGCCACTGACTGGTTTTTGGCTGAGGTAAGCTTTCTTAATTTAATATTCATCCATTGTATTACCTTCTTGATACCTTTAATTTATTACATCACAGTAATTTTATTACAAGACTGTTCTGTTATAGTAGTTACAACATTCAACTAATTACGAAGTAATGTTTAGGATAGATAAGCAAATTTTTTATTTTGTTGGATACCTACCAGTTTTATTACTCACTCACTAAGTATTGAAAGGCTACTACCTACATAAGTATATTTTATTTTTTCATTTACAGGTCAAATCATGGACTGTGCAATTGCTAATGCGAAAACAAATTTTCAAAGTACTTCACATATTGAGTAAGGTAAAAATTAATCCAGAGAAACATTTAATAGCTCTTGCCAAAACTACACCACAAATTGAATATCGAGATTTTATTGTTGAGAACTTGGTTAAGCTGTCAAAAGACATATTGCCTGAAAATTTAAGTGAATGGCAAGAATTCAGAAGACATTGGAATTTATTGAGATATTTAGAGAAATCTTTTGAAGTGGATGGCACATTCAAGCAGAATAAAGTGTTTGGAGTGGGCAAAGACAGAATTATCGTTAATGAAAGTGAAATAAAAGCCTTGACCATTGAAAACATCGAGAAGTACCCAAGCCAATGGAAAAGTAAAATAGCGACTACACTTTTCTTTGAATCATTTGGTAAGTTTTATAGGTAGAATAATTATTTAATTATTTCTGAACATGATTTATTAGCTCATGTTATTCGTGTTGTCATGTTGTATCTAACTTAACTGGTAAAAGAGATTTTAATTCATAGAGCAATGTTGAATTATTTGTATGGAGACAAATGCTTACTGTGCTATTATTGTATATGTAACAGTAATTAATTTATGATATCAATGTTGGTAATTGGGTTGTGATAACACTCGTGTGCTGCTTAATCTATTTTAGTACACACACACACACAATGTATGTTACATTTACTGATATCTTACTCTAGTTAGCAACAGCAACAGCAACTTTAAATCAACAAAACTGTAAAGATCTGTTTGTATTAAAATAATATAAAGAAATAAAGAATTCATATTTTCTTCCAGAGTTCTCATTACTCGATTTCTCCTCACCTCAAGAAATTTGGAATCATCTATTGCAACATAATAAAGCAATGATACTTGTTCGCTGGATAAATGTGCAGACATCAGAAGTGGTACGTGATATGAATGCACGGTATAACTTTTTCAACAATGAAAACTTTGTAAAAAAGTTTCTCAACGTTGATACTAAAGGGTTCAGTAACAACGTGCTTGATAAATTGGATGAGATTTTTCGAAAATGGCCCATTACTGATGATATGATAGCAAGTGTAGCCAATAGTAACTGTTATTGCTACACTAAAATGTGCATCTATGACACATTGTCTTCATATGGCATAGTGAATGAGGATGAGCGCAATAATTTGTATGTTATCATATCAAGATTAGCTCGTACACAGAACTTAAAACTTATTGATGATATCTTTACTGAAACATGCTCTACTATAAGCAAACAAGACTTTTATGTAGCTTTAGCTAAATATTGTGTAAAAAATAAACTTTATAATGTACTGACTATGTGTGTTGAAGGGAACATATTGGATACACATTTATCTGATGTCGAGCAAGAAGCCAAAGAGTGTATTGAGTTATGGTTGTTATTCAAAAGCATTGAACAGACTTCAGACAGGCAAAGTCATGTTGTCCCGGTATACAAGACCTGCCAACAAATAGCAAAAGATGATATTGACAATTATATATCTTCAAATCCTCATTTAATTCTTGGCATGATACTCTTAGAGGACAATGCGAAATTATTTGATATTTTTTCTAAAGAAGAATTTTTGTGTTTTAAAGACTTCAAACTTCCAAACAAAGGGTATAAAAATAAGTTTCCTCATTTACATAATGCTTATCAAAAGTTTTTTAAATCAAATGATCTAAAGGAATCTAGAGATGTGAATGTATATCAATTGCTGTCTGGATACCGAGGGTTAGATGTGTCGAAAATATTTGAATTTCAATTGGTAAATCAGAACGCAAAAAGTTTAATTACTGATAAACCTGACAGACGCAGCCTCGGTAGTCTTCTAGCTAATGAAGTAGATGTCAACTCTGTCAGTGTAAAATTACACTCACAGAAATCCATGGATATGCCAGATTTTGCTAATGAAAAGCTCATGAAAAGATATGGGTATGTTGCAAAATTAAACCACGTTTATTATTTGAAGCAATATCGTCCTTGTAATGCCAGTCAGGCGTTCGTGGAACAACAGTATCTTACTTACAATCGTCTTCAGGACAAAAGCGTTAAGAGCGCTTGTTGCGAAGCGCATGCTTTGGCTTTGCAGAATTGGTCTGACCCCGCTATGACAGCTTGCGCGATATCATTCGTTGCGATGATTGGTTGTAATCCAACGAGATGCAGAGTACACATGACCGCCGCGAGAATGGTCAAAGAATACTTGATATCTTATAAAGGAGTCCCTACGGAAAAGGCTAACAAAACAGTAAATGACTACATGTATAAGCTGATTCAGAGCGATGAAGATGCTGCAAAAGAGATTCTAAGATATCTAGAGGAATTAACACTATGCAAACTTCAGGAGAAGCAGGAGTTAGATGGTAAGGTGGATATGTCGGTTGTCCTATTCGAATCTCAGATTATGGTAAAGTTTGCAATGCTACACAACTTGCCTTTGCCAGTTTTGCAGCTGAGAGAATTCGTTAACACCAATTCTTGGTTTAATTTTCTGCTTTTCGGTGACGTATTTCGTTACCCGCTAAATCAGATGCTGCAGCTTTCCCAGGAGTTCGAGATTAAGTCTTATGCAGAGCACTTAAAGCATATAATGATGCACAGGAACTCTGAAGAAGGATCTGACAAGGACTTAAAATCGAGTTCCAGTAATGGGCAAAGGAGAGTTTCCAGGATGAATTCTTTAGAAGTGGTAAGTACAACCATAACTGTCTAAATGAGACGTTTTCTGAGGAAGTTCACTATGCGGCAGGGGTGTAGTCAAGCAATACGTGGACAATCGGCTTTTACCCAATACCATTAGTTAGTAGGACATCCCAAATAAGAAAGCAAAGTAAACAAGCTATAAATATTTTCTTAGAGTCAGGCAAATCAGCCGACCCTTAGGCTATGTATTTGCGAATAATCCTTCTTACTCATAACTTCTATTGTTAAAAAAATCCTCTTCAAATTTGATGTATTTTCTCGACTTTCTGTGCGTTGAAAGGATTATATGAATCAGTCGATCAATCAAGAGATTTTGAAATCTTCTAGACCTGGCAAAGTTGATTGTCTGGTTTTTCGTAACAGAAGAACGTCAATTCTTACTTTATAATGGTGTGATCTGGCGCATATATATTTATAGCTTTATTTGAAACATTTCGTAGCATAGTGCACCCTCTTACAATAATATACGCAAAGCTGCTGACTGCAAATGGATAAGAATAGCCGAGGATCGGGCTCAGTGGCAAGCATTGGGGTAGGTATAGACCTACCCCAATGGACATAGGTCCATCAGTAGACTAACGTGTGTTGATTTGGGTAACATTTTCCAAAATCTCACCAACAGAGTCCCTCCCTGAGCACCAACAGCAGCTCGTTCGAGTTCCCCCCTAACCTGTACATCGGTCGTGAGCTGTGGGAGGTGGCCGCCTCCTGCCACGGGCCCGAGGACCCTCCCGCTGCCCTCCTGCGCGCGGCGGACGTCTGCAGGGAACCACTGCTGGTACTCATAGCCAGCTGTTACGAGGTATGTAGCTGGTTCTGATTTATGTTGTGTCGATACGTGAGCCTTAATTTTGAGAACTGTTACACTGGAGCCACACAAAAAAACTATGGCAAAATACTGCTCTATTCATGTCTTTTACTTACCCTATGGTTTTAGAGAGATGGCAACGCCTGGCGATATTTAGAGGGTGCCCTTCGACACGCCTAAAATTGTTAGTTCTAATTTAACATGGCCGAACCGTATTGGCCTAAACTTAAAACGTAAAATTATTGTTTAGCCTAATAGTTGTTTTGCCACTTAAGAATTGAAAGACCTAATTTTTGTGCATCTAATTTTAAATGCACTAAACTATCAACATAGTTTAGTGCATAACTTTCTTTCGGTATTACGACGATTAAAAATGAAAGCTCTAATTTTAGAATTTCTGATATGAAACAACTAATGTAAAAAATGTATTGGCCTAAGAAACCTACCCCTAGAGTGTAATTTAGAAGCGCCTACGCACGGAGGGCCGAGGCGGCCGAGGATTGGCGCGTAATTTGTTTAACCTAGAATTCGCATTAATACTTCACTTTGCAGTTTTCCATTAAATAACACACAACCACACAACACTTAACCCCGAAAACTAAGATAGCAGTAAAAAAAGGTGTAAAGATCAGTAATACTATTAAAACCTGATTTATCAAAACTCGCGGGATGACAGCCGCGGGATGACTTTGTATCAAAACAATGTCCTGTATTACCTTTTAAGGAACTGTAACTTTTGTTTCTCATTTTCAAACGTTTCTATAAATTCATTTACGATTTTATCATTTTAAATATTCATTTCAATATCTTGCACTGTCAAGTTTTAATAAAATACGACATATTTAAAGTGCAAATGATCGAAGTAGGCGAGCTTATATCCGGTTATGCTGCTAATAAGGAATGTTCACTCCGTCCGATTGTCATGTATGAAAAGTGTGTAATCTTCAATTTAGGCGACTTTCATTCTTTTTTAAATGCAGTTTGTTCACATATACGCAGCGAGTATCTAAGTGTAAGTGAAATTTGAGTAAGTTTGCGTGAAACAGTAGGCGATCTCGCGGCAGCCTACATTGGTTAAATTGCACAGAAACAATCTAAGTTGCACGCTTTAGTAAGGAATAAGTATAGGTAGACGACAAAATGGTTACAGAATATTTATTGTTTATTGTTGCATACGTAATTAATAATTATGTTTAGCTGTTCTGTCGGTTTTTTATGAAGGTAGGCTCTGCATAACAGCCTATATGGGATGCACGCCCCTAGCACAGAAGAAAGAAAAATCATTACACGGGAACACAAAAAAGAAAAAATATATCGTATGTGTTCAACAAGAATCTAGATCTAGTTAGTAGTTATCTATTAATAGTTTAACATCCAAATATACAGTTACACATTTATAATATTAGTAAGATTGTAATGGAACCTTTCGAAGCTGAAGGACACTATCTTAACTTTTGAATATTAATTAAATGCAAATTGCATCATATACTTAGTTAAAATGTTATCTTACTTTATTTACATAAAATGATACCGAACTTTTTAATTAACCTCTAGATATGAAAGCGTGTTTTCGACTAAATAGTTGTTATTTAATTTTCTCCAGCCAAACGCGGTGGATGTACTATGGCCCCAGTGGATCTTGGCTTCTATGAGGCCATCTTTGCAAACCAGCAACGGTGCCCAAGTTGATATGGACCAACAGAACATGCCAATTGACACCTTTCAAAGAGTCGCGGAGATCTGTCTAAAAGAAGGCTACATATCCACATTGCATGAGTCTATGCTAATCTTTATGCCGGTAAGTACCATAAATTAGTATATAAAAGTGTTTATTTTTCTTGTGAAAAATTTGACAACCTGACTGGCGTAGCGACGCCGTGATTCGCCTTGGTCCCGAGTTCGATTCACGGTTCGGGTCAGTTCAGAAAACTATCTTTTTTGAATTGGCGCGAACTTGGGTAAGGTCCCTGGAATTGTCTGGTACCTCGTAACGCAAGCATGATAATTCCTAACTTCCAGAGTGTGTTATTTGGCGCATTTTATTAGGGTTCCGTACCTCAAAAGGATAAAACACTTATAGGATCATTTTGTTGTCCGCCTGTCTGTCTGTCCTTATGTCTGTCAAGACCCTTTATCTTGAGAACGCGTGGAGGTATCGAGTTGAAATTATAACCGTATACTCCACTATATAAGCCTACAGTCCCTTAAAGCTGTAAAAAAACAAACTTCTAGATTCACGTAAAAAAAAACGGCGGTTAATGCCGCAAATAACGTATATTTCGACACTCTCAAGGGAATCAAAATTTATAGGGTTTTTCCGTTGATCTAGAACTATGAAATTTGACAAGTAATAACCTCTTATACTAGAAGTAAAGGGATAAATCTGAAAACTATAATATAGTACTAAAACTACAATACTTTGTTACAAATATATTATATTTGTATAAGTATTGTAATTAATTTGTAATTAAACTGCTAGACACAATTCCTGAACTATTTATAATAATAAACCTACATATATGTACGGAACCCTCGGTGGGCGAGTCCGACTCGCACTTGTCCGGTTTTATTTATGTAAATTTAATAAATTGCTTTAAGCTTTAAGTTAATAACTTTCCCTTCCTAAATTTGTACTGGTAGGACTATACTGTAACGGTTTAACCTTTTACCTTTTTAGGAAAGTCCGTTGACACTCCTTACTTCGTTTCTTTACCGATGCATCCGCCACCGCAACTTCGATTCGGAGACCGTCAGATTGCTCAGCAGTTTCTTACAGCATTGCCAACGCAAGTATAGCGTAGACACCTCGAATATAACTTGGCAATTGTCGAAGGAATCTCTCCAGAAGATAGCGGTGTCTCTAGTCAAGATAGCTATAGGCCAGAGCTTCGATAGTGCATTCCACCAAAGAGAGTTCTTGCGGTGTCTCGCTGTGGCGCAGTTTGAAAATAATTGCACTGGTAAGTTATTTATTATTTTGTGGCTGAGCGTTTGACTTCAGTCTCACTAAATAATAATGGTGTACCTTAATGTGAAGTGAATGGCGAATTCACCACGAATTAATTTCCTTGATGCGTTTGGGATTTGGATAATTTTACTTGGTGTAGCCTCAGCATAAGTGATAGTAAAGTCTACGGTGAAGCTTGCTCGAATTGGTTTAGCCGTTCTTGAGTTTTGCGTTTAGCAACACATTTAGCCATTCATTGGTATTTATATATTGATGTAAAAGTTTGTGTGTTTGTTACTCAATCACCCATTAACGTCTAAACGAATTTAAAATAGACTGATACTCAATAATACTCATTTATTCAGTAATGCCTCTTCCGGGCACTTATACACTTATAAGATTTACGGGCACTTAAACACTTAATGATCGAACAGTCACCCATTCAGTTTGGGGGAAAAGGCAACGAGTCTCTGTTTTCCCTGAGACATCCCTTCAAATATATATATGTCAAACTAAAATTAAAGTTGTGCCTTTTCTTCTGTGATATTTAATCGTCATGGTTTTGCCTTCGCCTTCTAAACGAATGTTTGGGTGATCTCACTTGTATTGGCTTAGTAGCAAATGAACTACTTGGAAACTTTTAGTTTAGTGAGTGGTACAATTGATCGCTACCAATGTCTGTTTGAGACAACGTTATAATAACACCGTTAACGTGCAGTTGTTTTCATTTCTTATTACAGTACCTACACCCAATTTCATGACACTATACGATATTCTCCAAATATCAATGGAAACATCATTAGTCGTGAATATTTCAAAACTTCTCCAAGATGACTCCATCAATTACCTGACTGAATGTATCGAGATGTACATTGCGAACAGAAACTACGATGTCGCTCTGAAAATAGCAAAACTTGCTAATTTACCTGTCAATAACATCTTAAAGGCGGAGTGGACCCATAAATACCTAATGCTGGTGAATAAAGAAGATGTTCCATTAGAAAACAAAGACACTACGTTATTCATAGCCCAGTGCAGTGAGGCATTTAAAAAAGCTGCTGTCACATTTAAAGATGCAACGGACTTCCTCGTTCAACATGCGGAGAACATAGCTGATGCTTTACAGAAGTTCTACTCATATAGGATTATTATGAGCTGGTTCGAGGAGAATCTAGAGTACGGACATAGGAGAGAAGAAATCGAACATCGCATGTGGGAAGCCTACTTTGAATGCGAGCCTCAGAACGACGTACTCCTGAACAGTTATTACAGTACTTTGCATTTTATTTTGAATGGCCAGAAAGACCAGACTGTGTCGCGGAAGATTGGTATGGTCAACGTCGAGAGACCGTTTTCTTTGACCCTTGGTGAAATAGAAATTGAGTCTGATGTAGGCAATATTGAGAATGTGATAATGTTGGAAGAGGCTGAAGCGATTGACGCTTGGAGAAAGGTTATAAGTCAGCTGTTAGAATTGAGATTGTTAGTAGACGCGTTTCGTCTATCAACGTTATTCAAGACTCCTCCGGAATATAGGTATAGGCATCCCGCTTGTCCTGTGCAAATAATGAGGACCTGTTTGAAGCTTGCGGAAGGGACCTGCACACCTTATGAGCTACCACAAGAATTGAGATTGGTGATTTCGTCGCCTATGCTGCAGAATAAATTGTCAAGTAAGTAGATGCTATTCGATTTCACTTACAGTCCATACATGGGATATACTAGCTCAGTTTTGTGTGCAGTTCGCGTATCTTATATTTTTATGTAATATAGTATAAATACTACTCGTTCGCTGTCATGACACATCAAGAAATGTAAACCCTTTCCATTTTATCCAAAATAATCGAAATACGAAGTCAAAACTAAAGTAAGATTTTTCTTGCCACAGTCTCAGGAACCTCAGACGCGAGTTTCGAAGAGCTGGTAGTGATCCAAGAGAAACAGGACAACGTCCCAGAAAGCTCCCACTTAGCGGCCCGCGAGGAAGCTGACAGATTGTCGGCACTCGACGCGTTAGCAGTCCGTAGCGGTCTGACCTTGGCTAAACAGGTAATTCGTTTAAATTGGAGGTGTCAAAGTGCTTAATTTAGGCCTAATTATTGGTTTTTATACAGTTTTATATTGGATCAGACGAGCCATATGATACGTCTATTTACTTTCGATCCTCTACTAGACCATACGGGGGCTGCCAAAATTTTAAGTCAAATAAAGCGAGTAATTACTTGCGAAAATGGCGCCAAAAGCGAAAAATTCATATACGCTTTTGGCACCGTTTCCGCAATTTATATCTATATCATAATATATCATCGCCACACGTTGTCGGAGGGCTTTTACGCTACGTTTGCTAAGTCGAATATCGGTTCTTTCGACGTATTTAATTTAAAGTCATGCTACTGCTATCATGCTGTATAATTTGTTGCTAGACTAATTTGAAAAAAAATGTTGTGATAATATTTCTGTAATTTTACTTTTGGTTTTTAGGTGGCAAGTTACTTCCGCATTGCCTTACAAATAGGATGGGACTACATATCAGTACTGAAGTATCAAAATCGCTCCGTTGACTTCATCAATCTCGTTAGCGGCCGGGCGAAGATGCCTCTGGCGAACCTGGTTTTTAGGACTTTTAATATACCCTCAAAGCAGGTAAAAAAACTCTTGAGATAGTATGTATGCTCAAAATTTACCCTTGCAAAAATACTTGATTCTGTTTACAGAGTCATTCACCGTTTAAAAACTAAACAACGTAGCTCCGCGCTAATACTGCAAAAGGAAAACGTAATATTTATGTAATATTATAAAAATCTTTCGCTATACATAAAATAGACACAAATTACCTGTATATACTTTTTCCTAGATTGCCGAATACCTCTGCCGAGAAATGGTAGCGGCCATAATATCTCCACACCTCTTGAAGACTTCCACATTCCGTCAAAAAGAACACTTCCAATACACTCTTTGGGGATACACTCTCAGTTCCGACATAGAGATGTTCCTGAACATGCGTCCTGACGCTTGCAGTCACATCGGTCGGCTGATCCTTGACCATCTAATGGCATTCCAGAAGATATACAAAGCGACAACTGCTTTGAAACTTCCAGAAAATTCCCTAGACGACAGTTCTCTTGACGTCGAGACTTTGATAGACGAAGAATACCAAAACGTGGAAGCGGACGAAGTGGAATCCGTGTTGACTGAAGAAGGGACACTTATGTCTGCAGAAACGGAGTCTATGTATTCGGTGTCGACAGTTTATACCGTGGGGAATAAAATGTCGAGGGATTCAAGGAGGAATCTGTTTGATGTGATTGCGAAAAGTAACGTCCATATACGATATGAAGTCAAGTCCAATATAAGGAAGATAACTAAAGGTGCTAAACTGTCCACTAAGCAGGTAAATACCGTGTTTTTTTTAAAATTTAATATTAATTAGGTGAAATAATTTTAACTCAGTCCAATACATACTACGAGAATTATTTATTTATTCGTCTCCAAAATGGTTTTCAAAGAAAATGCAGTAAAATGCAGGCTTACCGTGTTCTCTTCTAGCGTATTACTTTTACTGCTGTGTACGAACTGTTATGCTTTCATCATCATCATCATCATCACCAGCCTCTAGAAGTCCATGCTTTCATGGTAAACCTGAACTCGTTTCAGAAAGATAAATTTTTAAGTGTGTTTAACAAGTCAACGAAAAAAGCAAAGATTGTTTGGTTCTTCTATTGCTATTTGATTTTTTTATGTGTAGGTTATTTGCTGACGGTGGCATAAGCATCGGTTACATCATAACACTTCCCACTGAGATTAAACAAGAAACATGTTATTTATTTAGTTTACTGGAAGATGCTATTCACAGGCAGGCTTCCCACCCGGTGGACTTATGACCTAGCCTAGTGTGGCGTTCTATAGGGAATGAACTTCCAAAGGCTACTGATAATAGAAATAGAAAACGTTTATTTGATTCACATGAAAGAAAAATACATAAAAATAAAACTATAGGTATCTGATGTGTCGAAAAGGTTTCCGCTCAACATTTATTGCTGATTTATTGCTGATGATATAAGCTGATTTTCGGCGAGAACCTCCGACGCTGGACGTAGAACGTAGACGACCACCATAGAATCCCAAATTCCTCCAACGGAGCACGATATAATGGTGTTAATTATGATGTATAGTCTATTTACAAACCGTGTGCAGTGTGGGAACGGCTGTAAATAATACTGTTCCCCACTGCCAACAGGAGGCGTGTGCGCGAGACGGGCAGCAGCGTCTGAGTGCAAAATCTTATAAAAAGCTGCGCTCACCAACCGGCCTGCCAAGCGTGGCGAGTATTGGCAATCCCCCCCGATAATATAATAATTGGGGGAGGCCTTTGTTCAGCAGTGGACGCGATATGGCTGAAATGATGATGATGATGATTTACAAATGGTGTCATTATTTGTAGGTGAACATAATATCGATCGAGCTGTTGGTTCTCGCGCACGAGTGCTTCTCGTGCGCGTGCGACACGGAGGGCGTGGCCGTGACGCTGCGGTCGGCGCAGGCGCTCACGGGCCGGCTGCTGGCCGCGCGCTCGTGGCGCCTCATGGTGCGCCTGCTCACCGGCCTGGCCAGGTACACCGAGTGCGCGTACACTTTCCAGGTAAGTGACTAACGCTAAACCTAAAGCGGCAGTGGCCCGGCCACATCTGAGTTGGAGTAGACGGGTTTTCGAGTGGAGACCATGACTCGGCAAACGTAGTGTAGGACGCCTCCCAGCTCTATGAACCGACGACCTTAGGCAGATAGCTGGCAGTGGCTGGATGAAAAAAGCGGGAGATCGTGCTATTTGACCCACTTTGGGGAAGGCCTAAGTCCTACCTGACCCCTCTTTTCCACTGGGCACTGTGGGCAAGGTGGGCAAGTACCCAGAGTCCCGCGATCGATGAGGGCCCCCTAGTTACTGCCAGATCACCAACCGATAACCAATGTTTCTAAGATGACTGTTTCGCGTTTGTTCCGCATGTGGTTTTATGGAAATACAATTTAGCTGACTCGCGTGACGTTGCGCTACTCAAATCCATCAGGTAATAATCGTATTAGTAGCGAAACTCGAGTTGTAGTTTAATTTACTTAAACTTAAATAAAGTACTGACGTAGAATTGATATATTTTTAAATAATTAAAAATATATATAATTAAATAAATAAATGGTGTTTTTCTAAATATTATTTGCATGTCAAGTCAAGTCTGGTTTTACTAAACGAATGGGAAAGCTTATCGCAGATGGCGCCAGCGTCTTGTCAAACAATGTCAACGTGAATTTCAATGTTTCGTGCCATTAATCAAAAGAAGAAAAAGAGGAAGACTAAGAGCCTGCACGCACGGGTGACTTTTGTCGCTGCGACTTTTTTGTCACTCATATGAAATCCTTAATATGTCTTGGATATCTCGAGGAATACAAAGATTTCATATAAGTGACAAAAAAGTCGCAGCGACAAAAGTCTCCCGTGCGCGCACACTCTTATTGTGCTCAAACAATTCTGTGTGGCTTAAAACACACAAAAGTGTTGACGACCGACTGGTTATTTGGTTGGTTCAGGTCTTGTGGTTTGCGCTCCGGACTACAAAACCAGCGGTTGCGGGTTCGATTTGTAACTGTCATGGTGGCAGCAAGTGGTAACTGAGTTTGTTCCGGCTTTTCTTCTCAGCACTTGCCAGATTGTCTGTGTATTGTCTCGAAGCGCTAGTAGGGCCCAAAAAATAAGGAGACATGTTCTGCCCCATATGGGCCAATCACAAAATAGTAATCCAATAGAAATAGTATTATTACTTATTTGTATGCAGAACCAGTGTAACCGAACTCACACATCTACACCTTGACGCAAACTTAGAATACCCAGTTACAATTGGTCAACTGCAATGATTACGAAAGAACGCATAACACAATTTTGATTAATACAAACACAACCTTATTACATGACCATGATATGTTTCTGAACTGAAAACTCGCTTCTTTTTGATGATTGTACCGCTACTTACTACTAGATGTCGTTTTAAATTTGGAAGTGCGAATTATTAATCTATTTCAACACACTATGGCTTATATTTGAATATCAATCAACGACTATGTGTTAGCCGCTGAAAACAGTACTGCAACTCGTGTTGAGTTGAGATGCCACTATAAATTCGGTAGAACAAAATATATATGTAGTCTTAACAGCTTAAAGTTCATAATTTGCCCAACTTGCTCAAAGCCCTTCAAGGTACTAAATTTGATAAAGAGTTAAAGAAATTATTACTTGTCAAGGCATATTATGATTTGAATGAATATTTCAGGGATAAATTTCAAATATCATAATTCTTGACATCTTTGACATAATTTTACTGTTAATGTTATTTTTCCCTACAATATAATGATAAACTGACTATGTATAAATTAGATTTTTTATTTTGACAATTGTAATTTAATTTTAAGACGTAAATTTTGACATCTTGGAATCTTAACATGACTTAATTTATGAATGACCAATTTATGAATCTAATATTGTATGAATGTAATATAATGATGACATGTAAATGTAATTATAACTTTAATTTGTTTAAATAATTTTAATTCACGAATGCCTTATGAAGGTTGTAATGTTATTATTGACCATCTATAATGTACATTATGAAGTGATTAAATGAATGAATATGAATATGAAGAATATAAATTGAATGTCAAAAAAACAACAGTGACGTTATAGTGCGGCTATTCAATTAGGTATGGGGTATATACGATACAAACAATTAAAGTATATCGATATTTAAGGATTCCAGCACATGATAATGCGTTGTATTTTGAGCAACATACTTGCCTTTCCTTGATCTGTAAAAACATAGATTAAGGAAAGGTAAGTGTTGCTTAGATATGTAATCCCAAAAAAGCTTATATCTCAAAAAACAATCACTGTTTAAATTTGTTTAAACAAAAGCATTAACAAGATTAACAAGATTGTTTAAATAAAAGCGCAAAAGCTTGAGGCATAAATATTTATTCTACTAGATTAAATAAGTGTAATAATTGTGTTAATGAATCTTAAGATAATAAATATACCACTTGAAAAAAAATCGGCCGCATCAGGTGGGAATCGAAACCTTTGCAATTCGGGCGAATGCTCTACTAACTGAACTACCAAGGACCTTAGTTAACTTATCGAAATTCACTAATTTCTTTTGCTTCAATCAAATTCTTCTTCTTCAAATGCGATAATCCATTTTTCTTTAGTATATGTCTTTGGAGAAACTAAAATAAAAAAATTAAAAAAACATTAAAAGTTAAATATGCTTCTAAGTATTTACACTTCAGTAATAAATATAGCGTCAAAGGTTGGTTGTAAGTAACTTACATTACATCGTGTTAGGAAATTATCTAGCAAAACATAATTACATTACTTTACTTCTAACAAACTTGTTTCAATATTTTTAATAAATTGTAAATACTTTGTATACGTTCATGAATTAAATCTTAGTACTTAGTTATAATATAGCATTGTAAGTAGGCACTTTGGACTATGGCTTCCTTGTAATGGTTATTACACGGTAATAAACATATCGATAGCTTTACATGATCTATTTGGAACATCCCTAATCTCTAATTACTGCATGTAAATAGGTACCTAGCTGCCAAATACCTGCTTAGATAATACTACCATTAGATAATATTTTAGTGCTGGTGTTGTTTTTACACTCTACTACTGCACAATTATGAATTACTTCTGAAGTATATTAGTATGCAGCTGGGACTTGTAAAAAAGACTAGTCAAAACTTGTCAAGGATCATCTGGGTTAGGTTATGTTAAAATCGGACGGAGCAAGCGTGCCCCGGCAGCAGCCGGCGAGCGCTAGATTATAATTCTGGTTCTAAAATTTTGACAATATCCCCGTATAAAATCTGCAAATATCTCAGAAACGGTGTCGGATCCAAAAAATAATGAAATGTTGACCCCCTTTAAAAGCCCAGATTGCACCCAGGCCCATAATATTTTGACCTCTAAAAACGGCCAAGTGCGAGTTGGTAAAATTTTTCTCAGTAAAAGTGTAGAAAAATTACAAGTCCCAGCTCCATACAAAATACGATCGAAAATTCGGCTGTCAATTATATTCCATAAAAAATCTGTTAATTTTTGTTTGTGTCACCATAGCGCCTCGTTACCTATACTCAGACTGATCGGACCGAGAATCGAACCCGGGACCTAAATAATTCAAAGTCATCTCAATTATTTCGATTACAAAACAAAATATAAATTGAGACGTTTCTCTTTTAAAAACAACAAAATGTGGGAGATATTTTTTCCCCATACAGGCAACATTTTTATAAAATGTCAAGACTAATTTATTGTGATTAATTTTTATTTTCGATTAATGTTTTACGTAAAAATATAAGTTTTAACGCAATTCTTACACGTGAAATGTAATGTTACAATCTTTCTTGTGTTTTCCTGATGTACTATGACATCCCTTCACTTCTCAAACCGTCATGTTTTTTTAATATTTCGGGAGCTGTTTGTCACGCGACACGATCTTGAGCACTAACGGGTCGAGTAATAAACTAAGCCTAGTAATTATGGCTTAGTTTGTCTTGCCTCACTTTACAGACGCGGACTTGGCTTCTGGGCGTTCTATTTCAATGTAAATAAGGAAGAATTGAAGGCGATAGTAAAAGCGGATCCATCTCAAACCACTTCTGAATTAGCAGCAGCCTTCGGCGTAAGTGACAAAACGATACTTTTTTTATTTGCGCCAAATTGGAAAAGTGGGTAAAAAACTCGAAAAGTGGGTACCGCATGAATTGGTTGAAGCAAACCAACAAACACGCGTCGCTTGCTGCGTTTCTTTGCTCAATCGTCACAATAATTAGGGGATTTTGAACCTTATCGTGACTTGAAAAGAGAAATGGATCCTGTACGACAATCGGAAGCGATCATCACAATGGCTTAACCCTGGAGAACCGGCAAAATCTTGCCCTAAGCGAAAACTGACCAAAAAGAAAATTCTGGTTAGTGTTTGGGGGACCAGTGCTGGTATTATCTACTACAGCTTCTTGAGATCAGGCCAGACTATTACTGCAGACTTGTATTGCCAACAATTGCAAACAATGATGGAAAAGCTCGCCGTTAAACAACCGAGACTGGTGAATTGCTCTATCCCACTGCTTCTTCAGTATAACGCTAGACCACACACTGCACATCAAACGGTCGCCAAGTTAGAGCAGAACTGCGACTGGAACCTTTGCGTCACCCACCATACTCTCAAGATCTTGCTCCAACCGATTACCACTTTTCAAAATTTAGATAACTTTTTACAAGGAAAAAAATGCAAATCTGATGAGGCAGTCAAAACCGCCTTCAAACAGTTCATAGACTCGCTCCCAGGATTTTTTTTCCAAAGGGATCAATGATCTGCCTATAAAATGGCGGAAGTGTATCGATAACAACGGCGCATACTTCGATTAATTAAATAATAATTTCATTAAAAAAGTTGATTCACTTTTTTGATACTGAACGGCAATTTCATATGTAAGGACCTAATACCCTATAAATTTTGATTCCCTTAAAAGACGGAATATACGTTTTTTTGCAGCATAAACGGCCGTATCTTTTTTTTACATTAACTATTAAACTACACGAAGTTTACGTTACGGTAACAAAAATATAGATAGACACAGACAAAAAAATTAAAATCGTTTTGTTTTAAAGGTACCGTGTATACTTTTATATGCATTTACTAAAACGCGTTATTTGGACATTACAAACAGACACTTGAATTTTATTTATTTAAAAGTATGGAATTAAAAAAAAATTTTTGGAAGGTATTTTTTCTCCCAAATAAGAAATAATTCCAGTCTAGCCTAAATTTTCAAGCTGAGGTATTACCGTGACGCTGCTACCGGCGCAGGCGCTGGCCCGATGGCTAGAGGCAGCGCAATCTTCAGCCAAAAATAAATATAAATAGATAAGGCTCAAGATACTCACTTTGTATTCCTTTGTATCTTAGTACTTGACCTAAATATAGCTTGTGTACCAGCGTTGCATTTTAAAATTACTTAACTTTAGTTTTCACGGAATCAAATGTCAAACTATTAAAAAATTAAACGCCTCGAAATGCCAATAATGTCAAAAACTTAAGATGCCGCTTACGTTGTTAAATACTAAATACATTTTAGGCTATGTGGTTGTCGTTGTAAACGTTATATTATTAAAATTAAGAAACCAGACAAATATAGCTTGCCTACTGAGGCTAGAGAATACTACATTTTCAGACCATAATATAAACATCTGAATCGTTTTCCTCATCGATCGAATGGGGAGAATTATTTCCATTTGTCACGCGACCGTCTCCCAAATGCCCATGATCTTAAGAGCGACAATGAAAGTCAAGATACATTCATTTCTTTGTCTCTAGTTATTGATAAAGGCGGGAGAGCCCCTAAACCGCTTGCGCAAGTGTTTACATATTAACTTGATTAATCATTTCTTGACCTGTGATTACATATTCGATTTAATATAGACCACTTTATCGGAGTTTTGTAGCAGCATTTTTATTAATTCAAATGTGAGTAGGTAATATTAATCTGAGATGAATAAAACTTAAATTTATGGCCTAAAGTATGTAATCATAAACCAAAGGATGTTTATTTGCGACTGAGTTAGCGCTTGACTGCATTCTCACCTGGCCCCCGATTTAGAACTGTTCGATAACAAATTGCCGACTGAAAAACTACGTGACTATATTGTAATATATTAACATAGGTGATTTACCGATTGACAATTTGTTATCGAAGTGTTCTGAATCCAGGTTCTGATGGTAATAAGTGATACAAGCTTAGTCCACTTATTTACTCTTTAACTGTCTAGAAACAAAATAAAAGAAAATCTGTTGGGTCACCGGCACCGGTGGTAAAAGTATGCTACCTCGCTCTTTTCAACCGACTTCAAAAAAGGAGGAGGTTCTCAATTCGACTGTATGTTTTTTTTTTTTTATGTTTGTTACGCGATTACTCCGCCAATTATGAATCGATTTTATTGATTCTTTATTTGTTTGGTAGATCATACTTCAGAGGTAGTCCCATATAAATTTTATCGAAATTGATTTAGAACTTTTTGAGAAAATCAACAAATATATACCCAGATAATATTTTGGTTGTGGTTCTTGTTACCTATCTTCGACAAATATGAGCCGATTTTGATGATTTTTGTTTTATTGAATAGCTTATACTTCAAAAATGCTATGATAAAAGTTTGAAAAATAAAAATCACCCCTAAGGGTAGGAAAATAGGGGATGAAATCGGTGTTCAGCAGTTAGATTAGGATTTATCACTAAAAATAGATGAAATAAGTAAATTTTATTTTAAAAAAAAACCGACTTCAAAACACTAAAATCCTAAAAATAATCCTAACACTTAAGTACCTAATCAGTTACTTTTGGAGTCGGTGCCAGCCGATGAGAGATTCAATGTTTTTGTTTGCACCGACTCCAAAAGTAACTGATTAGGTACTTAAGTGTTAGGATTATTTTTAGCATTTTAGTGTTTTGAAGTCGGTTTTTTTTTTTAAAATAAAATTTACTTATATTTCAAACACAGCAAATCTGTTTGTAAAAACAATCATGATAGTACTAACCCTTTGAATTGGCAGACTTCAACTCCAACAACAGAGACACATGGGGGGATTTGGGAGAGACCTTTGCCCAGCAGTGGGACACCATAATATTATAAAAAGTATCCACCCATGGCAGGTAAGCTTCTAATGCTCTATCACCGGTACTATACCCTTGCTTGTTGCAACTTGCATCGCATCACATTATATTACATACATCGCATATGAATACTAATTTAACAAACAGCTGTGTATATTTAATAAAAGCAAGTAACGTGTTCAGTTATGATAATGTCCATACTCCATGTCCATGTAATGTCCATCCATCCATCTATCTATCTTTTTAAAATGAATCCTTGAATTGTAAAAAATATACTGGTTGCACATTTTTTTACAAATGGCATGTCTTTGCCAAAACTGAAAAAGCAATCTCGACGGGTCAACCAGTGGCAAAATAGAGAAGAATGTGTGTAACATACATATATACATCTCGAAAGTTACTCTCGAATTTTATCTACTAATAACTTATCTAATGCTCTTCATAAAAAAATCGTTGTGTAGGTAAAGTGTAAACATTAACTCTATTCTGCTTATTCCGCAAAATTCTTTATCATTAAGGTTAGCAAATATCAATGAGTTCATTTGGATTAACTGATCCACATTACAAACAAACCGCACGCACGGTAATTCCCTTTCCACGGATGAGTGGTTCGTGTGGGTTAAGTACCGCAATTTCCTCAAACAGCGGTATAAAACTTGGAAAATTAACAGGACCATTATCAGTTTGAACTGAGACCACAGCAAGATGCAACGTGCAGTGTTGCTTTCCCTGGCCGCCGTGCTGCTAGCGTTTGTAGCTGAGTCATCAGCTCAGCGCTTCATCTTGCCTACCTACAGGCCGCCGCCACAACGTCCACCTAAGATATACAGATTGCGAAGAGACGCAGACGAGCCGCTATGGTTGTACCAAGGTGATAACATCGACCGAGCCCCGGCCACTGGTGACCACCCTTACCTGCCGCCACACATCGACGACATTCATCTGGATCCCAACACCAGATACGCACGCAGCGTCGACTCCCCGAGCGCCAAGCGCGGCGGCGGCAGTCACAGCACCTCCAGTGGAAGCAGGGATACTGGACGCACCCATCCCGGGTACAATCGCCGCAACGCTCGAAGCATAAGGTTCGACCCCATCTCTCCTCTTCCGTCCCCAACTTTACCTAAACCCTATAACCCTTTTAACCCTCGACCACTACCTTCTAGACCCTTCCCGATACTGTACGCAAGAAACAAGAGGGATATTCAATTCCCGCAGAAGCCGAAGCACCATGACATCGTTGTAACCGGCTTTAACCCAAATGCTCGAGTCCAGCGCTGGCAAAAAATTAGGGTTAGGGCGTAGTTGTGATGTTTGTTGTTGTTGAAGTTTTGATGTTTTATTTTACAGTTACACTACTAAGATATGTAACTAAAGTTAGTTAATTGTATAAAGTAGTTATCGTGACGTAATTTATTTACTGAATAAATTTTATTTTATTTAATTAAATACTTTTTCTTGTCTTCTCAAGGGCGAATGTACGAATCTGTGGTCTTCTTTTTCTTTTTTCATTATTTAATAAGTATTCGAAAAAAAATAAGGATGGCCTTAATTCCATTATGTACATTCGCAAAAACCTGCATCTTTTCCCTAAGAAAAGTGACAAACATAATTTTAATACCCGGAATAAAGATAAACTTGCCGTTTCAAATTTCAGACTGCATAAAGTGAGTAATTCGTTCATGGGGAAATGTATTCGCTTTTTTAACAAATTACCACAGTCTATTATTGAACTACCCATGTTTGAGTTTAAATCGCATGTTAAGATTATTTCGATGAAAAAGGGTTATTATACTGTAAAGACTATTTAAATGACAAAAATGTCTGGAATTAAATACTGCCCTGCTCGCACAGGTATACATTATTTTCTTTTTCTTTTTTTTGTGGCAGCTAGTGGTGACTGAGTTTGTTCCGGCGTTTCTTCTCAGCACTTGCCAGATTGTCTGTGTCTTGTCTCGAAGCGCTAGTAGGGCCCAAAAAATAAGGAGACATGTTCTGCCCCATATGGGCCAATAATGTTATTATTGACGTTCATAAGTGGCAGTTTTCTGCCCTAAACTGAATAAATGATTTTTGACTTTGACTTTGATAAAATGACCCAAAACCAGCAATTTAATGTTAGTAAAATGACCTTATTAGGTTCCTTATTCCTTATTAAAATAACTGATAGACAGACATATTTAAACAAACAAACCATCCCGCGGTAGTTCCCTTTTTACGAGGGAGATGTTAATAAGACGCAAGTAAGATATTTTTAGGTGCGGGGTTAAGTACCGCAAGTGGGTATAAAAGCTTGCCGAATGACAGTGTTATTATCAGTTAAACCGAGACTACAGCAAGATGCTACATGCAGTGTTGCTTTCCCTGACCGCCGTGCTCCTCGCACTAATAGCCGAGTCATCAGCTCAGCGTATCATCCTGCCTACCTACAGGCCGCCTCCTCAACAAAACCTTCCAAAGCTATATCGAGTGCGAAAATCTGCTGGCGAGCCACAATGGCTATACCAAGGTGACAACATCGAGCGAGCCCCGGCAACCGGTAACCACCCTTACTTGCCGCCTAACACTGACGTCATTCGTCTAGACCCCAATACCAGACATGCTCGTAGTGTCGACTCCCCGAGCGCCAAGCGTGGCGGGGGCAGCCACAGCACCTCTGGTAGAAGCAGGAATACTGGACCCACTCACCCTGGGTACAATCGCCGCAATGCTAGAGAAATTAGACTGCCTCAGATACTTACACCTAATACTACACCGCTTCCTAAACCCTTCGACATTGGTCAAAGGACCTTCCAGTTTGGTAGATTCAAGAGGGATATCCAGTTCCTTCAGAAGCCGAAATATCACGACATTATTGTGCCCGGCTGGGACCCGAATGCCCGCGTCGAGACATGGCAAAAAATTTGAGTTAGGGCTTAGTCAAGACATTTTTTAATGTATTACCATCTGACAGATTTATGTATCTGTAAATAGTTTACATACGATGTTACCATTAATAATTGACACAATAAATTTTATTGAACATAGGTACTTACTTTATTTTTATACTTTAGATTTTCCTTCTATGACAAAAAAATAATATCAAACTATCAATTTGAGTATAGGTAATGTGTTAGTCTGATGTTTCACTAAATAAACGAATAAAATCATTGTCATGTTTAGTGATCATTTTAAGGCAACATTAGAGATCTGAACTACAATTCAGAAATTTGACTTTGGACACTTTTAAAGTACACGAACTCGCACAATACAATTTTTGAACAAAAACAATGAATCGACGAACCAAACTGACCGCCTAACAAAATTAAAAGACCAAATCCTAAAGTTTAACAAAAATGTCCAAAAATGTTTTTTTGGTTTTTAGTTTGAAAGGGGTCTCACACGTCCTTGTCTTTTTCAAAATTTGTCTGTCATAAATAGAGATACCTTTGATTATTTTGGTAACTTGAATTCAAATCGTGAGTTGAAACAACGTGATAGATACTCGTAACGGTAAACAGAGAACGTGTCATTCCTGTTCTGTGCAGAGAATGGTGTAAACTGTTATTAACTTTTGTTTTTATCATCATCATCATCATCATTTTAGCCATAGGACGTCCACTGCTAAACATAGGCCTCCCCCATTGACTTCCAGATTGGCTGGTTGAAAACGGCCTGCTTCCAGCGTCTTCCTGCGACCTTTACCAGGTCCTCTGTCCACCTTGTGTTACTTAACCAAAATATTTTGTATCTTTAGATTTATTTCGCATTATTCAATATTTATAATCGTTAAATAACCTCGTAGTGTATGTCTTACATCAAATATGCAATCTCTACTTAAGTTTTATTTTTATTTGTTCAACTACCTAGTTTGGGGACTATAAGTAATTTTTAAGTTGTCTAACTTGATATTAAAGCTTTTTAATGTAATCTTTGTTAATTAAGAGATTAGCGAAGATATGATATTGGTCAAAAGTAGGTAATTTTATCATTTCTAATTGCAGGCGCTACGAGACAACCATCAGTTCGAATTCCTCCTCGGCCAATTCGACTACATGCTCGGCCAGCAACAGGAAAAGATCGCAGAGTTCAAGCAAGGGCTCCTGGACTTTCTACGAACACATTGCCCAGGAGATACAGAAGCCTACATCATGGTGGCACTGCACTTCAATATGTATGCTGAAGCGGCAAATGTGAAAAGAAAGCAGGCGTTAGATCTGATCCAGGATTTGGAGAAACTGGCTGCAGATGTGACCAAAACGACCTCAAAGAAACCGAGTCAGACCCCGGTGTGGCTCCAGATACACGACAGTGTGACGACAAGGTAAGAATAATAGCTTGACAGCTGAAAAAGGTGTTGGCGGCATCTGACAGCGATATATAAATACACGGTGAATTCTTTCCCTGCATGCTGGGGACCAAAGTTTCAACGCAATTATATGAATGGTTTAGGGACGCATACGGGACAAACAAACGTTTTATAAATAATAATTTAACACAAACTGAACGACCAAGTGATTATCTGACCTGACCTGACTTACCAAATATATATTTATGTTTCTATGGAAATTTTTAGTTTCATAAGAACAACCATATTCTGAAACATGGCTGAATATGTTACACGTTGTATAGATATAAAAACCGGCCAAGTGCGAGTTGGACTCGCGCACGGAGGGTTCCGTACCATTATCTATCTATATATATATATATAAAATGACAAGTCCTGACTCACTCATTCATTCACTGACTGACATAAACGCCCAGCCCAAACCCTTGGATTTAGAATGATAAAACTTTGCACAGAGGTTCCTTTAGTAACATAGACAAGGAATAAGAACGGATTTTTGGAAATTTAACCTCTAAGGGGGTGAAAATGTCGATTACAGTTTGTATAAAAGTTCTGAAGTTAGAAAGATTAAACTTCGTATTTAAGCTACTCTTTGTAAATAAAAAATACTGTTTTTGGAGTTTTTGAGGAAATGCATCCCTAAGAGGGTAAATTTGAGTGGGAAAATTTGTATGCAGTTTTTTTTTTGTTGTAATTTATGGACTTGAAATTTGGTATAAATACTCACTAACAAAAATAAATAAATACCGGTTTCAGCATTTGTCAACTTGCATCCCTTTAGAGAGTCAAATCGGGGATGAAAGTTTGTATGTAAAATCTTAAATGGCTTAGGATAAAGAGTTGAAATTTAGTCACTAGCTATAATTTCTGACATAAAGGCTTACCAAAAAGGGATGGTATTAAAATTCAACCCCTAAGAGAGTAAAATAGGGGGAAGATTTATGTATAAAAGTTTGTCATTTTTGATGATACATAAATACTCTTTACTGCATACCATACAAAGAAGTTACAGTTGATGTTTACGGAGAGATATTAAGATATACATTTTAGGCGGACTTATATCTAAAAGCGGTCTCTTCCAGACAATCTTCAGGTAGATGATAATTATAGGGAAAGGAGAAAGTGATTAAAGTTAGAAACATACATACAGGAATCTATATTTAGGCTACTGTTTTTAAACATTATTTGTATGTGTGTCATAAAGGCTTACTAAAAAAGGATAATATTGTGATTCAACCCCCAAGAGAGTAAAATAGATGGTACATATTTGTATAAAAGCCCGTCATTCTTGAAGATAGATACTCTTTATTGCACTGCAGGGCTCAGGCCTCACCTCAACTATAAGGCGGTTAGGGTCATACGCTACCACGCGTATTTGTTATTCATTTACTAATCTTGCGTAGATTCCAAAAACTTGATACAGTCTGGCACCCTGTATAAAGTATAAAAACTACCTGTTTTTTATTCCGAAAAACCCACGGACATTACTAAAAAATGTAAGATAAAGAATAACTGTGACAAACTAAATCACGCGTGCGAAGCCGCAGGGAACAGCTAGTCTATAATATTCTGTGAATATTTCTAGCGTCTACTTGTCCTTATTAATATCGAGCAAAAAACGGCAAAAAAATCACGTATGTTGTATGGGAGCCCAACTTAAATATTTATTTTATTCTTTTTTTGTTATAGCGGAAACAGAAATACATCAACGAAAGACGGATAGACAGATGGACAGTGAAGTCTTAGTAAAAGGGTCCCGTTTTACTCTTTGTGTACGAAACCCTAAAAGAGAGTAGTTTTAGGAATCCAAACAAGCTATAGTACTTATATAAGAACTATTTTCAACAATAAATATATTAAATAATAGATTAACTAAAAGCTATGTAACGTTAGTGTTTTAAACACAGGGAATTTTCGTGTTTGCGATTACAGCAATGGCGGATTGTCTGAATACGTAGGTCACACTATAAGTTTTGCGTAACTTAAAAAACAACATGTTATAACCAAAATATTATGTTTATTGCTTTTCAAAATACTCTCCTTTACATTTTAAACATTTTTTCATGCGATCGAACCATTTTTTTAAAACAGGAGGACCACAGATTAAAGGCATGTTTTCTACGTGCTGATTGAACGCTATCACTGCCTCTTCGGAGTTGGTAAAAGTAAAACCTCTCATCAAATCTTTGATTTTGGGGAAAATACAGAAATCACAGGTTGCTAGGTCGGGGCTATGCGCAGGATGGGTGACGAGTTGTACTTTTTCGGAAGCTAAAAATGACTTTGTTTTGTTGGCCGTGTGTGAAGAAGCGTTATCATGATGTAGGAGAACGCGGCTTTTGGGTCGTTTTTTCGCAAACTTTTTCTAACACCCTGGGTAAACAAATGTTAGAATACCACTCGGCATTAACACTCTTTTGATCTTCAAGTGGAATAGTACAGATGGGACCTTTGCTGTTTTTTTTCGGGTTCAAAACAATAAATCCACGGTTCGTCTCCTGTGACAATATCATAAACAGCATTAGAATGTCCGTGGTCGAACTTCAGTAGCATCTGTGAGCACCATTCCACGCAAGCTCGCTTCTGCTCCGCTGTCAGTTCATGCTCGCGGCGAGCCCGCTGCGAATTCGTGGCGAGTCCTTTGTGTTCTCACCTTGCTTTAAATTTAATCCCATATCGTTAGTGGATAAAGCTCTTACTTAAAGCTTTGGATGGGTTTACGAAGGTCTGATGGGTTCAATTCCCGCTCGCGGTAATTTAGAAATATAACTTTTTAAAATTTTGATCAATTTTAGAAAAGTTCGCTCGACGGCTGGCTCGCTAAACGACGTCTGATAGCATAGATTCCTAACTTTGAGGCGGTTTTTGGAGCATATTTATTTATTATAATGTATTGTATTTCAGGTCTCTCCTAGAGACTGCACTAAACCACTGCACGGACGCATCCGAGCTGTACCTTCAAGGCGGTTGCACGGGCTTCGCGGGCGAGATGGCAGCACTAGCGCAGCAGGTTGCACTGCAGATGTCACTGCTCAACGCTTCGCCAACCAGGCTCATACTTAACAGAAGCACCGACCAGATGTATAAACTCGTTAGCGAGTACTTGAGGTTAGTTATTAAAATCTTTTGTCTTATACGGGATGTTATTTCAGTCAGTTGCCTAGAGAGGCGAATTAATACGAGTAATTTTACTATTTGGTTATGTCTGCGAATGAGTTAGCGGTACTAGAATTGCATAACACAATGTTAAACCTTAAACTTTGGATAAAATAATGTCTTATTTAAATAATTTGTGAAAGGTGTCATTATTCCAATTATATGGATAAGTGCTATAACAATATATTATCAATTAGATATAGGTTAGTTTATGCTCAAGATGAGATTTTTGGGCCCTAATATCAGATTTATGTCAGTCCACTGTTGGTCATAGGCCCCGCATTGCACGCTATTGACCCCAAGCCTCGGCTGTTGTTTTTCATTTACCGCTAGCAGTTCGCTCCACCGTATTAGAGGCCTCCCTTGTGCCTTTTACGTTTGTATGTTTTTAATTCCTGTTTCAATTTAAATGACGACAAATTTTGCATGACTTCTACTTAATCTAGTTATCTGATTTACTATTCCTCCTCTCTTCGTCCATAAAGATCTGTAATAGCTTATAGTATTATCTACTACCTCATGTTACAATATGGTCATTATGAAATAAATATTTGGATTGAACGAAGATGCAGCGTGACTCAGGCCTTTCAGCCGGTAGACTGAAGACCTAGTCAAGATTTCAGGAAGCCGCTAGATGCAAATTGTCCAAAGTGACGTTCAATCAAAAAGCAAATAGGCCATTAACAGTACTTTTACACGTCCCAATATATTTTTTTGCCCTACTACTGCTTCAAGACAATTTGTGGGCTAGTACCGAGAAGAAGCAGCGCAAGAAACTCGGTCACTGTTGTAAGCCTCTTTTAAAATTAATATTTTTATAAGTTTCCGTTCTAGCTAAGCAGTTGGAACCCACACATTTTTATCATTATAATCACTAACGGTGTAATAACCCATTTTCATTAAAATCATCTTAACATATGATAAAGGTTTTAAAACTGGCAGTTCAGCAATGGATTGTGGTAACTCATCAAAAATACGAATACGTTTTCCCATGAATGAACTACTAATAAACCATGAACGAACTATAGGGGATGCCTATGTCCAGCAGTAGACTTCCACAGGCTGATGGTGATGATGAATATGTATGTAACTCGTGAACACCGTTGTCCCAGCTTCATGGAGGGGCTGGTGCTGCTGGCCGGGCGCGGCGGCGAGGCGTGGCGCGAGCTGGCCTACCGCCGCGCGCTCGGCAACGACCAGGCCTACCTGCGCGACATGGCCGCCTACAGGCCTGACGTGGCGCATCACTTCCTAGAGAGGTAACTATAAGAGCCCCTCAGTTAATGGAGAATATGCATGAAAATATATTGTTTTTACTATGTTTAAAGGAAATTGTATGAAATTATGCTGCTAATAGTGGAAACAAAATTTATTTTAGGTAAAAAATTTCCGTAAATAAGTAACTAGAAATTGAGGAATGAATAGAAGGAACCTGTCTTTTTCTAAAACTCTTAAGTACTATGAAAAATGTATGGCAGACGTGACGTAACGTCACAGTAGTGACGTTACGGTACATATCGAATCTCCTTGTTTAGCACGTGACTTTAATGGGTTGTAAGTCAGGTATTTATAAGTATATTAAAAAAAAAGTTTTATTAATTATAATTTATATTTATAATTTATTTTATTTTAAGACCAAATAAAAATATTTGCATATTCCCTATTAGTTAGAGCCCCTATGTTTTTTTAACATAGCGTTCATAAACTTATGCGCAGCGTAAACGCCGGTGCACTAATGTCGTTTAGCTGCGAAAACGATAACAATTCGTTCGGTGAACACTACTGTGGGAGGACTCTTAAATATTACCACAATGTAACAATCATACACTTAATGTTTTTACTTGTCCTTTGTATGCGGTTCGGGTTCGTTTTGGTATTGACCTACGTCTTGAGTTCCGCGTTAATCTATCTAGACATCTTCGTTTTATTACTTTTTCAATACAATGCGTTGCGCTACCGCCAACATGTGCCTCCCCTCATAACTTTTTTTTCCAACTTTCCTCTACCTGAAGGTTGTATGGAAGAGATCGCTCTTAGCGATAAGACCGCCTAAATTGTACCATTCTAAATTTATTGTTTCTCTGTACTGTTTTTTTGTGTGGTGTGCAATAAAGAGTATCTATCTATCTATCTATCTATGTGCTAATGTTGCCAATTGTCTCGATTGGCAAAATGTATGTAAAACTTATGCATCACAGCACGGTGCGAATAGAAGTTGTTTTACTATTAGCTTGAAGTCAACCGTGCTTGCTGGCGCAGCCGCGTATTGTACCATTAAGTTAAGAGTCAAGACAGTAAAATATCATGTAGAGCGTCTTGTGTTCCACTAGATACATTTATAAGATCACTCACACACACATCACCATACATTAAAATAGTGGGAACGTATCTAAACGCGGGCTCCACTCTATACAGGGTTATTTGTAAAACATCAACAACGTCCTAGGGGCTGATTCTGGTGCTCAAAAACAACAATTTTTTCTATGGGACCAACATTGGGCTATAATCGGAGTGCAAATTTAAAATATGTATTTTGTTATAATGTTTCTAATCATCTAAATCTAAATCTAATGTCAAACCACCTTTGTAATATGATCACAAAGTCGAATGCTGGGCTAATAAGCGATTTTTTATTTATAGGTATAAAACGGAAAAGAACAAAACTCCGGTGTCACAAGCCGCCATGACTGAGCTGCGGAGTCTATGTAGATGATATACGGTTAAACGTTGACAAATGTCAAGATCTCATTCAAATTCGAACCATTTATCATGTGTTTAAAAACGCAACATCGCTTATGTCAAAATGTATAAATCATTGTATCATTAAAATATGCCTTTATATCGTTATAATTTCAAATATTACCCAAATCATTTATATAGAAATTAAGTTATTACTCAATTTGTTAAATATTTTGCTGTGATATTAACTATGACTTGACTGATGATATAAGTGTATTTTTATATAATATTATAAAATTAAATTAGAAATTAAAATGCATTTCAATATTCTCTTCTAAAAAGTTTTATTATTTCGAGATTTGTGTGCTTCTTAGATTATTTTTAGACATAAAAAATATATTTGCAAGGAAAAAAAAATACTTTAAAAAGGAAGTCCTTATTACAAATACAATATAATAAATGACTATTTACTAAATTATTTAATATAATATACCCGTTTATTGTTTAAATACAAGTTCCAATATTATGTAAAGCATAGTTGAAACCATTTCCCTTCTTCGGCAGCCAGGTAAAAAGCTTACTTATCTATTGGGTATTTTTTTAAACAAAAATGCGTTTTTTGACAAAATCTAACATTGATTTGCAGTATACATGTATTTTTTATCAATGACATAAACTAAAACTGAGTATTATGACAACTTACATTACTATTATTAAAAACACCTATCTATAGGCAATAAGTACATAATATTATTATCATCACTGTCATGGTAGAATATAATTTGAACAAATCAATATGATTCAAAGACTATAAAATGCAAAGTTCTAACAATATTAACAATAATGCATTTAGAAGTTTTATTTTTAGTAATTTGCAAGGCAAGCAATATTTTAATTTGTACTACTAATGAAACCCTTTTTTTAACACACGTATTGCATTAACTTATTATTGTATCGTATAAAATATCACAATTATTCTTATGTAAAATACATTCATGTGATACTACAAATCTTAGTACAGCAAACAGCTGACGGGTGAAAGAAACACCGATCTACAATGTTCAAAGTATTGTAGAGCGCTATCGCCGTCTCTCCTGCTTGGACTCAGTTAAAGCGCTATTGTTGTTCCTATTTATTCTTCATCAACAGTGATATTAAGTAGTGGTAATACTTGTTATATCTATTACATAATGTTATTTGAACTGGCCTCAAGAATTCTACTCAAGGGTCCGTTAACGTTCTCAGGCAAATGGTCAAGAAGCATACTAGGTGTCACCACTAGTTCTGCAAAATCTTCGGCTTTCGCCCATCTTAATTTATACTTCGGTTCACGGTTAAGGGCACTTCTGTGAAAAATGATTTTATCACATTATTATTCTTTAAAGATCTCGCAATTCATATATGACATTGACATGCTTGCTTCGCCAGCAACGCACAAAGTGTGCATATTACGACGAACCACATTATCATCAGCACCATTCAAAAGTTTACTGTTAGACGTAGGCCTCCCCCATAATATACAGTAGTAAAGTTACAGCGAACGGTCATGGGCCGTTTGCATCCAGCGGCTTCTCACAACCAAACATTAGGTCGTCCAGTTTCTTCCCCTTTCTTCCCCAACGGTTGCCAGGTCTGCAAGCGTTGGCCTGCCCATTGTCAATTAACTTTGCAATTCAAAAAGCTTTGTCGTCTTACCACATAAAGTAAGGGCCACGCTAGCTCATGAAATGCAAGAATTTTATCTCTTTTGCATGTAAGTTAGAATGCATGATTTATTGTGATGAATCAATTATGTCATGTTACCTATAAAGTATAAAGAATAGGGAATTTAAATCTAGTCTCATTCCATATTCAAAGCGTCGTTTTAAAATAGGGACCTACAATTTTTCATAATAGAACTAAAAAATAATAATAATAATGTACCTGTCAATTCCAGCTGGTTTATGTGGCACAATATGTAGGATGCGTCCAGCGATATACATTCGTTCTATATTCTGTAATTTAAAAAAAAAACAGTCAATTATTAGGAATCTATTTTTGGTGACGAACTTGAAAGCAATACCTATCTATTGTCAAAATGTACACAGGATTACTAGCAGCTAGTGCCAAATTTAAAAAATAATGTCTACAGAATTATATAAAATACGGCTTTATCGTAATATACTTTAAAAATTCTGAAAAAATAAAGGAAAACGCTGTCATTAGAGATCACACGGTACGCCGTCGCCGCTCCAACAAGGACTTTAAGTAGTAAAAATACACATACGGTGCAAATTATCGTAAATTTTCCACAAATTCTATTTTTAAAATAGTAATAATAATGTCGATTAATTCTGAATCACACTTGAAAATTTGGCACTACAAAATAATGAATGCTAATATTCTAAGTACCTACGAGAATGGATAAAAATGTACAGGCAACAGCTAAACCTACCACAAAAAGTATTTTTTTCTCAATTGATATTGTTCTCTACGTGTCGGACTTAAAAGTTAAAAATCGGTCCGATGATCTTTATTTTTTTGGGTAGGTTGACCGTTGACTGTACTTAAGGTTTATTTGTTATCTAGTCGCCATAGTTTTGCTTTGCTTTGCTTAGAATGGAGCTAGAGGTAGGTAATTTTTAGGAAAAATATAATAATTGTCTATTACTTACATATGATAGACTCCTTATTAACCTTGCAGGGCCAACTAAGTTGGTCTCGATGTCATCAGTTGATTTCCAGATAGAATTCAGATCGGTTTCTGGTATCGAAAAAAGTAAGTATCGGAGTCCTTTTAGCAATATTCGGTACTGAAATTAATTATAGACGGTTAAATGTGGTTTGTCTAGAGTCATCTACAAATCTTGACAAAACACATTTTAATTTAATTTCAAATTAAGAAATTAAAATACTTAGTTTAGAAAATATTTTCAGAAAAATTATGTTATGAAATAAAAATTCGGCTAAGTGCGTGGTAAGTGTCGGGCCCCGCGCAGTTGTTGTCCGTCACAATTTGTACGATTTTGCTACTAATTATACTTCTTCAAGTATAAGTTGTGGAAAAACTCTTCCCGCATAGACTACTTATGTATAAACTTGAAATAAAGTCTCTTTGGCTGTACTATTATATCTGGCTGGTTTTGATGACATTAAAAAGTTAACATTAACGAAAAAGAAACACATTAGTAAAAAGTTGTATCAAGCTATTTTTCATTTGTTTTTCTCTCTGTTAAAATGAGTGAATCTAATAAAGAAATACGATATTTTAAAATTTTATTACAAAAAAGGAAAAAATACAACGCAGACCCGAGTATTTTATACTAATTTCAACTTGATATCTCTACGTGTTCTTTGTAAATGGTCTTGACAGACAGTCAGACGGACAAAAAATGATTCTACAAGGGATCCGTTTTACCTTTTGAGTTACGGAACCCTATAAATTTACATGAAATTAGGGTTTTTCTTATTTTGTTATTAAAAAGAGTTGATCACGTATACAGTTTGAGAACTGTTGTTAAAACTGGTACCTTTTTATTTTTTTAAAACTTTATTGCACAGGTAAGTACAACTGGCGGAGTTAATGGTATACAGCATTTTCTACCAGTCAACCTTGAGGCAATGCAAATCAGTGGTGGAGTATAAAGAATCCGATATATTTAAAAGATAAATACATACCTATAATACACACATACATATCAATATAGATAGATAAACCAAATAATAAATACATAGTATATTGAATACATTACGGATTTTTAAACTTACTAGAACGTATAATATTAGGTGTACTCTTGGTGCTGCATTTGGCTGTGGACACCATTCGTACTACTTATGTGGTCATAATCAGTTGGTCCTTTCGGCCGACCGGTCTGTTAAATTCTAGTACAGGACTTTTAGCAGCAAATTTTTTTTCGAGTTAGTTTTTGATCATCGACCATTAATCATGACCTCTACTTTGTAGGAAACTGCATAGAAAAGAGAGTCAGCTGTACATGAAGTTATACTCAATCAAAGAAAATATATGGATCTTGGACTTAACAAATCACGATAAAGTATTAGGTACCTAGATTTTAAGTTTGACTTTATACTTTCAAATTGTAAAAGCCAAATTAAACAGGGCCTAGTAGTTTCCGAGTCTACAGGTAACATACACACAGACAAAAATTTTTTGACTTCATTGATCCTAAAGAAGGCCTGTAGACTTTTTTTATTACTAAGCAATGAACGAAAGTTTCCTTTTTAGAGTTTTAATATATGTATAGTAATAATAATAAATAATGTATAGATATCACTACAATAATGTTTTAGATGTAAAGTTTGGATGTAATCTCCGGAACTACTCATTCGAAATAATAATTATTAGAAAAATACATAGTTATTTGATCTTCAGTACGGAAATAGACTACTTCCTATCCCGAAAAAACTACATTTCGTGAGGGATACGTGATAGATGGATGGCATTAATTAACGTACTTAGATGTTCTTTTTAGCCATTTACTACCAGTATTTGACACGGAAAAATCCTTCAGCAGATATAGTAGTGGTCCTAGTATGGACCCTTGCGTGATACCACGATTAAAGGCGGTACCTTAGGCAGGTGAGTAGCGTGCATGGTTTCTATGAGCCGGTCGCGGAACATCTGCGCGCTCTTGAGGCTGATCCTCATCACCAGGTCATCGCCAACTCCCACGGTCATCACGAAGCTCTCAGTATACTGCGCGGCCTCGCGACTTAACAGACCAGCTGTGAACGTAAGTACCAAAGACAAATTAATTAGTGTGACTACGAAAAAATTTAAAAAATAAACATATTGGATTGGAATGAATTTCGTCGTAAAAACTTTTAGTTTATACAGGGTTACATTGCACAGGGGTGCCTAATCTTTAGGAGTGGCTTAGAATCAGTAACTTAATCGAACAATGCAAAGAACAAAAATATTTTTTTCACGTTTAGTTATTGAGTAATTTAAATATGAGTTAAATTATCGTCGCGTATGATTTTTAACAGCGGATAGGGCTGTTAAAAATTATACGCGACGATAATTTAACTCATTCATGAAAAAAATACACCGTATATGCACTGCGTAAGGTCTTTGTAGGCTCCCCGTACCTACGCCTCCGATGAATGACCGCGCGGCTTTCGTAATCTCTATATTGACTTTATTTTCGGATATTTTAAAGTAAATTTTATTTGTAACATACGATTATTAACAAAAAACGATTAAGACGCTTATTTATATTATTCCCTAGATCTTATTTTTTAAATTTGGCACCCCTTTGCAATGTAACCCTGTATAAGTAACACTAAGAGAAGAACTAATAGTATTCATTCTTGAATCTGCTGTGCGGCTGGATAACTATTTTATCAAACTCCTTGTCTATATATGGCCAGAAAAGTAACGTCCAAACATTTTTTTAGGTGCCTCGTGTTGAGAGGTATCTGAATCACCCCTATGTATGTTCTACGATTTTCGTAGTTTTCGAGTTTACTATGTATGTTCTACGATTTTTCGTAGTTTTAAAGGAAAACGTCAACAGACAGTGCCAAGGGAGAGGCCCAGCCTATTGAAGGAATCATTGTAATTGTATTATTTTATGTCACAGCAATGTAAATTGATATAAAATAACTATATGTATTCTATTATACTCGTATTAACACGTAACTCGGCACGTTTAACAAAAAATGCAAAAATAAACAATCGTTGTTTACGGTAGTAAATCTTTAAGTGCAAAAAGTAAAATTAACATGAAATATTACATATCGTTTCATAAAAGAATTCATCTCATTGTTTCTATTTTAATCGTACGTTAATAATTAAAAACATTAAAATAAAATAGTATTTTATCGGAAATCCACGGTTATACTACGGTCTATTTCGTACCGCCAATGAAAGTTGTCTGAATTTATCTATACAAATAAAACAAAGTCTGATTATAATATTAAAATATTATAAGTTTATTCTAAAAATGTATTTACGATTTATTTAGGTACGAATAGTTTGTAAGGGAAAATAAAATAGTTGTTTTTACTACTTTCATTGCAATTTCCTTATATTATTACACCTTTTAAACCTTCCTTGGACTTCTATAAATATTTCAAAACCAAAATTAGCCAAATCAGTCCAGCCGTTCTTAAGTTCAAATTATATTATAAGTAATATAGAATTGTATATAATAATCTCCGAATCAAAAATAAAGTAGGTACAATTATCAGCGCCTAGAACTAACTATGGAAAGAAGACTGTTTGGGGAGGCTATTCATTATACTTACTACCAAACGCCTTAAGAGTGTGAAAGCATAAATATATTTGAAATAAGCTAGAATTTTATTTAGTCTACCAACTTATTCTTTATTTAAAACTATGATGTCTTTCTTATTGTAAATGAAATGTCATTTCGTATGAGATTATAGATATTTTTTTATGGCGTGTCAAAATCCGTGGTTTTTGTGACAAACGTCAATTCATTTTTATAATATCGATGCCACTTTACACAAAATCGCAAGTCAGTGCACCTCGATGATCAATTGATTTTATTTTTATTTTCCTTTATGAAATGTGAAAAAACCTACAGTAAATATATAAAACGAAATTGAAAGGCAAGCTGAGTAGGCTTTACAAGTTACCGAGTTAACTAATTACTTAAAATAAAATGAACTTGAAAAAGAAAATTACTCAGATGATGTTAATATGAAAAACAGGTAGAAAATACAACATATTGTGCTGGGAAACCACGGAACCCTACATTGCGCGTGGCCCGACAGGTACTTGGCTGGTTTTTTCCATTAAGATTTTGCTATCCAGTAACACTTGGGACGTTTCTCTACAAATAGTACTTAACTGTTAAAAGTTTAAAATAATATTAAGTGTATTGAACTTACACGGTGTTGAAAATGCGAACACCTTCAGGTGAGGATATTTTGCCTTCAGTCTGATACCGAGTAAAGTAGAAATCGCGGCCCCCAAGCTGTGTCCTGCAAAGAAAAATGTTCAGATGCTCAACTCATTGTTTAGACAAAATGAAAAGAAGTATAAAACGTTTTTTTTGTGATATCGTCCCTGGTACCTATAATTGTAAAAGTGCTTGTACTATACCAGAAGCTGATTACGTAGCTACTTTCAAGATGGTTTAAATTCACTCTCTATTTATATAGAGTTTTAATTCTTTTATTATGACTTACTAGCTGCCCTTGCTGGCCTTGCTGGCTGGCTGCTTGCTGACAGACGTTGTCTTATCCTTTGACAATATAAAACGACATTTGCGCCCGTAGTAGGAATAATCTCATAAAAAAGGACGTTCAGTTTTACCTGAATTTGAAAAAATCCAGGAATCTTTTCCAGTTTTTCATTCCACACAAAACTTTTCCTGACAATCTCGAACTTAACAAAAAAAGAATTACCCAAAAGGTGCAGCCGTTCTGAAGTGATGCGCTAACATACATTCGGCAATTGATTTTTATTGATACATTATATGTGATAACGATGGCGTAAATAAAACGATGGCCATAAGCAACCTTGACTTAATTCAAGTTGTAATTGTTACAATGCCAATGGTCTCTTAAGGAGGCGCGGATTTTCAGCCTTGGCCGCCCTATTAGGCTGTGCAGTACCAGCTGCCCCATTCTCAGTTCCCATGATATAGTATCGTATCGTATCGTATCGTAGTACCCCTACATGAAAAATGAACGAAAACTAAACTAGTTTTTGCTCTTGCCTTCACGCAAAAAAGGCGGAAATTTAAACGTTAATCTCAAAATTATATAGTAAATGACTAACAATGTACTATCAATGTGTATTACGATAGTATTAGAAAACTGCATGAATAAATTCTGAAATAACTTAAAATGTACAGATAACTGCAGGTCAACCTACCCAAAAAGTTAAAGATCATTCAACCGATTTTCAACTTTATGTCGGCCGTATAGAGATCAATACCAATTGAGAAAATTTGACGTTTTGTAGTATGTTGACGTGCTGTTGTCTGTACAAAACTTGAATGATGCCTGCGCGAGCGAAGGTAGCGCAAAATTTATTCGCGTATTTAAAAAAAAAATACTTATTATAAATTAGCATGGTCATAAAATATATTATAGTTACAATGCAATCAGAACCAATGTTGCGAGCAAAGTGAAATCGTTTTTTTTTCGAGATACCTACATTTTGCTTTTACTAAAAGTCGTTTCTTGTTATCATCAGTGTATTTTTTGCTATTATTATATATTGGTCACCCCTAATAATATATATAATAATATCTGGCCGCTCTAGGCCCGGCCCTACTAGGCCTTGGGTCAAATCCGTCAGTGCTCCTAAGTTATAACTTTCAACTTGCTGAGTTTTAGTTTAATTCTATAATGCGTTCATACAGGGGCGCATTTAATTCCACTAAAATGAGAGGAGGAGCATAATGATAAAGATTGTCTGAAAGAGATTGCTTTTAACGATAAGGTAGCATTAATTGAAATTTTTTAGTAAACACCAACTGTATCTTTCTTCTTCTTCTTCTATATATTCTTTTTATAGTGTGCAATGAGAGTATCTATCCATCTATCTAACTTTAGCGAACATGGCGGACTTCCGTCGATTTTTTATTTTAATGAAATCACAGCTCTCCTTCCGTCTCCACCTCCGTAAAAATGCCCCAAAGACGCTTATTTATTAAAAGGTACTCGTATTTTAAATAAAATACGTTATGTAGGGCTCTTTTAAAAAGACATTTTGAGCCTCAGTCGTGCTTTGGCAGGACTTCTCACGGAAAATTGTATGATAACTGTGTTGGAAAAAATATGTATAACAACTACCAGCAGCTAGTGTGCGGTGCTGCAAACGCTGGACTGACGTCCTGCTCAAAACGATTTTTTTTAAAGATCCCTAAACAATAGAGTATGATGATACTCATTATGTAATTTGATTGGTGTCCAATCATTTGACAAAAAACAAATAACACATTTTCATTTGAAAAATATCATTTGACAAAATTATACTTGATAAATTTATCATTTTACAAACTATTGTTTAATAAACTACTCAATTTTTTTAGACAACATATTTACTAAATAAAATTCATTATGCTAAAACATTATTTCACAAATTGATATTTTTTTAAACATGTTAGTTGGCAAAACAACGTAAAGCATAAATAACATTTGACAAAATCTACGTTAGTACACTGAGGTAGTGGTAATACTATAAATCAGTGCATTAATACAACAATCTTTCTTACATAGAAGAAGGTAGTTAGCTATTAAGTACGTGTATATTATTACTTTAGGTTTATGCATGGAAGTCTATAAAATAAAATAATAATAAAAAAATAATAAAAAATAAGTTTAGTAATCATAATAATCATTTATTTAAAATTCTTATAAAGACGAGAGATGTTTTAGCACTAGGTTGTGACACTCATCTAGGTTAGGTTAGGTTAGGTTAGAACAGTGACCACACAAAAGCGCGAAGCTGAGGGACGAGGAAGCGTGCCGGCGAGCGCTCAATTCTTATTCGAATGGATATGTAGATTTGATAACTTCCCTTTACAGCCCCCTCTACAACCCTAAAAACCATTTTTGTCAAGGTCACTGCTGTAAAGTCATTTTTAACAGAGTTCTAGGTTAGGTTAGGTTAGAACAGTGACCACAAATCGCGCAAAGACAAGCGAGCGAAGCAAGCGTGCCGCGGCAGCGGCCATCGAGCGCCAGATCCAAATATTTTTTGGCAAAATTAAGGTAAAAACTAAGGATTTTGAGGTAAAGTTTTATTAATATTCATTAATTCATATCTTCTGAACTAAGCATTTCCGAGAAGGGGTAGGGTTAGTTGCCCTCCCCCCTACCCCTCCCCTCTCCTCACCGCCCAAATCTGGGGTGACTAATCAAAATATTTTCCTACAAAATTAGTAGGTACTTGCCTTTAAATAATCTGTCCAATAAATTATCTAAAATACCGCCTTTTGTACGGCTTCGCTAAAATAACTATTTTCTAACCAATACTTACTGGTTAGAAAGAGTTATTTTTACAAACTAATAATTTATCTACTAACTTTTTATAAAATCACCAATTTGGCAAACGAATTATTTAGTCATGTGAACATTATTATATATTATATTAATAATATTTTAACAGTTGAAATATTTTCTAAGTAAAACATTTGTGAAACCTGTATTATGACAAATGATTGTTTTTAAAGTAATATTTTTGGGAAATGAAAGTTTGTCAAATGATTAGTTTTTCAAACGTTGTTTGTAAAATGATCTTTTGTCTTACGTTTTTTGTTAAACAAGTAAACCAATTTGATTACCTGTAATTATAAGTTCATAGTCTGGAAATTCTGCAAATGCGCGTTCCAAAATTGGTTCGAGTCGCTCCAGAGTTTTTTCAGTACCCAGCGCCATTCCCTTGTGTGCTAGAGAACCTTCAGGTAGCCCTATACAACCAGAATAAACATTGAATTAAGTGCTTGATAAGTCGTTATATAATTATAAAACCACAAGTGACTAATAATCATATTAGTCCAAGATGCGTGTTTTTGTTACATGTGTATTGTATTTGTATAAACAGGATACTGTTTTGTGTCATTTACTAATAAAGTAAAATCAAATAAAACTAAATATTAATGTAGCTAATGAAAAGGTGACGTAACTAAAAATAAGGATCCTAATATATATATGATGTGATTTGTGTAACAAATATGAGTTTCTGTTACAAGATAAAATAACGGAACATATAAAAAATATATGGTAAAAGGCGTGGGCAAAATTTGAGTTAATTTTTTCCGACACAAGTATCAGAAGTTCACATTTAAAATGATCAGCTTTTAGGTCTTCTTATAAAGTTCCGTTATAAGTGGACATTTGAAAGCTGATTACGAAAACTGAAAAGTTAATGGAAAAAACAGCCTCCTTAAGAGTTGAATCGATGACAAATAAACCAACGTCTGTCGATTTTCTGACTTTCCTACAGTAAATTGATATGGGCGTAGTTCCAAAAAAAACTACCTTCAGCTTGAAATGCTTGTGCCGGTGCAGCCAGGTCTGTGAACATGTCAGGGATCGAGATGGACCCTCGGACGGTCACCACGATACGCTTGCGCTCATGTTCAGCGATAACGTAAAAAGGCACCTGTTAAAACAAGCTGTACCTATTAAGAACATGTTCAATTTGAACATGACAATAATAAGGTAAAAAAAAACAAATCATCAAAATAATCATCAAAATAAGTAGTGCACATTTAGACTCCGTACCTTTTTTCTTTTCAATAAGAAAAAAAAAATTATCAAGATAAATCTAAAAAAAAAAAATTGAAGGTACGCGTCGGCAGTGTGTACCTACATATTTTTATTACAATTGTAATAAAAAACAATGTAAGAGCAAAACTATATCCAAACCTCGAAGATGTGATTCTCAAATGAGACGAAAAGAAAGTCTTTGTCGGTGATATCGGACATGTACTTGAGACCAGCATAGTTGCACATGCAGCAGTTATCGCCCTTGACGTGCTGCGGCCTGGGACACAAACTGAATTTAAAATTTATATAAGGAAGGAAAAACAGTAAAGTATGCGTGGCTTAAAACGAATCAAGAGTTGTTGACCTGATTCATTAACCAGATTCATGGAAAATTATGTCTGATGGGAAGGATGCCTTTAAAATGTTTTTTTAAAAGAAGTAGGTATTTCTCAGTTACCTCCAACAACAGCATCTCAAGTAAGGAAGAAGGAAACAGAGTCCAGCGCAGTAGTATCGATATAACACATAGAGACCGCCATACGCCGCCGTGGCAAACTTTAGGTAATGCTGAGCTTCATTTATAGTCATCCAGACAGGTGCGTCTGCGCATATCTTTCGCAAGTCTGTGGTATAATCAATTTTTTCTTCAGACTCGGAAGCCACTGCAGCTCGTTTGAGCCTCGTCTCCTGTTTTTGACGGACTCTGAGGAGTATGGAACCGGCGATCATATCGTACAGTACAAGATCTGTCGATCTGAACAGTATACTTAGGAGCGCTGAAAGTAAATTTAATTTGTTAAGTCTTGTTGAAGTTAGATCAATCTAGTTACTTAGTAGACTCCGAATAATTTATGTTATCTCACATGCCATTTCACTGACTGCCTCCTTCATTTTATTATCTTTGAAATACCAAAATGTCCACTGGAGTCTGCTAGCCCATATTTCGGTAAACTTTTTATGGTAATGCTCTCTTTCTTCTGGAGTCTGCAGGTCCTCGTATTTTACAGTGCCTAACGGGTCATATGCAAAGTACATAGCAAGACCAATAAACGCTAGTGGTATCCATGAAAGTATGACAATACCTAAAATAATAAGTATATAATTTTTATTTGTAAATAGGTAAAAAGATCATAAAAGAAATGACACATTAAACTAGTTAAACCTACTTTGTAAAGTAGTCTTAATGAACCCAGATACTTTGCAATCTATGACTCCGAATATCAACCATACCCCACCCATATTGAGTAGACCGATCTCAACTAGTAGAAGTAATAATCTGTAATGAAATATGATTGCGTTATTAGTAGTATTAAGCAATCTAATCTTACGCTTATCCATATTTATCTGGAGCGAGGCGTTAAACCTAGAGATTTGGTTTGTAACATTGGATTTGGAAGTCAAGAAAGAAGATTTGGAAGATTTGAATATCTTGGGACAAATTATACTTGCAAAGCAGCAGAGGTCCGACATATTTCCTGGGTTGTTCGTCGGTGAGCGAGCCCCGAGCAGACTGCTGTGCCGTGGCCACCAGGACCAGAATCACCAACACCTTAATCAAATTCAATGACAGAATAGTAAAGTCGAGGAAGTAGGCAATTTGAATCAAAGGTTTAGACTTGTTGCACTACTAATTAAATGAGATAGTTGCACATAGAAAGGAAATGGGATATAGCGGTATGCCTTAGGCTCTCCTAAGGTGTGCAAAGTCCAGCTGCTCTTGTTACTGATGTCTTTTATTCTTTATATATTCCATTTCATGTTAGGCTTCCTAGGTTGCGAGAAAAATCATAGTCGTACATGAAAGTATTTTTGGCAGGACTGCAGGTCAAAGTTCTAACGAATATTTTTACTGAAACATGTCACAAGATCAGAAGAAGATGGTTCTTACCTGTAGGACCAAAGTTCCACACACAAACGTGCGTGCGAACGCGGTTTCATTGCAACTGGTGTCACCGCCATATTTTATTACATATGAAAGGAGCACCACCCTGGAAGAGTAGCTTTTTGGTGAGTTATTGCCTTAATTCGTAACGACGAGATATAAGTAAAACAGTAACAATGCGAGTAATTGAGAAATAACCAATTTAAAATAAAAAAAAAATTTTACTTTAGCGGGAAATTTAACTTCGTATTTAAGGCGACGGGTAAGGAGAATACACGTAAAAGAGGTGTTTTTGCGTAAGTTTTCTGGTGAAAATACTGGATATGAAATGTGGAAATTAATATATCATGTAACTTATATGTTGAAGTTTTGCTTGTAGTATCTAAATACTGTTTATTAGTTCTTATAAACACTAAAACATATTTCAAAGTACCGCGAATTCCACGATCTTATATGAATTTACATTTTTAACGAGGTTTATGTTTAGTTTTAAATAACTATTATTTATAGCATTCTTGCCTTTTGTTTGTGGTTGTTTTTTTTTAAATCAACAAATTAAGGATATATAATAGATTCCAATTTTTTGCGCCTGCTTTTCTATGAGCTATCCGCTTTGATAATCAGGTATTTTTGTGCGCCACGAAAAGGCGACGTTGCACGCTCGCTCGGACGCCACTGGATGTTTAGTCTGCGAGAAGCATAGCACGGAATAGATGTCGTTCGAGTTGACGCTAAATGCTCAAGGTCACTTGCCTTCCCCTTCGCCTTAATAAGTAAATTTTATATAAAAAACGACTTCCGAGCGGTTTTTAAAAAAAAAAAAACATTATTTTATCAATTTTTAAAAGATTTCAAAAAAGGAGGAGGTTCTCAATTCGTCGAAACCTTTTTTAAAAAAAAATATATGTATGTTTAGCGATTATTCCTTACTACGTTGACCGATTTCGATAATTATTTTTTTGTTTTAAAAGGTAATACTTTCAGAATGGTCCCATATAAATTTAGTTAAATTCTAATAATGGGATCTATAAGAAAATCATCAAACATTGCATGAACTCCGCACCACGCCAACTGATTGTAGTATCTATCTTACCTAATATCTTTGCCAAATGTGGACCGATTTTGATGATTCATTTTTTAATGAATTACTTATACTTCAAAGATACTATAATAAAACATTTTTGGAAAAAATTTCACCCCTAAGGGTGGAAAAATAGGAAATGAAATCGGTGTTCAGCAGTTAAATTATGTCTGCACTCGTAAGATTTGTTTTGACTAGGGTTTATCACTAAAATAGATAAATTAAGTTTATTTTATTTAAAAAAAAAGTTTTGCGTAAAATAGCGTTTTAGGTTTTTGAAGTTGGTTTAATTTTTTTTTACTAGTGATAAATCCTTATCAAATAAATCATAAGAGTGCAAATAAAAGTTAACTGCTGAGCACCGATTTCATCCTTTATTTTTCCACCCTTAGGGGTGAGTTTCTTTTCGTAAATTTTTACTATAGTAGTATCTTTAAAGAATCATTAAAATCGGTTTACATTTGTAAAAGATACTGGGTAGGTAACATAGATACAAGAATCACGAACGAAACATTATCTGAGTTTATATTTTGTTATTTTCTCAAAAACAGTTAAATCAATTTCGATAAAATTTATATGGGACCAGTATGATCTACCAAACGAAAAAACAATTGTCCAAATCGATTCATTATTGGCAGAGTAATCGCATAACATACATAAAAAACATACAGTCCTCCTTTTTTAAAGTCGGTTGTATATAATCGCAATTGTAGCGATTCAGCTGTAATACCCCCTGTCATTATATAATATATATTAATATAACTATAGTAAGTATATGTATCATATAAAATAAATAAATAATATAGGTATAGTGAAAAAAATATGAGAAGGGGCTACACCAGTTATCACAAACATTTGCCATTTGCGCGATTTCGAACCCTGAACCTCTAGGTTTTGTAGTTTGGAGCGCCAACCAATAAGTCATTATACTAATTAGGCTGTCTAGAAGTTACATACCATAGCAATCTGTAAGGTATTTCTAAAATTGAGGGAAAAACCAGGTCGTCCGAGGCAAACATCCATCTTCGTCCCAGGAGATGAAGTGCCGGCATTCTAAATATACAAAATAGCATGAAATTAGTAATAAGCTCTACAGTATAAGCACTGTAGTTGTCTAATCACGCCAAACTTGTACTATAGCGTGAATACATATTATAACGGGCACTAAATACAAATGACATGCAATTATGTCATATGGCAGGTCACGAATAATCGTACTGTTCACAGAAACTTGCACCTTGCGGAATTCGAACCCGCAACTTGCTTTGTATTGTGAACCACTAACTAGATTAATAAACTTTATTTTAAATTCTAATGGCGACTGCCCGCGCTTCGCACAGATAATATACATATATTTAATACGCATCACACGTGTGTACCTATTTCCGGAGAAACGAGTAAGTACTTAGTCGTAACATAATCCACGTATGTCACTTTTTTAATGGTGTACCCAGCTAAATCTGTTCAGCTGTGGGTCACAGTAAATTTTATCTTATTAAATAAAAAAAAATAAGTAATAAACTAAATCCTCCCTAAACAATTTTTAATAATAAAAAATTTTTATTTTCAGAAAAATAGATGGAAATGGACTGAATCTTATCTCTGAAACTACTGAGCCTGAAATTTTGAAAAAATATCTATAACTACTTATAAATTACAGGAAAACCTATAACTGGAACTACGGAACCATATCCACGCAAGTTTAACTCGCACTTGACCGGTTTTTTTCGGTATGCTAGACTCGTTCCGTTCGTAGTAATGTTTTTCCTCTGTATTCTGGACTCCTTAAACTGTTAATAGTAAAAAAAAAACACCTTGTATAAAAATAAATATTTTTTTCATCCCGTATGCGTTTATCCTATTCATCCGATTGCAAGAGGAGAGTCGTAGAGCGCACGTTACGCTGGGGAAGATCAAAATAAAATCTATCAACATTCTTACCTATGTTAGCCAAGATTATGACTAAACACTTGACAATAAACACACAACAAGAGTGAAGCCAGCCAAACAAATAACACGATTTATGCGTTACAATACGCCCAGTCTACACAGACGTCTGCTGGGGTAGGCTGGTGGCTGTATACTATACTGGTTGTGTGCATTCGCTCTGTCTCTTACCAGTTAGGCGAAAAAATTGAAAGGGAAAACAAACCGGCGCGTAGGTATCAAAGATGACTTCATCATTTAATGCGGATTGTAAACGGCCCGAGACTTTGCAGATATAAAAAATGTTAGAGACTTTATTTAAAGCTTGGCTGGCATTCGATTTTTTTTATATACTTTACCGAAAGTGTTCTGAATAATATGTCTAGTCTATCTAGATTTTAGCAACACCGTGACAATGACCTAGTTGCATTCGAACTTATACTAAAATAACCTCGCCTCGGTAGAATTAAAGGAAGGTCACGTCTTGCGATCAGTGTATGTTTATTGATTTTCCTTTATTTGATTCCTTTATTCCTTCTAAACTTCTTTGATAATATATTGCGGTACCTCACCGACTGACACCTTTATACTTATCAACTTAAAAATAGGAGGATTTTCAATTCGTCATTTGTTAAATTAAGTTATTAATATCATTAATTAATTATGAAACCTTACCTATAAATCTATTTATTCCTATACATGACATAGTTAACCCTGCTTAGAAATCCCTACCGGCATTTAGAACTCTCCATTATTTGTGTAATCGTTGTGTTTAATATAAGTACCTCTAGATATGCGAGTTAATACCGATACATCATGATTTTTTGCGTAAAATGTAACTATATTCATACGTATGTCTCGAATGTAGTTTGACCTTTCGGTACACAATACACATAGGTACCGGTCGTAAGTATATTTTATTAAATATTCATTAAATTTCTATGCCTTTGACTGCCACGAAACTTGACACAATAGAAAATTTATTGTTTGGGGATCACGGGTGACCACCATGGCGCTCAATGTGTTATGGGACCAGCATTAAAATTGTAAAAATTAAACACTTGCAATCTTGAAACAGACGAGCTAATAAAGAATATAAAAAAACTTATTTTGAGATTTCCATAAAAGTCATATTTTGAGCAGTAGAATCATTCCCTACTTAATAAGCTACTTTGCAAAATATGACCTTATATTGCATGCGTAGTGTTTCATTTTGCATTATCTATACTTTATGTAACAGCTAAGTAAACATGCTTAACACATTTATGTACAGAAAATAGTCGTTATTTATTTTTTAGGCAAGTATATACTTACTTGGAGAGTACCGAGTGAGACCAGTTTTGATCACTTTGGTTCAAGTCATTATATGATAACAGGTCATTCTGTTCTTAACATCACACATTGTATATAAACAATATCACGCTGAATTTTGAAATCACAAATGTTTATATTGCTGTAAAACCCAAAATATTTTATTAATTCGTCATTTATGCACAGATGTACCTACCTAATCAGATAAGTTTACGTTGTTTTTCACAATAAATAGTATGAGAACACGACGTACTTGCGGTAGCAAGTGAAGCTAGACTCGGACTGATAACAGTTGCTCCCGGTATCAGCATTATCTTTAGAGTATAAATGACGAAAAGTAGACTAGATAGGTACATTATAGAAGTCGATCAGCTGGAACTGAAAACTTGCTTGTCCAAAATTAAGAGAGTTTTAAAGGGGATCATAAATTATAGAACAACTGATACTATTTTTAGTGGTAATGTTTTTATCACTAATTAATATTAATAATCAAAATTAGAAACAGAAAATATTTATTGTGGATCAATATTTATGGTAATTGCAGGTACATAATTATAGTATACAAAGTTATATTACAAAATTATAGTATCTATAGTATACAATGAAAACTTACAGTATAGCATGCTCAAATAAAAATAAAATTTTACACGTAAATTAACACTAAAATCATAATCAAATCAAATTTCATCCCTCAAAAAATAATAACTATTGTAGTAACATTATAAAGCTCGAAGATTTGTTATTTTTAATTAAATGCATTTACATAATGCAGACTATGCTCTTTTATCTGTAGTAATTAGCTTGGCTCTATTACTGGTAGTAGGTAGGTAATTAATTAAGCCGTGTAAATTATTTTATGTGATACTCTTTTAATTCCGATTAATATATTTTTTCGTAGATAAACGGAAGGCAATTAACTAATTGCCTTCGTGCTATAACTCAACTGAGTTAAAGCAAATGAGTAGAGAACAAGCACGATAGTTCTCTTTACTCATGTACTTATATACTTACTCATTTTAATTATATGCTTTTATAGGATTTCATCATGAAAACGGAACCCTTATTATAGTTTTTCCATGTCCGTCCGTCCGTCAGTCTGTCTGTCCGTCTGTCCGCTGCTTAGTTTAGTAATAGAAAGCCGTAACTTCGCAAGGGTATACATATTATTAATCACGCCGACGAAGTGGTAGAATAAAATCTTGAAAAAAATATTTCTTTAGGGTACAGTCAACAGCAGATCAACCTACCCAAAAAGTTAATGGTCATTGAACCGATTTTCAACTTGAAGTCCGACACTAAGGCTCGGACTACAAGAATCTGGAATTTTTCAGAACTCCATACAAAACGGCTCCTGACAAGCCCGGATTCAATCCGATTTGTATGGGGTTCTGAAAAATTCCGGATGCTTGCAGTCCGAGCCTTAGAGAAAATTTTACGTTTTGTGGTAGGTTGACGAGCCGTGATGGTGAGTTGTGGTAGGTAGGTTGTCTGTACCTCCCCTACATAATGTTTAACCGGGATTATATAAACAAAAAAGTCGTCTTTCGCATAGTGTGGGGTGTCGTTGGATAGGTCTTTTAAATATATTGTGGGTGTGTTAAATACCATTTTTGGATCAAGGGATCCAATTGCGTAATATTAAGTTTTAAATTGGTTTTTTTGTTAGAGTCAATTGTCCCTCCTCTGCTAGCGAAATGGTTGCCTAAAGATATGTGAAAAATATTACGACAGTAGTTTCTAAACGAAGTTATAAGGAAAACTATCACAGCTAGGTAGGCTTATGGTAAGGCTTAACAAGTTACCCAGTTAACGTGATAAATATACTTAGAGAAGAAAGTTACTTAGATGAAGTTATTAATTATGTAAAACAGGAAGCAAATACCGCATATTGTGCCGGGAAACTCGGAACCTAATGTGCGTGGCCCGACACGCACTTGGCCGGTTTTTATAACTATAAATTATTTATAACAGTATATTAGTAACAGTAAGCTTTCTATTATTAAGCTTTTATAATTGTAATTTAAACTAAGATTTCTTACTACGAGAAACTTTTTTACTGTACCTGGGTTTTTGATAAACACTAAGTACAGTAATTGTCACGATACTTTTTTAACACGAGTCAATAAAATAAAATATGTAATTTTTGTTAACTAAATAACACTTGCCTCGTTTAAACAACTTCTGTAACTGTACTAAAGTAAACTCATGCCCTTGACCTGAGTTTGTTATAAGTTTATGAATCATAACGTCTACACAAAAAACAAATGTCTACACACACTACACAGTGGTGAACTTGCATCACCGATAAAGTCTTGAACATGCATCACCCATAAAACACTAATAATTACTCAGTAGGAAAATTTGTAATACCCCTAATAAGGTATTGTTAAATGTAAATTAAAGCCACTGCAGTGCGGTCGTAAATGGAGGTTCAAATTCAATTTCTTTATTTTACGATGTGTGTAGGTAATAGAAGTACCTGCGCACAAAATGCGCAGTGACAAAAAAGGCCACAGTCCAAATCTCGACGAGATACCTACCTACTCGTACTATTCGAGTTACTAATCAAGCATACGTAAACGAGACACAATAGAAATTCCATTTTTATGCGGTCTCATGAGACCGCTTGGATGTTAACGGGATGTTGCTTGCTGCCCAGCGCTTTATTACCTAATATGGCGGACTTTATCTGGATCGATTGCTTTTTAGTAATACTATATATATTATAGTAATAATTTTTTGAACAATCACACCAATTATTATCTAACATTAAAAGTACGCAAACTAAGCAAAGTTTGTACATGGTTACTAGACAACGGATAAACATCCTTAAATACATTTATATACAAACATCTATGGCGTTATGCTCGTGCTTACCACACAAACAGTGGTCCCTTGCGGGTTTCGAACCGCAACCGCCTGGCTTTATAGGTCGGAGCACGAACCACTAAACCTGACGGTCGTAAAATTAGTTATGAAGTTGGTTAGTAATAATATAACCCCTTCGCATTGCTCTGGTTTCGTGTCTAACTCTTTTCTCCTTCAATCCACACGGCTCTGGAATACCCTCTCCGAATATATCAAAGCAGCTCTCAACAATTAAGATACTTGTACGCACTCATTTTCTAAATAAAATAAATTCGTCATCATGAACCCTTGCTTCTCTACTTTCCAGAATTTGTCATCATATTTATGTATGTACTTTGTCTATGTAGCCTATATGTTATATAATACTGTATTTTATTTTTATTCATTTATTTTATTTAATGTTTATTTATTTTCGGAAGATTTACAGTTTCAATAATACAGTAAACTAGTACAATATACTGTGGTTCAATACTAATTAGAAATCTCCACATATGAGTAACCAGACAGGTAAGGATAGTAAGTATGTAGTTTATGCTATGATTTTATGTCAATTCTGTTTTCAAGAAACATTATGTTGCATCGCCCACAAAACATCTCTGTTTGGCCTAATGATCGACTGGCAGAGAATGCCACATGCCATAAAGTCCACATTTTGTACGATCTTTATCTGTGCAATAAAGTTTAAAAATATAACTTATAGTCATTTTTGTATTTTTTATGCTAAATGCATAAAAATATGACTTTGTTGTTCTATGACTTTTGCTAATTTGCATAAGATTTTATCGACTCTCCATTTTTATGGCACCGGACTGTCATCCAGGTCAAGCCCAACTTATAGCTGCAAAATTATTAAAAATAAAATATTTATTCCTTTTTACACTAATATAGGTATAAGTTATTATTGTTACTAAAAATTAATATGGATCATCATTCCGAAATAAATTATTAATATTATTAAGTTATAAATAAATATATGCCCAAGAAATACATCAATCGTCATGGTCTCTCTTTCAACATCATTGTTACGAGGTTCATGGCGGTTCATAGTATAGTAACCTTCAAAGTTTAAATCCGTAGGTGCAGTAAATAATACACAGGAAAATACTTAAAATAGAGTTTAATATAAATTAACACAAACCCAAGACATTGGCTATACCCTAATACAAAGGTGAGAGAGATTACAAAGCCCTAATTTAGGGTACAAGTGATAAGAACCTCAGTCCTTTTAATACTTGAACATACAAGACACACTTCGATAACTACGTGTAGGCTGCGAAAAGACTTTCCTTAATATTTTTTACGTCAATGTGTGGGATTTTCTTTAAGTAGCCTACTATTAATTTGACATTGCATTTTTTTTATTGTTCTAACTGAAAAAGAACTGTAAAGGATGTTTATTCTTTTGTAGTGCAATTTAAATTAACAAAACGGTGTTAAAATTACTCTTATTATTCCTTTCCTAGACATCATTTACATTTTAACAATGAGTACAAAAAGGTAACTATTTAAAATAACTTTTCCAAAACTTTTTTAGTAATGAAATAGCAATATAGTGTTAATGTCCAAACTAGGATATAGAGCTAACTTCTTTCGTGTCTGTCTAAATCCGTTAGGTATTTTTACGGGTTTTGTACAAAATTGTGGAGCAATTATAAAAATACATTTTTAAAGCGTTTTATCAATGTAGGTACAGTAAAACGGTCGAAACTTTTAATATTTTAATTCGTGAAGAATATTTGGGCCTCGATGGATGGCAATACGTTAAGATTAATGTAGTAAAAGTTGAGTAAGTTATTTTATACCAAGAGGACCAACTTACTACTACTTAAGCATAAAATAAACGGCTTTTTATTTGGCACATTGTTGTTGCATGAAGGTATGTGAACTTCAATAAAGAAGAAGTGTAATACGTATTTGTACTAGGTAAATCATAACGCAAAGTAACTTACAGTTTCATGTTTAAAATAAAGACAGGTAATTCAGTGTGTGACATAATGAGCCCTACATAATTACAGTACTTCGTTATATTAGCTTACAAACATACCTACACATTCTTATAGGATTCAAACTGGAATGTAAATTATTCGAAGTAAATGCTATGAAATATATTATTCAAATTTTGATCAAATGTAATCGCAAAGTCACATTTATATTGCTCCCTACGTTTATTTAAGTGAACTAACGTAAACAAAATTACACATTTAATTATTTAGATCGATATTTAATCGGAGCTATAACCTCAAAAGTAATGATTTTGAACCTATTTGTAGATTTTACCTTAGGAATAAGTTGTCTTAAAGCTCAGCTAAGTGTGATTTTCTGGCTACCTAGCCAGTAACTTACTTAATGTATAATCAATTATTTATTTGGGAGGCCAGAAAATACGATTATATTTAATTGAGTCTCTATTGTTTGAAAAAGATTGAATTATTTTTCTAAGTAATTGACTTCGGTTAAAACGATTTTTATTTTGCTAGGACTTATAAATCCTGTTTTGGTCTACTTAGGTTAATAGTTACGACATTACTTATTTTGGCAAAACACAAAATGACGCTATGACAAAGTTGAAGGATTAAAGTGTACCTAACGCTGACTCAGTAGGAGCATAATAGAAATCTATGTACTTATATATTAAAAACTTTCAATAAACTCTAATATTTAGGCCCAGTGGACTTTATTAAAACCAGTATACATTTAACAACAACTCTATAATATGTGCTTGGTTATGCGTGCCAAAAGTTGTAACTATTTTATCGGAACTAACGATTAATTGTACTTTATAACATTTGTAGAAGATCTTTAATTGAGATTCATAAAATACTATTTATAACTGGCCCGCCGTATCAATGCTTTTATTTTTAGAGTGATGACTTTATTAAACTTTTTTTTTTGCTATTTCAGTTAAATAATGGGCTAGTTTCCTAAAAAAAAAATGTCCGTCAGTTGAATTAACAGAAAATATTGGACATGTATTTTTTCTTTTCTCAATCAAACAAAAAATGATGAAGATATAGCCCGATAAAGTTCTGCGTAACGTCAGGCCTTGCGACACTTTTGAGCACATGCTCGCTTTAATGCGCTTTATCTTCGTCATTTTTTGTTTGACTGACAAAAGACAAAATAAGGGTCTAATATTATTTGATAATCTTACTGACGGACTAAATAGAATAATCTTTTTTTGACCCAGGAAACTAGCCTATTGAGATAAGTAGTTATTTATACCTAGTACATTTTCTGGTGGTTTTGAAAATTGGTACTTTATTAGATTCTGATTTTGAGCATCTTTGCAGCTCGCTTTTTCAGCAAATAAATTTAAAATAATCTCCTAAAATAGTTACAAAACCCATCCCAATCGAAAGGTAATAAGTTAGGGTCTATTTCACTTCTTAAGCATTTCATATGGCATCTTAGTTAAAAACGAATGCAAAAATATAGCATAATTCGCGATATATGCCTGTCTTTGCGCTTTATTTATAGCCCAAAAGGTCAAAATAGGCTGTAACACTGTTCTTGTACCTTAAAAAAAGTACCTACTCCATTTAACATAGCTGCTTATTTGGAAATGGAATAGAATGCAATACTCTTACAGAGTCCTTAAGTGTGATATCACGCACTTTACTCATAAAACCTTAATGTAAACTTATGACGCTTAGTAGTATATGAATATTAGTACTAAAAGAATACCTTTAAATTGAGGTAAGTTTCGTAAGATTAAAAAATTGTACGCTTTATCCTTATACGGCGATAGGTGGAAATGTGAAAAATCAAAATTAAGTAACAGATCAAATTTGAAATCTTACAAACACCGATTTTCAAAACTGCCGGAAAACTTTCTAAGTTTCAGGTCAGGCAACCTCTCTTTTTGATAATTATCAAATTACTGTACTACCTAATTGAATTGTAGTTTTAAAGGTAAAATACCTTAAATTAAATTCAGACGTTGTCTATGTAATAATGAAGACGTAAAATAAAAATTGCTTAAAATATTGAGCAAAGAAATTTTAAAATTAAAAATCTAGGAGAGTCACGTTTTATCGAAAAAGAGATTCATAACGTTTTGATATGTGAAGTAGGTACCGACACTGGGATAAGGTCATGCTTTTCGTTTCCCAGAAACCCAAACAATGAAGATACTTAATACGAATAGGTATTATTTACAATTTGGTAGAATATGATAATCAATTTTATAGACAACACATTCAACTATCTATGAACATTACACTTATAACAATATTTTCATACTATAACATCATCACAGTCTTCTCACATTTCTTACACTAACTTTATAAAATAATTTGACACTGCTTTTTTCCAGAAAAAAAATGTCAGCTACTATAGTGCTTCCAAGTAAAGAGTTGTATAGAGAAATTTGAATTCGATTTATTAGAACAAAATTTTGCCAAAAAATATGGTACCTAACAATATAAAGGTAGTTAATTAAATATTTCAAGTCTGTAATATATATAGTCTTAAGTTTTCTTTTATTAAAATTGAAATAAGTGAAAGGCTAAATCCTTACTTTTCCAAACATTGAATCCACCACCATAACTACAATCATTCTTATTTTTAGCTTAACATGGTTTAAATGACAAATTACAAACTGTTCTTGAATTATTATTAAATAAATGCTGCAATAGGTTAAATTCTTATTAAAGGAAGATTAAATCTTATTGTTATGTAGTCTTCACAAGACGTGGTAGGTAGGTACTTTAATGCGGGAGCACTTATTAACTTATGAAACACATCCATTTTTTTTGGAAAGCTGTTCCTACGTAATCAGATTTTTTATATGTTAACACTATTCATTAGTTTTTATTTGACAGTTTGTCATAGTAGCATATACATATACAAAAAGCGCCTGCCTTAAGATAAGTATTTTTTTCAGAACATTACAGCGAAGTTGTGAATGTGCACTGTCCAAGAATCAGGCGTTTGTTTGTATGGAATCTAATTCACTCATGCAACACAAATTGAAATAAGAGTCTCTTAAAACCTTGTTTTTGTCATAACAACTGCCAGCAGTTGCGTGATACTTACGAGTAGCAACACTATTCTTGGCTGCCATTTAATTTATTATTAATGATCTACTTACTCTTAGGGACCTATTAATATATAAAATATCGATCTCCGACAGCCTGGGGCTTTCATTTTATATTTTCGCATTGTTTTTTGAAGATATATTCCTGGTGTGAAAATCTGAAAAGTACTTCCTACCTATCTTTTTTATTTCTGGTTTGACGTTGTAAAATAGATGCTTTAAAATTTTCTAGGTAAATAGTTAAAATTTGGGAAATATATTTAGTCATAAACGTCGCAGAACACATCAGAAAGTAGTACATAAGACAGGATTAAATACACCTACATATAATCGTAAGTGCACATACGACTTCATGTGATGGTGTTCAATAAATATCATTACCGTTATCCTTAAATTTGACTGGCCTTATTTGGTTAATATTTTGAATTTTAGAAAATACAGTAGGTCGCTAATTACAAACGAGCACTTACTAATATTTAGGTAGGTACCTTTTGTTTAATTAGTTTTAGTAACGTAGATTTCTTCTACACAGTACAGCAGGGTTATACTCCGCTTCAATGAAATTTATCCATTTTACACTATTCCATTGAATATAAAACATCACATTGTTGCTATTCGTTTTTGCTAAGCCATTCCGTAAACACCACACCATTTATTGACTTCAGCCACTAGGTATAACATTCAAAATGGCGTGTTATTTGTCTGTCAAAGCGATACTGTTAGTAATTCAGGTAACTTGACATGTTATTACTTACTATTTAACACTTCTGTCTCTGTCTCTGAGTATCTCCAGAGTTTATAGCGACCTCCAATTATTTTCAGGGAGTTGGTTATGCCATTTGAACCGTATTTGGTTTAGCACTAATCACAAATATTTGATATCTTTTCACATTATCTTACAGAATAATGTCATGTCGTCTCTAATGATGTCATGTAGTCATATTTTTTATCGTCAACCGACTATTTTTCTTATCAAATTTAACAAACGTGTCCTCTGTGTCATTTTCACCTCATTAAATTCAGGAATAAGTATTATTTACTTTTCGTCATGATGGTCTGTCAATTTCGGTATCTATTGTACGAGTATAACGCGTGTCGTTCTTTTATTACAGTCTGTATAACGCGATATGCGATATACATTTTCTTTCTGACCATGAACGTTATTTACCCATTATTCAAATATCGTTAATGGTTTTCCGCACTGCACTTTACACAAAGTGTATAATGATTTTACACTACATGTATAACTAAAGACGTATTTAGTTCTTCTATGATAGTCTGTGCAGTACGATGTACATTCTCCGGCAGATGGTCAAGCGGTGTGACCATTTCTTTTTACCACTTAACTATCGATCGATTTGTTCACTTGACACAAAGTGTGTGTGAGTTTACACGACATGCGTGACCCTATACGTGTGTCGTTCTTCTATGACAGTCTGTATCGTGCGATGCACGTTTTCAGGTAGATGGTCGAGGAGCATGCGCGGCATGACCTGCAGCTCCATGAAGTCCTCGGGGCACGCCCACCGCATCTCGTACGTGGGCTCGTGGGTGCGCACTTTCCTGTAATTAAATAAGTAATTAATGAAAATAAACGTATTGTTTCGTTGCTCTTTGAGTAGAAATAAAAATAGCATCGTGCTCAAAGACTTACTATTTCTTGTGTGTTGCAATTGCAAGTAATTGTTTAGGAAAAAATATACAGTATGTACAAAGGAAAATGTACTTAATAAAAGGTTGTGGAGAGAAAAAATCATTTGATTTGTTTTCCGTCTAAAATAAGTGAAATTGCATTTTTGGAGTTTGGCAGTCAACTTGTCTGACGAAATCAAATAAAAGGCAACAGCGTTCCATGTTACAATACAAATTAAATTTTGTAATATTTATTAATATCCAACCGTTACCTTTCCTCCTCCGGATCATTACTGATCAGGCATGGAAAATAACAAAGAAATAAGTACAAACTCAACATCATACATCAAGTAGATAAATAAAATTTGTTTGAGTGCAAGGGTATATTTTTAATTGAAGAGAAGCGCTATCTGACGGATAATGAGGAAACTATGGTTCCAGTAAAACTCACTGTCTATTTTTGCAAACCAAATGAAACGAGCGTTTTTATTTCTACGCGATAGAGGTCGCTAGTGCCATGTGGAGAATACACTTCCCCACCGCCAACAGAAGCCGTGTCGTAAGACGCGACTAATTCCTGTAGCACGAGACGGGCAGCAGCGTCTGCGTGCAAAATCTTATAAAAAACGCGCTCGCCAACCCGCCTGCCAAGCGTGGCGAGTATTGGCAATCCCCCCCAATGAAGGTCATTAGGGGAGGCATGTGTTCAACAGTGGACGTCCTATGGCTGAAATGATGATGATGATGAGAGGTCGCTAGTGTAGGTATCTAAATCCTCTATCAATCGGACTTCTCAAACAAACATGGTGGGACCAAAGACTAGAATACGTACATACTAAATCTATGGGTGGGACAAACTAACCAAATTTTATTAAATATTTGTAATACTAATTTAGCTCAAAGAATACTTGATTTAATTTAGCTGTAGGAGCAGACGTTGGGCACCGCTGTTCGGCAGTGTGAGGGACGGATGGATCCCGTCCGATGGACTGATGATCTATAGTTGTTGGCTAGACTGTGTGTGTGTGTAGTAAATTAAATGCAAGGCATAAGAGGATAGGGTGATGTGATGCAGATTGTGCAAGGTACCTATTTGTTGCAGAAGACTGTGAGGGGTTAATTCGATTGATAAAAAATATTCTGAACTTACTTCTCGATGCCCATGCGCTTGCGCCGCGCGATGTGCAGGATGCGGCCCGCTGTGAACAGCCGCGCGGACGAGAAGCGCCGCGCGAACACGTTGCGCGACACTAGCGCCGCCTCCTGCAACGTGGATGGATGTCTCTAAATGTATTTAAGTATGTCTATCGGTTATCTAGTTGCCACAGTACAAGCTTTGCCCGGCCTACGACACTCTGCGTTTCCGGCGGGATAAATACCTACGCGTCGCGTCCCTTCGAAGGGACTAAAATTAGTCGAATGTCTCGCGCGGCGCGCACTATTAAAGGTTTTTTATACGCGTTTCGACACTTACGACTTTATTCACTATAAATAAGAAGTCCTATGGCTGAAATGATGATGATAATGACTTCTATATTACATATTGAGTACGATTTCAATCAATGTATCTATGTGGTTAAAAATTAAGAACTATAAAAATATGTAAAAACCTCACTCCAATCAACCCGGTCAATCTGAAGGCGTGTTGTCAGGTTAGCAGTTTAATTATTTTATTTCATAGGTAACTAGGTAGGTACTTACCTACCTACTTACGAAATAAAATAACCCTCTATATAAATATATACCTATTTACCAGCTAAAATTCAAACTCATTCACGGAATACGATGATACGTGTTATTCATTTAAATCATCTACAAGTAAAATCTACTAGCTGAATATACTTAGTCTGTCCATAAATACTGTTACAATTAAAAATAAACAAAATATTACATCTGAATTTGGAATCTGTCATTTTTATATAATTGTTCATTAAATTTTCTTATTCTGGCGCCAATACATTGTACAATATTTTGCGATATTAAAATGAAGTGGGGTGATAAGAAACCCGAATCGCTGTGATTGCATTACACACAGTAAGTATGGAGCCAAATGCAATTTTTAAAATTCTCCATACGCTTGGTATTAGTAAAATGTTTGTGTATCGGGCTATTAATTGGTACAATGAGACCTCCTCTGTTTGTGACAGAAAAAGATCTGGCCGTCCACGTAGTGTTCGTACGAAAAAGGTGGTCAAAGCAGTAAGGGAAAGAATTAGAAGAAATCCTGTCCTAAAGCAAAAGATTTTATCTCGGGAACTGAAGATAGCACCTAGAACCATGTCGCGTATTTTAAAAGATGACTTAGGACTTGCAGCCTATAAGAGACGTACTGGTCATTTCTTAACTGATAATTTAAAAAAGAAAAAGAGGTCACACGGTCTCAGAAAAAAAAACTTTACGGATGAGATTTTTTTTACAATTAGGCAACATTTTAACAAACAAAATGACCATATTTGTGCTTACAGCTCTAAGGAAGCTTCCCAACTAGTCGACAGAGTACAACGTGGGCACTATCCGACTTCAGTGATGGTTTGGTGGGGTACTAACGTTACGTTACTACTAAAACTAAAATTTTATACTAGGTAACTAAATTTTTTGAAAAGTAATATTAATTACGTTTTGTAATGAATTTAAAATAAAAAAACCTCGTTCAAATTAATTACTAAGTTAGTTAAGTACATTATTATAACTATATTCTTCATAATCAATTCAAGCAAAATTATATAACGCATAACCCTGAACGAGATTGCCCGCGGGCAGTAGGTATCGTTAAAATCTAATTTGTGTCACTAGTTTCTGACGCCAATAATTCTTGTTTTTAATTAAATAAATTTTAAATAATACTAAGGAATTATACTTAACTTCCCCGGATAAAAAACAATTTAAAATAAAAGTGTTGCTATTTCACAATTATTAATTTTCAAATCGATGGATGGACGATGGATTATGAACACTTTAACATTTAATGTTTCGGTGATTGAATTAAAATTTGACTTGAAAATACTCGTTTATCGGAATTCTATCGGAAAATCGAAATCGGAAAATCCATGTAGTAATAATAAAGAATCGTGACTATTTCAATAGTAAAGTTCAACATATTTATTTATTTTTGTTATTTTGTAAAATCTATAACCCTTATGAGAGAAATTTTATCGTAAGCATTCTATTAAACAATTGATCAATAAGAATTGCCGCGAAATGCGGAGAATTACGACAATAATTTTAACTGTAGCAAAAAGTACTAAAATTGTACATAAAATTAGGCCATAGTACATTAGGGCACAACAGATTTGATAGCGATACTAACTCCCATAGTCACTTGGTCATTTTACTTAATTAGACAGCACATACATAAGCTATCTTGTACGAGAAACATAAACTGAGTTTTAGTTACAAATGACACTTCCGAAATTAGTTAAGTTTAGATTATACTATCACTTCTAAACAAAGCAAATAAATAACACTCAAAGCCAACTAAACCTTAGCCTATGACACAACAATGCAGGATGACCACCATGACGTGAATGATGTGACAACAAGCGTACATGAAGCGGCACAGCACTCGGACACCTAGTAGTAGAAAGGTAACTGACAGCACTCACGGTGGACACGCTTTGGACCAGGAGCGCGTCCGTGGAGTCGTCCGACTGGTTGGCTTCCAGGTCTTCGGGTCGGCGCCAAGTGGACTCCAGGTCGCGGGCTGGCACGCCGAAGAGGGCGTAGCCGAAGCCGTTGAGCATGATGCGGTACTAAAAATATATGAGAGGATTCCAAATAATTTAGGATGTGCAAATTGCAAATATAAGAATTTTGCTAACAAAATAAGCTAGAAGATTTGTAGACTAAAAGAATTAAATGAAGATTACTAAACTGATTTATTACACTATCCTCCAATAAGTGTCGATAAATTGGTTCAGTTGCCCAAAATTATTATTGACCCCACAGATCAGGTAATCCGCTACGCTCCGCTGTAATTGACTTTTTCGGAATCTTTATACATTATGACTTGAACTTTGATTACGTCGTCATTTGAATGGTCTTTAAAAGTGAGCCATTAAAGTTGTTTTATCGCTTTTGAAGTGATATGTCCGTCTCTTGGGGGACGACTAAATAAGAAATGGACTAAGGGAATGAAATGGACTTTCCCTTGGGAAACTCCGGGAAAATTTTACGAAATAATATTCCTTGTTTGTGGGAATTGAGGGATGTCTGATAATGAAGATCTAAAGATGCACCCTTGACGATACCTATTACTTTTAAGATTACTTTTGAAAAAATGAGTTAAGATTAAACTATTGGAGCTTCTGAGAAAGCTCAATAAGTTGGAGATTGGGAATTTCTATGAAAGAGGATAGTAATAACTTATTAGACATCAAAGTGGCTGGAGTAAAATATCCCACAATGTATAATGAAAAATGATTTAGGTGTAGGACTCACCTTGGGCAACTTAGTTGCGTGTATGGTCTGTATGACCTTCGTCCTTAGGTTCTCTATACTGTGCACGCTGAGCCTCATCACGAGGTCATCGCCAACGCCCACAGTCAGCACGAAGCTCTCCGTGTACCTCGCTGCTTCACGACTTATTAGGCCCGCTGGAAAAAAAAAATTGTCAAAATGTTTAAAAAAAAAGTTTGGTGGGCGAGTAGGTACTAAGTTTACTTAATTTGTACTTAGTTTGGGCCTGACTTTAAAATGATTATTTACTATATTCACTGAAAAGTTTTCTAGATTACTTTTGTCGATTACTTGTTGTTAAGGTATCGCGAAAAAATCGATTTAAAAATAAAGTACATATGCTAAACTAAAATGAAATTCAAACCAGACCAATATCAAAATATACAATTAAAAAAAAAAGAAAAACTCAATGAATAAATAACAAACATAAGATACACCTCGAATGTCTTTCTCCTTGTCGGTTGCTATCGAAAACGAACAAGACCATGCATAATTTTAGTAGACTTTAATTTTTCCTTTTAAAGGTAATTCATTCTCTACATCGTCTTTAAAAGATTCTGGTTCAATGTACAATCTATCACATTTGATAATGTAAACATACCGTACTTATTTAATCCTTCAAGAAAACACAAGGGTTGCCCTTAAATACCGGTAAGTACCTGGTGTAGAAAACGCAAACACTTTGAGGTGCGGGTACCTCGGCCTCAGCTTCAGCGCTACTAATACTGCTACACCTGCGCCCAGGCTGTGACCTGAAAATATAAATAGTATTCCTCGTTTACTTGGCTAGTTTGCAGTTTCAGACAGTAAACTTATTATTATCCATGAGAACAGGTTTATAATTGGACTTAACAATCGTAAGTTTGCGTTTGTAAATATTTTATAGAATGGGTAAATGTAATATCAAATACTAAGGTTATAGATCCTTGTAGGTGTCAAAATTAAGCTTCATAAGCAACACAATCAAAAGACGTCAAAGTCATTAAATTTGACAAAAAGCGAGGTTTAGTAAAAAAATAACTTCTTAAACTTTAATTTGCTTTACCATTTTTTTTTAATACAATGGCGTAGCTTGTAAGTAATTAGCTGTTGACCGTGGTTCCGTTCGCGTAGTGATTAATCAAAACCATCTGTTTGAATCGGTTTTTGTTTTCATGTGTTCTATTGTTTTGCGAGGAATCCTAATTCTTTTCTAAAATAAAAATATAAGCATAGTGACTCTTTATAACATTTGCTATCTACCAGTGAAAGTCCCGTCAAAATATGTCCAGACCTTTTGCCTTTTGCTTTTGCCTTTAGCCGGATCAAATAGACGGCCTAAAAATGTTTTTTTTAATAAGTACCGTTGAACTTTCATTCAGTAAATAGCTGTTATTTATTATATTGAAGGTATTTGTATAAATGATCACAAAAGGTAAACTGTAACTTTTCATGTGATTATGTTAAACGGGCGACAGAGCTATGACGACTAATTAATATAGTGCTGTTGAGTTTATTGTATACCTGTTAGCACCAGGTCATAGTGCGGGAACTGCTGAAAGGCGCGGTCTAGGACCGGCAGTAGTCTCTTCAGCATCTTGGCAGCGCCCATTGACATGCCCTTGTGGGCTGCTGTGTCTTCGGGTAAACCTGAGAAATAAATTAAGATTATCTGAATTTTCCAACAGAATCGCATCACAAATCATATCACAATAGTCTGAAAAAATCATTACGCAAAAGTCAAATAAAGAATCAGATTACTGTGACAGTTGGAAGAGTCAGTAGGTACTTTTGAAAATTAGCTTTCGATCTGCCTTTTGATGCTGACTGTACCATATCCACAGCAACAGCAAATTATTACACTAAGGATGTCATTATGAATATTGCATATAACAAGTGCTTTCCAGTAAATATAGATGTCGTGGTCAGGTCGTAAAATTGTTCATTTCATGATGTGACCGAGCATATCATAAAATGGTGGTATTTCATGATATAGAACCGAACCCGCTGCCTACATAATGATGTGGTCTGGCTAGATCAATGAATACTCAGCGTTTGACGATATAAACAGCTAAACGCACGACTACTCCATGAAATGGTCAAACATTAGTGATCATATCGTAAAATCGTTACATTACCCACAGCTAGAGGCGCTAATATTGCTTTGATTTTGTGATAAATAATGGCAGCGGATAAATATTTTATTCTAAAAGTAAATAATAATGTGTAAATTGAAGTTTCACCTTCAATTTACACATTATTATTTACTTTTAAGTTACACATTATTATTTACTATTACGTTCAGTGATATATCGTATCGTTACGACACCAAGCTAGGCGATTTTTATTAGTCACTCAAAAACGATCGCAACGTCAAAAAATTAAGGAGCGCAGAACGTAATTTGAGAGGTTAGTTTGGTTGTTAAGTTATTCAAGTCTTATTACTTATTCGTTTTGTTTAAAAATAATAATATTTAAAATTTGTAATTTATCTATTGATCAAGATTACAAATATTAAACAAATTCAGGTAACTTGTAAACGTATTTTTATTTTAATGATATGGCCAAACGTGGATTGACTTTTCATCGAATGTTGACGTTATAATAATATAGTCGGTTTTAGTTGGCCATATCATGAAATACCACCATTTTATGAAATGATCGGTCACATCATGAAGTGGTCAATTTTACGATCTGGCTATGACATATACATAAAATAGGTCCATAGTGAAGTTAAATTATTTTTTAAACTTACCATCGGCTTCAAATTTTTCTGATCCAGCCGTAAAGTCCGTGAAAATGTCCCGTAGTGATATTGAGCCGCGTACAGCTACCACGATGCTCTCGCGATCGTGGTCTGCTATCACGCAGAATGGCAACTAAAAATAAATTAATAAATATTGGACTCCATCACATACATTGCTCTGATCCTAAAGTAAGTAGCTAAAGCACTTGTGTTATTGAAATCAACGACGGTACCACAACACCCAGATCCGAGACAACATAGAAAAAAACCCGAGTGACGCCAAGTCCAGCGTAGGTACTCACCTCTCGGCTATGGAGGTCGTCAAAAAAGTGGTTATCCAGGTTATTCCATAGATAAAGGCCGGTTTTAGCCCGGATTTCCGGGTTAGGGCTTTCCATAAAATACTGGCTGCTCGGTTTTAATAAAAATGCTTATTTACAGTTTGTTATCAACTTGTTAATAGACTTAGATCAGTGTCCAGGTTTTTAGTGTTTTGGTGTATATGTCGCAGGGAAATGAGGATATCAGGGATTTCATGAAATCCCTAGGGATATGACGAAATCCCGGTAGATGTCGAATATTCTTGTTTATTACGTCTTCTTACTAACATTAACGAGTGATTTTTTAAAAAAATACCTCCATGTCCGGTTGATTCATGGCACTTTGTAAGAACCTGATAGTAGTCTTCAGCTGGAATAATTTCAATGATTGAATCTAATTCAGATTGTCTTTTCAGAATCAAAACTTTGACTGGCCAATAGTCATTATATCATATTTAGTTATAATAATAATATTGATGACGTGATTACGTGACTTATTCAAAATTGGCGCCGAATTATATGCTTCAACTAATTTAATTACATTTTCAATCCTTTCTGCAGTACACAACGGTTTATCTCTCTCTTTTTTTCCTTCCGATTTTTTTCGAATCTCCCGATCAAAGTCTTCTTTACAAACAAACTCTTTTTTCTGCTATGAATGTGTTTCTCTACTGGGGCTGGGTACAGCTTCTTCTTCAGTCACTACGTCCTACTAGTTCCCCTAGTGCACTAGTGGGTATTAGAGCGAGCGAGAGTAATGCATGGCTCCCTTTGTATTCGGCAGTATCCGCTTTTCTGACATTTTACTAGATTTAGTATAGTGAAACGACATATCACTGACGATATATTGGTATTTTGTCATATCACTAGATAATTTTAGTAAAAAGACGTAATAAACAAGAATATTCGACATTTACCGGGATTTCGTCATATCTCTAGGGATTTCATGAAATCCCTGATATCTTCATTTCCCTGCGACATGCGACATGCGACATGAAGACAGAACAGTGCCATGGGTGCAGGTACTCGTCGTAACGAACTTATGTGAAGAAGTTCATACAAGTTGATGATAACCCCGAAGGCCCTGATTCAGAGAAATTCACTACCTTGAGGTTTTTCGTTCGTTCTTAATACGAAAATAATGTAGTACCTACAAAACTGCTCAAATTCTTGCTTATTTTTATTTACAAATCGCTCTCAGTACCTAATCATTACTTCTGTCTATGACTGTGTAAGGTCCTAATTTATTAGTTAACTAATTTTTGGGAGTGAAATACAATAACTTTTTTTAAACTTTTTTTTTAAAAGGCTATTCCAGTCAGGGAAGTGTTTTTTTTTAAATTTTGTTGTTGGTCTTGTAGAAAAAGTTTCTGTATTTGAGCTGTAGAATCAATCCCTGAAGAAACTTAACTAATAAATTAGGACCTTTAAGTACTTATTACTTACTCGTACACACTAAAATAAAAAACCCAGGTAAACAAATATAAAAATATTTCGGTTTAATTTGCTGTTTACTTAATCCGCGAATATATTCAAATATTGGCCAAGGGTTCATGGCCATAGAAGTGGCTAAAGTGCCGACATAATAAGCGTTACACAAGATGCCGACAACGTGTCAACTATAGTGTCACCTGTACCTACGCGTGAAGTACCTAATCAAAGATTTGAACCGAACTTTTGTCTAAATAGTAAACGGTTTTAAATAAGTAGTTAACAGTTACGTTAACCCAAAAATAGCCTTCAACAAAAGGACATTATTATCCACAAAATTACCTGATAGGTATTGGATGAATTGTTTTTAGTTTTATGCATCACTTTTATAAAAAGCTCAGATATTACATGTGCCTAGCTGAAAAAGCATGCCATAACATTTAATGATTGCCTTTTTGATCATGTTCAAACTTAACTTGTTTGATTTCCTAGCAACTAAAATTAGAGATAATACTGAAAATATGTTTAGAGATAGGTTAGAGATGACACACACATGTTAGGCGGTCTAGATGAGTAGTAAAAGTTGCAACGTGTAGTGTAGTAAACATATAAGACACGAATAAATGTGTCAGTACATCATAGATACTGAGCTGGTGCCGTTTTCTCTAGCATGCCAGTTCTGGCTCCGTGTAAATTTGCTTTTAGTCATCAAACGCACCTCAAAGACGCGGTTGTTGAACGAAGCGAAGATGATGTCATCGGCAGCAAGCTTCGACATGTACTTGACGCCAGCGAAGTTGCACATGCAGCAGTTGTCGTCTGTCACAATGGAGTTCTTAGGCCTGTGCAAAAATATTTTTATTTCCTCCGACTGACAAAAATAATACTAACCCACCTATTTGCATGGAACCGGATAATGAGAGACTAAGCTATACCCACAATTTAAGTAATGTCCTATAAATTTTAGCTAGGTGACCATAATGAAGAGAAATCTAGGCAAGTTTTCAAAGCATCGGGCCGGTGAGATCAAATTAACACATAATCTAATCTAAACATTCTCGTTGGGACTTGGGAGGCGGAGGCTAAATCTTAGTGAAGATCATTTTGCTAGGGGAACAAATGCAAAAAAAAAAAAGTGATTTTAATTAGTGCCCGCTTATGTATTTCTCTAAAAATATTATATTTGTATTAAACGCTAAGATATTATGATTTTATTACGACTTTAAGTATAATTACAGTACTTAGCAATAAGTCTTGATATTATTCTATCAAACAGTAAATAACTATTGTAATTGGGCTTGCCAATATTACGTCAATAGTCGTTATTATTGTACATATATTATGACTAGCATTAATGTTTTATTAATAGTATAGTTATATATATATATATAGTTCTAGCAGTCGTTTCAACTTTTATAGTGTGAAATCCTAAAGTGATTTCAGTTTTATTTCTTTGACAATATTAATTTCGTTTCTACGTTCGGTACTTCAGTAGCTGAGATGATCTATCTAAATGTATAACAAAGCTTATGTTTTTTTTAAATATTATTTGTTTTATTCGCATTTATATGAGCTATTTGCAATACTTAAATATTAAGCACTATTTGTAAAGTAACATTGCTTATGATATCTAAAAAAATAAATAAGGTAAATAAATAAAAGGTAATACATGAACATATTACGCAAGCGAGAGATTGCACACACACTAAAATGTAGTATTCTTATAAGTACTAAAACGTTAACATTTCCACTAAACGTGTGCGCCCTATATTAAATTCCTTCCTTATTACACGTAAAACGTTGCTTAGAACGACAGACAATGGCGTAACTTCTCATGTGCGAAGGATGTTAACGTAAGTTACCGTTTCAACTGCACGGATTCACTAATTGTGAATCAAATTATCGTAACTTACATTATTGAAGTAATGCGACTTACGTATTACATCAATGTAACTTACAGTACTCGTAATACAGTCGTTTAATGAAATGAAAATCCATTCACGTATTGCAGTAGTTTTGATAAACATTGTTGTTGATTGTGGTGAAGCTAAAATAGTAAAACAAATGACAAGTGCGACTTATGGTACATAGAAGATAAGTAAATAAGTGATTTGCTGTGTCTAGCAAATCCTCAAAATCACATAGTCAACATCAAAATTGTCTTGAAGTTTCCTTCCTCATTAAATTAATGAAAGGTACTAATCTTAGATATGTAAAGCCAATACAATTGGTACATAAGGTACATTACTGTCATGTCCTCTATGTCAGACGAGAAATGACCTAAAATAAGGTAATAACCAATGCCGTAGTGGTCACTAGATTATAGTTAGATGCCATAATTACAAAAGTATTATATGTTTACATAAGTACAAGAAGAAAATAAAGAAACTTACCGACAGCAACAGCATGTCAAATGACGAGCCAACTTGCAAAAGCCCGTAAAACAGTGGCGGTACAGAACATACGGCCACCCGTACGCCGCTATGGACAGCCTCAGGTAGTGCATCGCATCCTCCAGGTTCATCCACGGCGGGGTCTCAGAAAAAACCTTGTTCACGTCTGTCGTGTAGATCGGTTCCTCGTCGTTCAACATTTGGATGCGGCGCATCTCTCGAGTCTCTCTCTTCTGTCGCACGCGCAAGAGAACGCAGCCAGCGACTACGTCTGAAGGGACTAGGTCGGTTGATCTAAACAGTGCGCTGAGAAGAGCTGTAAGCACGGAAAGTTTTTAAAAGAATAACACAGTACAGACGGCCTTTATTACCTTACATACTGTAATTTCTGGCTATTAAATTAACACAACATCGTTTACCTTCTACTTCAGTAGGTAACTATTACTAGTGTAATGGGCACGAACAAATTGCTCTTTATAAAAAAAACACTCTATAATGAAGGTCTTGTAGTTATTATAATTTAATTTTACGATTATTTTACAAGGTAGGTAAATTTAAACAGACAGTTTATGATTAAACATTGTTTATAAATAGATCAATACATGAAAATATCTGATCAATATCTATACTAATATTACGAGTTTATTATATCTATACTAATTTAGCTATATATTATTATCTATACTAATTTAGCCAAAGAGTTTGTTTGTTTAACGCGCTAATCTCAGGAACTACGGGTAAAGGTTTTAAGCTTTAAGGAAAAAATATTCTTTTTGAGAGCTTCCGTTGCGTGCGCTACGTACACGGTTAAAGTTACGCAAAAATGATGTATGACGGAATTGATCCCCTTTTAAAGTTCTGAAAAAATGTCCGTGACAGCATGTTATCTATCTTTTTGGGTTGACTCACTATAACCTTTTTAAGTTAATCAATTTTTTTCTAAAATAATGCATTGGTGCTAGCGTTCTTTTACTTTTAGAGCGAGGCATTAATGTAGTTTATTGTAAGTATTATTTTGAGCAGAGGCCCAATTCCCGTAATTTGACAATAGTCGCAATCCTGTGTTCATCCGCTCCCAGTAACATTACGATCACAAAGGGTATTCTCGTAAATTTTTAATTTTACGTAAAATTATCAAAAATATCAGAATATTTTGGTTTCTTCCATTTTCAGTCGCATTGCGAACTATAATTGCATTTTTTGGGTTTACGAGAATACAGTTTGTGATCGTAATGTTACTGGGAGCGGATCGACACCGGATTGCGACTGCTGTCAAATTACGGGAATTGGGCCTCTGGGGGAAGTGACATGGGTCGTTGTTATAGACATTAAGTGACAGATCGAACTCCACGCGGGCGCAGCCGCGGGCGGTAGATAGTAGTTCCGATGTAGATACTAATATATTAACTATCTGCCTAGAGGTTTATTTCTCACAGCACAAGGAACCGCTGTGTTACTCTGTTGTACGTAACATGAAACAGTTTCAATTTGAGGTACCAATAACGACATTACACAGGTTGTCCAACAAATCGACGTCAAGTTTTAACAGCGGTAACCTTTATTTCATATTATTACTAGGTGCCAGCGACTTTGTTCTCGTGTAGGTACAGGATGTTTTTATTATTAAGTAACGCTGTGATCTGCGGTGAACCACTCTTATTAAGAAAGGAGCTTTTTACTTTGGATTTGAAAATATTTTGGTTGGAGGTTGTATTTATCAGAAAACAACTCAGATATAGTGTTCCTTCGCGGTTAGCTTCAATAAATGTTGAGGCAAATTGCTTTGTGCGTGTCTTTGGATTTCGACTGTAAAACATGATCTTTTCGCTGAGGCTCTCCTGTTTAGTGGTGGAACGAAGATGGGGATATTACTTAGGTTGTGCAGTTCTATTGCACAGTCTCCGAGATGTATCTGGTAAAAACAGATAGTAGAGTCAAAGACAGACTGATTGCAGCGATTATCCATGTTTTAGATTTATAGTTTCATCTTATCAAGACAAGCTTTGCCCTCCTGATCCTCTTGCCTCGTTGCCTCTCAGTTGAATCTGTAGTCTCCAGCTGGTTTTCAGCGGATAAATCCCTAAGTTCTCGTCGGAAACGCGCGATCCGATGCCGCGAGGCTCCTTCTTACGGTCCGTGTCTTGAAATAACGGTATAAACAAAAAACTAAAATTGGTTAGGACATCGTTTTATTTGCTTGCCCCAAAATTTAAAACAGACAGAAAAATTCATAATCAATTATTTTTCTAAGCTGGCTTTGCTCGCAGTTTATATTTTTTGTATAAAAACCAGTACGCTGTTCCTAAACAGTGCGATGTTATTGACAAGTTTTGGATACGTTTCGTTTGCAATTTATATTTTTAGTTCTCACTTTAAAAATGATTTACCTTAGACAGGCGTTTTTAGAAATGTGTGTCTTATCTTTTTATTTTATTTTTTATTACGGTAAAAAAGTATGCATGGGTAGTCCTTTAAAGATACAAAACACTAATTGAAGTTCAAATCTATGACGCGACATGCTAAAAACTGTCGAACTTTTTAAGTATCGTTTGAAATAAACCGAAAAGCATATGGCTAAGTACTTTCAGTTGTTCAGATTTTTACAAATGTTTGACAAAGTTAACGGTAATTTTTATTTATTTATTATGTTTATACGTACGAACGAACAAACCATTTTGTAATACTCCTTCTGGTTCGGATCGAGTGTTTTTTAAATAGTCCCGTTATTATATAAAATAAACTACCAATTTTTTCATTTGTTTCACCCGCTGTGATTTCGCCAATCGAGTTGACAAAGCTGTTTCGGTAAAATAGATTCATATAAAAATAGACACCTTGTACATCCGTTACCCGATCGAGCTACACATTTTCATATCGTCGGATACGAATCTGAACAATTTCGCACCCCACTGGGTGTAACTTGATAGACGAGGAAGGCTACCACTAGTTTACTCTGTGGAGCATGAAATCGAAGGTATCGTGTGTTATGAAGTTATTCTTTGGTTTTAGTTCTAACATATATGAAAGCCTGAATCGACACGAAAAGAAAAAGATGAAGTTATGTTATATGTATTATAAAAGTTTGCGTTAACTAATTTATCAAAATAAAATAAAACAGAATTTTCATTATTAGCCCACGGCCTAATCCATTAGGGACTGACCTCTGTTGAACATGGCATAGGCCTCTCATTGAGCCCGAGACTCGGCTGTACTTTTTTCTCCGCTGCTCTAATCAGAAGGTACGATTCAGACTTGCACACCGAGGGGTTTTTAGAGCCTTTGACAAAATATGAACAACTAGCCGTGTAAAATACGTCAGTTTTCAATCTTTATGTATAAAATAAAGTCGGGTTACTTACACCATTTATAAGTCAAGAACGGCTGGACCGATTTTTATGATCTTTGCTTGTATATAAAAACCCCTGTATATAAAAAACAAAATAAGGTTGGTTTCACCATTTATAAGTCAAAAACGGCTGGACCGATTTTAATAATCTTTGATTTGTTAGATTTGTCTCCGCCCCGTACGAGGTTCACCGGGTCAAAGGTTTGACACAAGTTCATAGTAATTTTAATTTTACTAGCTGTTCCGACAAACTTCGTACCGCCCCTTCATACATTTTTTTTGTGATTTTTTCCGTGTTTTTGTAGTTATTCTGCCTTTATATATATATATAGATTAGGTTTACACGCCCGAACGTACGAAACAGTTCCGTAGTAGGCCTTCTGTACTAAGTATCGTATTTCCTACCATTTACTTAGTTCGGGATCGGGATCTTAGGGCGACTCCGATTTCGACTTGATTTTAAGTTTCAGTTTGTTTGCAGCTTATACGTAGGTCACACTATAAGTTTTGCGTAACTTAAAAAAACAACATGTTATAATCAAAATATTATGTTTATTGCTTTTCAAAATACTCTCCTTTACATTTTAAAATTTTTTTTATGCGATCGAACCATTTTTTAAAACAGGAGGATTCAGATCTGAAGGCATGTTTTCTACATGCTGATTGAACGCTATCACTGCGGATCGGAGTTGGTAAAAGTAAAACCTCTCATCAAAACTTTGATTTTGGGGAAAATACAGAAATCACAGGATTAGCTAGGTCGGGGCTATGCGCAAGATGGGTGACGAGTTGTACTTTTTCGGAAGCTAAAAATGGCTTTTTTTGTTGGCCGTGTAAAGTGAAGAAGCGTTGTCATGATGTAGAAGAACGCGGCTTTTGGATCGTCTTTCGCGAACTTTTTCTAACACCCTGGGTAAACAAATAGGTATAACACTCTTTTGATCTTCAAGTGGAATTGTACAGATGGGACCGGTAGCTGAGAAAAAAAACGCGATCATTTTTTTACCAACGTTTCTCGCCTGCCTCACTTTTGTTGGCCTGTTCTCATTTTTCAAACACCCATTCACAAGATTGCTGTTTATTTTCGGGTTCAAAACAATAAATCCACGTTTCGTCTCCTGTGACAATATCATAAACAGCATTAGAATGTCCGTGGTCATACTTCAGTAGCATATCTGTGAGCACCATTCCACGCGAGTCCGCTTGTGCTCCGCTGTCAGTTCATGAGGGATCCAACGACAGCAAAGTTTCCGAACTTTCAATTCTTCGTGTAAAATTTTCTGAAATTGGCTCATACCAATGGGGACAATTCGAGGACTATTGGGGAATAATCCTCGAATTGTCTCACAGGTAATCCGCGGGTTTTCTTTAATTAGCCGCTTAACGGTAGCCACATTATTTTCGTTGACGGCAGTTGAAGGCCGCCCTTCACGAAATTTGTCATGTAAAGAAACTCGACCTCTCTCAAATTCAGCAAACCATCGCCTCATGGTGCTCAAACAAGGTGCTTCTCTCCCAAAAGCATTTTGAAGACGAGCGGCACAGTCTTGCGGAGAGAGGGAACTTATAAAATTATAAAAAATCATCGCTCTAAAATCTTTTCGATTTAATTCCATTTTCGTTGCGGACGTAGAACTTTGATGTGTGATAAAAAACAATTGACAAATCATTTCCCGCTAACTGTTTTTTTATTACTAAGAAGGTTACAACGTTTAAAACAATATAACATTCGAAATTCAAATAGTTCCGATTAGCTAGAAGTGCAAAACTTTTAGTGTGGCCCATGTATGTATTATAACCGTCCGTACGGTAGAGAAAAACCAAAAGACATTGTACGACGTTTCTTTTTTGCCGTTACCTGTTTAAATTATAGATTATTTTATTATTTGTTATCGGCAAGATATCCGCCTATAGCACATACTTACTCTGTGAAAATTTCAAGCGGCTACTTATTACTACGAAGAGACAGACAGACAACAAAAGCTTAGACCTAATACCTAATACCCGTACGCTGGTATGGGGCCCTATAAACAGGGAGGGAGGCTCTGAAGATTTCTTCGTGCGGCGCAACTAATGCCTTTGGTTTATTACAGGTCTTTCCGGTAATCATCGATAAGCTTATTCGATTGAAGAAGAAAAAACCTTTATAGTGTATTTACAAAATAGCACCGAGGAATGAGAATTTATCTTAGGTGTACCCTCCACGTGTGTAGAGAAACGACTGGCGCACGTGTAACGTCTCCAATTACTTACTTAGTGTACTTTGAAACATGGATTCGCTGCAGGCGGTAGCAGTTTATTACAACAAAAACATTATTCTGTGTTAAAAGGATTGTAAGGAGAGTAATGATAGAGAGCCACAGAGAGTGGTATAAATAAATCACCACAATTATTTAGGGATAGGTTTTCAATTAGCTTTTTACTTTAGTCACTGAAGATTTTACAATACGTATTTTCGATAAATCGCTTTTATTTGTCTCTATTGGTCCTCTGGGATTAATGGCAGATACGGCAATTCTTAACATATCGAAACTACATAATTTGCAGAGTAAAACTGTTCCGTAAAACAAACTTCATCATCATCATCATTTCAGCCACAAAACGTACACTGCTAAACATAGGCCTCCCCCAGTGATTTTCAGATTGGCCGGTTGGAAGCGACCTGCATCCTGCGAGGCTATCTCAGGTCGTCTGTCTAACTTGTGGGTGGACGTATAGGCATACTAGCACTCAGCAAGGCATTTCACTCAGGGGCAATTTAATAAACACTCCGTTTCAGATGTGGTCCCAGTATCAGTGAGTGTGTGAGCATTGATCCTAAATGCAACTGGAGCGCGAGTAATGTAACAAGCTTCCGATTTACGATCCACTTCTAGTCACTGACACCTTAACCGCTTGAGGTTGCAGAGTTATAAGATAACCGTTTGCTAATATTAATTTAAGTAGTTACAGCTTCTACCCTCACGAAGAACCTAGGCCCTACGCAGTTGAACTCGCGTAGAGTTTTTGACTTCAAAAAGCAAGCCTACTCTGGGGTATGCAGGTAGGTCCTACAGTATTTATGGTATTTGGTATTTTTTTGTCGACATCTCTAGAATAAGTACTTAAGCAATTGGAGTTATTTATCAAAGAAATCTTGAATCAAGAATTGAAACTTAATCAAAATAAAATTTTCCTTAGTCTATCGTAAAACTTTCTGCTTTAAATCCATCCTATTTTCCTTCAATCCGGCTATGAAAATAGTTTCGCAATAGTATTTGTGAAAGGAAAATGCGCAGTTCCTTCGATTTATTTACAGAGTGAATAAACTTAGTTGTGGTACAGTCCACTGCAAACGTATATTTTATTCCTTATGATTATGACGCAGCTGCTTTTTGCAAGAATAATATTCATTTCTAGCAAATAGCATTTTAGATGCTCTCATAATAGAGTAGATGTATGATCGATATTATGTTTGCGTAGACTTGGGATTCCCACACAAAAACTTCCATCCTTAGATTCACGCTCCTATTACAGGTAATTTTTGAACTATCCTTTGTTAATGCAGTTCATATCACATCTTGAATCAAATACTTTAAGAAAATGTATTTTTCATTGCGCAGACTTTAAGCAACAGGCTTGATGTAACAACATATTTTGACGATTGTCAGGTAGTTTTTAGTAGTGATTAGAAGTTGTCTAGTGCTGTTCCTAACTATGAACACAGCGGTAGTAGGATTGAAACGCGCAAGCAAATCTCGTATGATAAGCACAGTTACGAGCTTTATTACCTATCTGAGTTATGGATGTTTATAGGTAATTAGTAATATTTTTCGCTTTCGACGTCGTAGTACATCTTATAATTAGAGCATTATCACACTGTCAATTTGCGGGCGGATTCAAAGCGAGGCGTGAGTGCAGCGAACTCACAGCGACAGCGCAGTGGGGGTCGCCGCGAGTTCGAAGCGAGCGCGCAAACACGCTGTGAAAAGCTCCGTACATTTTCCGAAAAAACGCCGTCGACACGCCGCGAGCTGTCCGCGCAACCGCGGCGAGTTTACGGTCAGCCAGTTGCGCTCTCAAAGCGACCCTCAGTAAAGGTAGGTAGTTGATTCTTATCCACCTTTACCCTTATTTAGGTAATTGATCTGATTATTATTTTAAAAATAAAAATGAAATTGAAATTTACCTGCAACCTGTTGAAAAGCTTCTTTCCCATGCTCGTCCCTCTTCAACCAGCAGAAGGCCCAACGGAATCTCCTAGACCAGAGTCCAGTGACCTTCTTGTGGTGCCTGACCTGGTTAGGCGTGTCCACCATGTCGCCGTAGCTGACGGAACCCAGGGGGTCGAATACCATGAAGAGCCCGAAGACAGTCAGAGCTAGCTGGACCCAGTTGAAGAGAACTATACCTGATGAAAAGATGGAAAGGTTAATTTTACAGAGTATTTACTTAACCTACATACACACTACCTGAAATATATTCTGTCTTTATCAAAGTTTAACCAAGTGAAAGTTTTGAAAACACTGCTGGGTCTTTCCTCAAAGGTATTTCCTAAACTCTTCAACCGATCTTCGACTTATAAATTACTTTGTAGTTGCACCATATTTTCTTAGGTCTACATTTTCTACGTAACGTACGTACCTACGTCTAGCCATGTAGCCTACCCATCGTGAGATGATTTGGGCCCACATATTTGGATGCATCCTACACACAGTTATAGAACAACGTTTCAAACCAGGATTAAACTAAGTCTAGATTTAAGAGTTGTGCAAGTGAGTCTTGAAAACAAAAACACCCGACTCGAATTCAATCGATTTAAGAAAGCCCACAAGAAGGAAGCGTATATTTATGCTTTTATAATTCCGTACTTCAAAGGGAACAACGGAAGTACAGAACCCATAAAGAAATACTTTGTTATCTGTGGTTATCTGTTCGTCTGTCAAGACCCTTTTTAACAGGCATCAACAACTTTTTAATGGTATCAAGTTGAAGTCAATCATCATAATCTTTGAGCCATAGGATGTCTACTGCTGAACATGACTCCCTCTCCCTGCCTCCCTGACTGACCTCCTCCAATGACTTCCAGATTAGTTGAAATAAATAATAAGTTGAAATTAAAGTTTACCGTTCCTTGGAGTCAATGCTATTAAAAGAAACGGAATTAAAAGAACATACGACCTACCTAAATACCATACTTAAATAGTAGTTTTAAAGTCAGGCGGAGCTTGTTGGTTGTTGTCCGGTAAGTTGGTTTTTAGAGATAATAAACAAAAAAAAGTATTTTACTAGTATCCTTGTACAGTCTTTCTTTTGAGGTTTAATACATTCCTTAACTCCAAGAGGTTTCTTGCCAAGTAAACTTAGTAGACATCGACGCGTCTTCCATATTTGTAAAAACTCGTTTATGTCTAAACGGTATCCCGTTGGTGGCAAAGTTAGTGAGCCTCAGCTGACTTTTTAAAAGAAAAACTAAACAAGTATAATCTTCCTCGTATAAGAGTATCTGTAATATTATTAGAACACTATTATAATGGTAATTTGATAGGCTATTGTCGGTCTGAGAGGTGGGTGTTCGTTTGAAACCAAAGCTGAGCAGCTCCCAGACGCTTGGTATCAGTGATTCAATATTGTTGAAAGGTGATAATATATCAAATAAGACTCCGTTTGGTGTACAGACAACAGTTCGTTAACCTACCACAAAACGTCAAATTCTCTCAATTGATGTTGATCTCTACATGTCCGGCTTAAAGTTGAAAATCGGTTCAATGATCTTTAACTTTTTGGGTAGGTTGACCTGACGTTGACTGTACGACAATGATTATACAGGAAACAGGAGTATGGTGTGTATTTTTTTGCTTCTGCTATAAGTATACTTCACCTACCATAAGTTCAAAGTTCATTTTTTGCCTTCATAAGTACAAAATACCTACATCATATACTATAGCAAAACTATCGAGGTGTGAGTAATTTACGAAGTAATTTTTACATACTAATAAAAAGTAAGTAATGCAGTAAATACGACAGTTAGTTGAATTGGTTTTAAGACATGCACAAGACCAATTTATAACAAACCATAGTATGATCCGAACATATTGATACATTTATATTTGTCTCAACGTCAAAGATTCGTATAAAGGTTAAGATTTAATTTAATAGTATTATGTGAATGCAACTAGCTCAACTAATCTTGTTTAAGCTAATAGGATATGATGAAGCGCATTGTTTACTAAATAAGCCGGCCAGACGAACAATGTTCAAGTTGCTAACTTTGCAACACTATAAATTGCACATTTCCTGTTTATTGTATTAGCCAAGATATAATTAGTATTGGTTTGAGTTAGCTTGTAAGCTAAAAGATTTGATTTGATTGATTATTTACGCTGCATTTAAAGATTTAGTGTTAAGGTTCTTAATTGTACCCTGCTACACAGAGGACACCGCACCACGTCCTTTCTCTGTGTATATATAAAAACTCTAATATTACAAAATCACCCCGTCCCGGAACGCTACCGCAAGTGGGAACTGCGAGGAGTCCGTGGTTTCTAGTAAGTTCTTTAATTTTATTAGCGAATAGGTTAGCTCTTGACTTAGGCCGCGGCAGCACTGCGCTCTTGGCGGCGTCGATACTCGCCTAGCGCGGTGCGGCCGCAGCCTTACGGAGGAGCATAAGCTGCGTATCTTGCCCTTCCATCAGGAATAGAAAAAAAATGGGACGGTAGTTAGTACCTATCTATGTAAGCAAACTAACTCTACCTACACCAACCTACAACTGGTTCATTGTCCGGCGTCGCACCGAGTGCAGGTGACTTCAAGTAAGTTGGGTTGGATTTTAAAAAGTTCTTGTTCGATATTTGGTCAAGAATACTTAACTCTCCGGTTTCTTTCTTCAGTCGAGTAATGAACGAAATCAAAATAGTAAGGTTTGATCTGAACGCTCAGCGATGAAATCAAAAGTACTGGATTTTGGAATTTGACTCTGATGTTTGGCATTCAATATCTATGATATTGAATATGTTATACATATAATAACATTAACGTGAGCTAGGCTTAAGAGGGAAACAATGAAATACCTATCTTTATTTAATCTAATTCGTCTAATTGGCTCAGTTTTTGCTAAATTTGTGCAACTCGTTACATCTACCATAATTTGTCGCCTTGATGGTAAAATACTGGTAGTTTTGTACCCAAACCAATAACCCATGAACGAGTGGCTTGCTTGACCCTTCACGACATGCGATAAAAAAATTATGGAAACAACAGTATGTCAAGCTTAAACCGCCTATACGTGGCTGTGTAACAATATAATTTCCATTGTGTCTCGTTTTCAAGGCCTGGCGGGTTAAGCACAATAATTTTAGAACAAATCAATGTTTGTATGACTTCTTATCGACTAAATAATGTTGATAAAAATTGCCATGAAAAAGGTATAAGAAAAGTTACAAATACTTTTCAGCTCGATCAAACAGTAAGTAGGTCTTAAGAGACGTGAGATCGATCATTTCTGAAATAGACAGAAAACTGTGGCACAAGCGAATAACTAGTCCTCAATTTTATTAGTTAGCTTCCTTTTCGGAGCTTATTCTACTGCTTATAGATAAAAGTTAAGTAATATAATGAAGTGTAATGTAATGTAAAGTAGTATAATGTAGTTGTAATATGTATCTTTATAAAGCGTAATTTTTTGTAGATGAATTGATGAATGATTGTAGAAGATGTAAGATACAAGACATAAAAATAGATTGCATTTTCATTAATGCAATTCAAAATTTTATGCAAATAGTGTTTTTCTAATGGCGAAAGAAATTTTTATTAAACTGCCTACAAAATTGGAAGACATGCATGCCTCTTAACATATTTAGAAGTAAAATTAAGCTTACTGATAAATAAATAAATATTGGACAACATCACATACATTGCTCTGATGTTATTATATTATTTAAATTTTAAAAAAAACATTGGTATCATTTAATGCATTTTCATAATAAATACAATTTAACATTATGCATTATTTTGAAATTTTTGTTTTATTTAAATTTAATGATGGTTAAAAGAAAGATTTGTTATAATAAAGACATTTGCACACCAGCACAATTTTCGGTAGAACGTAACTGAAACTGACTCCATTTGACTTGGTTTAATTTAAGAGACCAACATTTTACTCACAATTAAAATATATATGGGTAAGTACATACCACAGATTAGATAATATTAACATTACCAAATAGCGGAAACTACTGTAGATTGTATTAATTATTACGCTACGTACGTAATAATTATTTATTTCTGATAGAGCTATTTTAAAAACTGGGATAATTCTATTCTGTCCTCCGGTCAAAACTCATTGAAACTCTATTCAATTCTGCTGCCCTTCTGTTTGGCCTTGGTTCTTATCCAAGTTTAATAGGGTTTGATAAATAATGGTAAACGAAACAGTTCGTTTCACTGCAAGTTGGTAATGGGACTTAAGTTGTGATTGATAGCACATTGATAGCACTCATGCAAAGTAACTACAATCTAAGTATAATAAGTTTATAAAAACATTTTAATATATTATCATTAGACTTCATTAACGCTTGCCATCAGGTGAGATTGTAATCAGATGCTCTAACTCAGTCGCAAATTAAAGTAGAAAAAAACATGGTTGAGATGGTTGAGGCTACTTGACAAGTATAAACTATATACAATGTATGTAGATTAAGGGTAGGTATGCATTGACTTTGAGGCGACTTAACAGATTTGCTCATACATGTTTATGCGTAGATATAAATGTTTATTTGTATGAATTTACTTAAATAAATCGAAGAACCGCAATTTTTAACTTTGACTTATTAGACTTTTTTTTTGACTAGGTACATTTATTTGACCTTATGAAAATTTTAATTACTGTAATTAATTACATAATTAAAATTTTATATGCTATTTATGATAGCGAGACACCGTAACGTAGTAAGATTTTTATATACTATGTATTTACGCAAAAAAATATTTCCTTATCATCATTTCAGCCATAGAACGTGTGGACGTTCAGCAGTGGTGCTGAACATAGACCTCCCCCAGTGACTTCCAGATTGGCCGGTTGGAATTACGATACTTAAAATCTCAATTACAGTAGTGTCATAACTTACTTTGTATAACGATGCTGGAGAACCGATCTTCAACAGAGCACTCTATGACCTCGCAGAACATCCACATGGTACCCATCGCGTTCAATCCCACCTCTGGGAACACCAGTAGCACCCTGAAAAAATACTTTATATAAGTAACATCCCTACAGAACCATCAGTAATAAGCCGAAAGGCCTAACTATGAGTTCTTCAAACACTATTACTTCGACCTTGTTTTGTATTTTCTTGTTTGATGTAAAACTGTTTAGTAGTTAAAAAAAATTAACGATATTTGTTAAACCTTGAGGTGTCTAGATGAACTGTACGAATAGCATAATGATTACTTCTGAGTCTGACAAAAGATTCTACACAACATTTCCTACAAATTTAGTTTTATTTATTTTTAATATCTTTTGGAGCTGTAACAGGGTGTTGACTCTAAGCATAGCCCCCACCCTTGAGGACGTTTAGTATGCTCATCTAGATACTTTATAGTCTGTCGTAATTTTTAAAACTACACGAATTATTTTCCCATGATTATTCGGCTTAATTTAATACGGACTGTTTAGAGTTTACGATTAGGCTTAGGGCCATTTGCAATTTGTGCTCCTAATTGGCCTACACAAAGTTCGCCAAGTCGCGATCTCTACTAAAAAACACGTCTACCCTATCTTATTGTGAATTCGCCAAATGTGACCAGTTTTTATACGACCTGCGTACAGTAGACCAAAAAAGTGGTCTATCACCCTAAGGTTGCAAAATGAAAATTACTCTGACAGTTACTAATGCTCTCTTTCTATGACGTCAAAAACAAATACATAAATAAAATGTCAAAATTGTGCATCTCTTTCATTGTTAAAAAGGTTAAGTCCATGAGTTCAACCTTATCGCTATTTTACTTACACATTAATTTTTTCCAAAAATGGTTGACCACTTTCTTGGCCGATCGTACCTATTGTTTAGACTATATCGACAACTTTAGAGGTACTCTTGATCTATTAGTATTACACAATAGGGTTGTTTACACCATTCTTAAATAATTCTAAGACAACATTTAATAAAACTGTCACCTTAGTGTCGCCTTATAACCCGGCACATTATAACATTGAAAAAATCGATTTTTAATTGTTCCAAAATCAATAAAAAGTTTGTCCGTTGAGTTAGGTAAACAGTGACGCCATAGTTTGTTAAGCAGTAGCGTTAAGACAGTTTTTAAAAAGTATGTGAATTGATTAGTGGTGTAAAATACCGTTTTAGCGTATACAGAATACAATACACCTAAGTGTAATGTATTTAGTGCTAAACGCAGATTTTGCGAAGTAATTGGGAAACCTAAAGAATAAAAAATCTAAAGGTTTCAATTTAAAGCTCATTGTACGACACAATTATTAACGTCACTGAAACTTTCTAGACTTTTATTGAAAATACCATCTTTCAACTATTTAAAATTCATTCATTTATTGCATGCTTTTATTGCCTTTAAATTCATATATTATGTAAATACGAGTATTTCGATTTTTGTAACATTTATTATTATTACGTATAAACATATTCCCAATTCATTTATTAGACCACGTCACCCTGATTTCTGCGGCAATTAAATCAAGTAAGTATAAACAGTCTTTGTTCGCCTAGACTCCAATTAGTGAGTACAGTACAGTGGAATGATTATAAGAATCTCAAACAATTTTATAATTGGAGCTTGTAAGCTAATATTATCACTTATTCGTGACAAAAAGAGCGGAAATAACGTTTTAAAATAACAGTGTCATGTTAGATAACAGTGACACAACGATTTTGATATCATAAATTTCTTTTGCATGTTTTTTAAACCCCCTGGTTACAATAAATATTGTATTACTTATTATGAATGCACGATTTCTAAATAGGTTTTTATGTAAGTAAGTGTGTTGGGAAACTATAATGCTCGCATTTTGATTTGTGATTTGCATTTATATATACGTCTTACTGCAGGGCACAGGCCTCACCTTAACTATAAGAGTGGTATGTAGGTACAAGAACAATAAATATATTTTGCTACCAAGCTAATAATAATATTTTTTACCTACTTAAGTTTAATTGTGAAATGTATTCGCTATTTAAATTAATTCATTTCTAGGTATGTGACAATGATCTGAGGTAAACTTTTAATAAACAGACGGCCCTCATTCCTCTTTTCCTTTCTTCCCAATCAATTATGCCTATGATGATAGGTACTCTGATAAATCATGTACCTAAAGACACGTCACATGCTAAAATCTATCAAGTCGCGTATGTTACTGTAGTACGAGTAGGTTATAATGAAAGAAATAAACATACACAAGTCATACGTATGCAGCCGTAATATACATAAGCAGCCTTCTATGACTGCTATATCACTTCGTAGCATAGCATCTTTACGTCTTGCTACTGTCACTACTACGAAGACATTAAGGAACAAGATCATCATCATCTAAATCAGCCGGCATCAGTCCATTACTGGACTTAGGCATCACCCTATTATTTGTCTATAATTTTGGTGCAAGCAGCTTTGCTTATATTATTTCTTTAACTTCAGGGACTTGGTAAATGCAATGTAGGGCGCCCTTGTCGTTGCATTTTCCAAGTCGTAGTCTCCACTAAATAACTACGGTACTATGGCAAATGTGACCAGACCTATGCCACTTAAGCTTGCTTATCTTAGTACAGTATCCTAATATAGTAAAACGACATACTTAAAAGTTGAAAAACCTTACTTGAAGAGTAGTAACGGCGACACGAGTTTCCTCGAGTCGACGTCGGTGATGGTGCCTCTCGCGGACTGTTGCGCTAACGCAGCTAACAGCAGCATTAGAGCTGCTTGTAACGCTAGTGTACCGCATAGGTAGAGCCGCACGAAGGACCCCCCATGCCAGCCCTCGGTCCGGCACTGCCATGTCACTGGGTACAGCACCTCCACCACTAATGCTATTAACACCAGCCTGTTGACAATTTCATAAAATGATATATATAATGTTAATAATGAGAACTTCAATAAAATTAATAAAACATCTTGGATATTGGATTGGATGGTTTTGTTGTTAGTATACTCATAGATATAACGTAACCTACTCGTATAATATACTAAGGATTTCGGTCAAACCAAAAACGATTTTTGTTTATAGAACGGCAGATTTTTTTAGTCCTAAAGTAAATATTTAATTGTTCATAAATAACAGTAGAACCGCGTAGCTCTATTCTGTGAGTAGAACCCTCCCTAAAAAATTCGATTAATTTTGATTTCACCTTGCGTGTATTTAAAATTGTAAGCGATTTATTACTTAGGTACATTACTGTAATATTTAGGCACTACTACCTAGGATGTTCCACGAGATTAAAACATGTTATGCTTAATTTTCTGGCGAAAATACCTTCGGGCGTTTTAATTTGTTAATTTAACCGGTATAGCGTAAATACGATATGTTATTTATAACTAAACCCGAAATCTTATCCTGAAATGGAATTGGCGATCCTCCGTTTATCCTAAGCTAACATTAGAGTGAACGCTAAATTTGAATTCGCAGTTGGCAACTGTAGCAATGTAGGAGGCAATCAAAAGGATGAATATGGGACAATTTAAAAGCCATTACTGAGCAATCAGCCGATTTGCTAGAGGCCCGAAGGTCACTCTGAAAGCGGCCATCAATATTGGAGCGGGGAAAGTTCATTCATAATAACGCAGCAACAAGTGATAGGAAAGCTCTAACGGTGCTGTAAGTATTATAACCTTTTTGTTGATTAAAGTGTAATGCTGCTCTCGTATAGGATCACCTATTATTTTTATAAGCTTTCATTATAGGTACTTGTGACGTGTCGTTAGCCTCAACCTTGACGATGAAGTTCAATATTACATAATCAATACGTCCACCGCCCCCAATGAACTATTTTCGTCAACGATCCTGATACAGAAAACATCGAGAAAATTAAATTAGTTAAATAAACAAGAGTAAGTAAAACACCAGCGATAATGAATCTTTGAAATAAGAGAAAGGCGATGACAAGAGTTTTAAATGGATAAACATCGCTTGAGAAGGGTTTAAGGGATTAGGTATTAACAAGGATTTCCATTAATTGTTTTGTAAGACAAGGTTATATCGGGGTCGTCTAATAAGAAACAAATACAATACTAACGCAGCTTAGGTATTATTACAATAACAAAATCTTCTATTGCTTTTATTGTTTGATAAGTTGTTGTTTGATTACTTTTGTTTACTTATATACTTTTCTGTTTGAGGACAACGCTTATATTAATGCCATATTTTAGTAAACTACGAATGTTATAACAAATTCAGCAGTAGTATTTAGTAGTACAGTTTAACAAAATAAGGAATATGTTCGTTTTAAAATATGTATACAAAATGGTAATAATTATTAAAATTGTTGGAGGTAAACACTTATTCTAATATGTAAATATAGCAGAAGTATTTAGTAGTACTTTTAAACAAAGTAAGAAATATGTTAGGTTTAAGATAATGTATACAAAATGGTCATAATTAATAAAATTGTTGGCGGTAAATACTTATTATAATATGTTATGTTCAAAAAACTAAAACACTCGCTTAGCTCTTCCTACCCCGGGTCTATCATTTAACCTTCGGATGCTTACTGGTAACAATTGATGAGTTCGACTAAATAACCATCGTGTGGCTCGCAAAGCATATCAGACCGAGAAAAATATTGTAATACCATAAAATTTATTTACACTTGTATAGTTTAAAATTGTTACGACGGTTTAAAGGGGTCGTCCGAGCAAATGACCATCAGCATTAATTTAATTACTACCCTGTACGGCACGCCAAAGAGACAAAGGATCGAAAATCATGAAAAATTGTCAGAAATAATCAATAATGCACAAATTCAAAAAAATGATTAGGCCAATTTTGAGTATTTTCAATTTTGTATCGATTAGTCAAAGCCAAAAATTAAGTTAAGGATTAGTTACGGAGGAGATGCATAGAATACATTTTTATCGACGTAGTTTAAGAGCCTGTTTTCGTAAATATAAAACAGAGTAAATACAAATTTTAAACGATGATTTTAAAGATAAAACTTCAAAAATTATTGTTATATCTTTCAATTATTTTTATATACCTAGGTACACTTTACATAAGGAGTAGAAAGCTGCTAAAAAGTTAGGATAAATGAGTTTCGGTGCAATGGGGTACGGCCTTAAGTAGGTTAGAATCGACTGCGTATTAGATTTTATAATTTCATTTGATTTAATTGGATTTTAATAACGTTCACTTTACATAAAAACTTTAGTTGTAAAAACACATACAATAATTTTATTTATTATTATGATTACTTAATATAAAATTAATTTTTCATTATACCATTAAGTAGTAACAGTATAACATTCATATCGAATAAATTATTATTATACAACTCTTTTTGTGTATCGTTTTATATTTGATATAATTTTGTTATATTATATAGATGCATCATTCGGTATAACTATTATTTAAAATAATTATGCTTCATATTACGAGTAACTGATTTAATCTTGAATTTATTAAAATATACAATTGATTTATCAGCAATTATTTAAAAACCCGAATTTGAAAATTTTATGACCTAAGTAATAAAATTATGACTAAGAAAATTATGAGATAAAGTAAAGAAACTAAAAGAGCTTATAGGAATTGAATTTTATATAAAAGAATACATATTTAATAAATGGTTTGATTATTATACAAAATTAATCTTAAATTTATTAATTGGTAAACTTTAAGTTCTTACACTTACCAAAAGAGAGTTATATAATTTGAATATTATACAAGATAAGATAATAATTTTTTTTTTTTTTTAATTTAATATTATAGGAATAGGTAATTTGTCTCAAAATTCGTTTATTGTAACACAAATACTGTCATATCAAATGAAATGATGTTATTTGATTGTACGTGTTTGAAATAATATACGATATGGTACTATAACATCTATTTATAGTATTATACACACTCGTAGTAAAAACGTGTTAATAAAAAATATTTTACTGATATAAATGCTTTATATCCGTAAAATATTTTTTTTCCTTTTCCTTTTCTTCTTATTTCCGGCAATATACACAGTTCCAGAGGAATGCGAGACAGTCTTTTTTGCTCTGGCCCCAAAACAAAATAAACGTGGCCGGAGCAGCGAATAAAAGATAGTTTAAGCTGTCAATAAACCAATTTAAAAAAAAAACTCTCAAAAAACGATGTTCAATTGCTTTAATACTACATGTTGATTACTTAAATAAAAAGATGTTGTTTGAAATCTGCTGGTCCATTCGCTACGATTTAATTACATAGGAGGCGTGAAAGCGATGACGTCAGAAGGTCTGCGGTCTTCAAAGGAGATCAAAGAAAGCCGATAATACTGAATGGAGCTGTTCATAACTTGTACAACTAACTATCAGGGTGTGAGCACAAGACTTGGCCATATAAAAACAATGTAAGTACAAGTTTGTTTGGCACTGGTCCCATTCCTGAATTTAGAAATGTTTTCTTCAGTAAACAATCTTTGATTTATAACGTACTTGTATTGCTTTTTTCCATTGCAATGGTTTACGAAAGTTTTTATTTTTTTAGTAAAAGTCTGACTTTTAAGTAAAATTTTAATAATCATTCTAAGATTTATAATTTACACTGTCAGAACTTTTTGCAGTTTACAACTTTTGCGAATAGGTACCTAAGTAAAATAAAACTTTTTACAACTTTGTAAATTAAACGTGAAGAGCATAAACAGACGTATTTTATTAAGTTCTAGTCGTCTGATAATTATGCGCTTCGAATAACTATTTACTTACTTAGGAATATAAAAACTGCAATAATAATATTTAACTACCTATATTAGAAGACAAAGACATTATATTTCAGGAAGGTCAAAGAGGAATGTCAAGGTATACTGATGGAAACATTTTCAACATTCGTCTGATGGTCTCATCTTTATGTCACAAACCACAATAACATTATTTGCGGACAAAAAATGGCATGTCTGACTAATACAATATCTGTGTTTGTAGCTTTATCAGAATATGAAAAATATTTAATAAAGTTGGCGGAAAACTTTGAATTTTTTATAAACAGCAAGAATCGGAACGTGTAACCAGATTGGTTGTTTTCTGTGAGATGAACGTCTTCCTGTTTGCTGTCACTGATACTAGTAAGAAGGTACTACAACAAACCGACCTCTGAGTAATAAGTAAAAAATAATAAGAAACATTGAAATTTAGGTTTTTAGGCTTCTTGAATTGCATTATTTCATAATTTGCCGTAAGAATCTACTTTTTTAACTTGCGATCAAGTTATCTGTAGCGTGGTTGCATAGTCGCGCCTATGCCAGCACGGGAGTTACAGTGTCGCGGGTACTAGAGGCGACACGAGCAATTAAAGCGCCGTCTGAGTAAAAAAAAACTGTTGTTTAATAGTATTTTTAAGTTTTTTGGAATATCAAGAACCTACTGTCTTATATTTTTTTAGATCATAAATAGATAATACCTTTTGTTTTTAAATATTTTGCAAAGTACGATTTGACAGAACGCCTACAAGGACGGCGCTAGTAAGATCAAACCGCGTGATAATAAATTTCTTGTAAAGTTTATAGCAGACCATCAATCAGCGCGTTGCCGCAAGCGCCGGTGGTGTGTAAGTGATGCACCAGCTTTAAGTGGCCGTGCACCTTTTTTCAGTGCAAAATGGAAATACAGTTCGATGCTTGTGTGCGTCTATGATGCGGGATAAAGCGTCAACAATGTTGATGCTTTACAAGATAATATTGCAAATTTATTAGGTAGTGGACGTCCTACCTAGGTTTAAAAAACGATCGGTTTTGCGCGCTTGATTTTATAGTTAATTTTGACTTAGGTTTAATAATTTTTTTTTTGTTTTTTACATAAAATAAAAATAAAATAATATTAATTAATAATTAATTAAATAATTCAAAAGTATACTTAAAGATTATTAGATTTATTAGATCTTATAATTCATAATTATTTTTTTCTGATATATTTTGTAAGAAAGTAAAAAAGTATTCAACCTATATACAAATAGACCATATCTTCAATTAAACTTTAAAATCGAATTGTCAGGATAACTTGTTGTCTCTTGTAAACCGATGTTCAAACGTAACTTGAACGTCATTTTTCTGAAATAAAGGTAGTTCTTTTTGGTTATTTACTTTTATTTTTGAAATTATACGAAAAATCCATTCACACTACGTGCAAGAATAAGAACTAATCTTTTAAAATCACGTGTTATTTTGTTTCAATTATCATTCACGTCTTTACAATCAGAGAACAAAATGTACGGAAATACGACGATTTCTAGGACGGCCTCTTAAGGTGACCGCGCACCTATCAGCACCGCAGTATCCGCACGGACCGCAGTGGAATTTAGAATTCTTTGTATGAAATCGTACGGAACCGCGCTCACATATCAGCCGCATCGGCCGCTTTATACTGACTCTCAGAATGCGGATGACGTCATTAGACTCGGTGCGGTACGGACGCTGCGGCCGATGGGTACACCCGTATCGAAATTCATAGCACTAAGCGAACGTCCATTCTGAATAGAAATTTTGTTAAAATTATAAAGGATGCGATGCGGATAGTGCGGGTACTGCGGGTACTGCGGCGCGTGCTGTGTGACGAGGTGCGTGAGGCCAGCAGTAAATCCGATGACTGCGGTGCCTGCGAGTACTACAAGACCTTTAGACTTCAATGTCACCTGATGGTAAGGTAAGTGAATGAAGTCTAAGGTGGAGCACGGTTACTCAGTAAATACGCTACCTATCTCGATCTTAAATCAAACAAACCAAATGTTTAGCGGTTAAAATAAACACGACGGTGCATAGTAATAGAATTAATAGACGTTCGCGCCAAGCTCTCTATCACATGTAGCAGATTGCAAGCACAGAATAAATGATAGTACCCACGAGTCTGTGATAGAGCGAAGCCACCAAAAAGTGATCCAGTTTATATTTCACGAGTTATGTTACCTAAATGCATAAAGACGTTATCAAGTATGATAAATCTATAGTGGTCTGTACAGTAAGAAGTCTACAAAATGTAAGCTGCATTGCAACTTCATCAATGTGATAATAGTTAACCGTGTCAAGTTTATAAGCTGTGAATTAACATCCGCGTGCGGAAGCTCTAATAATAATTTATTTTCCTCGTATTATTGACGAATAACGAACATAATATAAGTTAAATACTTAAATACAATGAGTATAACTTCGATCAAGAATACACTATATCTAGTGTATTCATAGCAAAACCCATTAATACACAATCATTTCACATTTATACACAGATATATCGATATCTCGAAGGAGTATAAATGTGAAATGATTGTATATTAATGGGCTTTGCTAAGTCTAAATAGATTGATGTTTTAGCAACAACTAAAGCGCCACCACAGAATTCACAAAGCGACTTACACAAAAGTCATGCTAGAATGGACAAAAACCACTGGACAAGGTTTTTTATTTTATTCGATGACAAAATAAAAAAAAGCTTGTCCAGCCAGGACTGGAAGAAGAGGGCAGAGGCCTACATCCAAGCTCGGATCATCAAAACGCCACCATGATGACGATGATGAAAGCGCCAAGCCGCATGACTTCTCGTCAGTGTCGGAGCGACATCTATTTAACCCGGATCACGGATATACACTTCTTCTTCTTCTTCAGTATATGTGTTGATCCACAACCACATGTCCAATATGTCTCTTGAAGCTCTTTCTAGCTAGCTAGCTGGAAAAAGCTTCAATATGAGCTCATATTGCGGCGATTCTTGTGGGGACTATCCTGTCGTCCGGATATACTTGCATTGTATAGCGGTAAAATCGGTGTTTATTTAAGAAAAAAAGGGTTTTATTTTCCAAACTTGTTTTACAATTGGTATGTTATGTATGAAACGTCTCCAGAAAGAAATAATTATGCTTGTTTTGGAGATCTCTCGCTCTCTCGCTCTTACTCTTACTACTTGTTCTTTAGTCTTAGCTTATGGAAAGTAATAAAAACTCTGAGTATCTATTACGGTTAGAAACGCATAGTAGGTATGTCAAATGCCCCATTACAATAATTTTTGGACGGCAGAGAGGTAAAGCACACGTATTGATGATAAAAAAAAGTTGCTTATATTGACATGTTTTTTTGGTTTCATCTAACATGTATCGAGCAAGATTGTTTGAATCATATTTCAAAACGCCAGTGTATATGTCAATACCTACTATATACTATATATACCGGGATATAGGGGGGCTATTTGTAACTAATTTTATCCTATCATACCGTATCCCAAAATGAAGCGTTATGGAAATACCTATATATTTTTTACTACTACAAGTTCCCAGATAAATGTTATTTAATGGATAAAAATTAGTGACTAGAATATGACGTTCTTTCTAAAACTTTTCTAGAAATTGATTTACTTTGCTAACTAAAAATTTTGAGAAAAAATCCTCCCTAACGGTTATTTTGGGATGGGGTATAATAAAATTGGAATTAATCCCATCTATATCCATTTCGCGGAAATGGGTCAAATTACCAGTCACCTTGTATAATGTCATGTGTGTCAAACGAGCGTAGTACAGTACACGGATTATTTACCGCCATGCGTGCAGACGTGAAAAACAGTCGACATTCACGCGCGGGGCGGCGTTAAAAGGCTTTGTTTTGTCCCCCTCTCACCGTCCCGATCCGATACGCCAATTCCTTTTTGCACTTCAGGATTTGCATAATATACATCTGCATCTAACCTTGTATAGACAGAGCTTTTGTTTTTGTTTAGATCACAGGCAGTTTGCACTAAACATAGCAGTCGACATTGACATACATCGTTTGTGATTGACGTACGATGTGCATATATACAACGCATGTCGCAAGTGCATTGTACCATTTTTTTACTTGCTATTTTATGGAATAGTCTCACTTATTCATGTTTACGTGGCTTAATGTAAATTTTCTCAGACTGAAATTTTCATAAATTTCTTACTACTTAGGTATGCAGAGTGCTATCCATCTCATCAATTATGTAAGTACATTACTATCAAAAGCTTTATAATATTTACGCTGGAAGTGTGATACACTTGTAAAGTTGTAAGTATTACCTACCCTTGAGATCATGACATTGCACTGAAGTAAGTACATACGGGTACAAGTGGAATTTTAGGTGTGTAAGTGCAATAAAAATGTTAGAGTGCCAGTAAAAAGATTTTTAGAAGACAATAAAGTATTCAAGTTATGTACTAAAATTCAATTTTGACTATTTTATGAGTTCATTATCAAGGTAACTTAATGCGATACACAATACATTTTGACTGTATTTTGTAAATTTTCTAGTCAAATAAAGTTACGACGTGATTTTTCTGTGTGTGTATGTCTACTGCGTAAACGCTACTAGTCCTAAATAACTTGCCGAAATAAGATGCGGTTTCTTCAATGTTCAATTACCTAGAATTTAGATAATTTCTTGAAGAAGATTTATGTGTTCACATTCATAATACACCCTTGCGGGTCTGAGATTATTAAATATGTCTTACCATACGAATCTAAAGAGGAGCTCGAAGATGCTGGGGAACACCAGGTCGTCCGAGGCGGCTAGCCACTTGCGCCCCAGCAGCCGGAGCGCCGGCATCCTGAAACAATAAAAAATAACTTTAATTTGACATTATCTAATTACTTTAAACCAGCAATTCTTGTAAATAAAATTATTTTGCGTATTTCAGAACCGGCTCTAGCGAGTTGGATGAAATTTTGTATTCAGATAAGGTTGTTTTTTAGGTTTACCTGAGTAGGTCTATAGTTTTATTTCTTCTAAAACGAAATTTAACGCAAGGAAAGCCTTTGTTGTAACAATTTTAAAGCTTCACTATCCGCTCTTATGATGACAAATTCATATTATTGCGTCGTCTCGTAAGTTTATGTGGTACTGTATTGTTGCCGACGGATGATATACAACGACACGAATTTCGCTATGTAGTCTTCTGTGATTGCCACAACGCGTCGTGAGCGTTTTCGGAGCCATAACAAATTTCGTGATGTGGATGTTTAAGAGTTTTTTCGGTCTTTAAAATTAACAGATAAACTAATGTGCCTTTACGTCACAAGGGACATCACAGACCCAGTGCAACGTAGCCACGTAATCCCGCGCCCCACTTGCAGGGACGCTGAACCCGGATAGGGTATTTCGGGAAGACGATTTCCATTTCTCCTCGTTGTTTACCTAAATCACCTTAATTAGGTCCGAGTCCGGTCAGTGGGTTACGTATTTTTAAAATGTTAACATAAGTGATGATACAGGTGTTTTAAATTTATCGTAAAAAAATCACTGATGAAAGACCGGGTAAACTTCAATAAGTTTGAGTAAATAAAATAAACTAATTTGGTTAGTTGTTTTGCTGTACCTTGTATTACATAAATAAAGCACACGCAGTGTTTTACAACCTACCTCATTACATCCAAATAGGTAACTATATTATTATAATTTTATATGAAAGAATCGCAAAAATTTTCCTTGACACAAATCTAAATAGGAGTATCAGCATTTCCTAAATCGTAAACCACGCGTTTCAACCACATCACGTACAACATGACGTCAAAGAGTCAAGAGCTTAACCTGTTCTGCGAATTGTTTTTATGCTTTGAGAGCGGCGTCCTTACTCGAAAAAAATTGAGACCGTTACATATCAGCATTAAGTAATGAGTTTTTGGAAAAACAGCAAGGACGTACCGCACCGGGCATATATATTTTTTACTTTTGAACAAAAACAGATCTGTTTAAAAAACAACATCTCAATTTCAAATTGTTATATTGGAGTATGAACAATTTGACAAGTTTGGCCTCCTTCTTACGAATGAAAGAACGAACGAATCCCACTTAATCGGTATAAGCGTAAAAACAATTTAGCTTAGTAATTTTTTAATGATTAAATAAATCGAAACCTGTTTAGACTGTTGTTGTTTGAAATCACTAGGATTTCTACATTACCTACCTACCTAGAGTTAACTACGATTCTCGGCAAATGTATATATTATTTCATTTAATAAATGAATAAATGTAGTCGCATTGTATTGTGTGCACATTAAGCTACGTTAGTACGCACGGACGAATACAAACATCAAGAACATCGAACATTTGGTTCGTGCGTGAACACAACTTAAGTGTTCGATGTTCGTTAGGTGTACGCACATGTTAAAGTTGTTTCTTACCAAGTATCGCAACTTTGTTCATGCGTACGCGGCTTTGTTAAGCTCTCATTTAACATAGTACAGTTAGCTACACTAAGATCTGCCGCTTAGGTACGAGGAAACGGAATTCCCCTTATTGTTTAATTACATCTGCGAGGCTATTAAACAGAATAATGAGGAGCAGTCACCACCATCGTCATGAACAGTGTGTGATGTCAATCTGCCCACATCCCATTAAGACAGCCCACGGGTTATCGGCATAATCTCATCAGATGAGCTCTTCACGTTCAAGAGCAAACGACGCGTAACGTTTTGAAGAACATTTGCAGACTTCGAGAAATATCTATTTAAAAAACATTTATTAATACTTCATCTAAGTGTTGCTATTACATCAAAATAACGTGTGATAAATAAAGTGTGTTCTGTCTTATGTAATAATAATAGTGGTTTTATGCCCGCCTAGTAAAACTTTACTAGGCGGGCTTTATTCAAGATTTACTGATCTTAGAGACAGCGAAACTGTAGAAAAAAAACCATTAACGAATACGAGTACCTCCCAAAATACATTTCCCATTTGTAGCTGTGTCGCTGGAAAAACACATTAAACCTTATACGGCAGAAGAAAGTAGGTCTCCTCTTTAGACAGAAACTATTGCTTTTGAGTCAAAGAAGCTAATGTCGAATTCATTCTACAAACAGCTTTTAGTATAATAAAATATTACGAATAAGTTTCCCATTTTCCGTTTTCGTGTTTCGGAATCTGAAACGGACAAAGCGAATGTCATTATTAATCAAATTTGGAGAAATGCTAATTTGACGACAGTTTGGGTCCAAATAATTTCAGAAACACTTAGCCTTAATGTGGGCTGGGGGTTCTAAAAACAAACGAGTACAACGGCAAATTTCAGAATTCATTAATTTTATTAATCGTTTATTTTTACGTGGGTTGAGTTGACGCTATATCGGGAGTTTACCCTTTTGCGGGCACGCGCGCAAGAAAATAGCTACGCGGATGCTATACAAATTAAATCAATTTTGATTAGAAAATGTTAACACGGAACTTAACGATTAGGACTAGGTTATTAAAATTTGTAATCTTATTGAGAACAAAATTTTTATAACTTTAAAGTACTCAAGATCAATTTTAGAGTTTATTTATCTGGTGCACCTTGCAGTGCTTATTTTGATTACTGATTATAAGTATAGGCCCTGTTTTCATTAGGGGATAAAAGTACCGCGACACGTGTCGTTAGGGTCATATAATTTACTATATTGAGTAAATTGTTAATAAATCTATATATATAAAAGAAGAAACTGACTGACTGACTGACTGACTGACTGACTGACATATCAACGCACAGCCCAAACCGCTGGTGCTAGAGATTCCAAATTTGGCATGTAGGTTTCTTATAAGGTCTAGGGGTGCACTAAGAAAGGGTTTTTCAAAATTCACCCTCTAAAGGGGTGAAATGGGGGCCTAAAGTTTGTATGGGGAAACAAGATTAGTTAGACTATTTTATTCGAAACTTCACAGGAGTATTCCTAACAATAAATGATTAAACACGTGTTTCAGGTTTTTTGCGAAATCTACCCCTAAAGGGGGTAAAAGGGGTGACAAAGTCTGAAAATCAACATGGGTATTGTTTCTATGGTTTATCGGGTCGCTGATTACGAAAACAACAATAATTTTAAAATACAACTTTGCGGACGTGAATTATCATCCCCCTATTGGGGTGCGATGGGGTTGAAATGTCTAAATATCAATATGGGTGTCGATTTTATGGTTTTTTGGGATGATAATTACGAAAATGACATCGATTTGGAAATTTAATATTGTGGACATAAAACATTCTTGAATTCAACCCTTAACTACCTGAAAAGGGGAAAGAAACTTTGTATTTCAGTTATCTATTTATATAAAATGGTAAACTGACTAATTGTTGATATATCAACGCACAGCCTTACCTTATATAGTGTAGACATCCATTAAGAAAGGGTTTTTTGGAAATTATAGCCCAAAGGGGGTAAAATCGGGGATGAAAATTTAATGAAAGCATATCAGTTTCAAATAATAATTTTCAAATTTTGTATTATGGTGACGATTGAAAATAAATTTATGTATTACAGCATTCTTGATTATTTAACCCCTGAAGGGGTGAAAAAGGATATTAAGTTGTGTCTTGAAAGTCCTTTATTTTTAAAGTTATAATCACTAAACTTATATTTATAGTAAACTTACTCAATACATTGTTATTTTCACTCGGCTGCCGTAGGAGGGTTATGTTTTTCGAGCGTATGTATGTGTGTTTATAAGTTTTTGGCACGCTCTACAGCCTAAGCCGTTAGAGATGTATTTCATCATATGAGATTCTTCTCAGTTGTGGAAGTGACATAAAGCATATCGTTTTCCGGAATTCCCATGGGACATAGGAATTACGCGGGGAACTCTGATCTTGAATGCTACTTACCTGATTTCAACCCTCGATGAAGGTCTGCTTTTAGATTAGTTTAAATGCTGTTGAAGTGTTCCAGAGCCGTCGCCTGGGGTCTACGGGGGCCAAATTTTGTTTATTTTGAGCTAGGACACACCGTTTTCGAGATATCAAGGCGCTGCGTACACGACGTAGCAGGGCGGGCCGGACAATTTTGCCGCGAACAATAGACCAAAGGGTCCAATCGTATACTGCAACGCACACGGCGGTCAATAAGACCGCGCCGCCAGTGCCCGCCCCGCACCGCGGCATGTCCGTGGCTGCCCGCCGTAGATCGCACAAACCAGTTTGTATACACTAACGCAGACGGCGGCGCGGGCGACTAGCTTAGTCTTCGTCGCGCGCTCTACTAGAATGGTTGTCCTGAACTGACCGTCGTGCACGGTGAGTACACGGCGCGGGCAGCCGCGGGCATCGATGAGCAGACGCGGTCTTTATTGCTTCACGGTCAAAAAGACCGCACCACTGCGTTGTATGCGCAGCACCTTACTCCATTCTATATTAATTAATCTATTTACATATATGAAAGGCAAAAGTGATTGACTGATGTATCAACGCACAGCCTAAACCGCGGGTTCTAGAGATTCCAAATTTGACACGTAGGTTTCTTATAAAATCTAGGGGTCACTAAGAAAGGATTTTTCAAAATTCATCCCCTAAAAGGGTGAAATGGGGATCCAAAGTTTGTATGGGTAAACAAGATTAGTCAGACTCTTTTATTCAAAATTTCACAGGAGTAAGTTCTCCTTACGATAAATGAGCAAACATGTGTTTCAGATTTTTGAAAAGTCAACCCCTAAAAAGGGGAAGTGGGCTGACTAAGTCTGAAAATCAACATGGGTATTGTTTCTATGGTTTATCGGGTCGCTGATTACGAAAACAACAACGATTTTAAAATTTAACGTTGCGGACGTGAAATTCCTTCTCCCCTGTTGGGATGCGATGGGGTTGAAATGTCTATCAATATGGGTGTAGATTTTATGGTTTTTTGGAACTTTGATTTTAAAATTGAATATTGTGAACATAAAAATTCTTGAAATTATTTGTGCCAAATTGCAATTCAATCCGGCCAGTAATTTCGGAGCTAATCGGTTGTAACAGACGGACTGACAGACAGCAATACGTGATCACAACACAAAGGTTCTATTTTTGCATTTGATGTATGCCCGCGTTATCCTATAATTGATAAATCGCTATAATATTATATCATATCATATTGTGTTTTGATAGTCATGCTAAAAAATATTGTCTATAAAGAAGTTTTGTAGTTTGTTAAATTACTGAGATTGACATTCATACTTCACTTAAAATCAAATCTAACGCGAGCGAAGCCGCGGGCAAAAGCTAGTTATTTATATAGGTAAATATTTCAAATCATAAATGTAATCAACAAACATACAATTACAAAAAATAAGCAATAAAATATTAGTGGTTCAGTGAAGCGTGTATCAGCCTACGTGTTTCCAGTTCATTTCACATTTAATACCTGGCTTCGGCATGAAGTTAGAATTGAAATCATTGTCACGTACTTAATGGTATAGACAAGGCAGCTTTACAACGATTATGCAATGAGAATACAGGAAGTATGTCACTATATTTACGGATGACGATTTAATTACATCATCACACAAACAGGGTGTCCCTTAACTCAAGGATAAACTTGTAACCACATATTCAATTACATAATTTTTTATGTATTAATGCTAAGTTTTTATACAGAATAAAATTTATCTTATCTTATCTTATTCTATACATCATAGTAAACAACTTTTGTTCTATGATTTTTAAAAATATGCACATATTTTTAAAATTTTTCTATACAAATTTAATCGTCTGTTTGGTAATTTTGTATAGTCAATAACTTTTAATGCAAAAGTCACCATAATGTACTTATAAGAGTACTATGTGGTTACAAGGTTATCCTTAAGGTACGGAATACCGTGTACAGAGACTAGCAATGAATATTCTAGAAAGACATATTATTACAATTAAATACAATTTCGTTAAAACTAAAGAAATAAATTATATGAAGACAACAAACCAATTGACATGGTTTTGAAGTCCGGAATAAACATGTGTTACGTGGTACATTAAACAATGAATTGTGAACACGCTGACCCGAGCCAAAATAGAGCATCGTTTTACCGGAAAATCGATTCCCGGTTACCAAAACCGGAAATCAAACCCGGAGCCCTTTGTGTTTTGGCGAATCACCGCAAAACTTCAATCAAAAAATAAAGATTCAGCTAAAGTGTAAAATAACAATGTGGTAACTTGTTATTAGCTTCTAGTTGTTAATTTTCTATAACTGTAGTAAATTTATAAGCTATACGCTATCTTAAGAAGTGAAAATAAAATTAAAATAAACACTACAAGATTTTGGCATTACTGGATTTTATTTCTCGTGATACATAGCACACCTGGCGCCGTATAACCACATTTAGTTACAAGCTGCCATTACGATATTTGGTATTTCGACGATTGTTTTTTGTTCATAATGAAATAACCAATATCTAGCGACAAGCTTTAGGTAATATAATACCAAGGTCGAAATTCTGTAGCATAAAAACAAACAAAAACTAAACAGTTTTGTTTTATCGTCAAACTCCATACAGAAAGAACTTTTTATAAAGCTCATAGTTAGGCCTCTGGTCACTCGCTTCGCTTCGCACAATCCAATGCATCATTTGTAGAAATTATAGAAATTGTATATGCCAGAAAGTTCTAGAAAGAAGACAATTTTGACAAACAAAAAACAGAATATCAACAAAAAAGGTATTTCAACATTGAATTATTTACGTAAACTTGTATTTGAATTTACAATCTCTTTGCAGTAAATGATGATTGTTTATTTAATAGCAACATCCCGGGCGCGTAATTGTTTAATTTGACTATCCGGTGAATCTGTCGCTCGGAACTTGATTAGTTGGACAACAAACCGCTTTACCCGGCATCGTCCGGTGAGGACTAGGTACCGTTGTTTTTGATGGATGTTAGTAGCTAATAGCTGTCCTGGTTTCTATGCAAAGTGAACAAAGCCAATTAAACACAGTTTTAGGGAAAATCTGAAGGCATTCATTTAAACAACGTGTTTATGTTTTCTATTTTGGTCTCATTAAAAAAGTTTTTGTATTTGAATACCAGAACCAGCACATAAGAGGTTTTGCGTATTTGGAGTTAATGTTGTAGTGTGGGTAGAGGTAGGTATGCTTTAGACAACACACCAATTGTTATTGTTAATTGTCGAAGTGAGTACCACTCTTGTGAAGGAGGTACCAGAAAATATTAATTTAATTCAATTCAAATTCTTTATTTGCCATTTATAAAGTATGTATGTAAACATTGTTTTATTACAGTTATTGTAGCTTATAGACCTATTTAGCCATAAAATACAGCATGCTTTTTATCCTACACTAACAAATTACTACAGCTTTATCATGTCACACATACTCGTATTAGTTCTTAACTTGAAATTCGCAACGAAAAAATATGTGTTTAGTGCCTTTTTGCCTAAATTGAAGCCATGGAATAAATGAGACATCTATTTTATCCAAAGCTGTCGGTCTTTCCGTAAATGACTAAAGGTATTAGTAATTAATGAGATCCGTATCTATAGTATATTGTTGTATTAATACTTTTCTTATTATAAAAGATTTCAGTGATTTCAGAAATCTAATAACGGCAGACTATAAATACATTTTTCCAAGCAAGTTCAGAAAATTAGAAACTTCTACGCAGTAAACGAAAAAATCATGAAAGTAGCGCACATACAATATCAGTTATTACATTACCTTAATAAAATCTAGAATCATTATAGAATCAAATAAGAAGGGACATAAATTATAAAATACAAATGAACTTAAATAGCCGTTGATTTATATAACGAAATTATTGGGCGTAGACGTTGAACAACTACCTACTCAGTACGAACAACGTCGCACTATCCCGGGTTTTCAGTCTAATATACAAAAATGAAGAGATGAAGCTTTACTAAACTTCAATACTTTATTTTGTACCTAAATTATAAGAAACAATTCGAATACATAAATCAAGTGATCTTCTAAGAATCTTGTGATCTTCAAGAAATCTATAAAGTGTAAGCGAAGATCATTGAAAGTAAAATAAAGTAGTTCTTCAAGTCACTGTTTAATCCTTTACTCACTTTACTGGGTTATACACTTAAATGACTTTAGATATCAATATTAATCTAGTAGGCGCAGTCTACTCAAGCTTAACTCTAACTGCCAGTCCCGTAAGATCACACACAAACGTCCTCCCGATTCCACAACATCAAATCAAGTTACCGCTAAATGCAAAGGTAATATCAGAGCTCACACATGGAAAGTAATTACAATAATGTAAACAAACTGTACAAGACGGCTAATATTAAATACGGGGAACCCTACGCGTATTGGTCATCATTATCAAAACATCTACAGACATTTCGGAGGCCTGGCCGTAGACAGGGCTCGCCGTTGTTCCTCGGCTTGCAAAGTCACGCGGTGCTTCGATTGCCGACAAAAGTAAGCCTATAATAAACGTCCCACCAGGGTACAAGCCTCACTTCAACCATGCGTTTGAAATCCATTCAAACCTATAATGGGGACCAGTAGAATCAACTTACGTGAGTTTGTCACTATAAGGAGTTTTAAGGTAGAGTTTATGAGACAATGAAATAACGTTTACTAGTCAGGTGAGTCGTTGCCGCTGGTCAATCAATGTCGCTGCGGTCTACAACCGTTATCGGCAAAACGCCTTAATACGCTTCTATGCTATCTTTGTTGCTTTATGTAATAAAAGCACCGGCGTCCTTTATCGGTACCTACCTTTTGAATAAGTGATTATAGCAGGAGTTATCTCATTATACGGGGCGTGTTTTATTATTATTCTTGGCCGGCAGTTGTGCCAATCCAGATAAAGTTTGTATTGGCTGGAAGTCGCAAACTCACAACAGTTCAGAAGTTTACCGGCTCGAGTCAAGTTGGTCAAGTGGAGCCTACTTCCAATAGATTTATGACGACTATTTCGAGTAGATGAGCTTTCAATAATTATTCCGACGAGCGCCCTGTGCACACAGGGTCCTCTATTGAAAAGAGTTCACTCTTACAGATATCTGGGGTGTATTGTGAATGAGCTGGGAGATCACAGTGTCGAAATAAGATGTCGCATAGAGCAAGCACGAAATGCATTTATGAGAATAGACCATCTCCTCAAAAACTACTTAGTAAAAATACCCACCCGTATAAGACTAGCCCGTTGCTACGTGTTATTTGTTCTTCTGTACAGAGTCAACTCACGGAAACTATTGCAAGCGGGTTCAGGCCCTTGAGATGACAAATGAACTTATTATATTTTAATTTATTTGGTATAAAAAACAATTGTACAATTCTATGGCTAAATTTGTTCTTAAAAAATAGTTTACGTAATTGTACAACGAAAATCATTATTCACATATTTTAGAATATAATTTAATTTATATGTGCGAATCATCAGCACAACCGCGAAAAAACCAAGAATGCTAAAGATTTCTTCGAAAAATGAGACGGTTCTACGGATATCTAACAAAGGAAGGGGTAAAGGTTCCGCGCACTATATAACAGAGTAAACTTGAATGTTTTGGCCACAAAATGCGCAACAACAATTATGAATTTCTGCAACTGATCATCCATTGGCTGATCAAGGCAAGAAGTGTGTGAAAAGTCAAAATTTATGGCCCTTTTCACACCCTTCTCGCCGACTACTTAACTGCCGGAACCCAAGAAATTAAATTTGATGACCACATTAATAGTTCAGTAGAGTCAACACTTCAATATGGTGTCCTATAATCCTTGGCCCTACCTTGTTTCTTATGTACTTACATCAATGACCTTAGTTTAGTAAAACTTGATAAGGGCACCATCACTTGATACGCTGATGATACAGCTCTACTCATAAGAGTGAGTACCATCTAAATGGTGAGAGCTGGGCAGTGATGTATAACAATGCGGAAATTGGCCTTCAAGTTGTTATTAAATGGTTAAAAAATAATCTATTATACACTAATAAAACTAGCTACATGACATTTTTGATTCTTAACTCTTCACAAACGCCAGATTTTTAACTAACAGACCACACCTGTTAATTTAACTTCCTTTGCATGCGATTGTCACTCTTTTAAAAAAAGATCCGGTTAAGTATTTCGGTATCTACATTGATCAACAATTAAGTTGGTATAGGCAAATTGAAAATTGTACGTCGCGAGTTAGAAAATTAATATGGCTATTAAAATATCCCAGACATATTGCCTTGCAGATAGAACTGACGGCCGATGGGTCAGAAAAGTTCTGGAATATAGGCCACTTACCGGCAAGCACAGCGTACGACGTCCACCTACAAGGTGGACAGACGACCTGGTAAAGGTTGCAGGAAGTCGCTGGACGCTGGACGCTTTCAACCGGCCAATCTGGAAGTCACTGGGGGAGGCCTATGTTCAGCAGTGAAAGTCCTATGACTGAAATGATGAGACATATAGCTGACAGACTACTTTTGATACTAAAGGGTGTCTCAATAACAGTGCACTTTTTAAATGTAGTGTATTTTTTTTTCGGAGGAAGAGAGAGAAGAGAGGAACATGTCTTCTTTAAAATCCAATAAAAATATAACAAATCTCTCATGTTTTTATTTTAGAATGAAAAAGTGCACTCTTATTGAGACACCCGTTATAAGTAGGTATATAACTTAAGAGCAGCCTATTATTGGTTACTGTTTGCTTAATAAGTGGAACTCTCAAAACAAAATTAACATTCGGTACGCTGTGTCAAAATCTTTCAATATCTATAAATTTATATTTATAGATACATAGATAGATAAACCTTGTTTGAGGATATAGCCCATATTGTAACAATGTATATCCTTTCAACAAAGTTTTAATGTTTCAGTTTAAGTCATAAAGCAGATAACAGTAACTGAAAACATAACATTATTTTTAACAGACTTCAAAAAAATTGACTGAAATTTTCGACAATTATGGACGACCGTCTGGTGTAGTGGACTACTCCATTCGCGCTCCGGACTACAAAGCCAGCGGTTGCGGGTTCGAATCCCGCAAGGGGCAAATGTTTGTGTGATGAGCACGAGCATTTGTACCTTAGTCATGGATGTTTATATAAGTATATATAGGTATGTTTATCCGTTATCTTGCCATCATTCATAGTACAAACTTCGCTTAGTTTGGGTTAGATAATTGGTGTTATTGTGAAAAAACAATTTAATTTAAATCAAAAACTATATAAAATCAATATTTAATCATACCTAATTAGTTATTTTTGGCGTTAGTGCGAATGAAAAGATTTAAACTCCGTGGCTGGTACCGACATCATAAATAACTGACTGAACTGAATAACTTTTTGCTTTTTGTTTTAAAGTTACCAACTAATTCAAAGTGCCTGTGGCCTAACCATGAACTCTAAAAAGTACCTAAGCAGTGTTGTTTTTTTGTAAAACTCTTTATAGAAATCTTTAAAGAAATCCAAAACTTAATAGATAGATACTCTATAATGCACATCACACAAATAAATAGGTACAGTACAGGAGATACATTTAACTGCAAAATTTAGGATGTTTATTTCGTTTGAAGAAACAATGTGATAAGTTGACATTTAACAAACTAAACGCTAAAGCAAAATAAAACGCAGTACATTTAAGCTAGTATTAACGTACATTTTGACCCTCAATAAGTAAAAAAACCTATTTGAGGAAGGGAGCCTAAAACGGGTACCTTAAGTGAAATTGCAACAAAAAAGGTTAGAATAATTAAGTACATCAAATACATTTTTATGTCATCATGCTTAGTTTAATACTCTTCAAAAATGAGTGATAAAATTTTCAACATTTTGAAACGTCACAAACATATAAGCAATTTACTAAAGGTCTACGATTGCCCGCTTTGCCCTAGTGGGGGAGAGGGCTAAGGCAGGCATGCGTTGGTGAGGTCAGAAGAACTCGGACAACGTATGGTTGAAGAAAGAAAGTGGAAAAGTAGTTTTTTACTATAAGATGGATTGAACGAACAAGAAAACACGAAAATACTTATACGAAATGTGTATTATTGCGAAAAATAAAACTTTTCCTAAAAATCTGATCTTTAAGGTATCAATCATGTTCAAAACGTATTACTTACTTAGGATGCCTTCATTATTTTTATTTATAATGATGTGCTCGCAGGTGAACCGGGAAACTGCGGGGGGCGAAAACTACGCACACTTAGTGAGACCTAGCCATTTTATGAAACAGCGAAATTAAAGAGAGTGCCCGTTTTGGCGATATGCCCGTCTTAGGCCCACCTCCCCTACGCTTTATCTACAGTAGAAGGTTTAATGGATTGATTTTATTGTACTACATAAGAATATGTCATCGTCTTCGCCGACGTCTGGCTCCTCTACTCATTACTACCAACACAATGAATCGCTGTACTCGTTCCCGGATCAATCGATCAATCAATATCTCAATACATCCAATCAATTTTATCGAAATGACGCAACTGCTAACGCGGACTGAGAATACCTTTCATAGTTTATTTCAGTAGCCGTAAAATTAACGTTGGGCTTCGAAGATTGCAAGATGCAAGTACCTACTGCAGCAGTTTGACGTCAACGGGCGGGTCGATGACCGGACCATGCATTTGGCTATGCTTTCGCAAGGGTGAAGGCACTGGGTGTTTGTTTAGTAAATGTTATTTATATTAAGTGTTTACCACCTTTAACTAGAATTAGATCCTGTGTATGCCTTGTGTCTTGTTGTGAACGATATATTTTAAATTTGTCTATGTCGTTAGGTCTGTTATTGCAATATTATTTTAATCGTAATATTATTGCAATTAGTCTTTGCCAGCAGCTCCTTCCGTATTCAATTCGGCATGTTAGGGGAATTTGAAAGATTAAATCTCGCTTTGTTTGGGAACTGAAATTTGGACATTTGTGTAGGAATATGTCGACCCAAACCTGTGATTTGTTTCTTCCATTGTTTCAATGTGGTGTACGATGAAGAGTATTTATATATCTATCTAATACTTATTTAATAAGAAATTATATACATCATACTATTATCGTTACAGAAAAACGAAATAGTTTTTTGTGTCTAAGCAAAACAAAAATACCTGCATACAAGCGTCAAGTTTTTGGTGTAATTATGTGTGTAGATCAAACTCTAAAGTTCAATAAATAAAATAAAAACCAGTGTGAGTCAGGTTCGCACTATGGTTCCTGAAATGAATGAAGAAACTGAAGAAAATACAATGGTCCGTACCATCCCCCGGTTCGCGTAACCCGACACGCGCTTGTCCTTTTTTTCTTACTAAGTACACTTTCAATTTAAGGACATGAATTGTTAGTAAAAGTAAGTAGGTACTTAAAAATATTGCTTAGGTTAACTAACGTCAAGCATTCATGTGTTTACGATGTGCACAAGTAGAAGTTTCATTATGACGTCTTTTCTCACAATTTTTTGTCGAATGACGCTATCAAAGATATTGAACCTCACATTATTAGAGCCTTGATTCAGTAACTGAGGGTCAAACAACGATGTCATAGCCCAAACTTGTTCAAAATGTACGTCACTCGTAGCACCAATAACAAATCTAAATTGAGCTCATTAATCACGACTACACCATTTAATGAGATTACCAGTCCATAAATTAAAATGTTAAGAGTGATTGTAGACGTTTGAAATTTGTAGGTACTCGAAGTGTCTTAAACAACATTTACAGACAACATCAAACACCAAAATTATGAAAGCCTCTTAGTAAGTTTTCACATAAAATAGAAATTGCTTTCGTCCGCTTTAGCAGCACTTACCTACCTGGTACATGTAAACACTTGACAAAATATCTGTCTACTTGCATTAAACATACTTGCTAAACTGTATAATGGTTGTCCAACCAACTCTGTTCCTTTAAAATTCAGGATAATAAACACATCATTATAGTTAATCTACAGAGACCGAAATTACATCTTTTGTCTTGCTAGATACTGATAACAAGGAAGCATATAAAGTCCTTATGAGTCTTAGGTCTGATAGCGCACTTGGTCGGGACGGTATATCGACAAGATTCTTTAAGATGGCACATAATATAATTCCAATAAGTCATCTGGCTAGCACTTGCTCTGATCAGGGCATATTTCCTAAAGCTCTTAAGCAAGCAATTAAAACGCCCGTGCACAGGGGTAGTGACAGAAACTGTGCCAGCAACTATCGCCCTATCTCAGTTCTGACAGCTATTTTAAAATTACTAGAAAAACTAATTAATATCGGACTATCCGTAAAATCCAAATTTTCTTTGACTCATAGTTCGGTTTTCGACAAGAAAATATAGCATTAGAGGAACACCCCTCGCACTCTAGACTAATTACCTACAAAATAGAAAACAACAGGTCATCAGATCGCTCTACATGTTCTCTATATAAATTGATCTGATAGAAACAAAATCATATCTAAATAAGCATCCTAGGCCCTATTTCTGCTCTATATTCACGATTTATGTAATATCAATATTTAAAATACTAAATACAACACACGCACACTTTTTCTATGGGGGCTTTTTCTATTTTAGCACGTGAATCTGCCTCTAAGAGGTTTTGCGTCATTTTATTAACACTTTGTATAACATTTAAATCTGCAGAGTGGAGGCTGGCCGTCGTAACGTTACAACTACTACACTACCATAACTTACTCAAAAGCGTTAAGAGTAGGTTTTTTCGAACAAAGAACTTAATGGTAACATACTTCCTGGCAATATTACATTCTTGTAGTTAGTTGCAATAGCAGAAAGTATTGGACACGTATTTTTTATTTTCTCAATCAAACAAAAAATAATGAAGATATAACCCGTTAAATTT